>JANHMN010000019.1:21615295-21659845 GCA_030674055.1 Rhabdomys pumilio
CCATCCACCCATTTATTCTTCCGTCCATCCAGTGATGTTTATTAAGCACCATCCATGTGTCTAGCAATGTGAATAGCCGAAGTGTATAAGAAAAATTAAAACAAGAGTAGAAAAATGACAGAAGAGATGGTCAGAGGTGCTCTTCAAGGAGGAAAACTCTGAACAGAAACTCCACTGAAGTGAGGACAGGAGCCATGCAGAAGTGTGTCTGAGAGAGCCAAGAAGATGTGTGTCAAGGACCAAAGCTCTGAGCAAATGTGACAACTTACAATGTGAGGAGCAGAAAGCCGGCTGAAATGGCTGGATCGGACTATGAAGGGATGCTGTTGCCTAGCAGGGCCTGAGCCTAGATGACACAGGAGACGTGTAGGTCATGATGAAGGACCAAAGGGCCATCGTCAGTGATCTTATAACATCCTCGTACTCATGGTTACTCTCCATAACTCCTCCTAGAGCCTGTCTCAATGCATCTAATACGTATCCACCGTAAAGAAACTAGGATAACTCCAGGTTAAACCCTTGAATAGAAAGTGCATTAGGGAGAGCTAGCTATGAAAGATACCTGGCAATTCTCTGTATGAATAAGCTGGCCTCCGGCAACAAACCAGTCAGACTTGCTATCATATAAGATTAAGTAAAATATTGAGTGGCTGTAGTGTAAGACATGGAGCAGCCATGGCACAAGTCTATTTTAGTAATCATTTTGGCAGATTCGATAGAAACATTTGTTGGACAATCTACTTCTATGTGTCAGAAAAATCTGAGGTATGAGTCCATTGACCGGGAAATAAATATAATGCTTCCTGAAAGAAAAGAGTCTGCATATTAAAGGAAACATTTGTCAGATTCATATTCTCTAGGGGACCTTATGAAATGGCATTGCTTTGTCTAGAAAGTTTGTCTAATGTGTTTGATTTAGTGTTTATGTTAAAAGAATTCCTTCTCCCTTAAAAAAAAAATGCTTAAAACAGGGAAATTTCTTTTTCTTCTCTTTTAACCTGAGAGGCAAGAATGGCTTTTGGCTCAAGGTTGGATGAAAATACTCTGCAAAGGACATTGGGGCTTTGTGATTGTAACAGGAAAAGCCCAAGAAAATAGAGAACCTTGCTGAAGGATGCATCCTGAGATGGGAGGCAGGGCGCTGGTGGGGGAGGAGGGAAGGAGGCAAAGAGTGGAAAAGATGAAGGAGACCGGGAAGTGACTATTATTTCAAGAGATGGCCCTGATAAGCTTATTGTACAGCATGGAGCTTGGTCAGTGACCTTTAACTGCACTCAAATTACATTGCTGTCACTACTGAGTTGTCACAGAGATGGACTCATTCTTTTGAAAGACAGGGCCAAAGTACAGCTCAGCAGAAGCTGGGGTTGTAAGGCCATTGGGATTTCCACCTACTGTGTGACGCACCCATAAGTACAGGAGACAACAGGGCTTCTGGGTGCCTACCACTACTGAGTCAAGTGGGGTGCTAGGGCACTGCGTTAACATGATGGGGTGGCATTCAAATACAAAGATGGGGGAATTGCAAGAGGTTGGGGGCCTTATGAAGAGAACAGAAGGGGAATCTATATGGGGTGAGTTTGATTTCATTAAGGCAATTGGTGTCTTAGAGACTCTACTGTCATCACATAAGTCTTCATAGTCACTTACAAACAAGTATCCTGGAACTGTTCTATTTTTAATAGATTTGTTTTGTTTTCCCCAGAAGAGACGCTGCCTCTCGTTTTTCTTTTTAAATCTCTTTTTTTTTAAATTTAATTTTATAATACCATAAAGACCAAAACTATGTGAACTCAATAAAGAAAGATGTTTAAATGGTTCAGAACATCCACATTTTGAAAACTAAACATGTTTCTTTTTCTCCTTGGTCAATTTGGCAGCACAAAGTAACTTATTTGTGGTTGTTATTTGTCTCCAGGATTTCCCTTAATAGTAGGTTTCTAGGTCTTTATATTCATGAAGTATTTCCTTATGTCTGTACCAATTCCCTTTGTGCTTTAATTTAAGGCCAGTGACTCTATGGAGTTGCTCACTATTGTCTAGTAAGTAGGCAGACACTTGGGGTTCCTTTTGCAAACTTATTTGAGCTTTTCTTTGCTAAGGCATTCAGCCCTAATCTTCCATAGCCTTCCTTCATGGCACACTGGTGCACTTATGAAAGTGCATTTATAAATAAAACAGTCTCCAGAAATACAATCCAAAATTGATTTAACATAACCCTGTTATTCTTTGTATTTGAATAGCACTCTCATGCACACATTTTAAAACAATAACTCCTTTTATCTTAATAACTGATCTGTGAGAAAAGTACTATTCTTTTTTCTTTTCCTTTTCTCTCCACGTGAGATCACTGAATCTTGGGTCATGCTGCCAAAATTCATCTAATTTTCACTAAAGAGGAGCTGGACAAGTGGCTCAGCAGTCAGAAGCACTCTCTGCTTTTGCAGAGGACCCTCTGAGGTTGGTTGCCAGCACCTACATGGGAGTTCACAATCAACCACAATTCTAGTTCCAGACACCCAATGCCCTCTTCTGATCTCCTTACACACCAGGCATGTATGTGGTACATATACACACCTGCAGGCAAAACATTCATACACATAAAATAAAACAAAAGTCGAAATTAAAATAAAACACTACAGAATGATGTGAATGAATGAGTGGTTTATCCTCTCCATGGAGGTAACTTCAGGTCTCTCTGCTGTTTGATGCCCTTTGACTCATCATACAAGGAAAGTATGACTCAGTAGCAGGTATGAGGCAGTAGCTTTAATCCCAAGCAACACATACTCACACAGATGCACACACACAGAATGCACACATAAAAACATCTTACAGGATAAAAAAAAATTACTTTGTTTCTTAACTATCCTGAACTGTAGGCTAGTTACTATTAAAGTCACAGGGACGGGAAGTCTCAACAGAACATGTCATGCATTGGAAAGCTTTCTGTCATTATACTCTGGGAAGGAGAAAACAAAGGGTACCAATATAGGAGACCATGAGTAGGGATTGTGCTGGGAGAAAAGGAAAAGCAAGTATTCGCTGATGTGCAGTGGGTAACTCTGCCCTGAGGTAGAAGAGTGGAGCCTTCAAACAATCTTCATGGCATGGATGAAGGTATAGTGTGGTCCATATTTTCTTCCTCCAGAGGAAAGCTTGGAGTCATGAAAGGAGTATTGTAGTACCGTGAAAGGCAGCCTGGTTTATGGTCAAGCACAGACTAGAAGCCCCCGGAGACCCCAAGTGATCCTGAGGGGCACCAGGTGTTTTGCCACACCCCAGACACTAGGCTCTTGACACGAAGCCACAGACCTCACATAAGGGCAACGCCCCTAGACCCTCCACAGGTAGAAGGCATGACCACAAGTCTCATAGCCTCAAGACAGATCTCCATATTAATGAGGTACCTAAAGGCCTGAAGGGCTTAGCCAATTAATCTTTCCCTCCAGACCCTCCTCTCTGTAAAAGGTATTTAACCTCAGTCCCGCCCTGAGAAAAAGGGGGTATGGTTTCTCATCTACTTTCCGCCCTGACAATAAACATCTTAGAACCATGGACTGTTTCTTTTTATTGGAATCTGCCATGGGGAACAATGGAGCAGGCCTTTGCTTACAGAACCACTGGCTAATCTCCTGAAGAAGACCTCTCTGTGTTCCCAGCCACAGCAACCACCAACCCAAGCTAGCTGCCTGCGATCAAGCCAAGCCAAGCCTGAGCGACAAGCCAAGGTCTCTCCCAGAGGGGCACAGCCAGAGCTTCTCTCCCCCTCTCCCCTTCAGCCTTGGGCCAGTCCTGCCCTGGGCCCCCATTTTGTTCTGGGTGCTGAAGAGGCTGAGAACCAAATGGTTCCCAGTCACCCTGAAGGCCCAGGGAACACCCCCACCCCCACCTCAGCTAGCTACAGCTCCCAGGGACTCTCAGATCCCTGCAGCTTCTCACAGCCTGACACGCGCCTGCCCGACTCCAGCATGGGGTGAATGCAGTCAAACTTTCCGTGTCCTGCTTCCCTGAGCAGCGGCCTAGCCCATTGGTGGGGCAGATGCAGGACCCCTCCTTAAATCTAATAGAGTATCACGTCTACACAGTAGATGTGTTATAACATGACCTCCAGATGTTGACAGAGCTTCACTACTCTCTAGACACTCTGAAGGGGTACAGGAGCCATTGTTTGTCTTTTCCCATACCAGGGCAGATACTTCCAGATACTTCCCTCATTCCTTAGCTCCACGTCTTGCACCATTTGTCACCATTCTGGCAACAGAAAATTGAATCATCCCCAGATTGTGTTCTTCTGGCTTACCTTACATCCTCTGTCTTCTATGTCTAATGACCCTTGTGGTTACATTGGCCCTGCCTAGATAATTCAGAATTATCTAATTTTTGTTTTAATTAGCAGATTTGTCTTAGTTTGGATTTCTATTGCTGGGAAGATACACTATGACCATAGCAACTCTTATTTAAAAACAAAACAAAAAAAATCAAAAACATTTAATTAGGACTGACTTAGAGTTTCAGAGGTTTAGTCTGTTATCATCATGGCAGGAAACATGGCAGTGTGCAGGCAGGCCTGGAGCTGGAGAAGGAACTGGGAGTGCTGAGCTGAGAGTTCTATACCCAGATTCTCAAGCAGCAGGAAAGAAAAGTGCGAGCAACTAGATCTGACTTGAACCTCTGAGATCTCAGAGCCCACCCCCTAGTGACGCACTTCCTCCAACAAAAGCCTCACCTACTCCCACAAAGCCACACCTCCTACTCCCTATGGGCCTATAGGGGTCGTTTTATTTAAACCATCACAAGATTATCAACCTTAATTCTCAGAACATCTTTGGGACTGAAATTCTATTTTCCTGAGTAGACAGTGGACATTTTTCAAAACCGTTTGTACAACACATCTACTGGTTGGTTGTGTTCTGATTACTTAAGTCTGTATACAAATACCTACTGAAAAGGGTTAAACCTGCCGGAAATACTTGGATGTCAACATTTATCTGAACGGTCACTCTTGGGGAAGGAAGACAAAGAGAGCCGCACCAACATCATTTAACCCTCTAGTTTTATGTTCCTTGTCTTTAACATACACACAGGGACACCCAACCCAGGAGGCCCATCAGCTCACACTCTCAGCAACTGCCAAGAGCTTTCTTACAAAGCTCTAGTGAGCCCTGTTGAGGCCATTGGTAGCTCTCTACTGTGGCCAGGGGACCCCTGGGAGTTCCAGGATTAGCCCTTGTTACCTTCCCCCATTTCCTAGGTCTAGACTTTGTAAAATGCCTTAGAACGACAGAACCCATCCTCTTGCCTGATTTATTTTTAGTCTTTCCTTTTTTCACTAATTTACTTACCTTCTCTTCACCTTACATCCCTATCACAGCCCCTTCCTCCTCTCCTCCCAGTCCCACCCCTACCCCCTAACACCCCTCTCGTAACAACCTTGCCCTGCTCTGGAACATCAAGTCACATTGGGACTAAGTGCATTCTCTCCCACTGAGGCCAGACAAGGCAGCCCAGCTCAAGGAAAGGGATCTAAAGCTCTCGTCTGATTTAAAGGGACATACATTTGAGTTATTTTCTCCTGGAAATAGGGTCTCTGCTCAACCCAGGCTGACCTTGAACTTAAGATCTTCTTGCATCCAGCTTCCTGGGAGCTAGGAAGGGTTTTTGTGGCAATGCCTGGCTAAACCTAACCTACAATGATGGGGTCTTTTTTCTTGTCTAGTTTTATCCTGGTGGTAAGGGATTCCACCGAGAGCTCTGTGACTGCCAGGCAAGTACTTGGCTGTGCTTTGATTTTCTGAGACAGGCTCTTGGTCCATAGGTTGGCTGCCCTGGTACATACTGTGGAGCTCTGGCTGGCCTCAAATTCTCGACGTTTTCCCAGGGCAGCTTAAGGGTTAGGATGTGAAGCACGAACCACCACAGCCGGCTTTGGGTATTCGCTAACATTTAGGTCATGGGGGTTGGAGGGGTGGTTTATCAGTTAAGAGCACTGGCTGGTCTGGGTTTGAATCATACCACCCATATGGTGGCTCCCAACTGTCTCTGAGTCCAGTTGCAAGGGATCTAATGCCCTGTAGTGGTTTCTGTAGGCACCAGGCACTCGCATAAAACATGTACATACATGCAGGTTAAACAACCTTACACAGAAAAAAATAAATGTTTTAATTAAGATTTAATCATGGCTGGGTCTTTACAGCTAAATTGGGATCCTGAGAAGGGAATGCCTGTCAACCTCCCCCTAAAACACATATATAGGTTTCACCTTATAGAGATATTTCAGTAAGGTTGTTTTGTTTTGAAATGTAGCTTTTAATTTTTTTTTAACGTCCTGGGTGAGCTTGACTTTTCTGCATTTACTCAATCACTGTTGCTGTCTTTTAAAATATTCATCTCATCCGAGGTGAATGCCACAGATTTTCTTTTTATTAACATTTATTATTATTTCAGTGTGTGTGTGTGTGTGTGTGTGTGTGTGTGTGTGTGTGTACATACACATAAGTGTGTAAGCATGGGCACTACACATGGTATAGTGGTCAGAGGATGACCTTGTAAATGGCTCTCTCCTTCCACCTGAACAAGTTTTCCTGAAATTAAATTTGGACTCCTAGGCTTGCACCATAGCATCTTAGCTGACTTCCACAGGTTTTCTTTCTTCCTTCCTTCCTCCTTTCCTTCCTTCCTCTTTTCCTTCCTTCTTCCTTTCCTTCCTTCCTCCCTTTCTTTACTTTTTCAATTTTATAAACTTTATTATAAAAAACTAACAAGTAAATTTAAAAAAAAAAATCACATACCAGAACTAACCAGACCCAAAGTTTATACGCTTCAAAAAACTTCCATGGATTATCTCGACAATACTTCTGTCTAGAATATCTTCCTCATGTAACCTTTTTTAACCCAATTGTTCTTTCTGTTTTTAATAGAAGCATGGAGACTGTGCAGATACCTTACTGACCCTGACCACTTTGCATTTTTGCTAGATTTGCTAAATTTAAATCTAAGAATATCATCATATTTTGACAAAATTTGTGCTAACAGGAATGCCCTACAGTGTCTCGTCTGGACTTAAATATTAACATGTTTGAGCGCACGTGGAAGAATGAATGTTTGTGCATGCACCCATGTGTGTGTGTGTGTGTGTGTGTGTGTGTGTGTGTGTGTGTTGATGCAAGTGTACATGTGTACATGTGCTTTGTTTTTTTAGAAACAGAATTTTGAGAAAATGACCCTCCGCCAGTAGGGCATATGGAAACTGCCAGCTTCATTTTTATCTTAATCAAATAATCCTAGCTCCATTTGTCTTTCCTTCAGAATTTTAGATTTATAAACATTAAAGTGAATCATTAAAGGAAGTGAGACCCACACCAGAGCACAGATGTCGCTATACATCTGAAGTAACTCTGCTTCCACTCAATGATAGCCACCACAATAAATGAATTGGCTTTTGGGTTACTTTCTCCTGTAATCAAATACACAAAAAGATGCTGGGGGTCTTGTGGTTACAGCTGATCTAGGCTCCGTCCAGCAAACAAGTAACTCCCTGACGAGTGTGAAATGCACAAGCAGAGGACCTATTTATTGGGTGAGGGTCACAGCATTAGGGAGCTATTGGCAATTTACTCTAAGTTCTTATTCAACAGTTTTCAAGTTGGAACTTGATAATTTTCCCCAAAAATAAAAATCTTAAAAATAAAATACAGCCAGGAAGTGGCAGCTGGTGGCACATGCCTTTGACCCCAGCACTTGGGAGGCAGAGGCAGGTAGATCTCTGTGAGTTCGAGGTCAGCCTAGTCTGCAGAGCAAGTTCCCGGGCAGCCAGAGCTACACAGAAAAATTCTGTTCTGAGAAAACAAAAAACAAACAACCAAGTAAACATCACAGATGTAGTTGATCAAAAATATCCATCATTTAAATTTGAGCCTCATTCCCAAACACGGCACACTGCCTCTACTGCACGTAACCATATTTTTATAAATCTTGTATTTATTTTAGAGTAATCTAAATTACATTGAATTGATTTTTATATTGAACATATTAATTTATTAGCCATGAACATTTAAAACATGCAACTTTTATAGCCCTATTATAAAACTGATAAGCAGCCTGAGGCTTCTTAGTTAGGCTGGAGGAGTGGGGGTTGCTGATACATATAAACCCTCCCTTGGTGTTTGAGCCTTCCAGTAAGAAGCCGGAAGCTGCCATGTGCAGCTCTATGCCAGTGTCCAAAACCTTCAGGGTCTGCATTACTGGCCTGATGCTTTGATGGCCTTTGATCAGGCCATTGTACCCGAGAAGCCAAGATAGAGAGCAAGACGTGGCCTTTCAGTAACCTTCCTTTCTTGTGTGAGAGTGAGACAGGTTAATTAGGCTTGACAGTGCAGATGACCCTTTCAAGTCAGGTAACATGAGACTCTGCTTGTCACAGGTAGATAACAGTTAATATTGCTTGTACTGTCAATGGGAAGAGAAAGGAGCTTGTTCTTGTAAATGTTTTGTGGAAGGCTACAAAGATTCCCCAGAGGTTGCCCAGCCGACTCCATCTAAGGAGACAATGGTACCATTTGAAGAGTTTGAGACACATGATGGGTACAGGACACACTTCCATTGATAAGTTATTATTGATAACCACCCCCCTTTGTCCTTTATTTCACATGAAGTTCAGAATGCAGGACCAGAAAGCTCACATGAACCATTTTTAGAAGCTAAATCTGAAAACAGAATCTTTTTATATCTTAGTGGCAGTGGCCCAAGCAATCTGAGCTGGCAGTATATGTACTTTATTCAGTAACCCTGCTTTTCTCACAATATACTCTGAAGATGGTTTTCCATTTGTGTCCATTGATTGCCTTTATGATTGACACCTGTGAATGTACATGTGCTCACCAAGGGAGAGGCAACCCACAGTGGGACCTCTTCATAGAGAATCAGTTATTCTTGAGAGAGAATGCTGCCAGGGATACATGATGGCAGCATCCCTCCATGTAATCAAAAACTTACATATGGCTCTCAGGAAATCAGAGCCCTTGGACACAGTTTTATTTTGAAGTTCAACAATCCATTGCACCTCTGTTGGTTCTGATTCTGTTCCAGCATGTCAAAGTATAACTTAGATGTAGCCGGGAAGGAGGAGGAGGAGAGGAACAAGAGGAGGAGGAGGAGAAGAAGAAAAGAAATGAAAAGAAGGAGGGGGAGGAAGGAGAGAAGGGAGGAGGCAGAGGGAAGAGGGGGAAAGGGAGAAGAATGGGGACAGGGTCAGGGACAAGAAGAAGAAGCAGAAGGAGAAGAGGAAGAGGATGAGGAAGAGGAGGAGGAGGGAATGGGAGAAGAAGCAGCAGTAGAAGAGTAGGGAGAGGGGAAAGGGATGGGGACAGAGAGAAGAAGAAGAGGAAGAAGAGGAAATGGAAGAAAGAAAGAAAGAAAGAAAGAAAGAAAGAAAGAAAGAAAGAAAGGAAGGGAGGGAGGGAGAGTAGAGGAGGTAGAGGGAAGGGTGAGAGGAAGGGAAGGAGGAAGAGAGGGAGGGAGGGAGGGAGGGAGGGAGGGAGGGAGGGAGGGAGGGAGGGAGGCATTGATTTCAGTGGAGGCTCTTAGCACCCTACAGTGGATTTCTGCTCTACAAATATGGTCTTGGACTCAGCAGTATAATCTATGCACTGATGTATGTCCTATGAGTAGTGAGAGATTTCCAAACAATACAAATACTACCAGAAAAATAAGAAATAAATGTGAGTCCTGCTGTCTATCCCCCCTATGGCCTTTCACTGCAGCAGCACTGGCAGGGCTTCATCCACTTTATCATCTAGGCTTCAGCAACTGGCAGCATTTCCTTTGGAGAGCAACTTGGCAATGCATATCAACTGTTGAAACACATCTTAAGGGAATAATTAAAAAGCAAAAAATCATATTATTAGAAACTTCTTGAAACAAAAAAGATGTGCTCTCAGTGGCATTATACTATCTAAAATTAGAATAGGTCTAAGTTTTCGACAATAAAGGCCAGATGAATAAGAAAATGAGAATATCATGCAAAATTAGGCAAGCATAAAAACTTGTGGAAGCATAATACTCCCTAAGGGCTGTGGAAAAATACTCAGGAAATATCAAATACAAAATAATGCAAAATTACGTGCACCACAAAACTCTACATACAAAATAAATTTATATGTATTAAAAGAAATGTGAAGATGGAAATAATTGATTTCAGTATTGGGAAATGAACCTTGGGCATCATGAGAAATCTGACTGAGGCACCAAACTTACTCCATGGTGATTTTTTTTTTTTATCACTGAAAATACCCAGGCTGGCACACTGCAACATACCCGAGAATGTTGGGATGCTAAATTTAGTATCTTTCTTCTTGACATGACTAACCAATAATTGTTTTACTTGTCATTTTAAAGAAAAGAAACAAGAAATTATAGGCATTCATAATTTCTCATTATTGAATGGTCGCCATCTGTAAACTACCAGCTCACACTTGTTTTCAACAACAGCTCTGAGTTTCCAAATTAAAATTAAGTAAACTAACAGGTATATATTGACTAGGGATGTAGTGGCTTGAATATGCTCGGCCCAGGAAGTGGCACTATTTGGAGGTGTAGCCTTGTTGGAGGAAGTGTGTCACTTTGGATGTGGGCTTGGGACCGGTGTCCTTGCTGCCTGAAAACCAGTCTTCTCCAAGGCTGCCTTGATCAAGAGCTCAGCTCCTCCAGCACCATGTCTGTCTACACACTGCCATGCTTCCTGCCATAATGATAATAGACTGAATCTATGAAACTGTAAGCCAGCTCCAATTAAATGTTGTCTTTCTAAGAGTTGCCTTGGTCATGATGTGTCTTCACAGTAATGGAAACCCTAACTAAGACAAGGGCACAATCTTATCTTTTTTTTATTAAACAATCATTTTTGTTTTCAAGTTCTATGTAACAAAGGTGCTTGGCAGAAGAGACTTTTGTTTACTTCTGTGGTTTGCTTAAGTCTATCCCTATGCATTGTCACCTTGAAGGACATTATTTGCTTACCCTGCTTCATCACCCAGCACATAATTTGTGCTCAATAAACATTTATTTAAAAAGTAAGAAGTGAGCAGACCAAGCCAAATTTTAAATAGTTTCTTCATTCAATTTCTTTAGACCAAGGAACACTCATAGAGATGAATACAGCTCTCAGTCCTCATCTGAGAAACTTCTATTTGCTGTAGACAGCAGTTAACACAGAGAACTACAAACGACCACAGAATGCTCAGTCCTAAAGGGAACACATAGGATGCACGCATGCACAGCTGAGGGACTGTTGCAGAAGAGGGGCTTGGAAGAGTGTCAGAGCCAGAGGCAGTGGATGACTAGAAGGAAACTTCTAGACCCAACAGGACATCTGCACACATCAACAGTGGCTATGAATGACAGTGTGCACAAAGCCGGTGCACATGCAAACCAGACAGAAACTCCTCATAGAGAGGAGACTTGGGCAAACAATCCCATGCCAATGAGTAATCGCTATCTGCTGGGAAAGAAAGGGTCAGTTTGTTCTAAGAGTATAGTCCCTGGTATGTGGACCACCTCGGTAAGGTTAACCATGTCTTAAGTGGGCTATGCAAAGTGATTTTATTCTAAGGACTTTAGGAAGGAGAGGGCCGACAGAAGGTAAACTTGCCATTGGAAAGTCTCGACAACCCTACCTTGACCAGGAGACTAGAGTCTCAAGAGTGAGAGTCTAATAACTGCAGGTGACATGATGAGACAGGCACTTCATCTCTGTAGATGTTGTCCTCGAAGCCCACAACTAATACCACCTCATCATGAGAAAAGTGTCCAACAAATCCCAGTGGTTTTCTGCAGTATCCTTTGATAGTATTTCACAAAAGTGTCAAGGCCATCAAAAATATCAAGTTTGAGAAGCCCTTAAGGAGGCATGATTGTCAAGTGTCCTACAGTATACTAGATAGCACCAACCCTGGCGCTGAGACAGACGTGGTAGGTATAAAGTAAGGGAATGTGAATGAGGTGTGCTCCTTCACATGGGTGTATTAATACTGGCTCGCTTAGAGACAAATGTACCACAGGAATATAAGGTATTGGCAACAGGTACAGAGTACACAGGGATTCTTGGTATCATCTCTGCAACTGTTCTATAAATCTGAAACTATTCAGGCACAAAGGTTATGTCTTAAAAATTAAATGAGGTAGGGATAAAAGATGGGCGACTTCGTGTTCTAATTTTAGGGACTAAACATTTCTTTAAGCATGCAAGTTCTGGTTGTCATGCTATAAATTTTTTATTCCATGTGCTTCACTCACAGTAAATTTTGGTTCATAAAAAGAATTATATATGATGCTTAAAAGACGTGCAGTGGACTCATCTAACTCTGTATGAATGAGCTAGAAAGGAGATCACTGGGAACCCGTGACACTGTGGCCTGCTTCTGAGAAACCTCAACCACAGGCAGGTGAGGTGACTCAGTAGGTAGAGGTAACTTGGGTTCCATCTTCCAGCCCCTGTCATGGTGGAAGATGAATTAGATCCCTCAAATCTGACTTCCCCACAAGTGTGGTTGAATGTACATGCCCACACACAGCATACTAACATACAGTAACATTAAAGTTCTTAAAATAACCCCAACCGTAAGATTGAATGTGCTGACTCTATCGAGTCTTACCTCTGCTCATTACTGTACTTGGTTTTAATTTGTTCATTCCTAAGGGAAGATCAGATTAATAGCTATACATTTCTTGAGTCTCTGCTTTTAAAAGTGCTCTTTTGGCCCTGGGGTATCAGTGCTGTTATGCCTGGGCATTTACCAGCTCACAGTCTGAGTAAGTTTGCAACTTCCAGGAACATGGCAGACAGGAAAGCACTCAGACTGCCTTCCAGTTACGGATGCCCTCCCCACTCAGTGATTCCCAAAGGGATGTTAGATTCTAGTTTAAGGGAAAGAGAATTTATTTTCACTTTCTCATTGCTTCTTGGACTTACTCAAGATCTCTGATGAATGAAGAAACCAAAATGTTTAACTGGCTCTACCTTGGAAGAGAATTGCTAGATACTTTTTAAAATACCTTGCCTCTTGAGAACTAAAAGGACAATTCTAGAAGATACTTGGACTTCCTGAAAACCAGCCAGGTCCTCTGGATACTGAGATGTAGCTGTTTACAATGGTTAAAATATTTTTTATTTTGTGCAAGTACAGCATCCCTGATCCAAAAAGTCCCAAATGCCCCAATTTCTGAAGCATTTGGATATCCAACATGAAGGTTCAATATATACAGACTTTGTATCACATACGAAACGGTTTTAAATGTTATATTTATGCCAGCTTGCCATTGCTGTGACTAAATACCTAAGATAAGAATTTAAAAGTTGAAAAGATTTATGTTCCGGGATCCAGAAGGGTCAGTCCACTGTCACGTGACCTTATAGCGAGTGCCTCCAGCAAGAGAGAACATCGTGATGGGAAGTCAGGCAAAGCTGCTGACTCATGGAAGCCAGGAAAGAAAGCTCAGGAGAGAGGAAGAGGCCGGGAAAATACGCTCTTTAAGGGCATGTCCCCAGGGTCCTACTTCTAGCTAGGCATCCCACCACCTGCCTGTAGCCCTTAAAGCTATGAATATATAGTCAGATTAATCCATTGATGAGGTTAGAGCCCTTGGGATATAATTACTTCTAAAAGCCCCATGTTCAACACATGAGTTTTAGGTGGGACTTTTTTTTAAAAAAATATCTAAACTATAGTTGTGTGTAAGGCATGTATAAAATATGAAAGAATTTTATAATTTTACTGGGGTTTAATCCCTAAGGATATTTCAATATGTACTAATATTGAAAAATAAAATACTCGAATCTGAAATACTTCTAATCTAAAGCGTATCAGATAAGTACTAAAAATAATATGTTTTCACTGAAGGTAAAATACAGCCCTCAGTTGAGCAATTCCTTCTGAAAGAGAACTCGTAGCTACTTTGAATCTGCTGACTCATCACAGATGTCCTAAAGCAGAAGAGGCAGTAACATTCACAAATTCACTCACATATCAGAACCAAATATCACAGAATCTACTTGATTGCATTCCTTAAATACAGGTAGTTCAGACAGGTATGGGTCAGAAGGTGGGCTATTACACTGCAGCCTGCTTTCTAATTAATGACACACTACCTAACCGTAGCTGAATGAGTGTACCTTTTAGGTCCACAGACAATAGTGAGGTCCTTCTACAGAGAGGAAAAAACTGTTCTGTGAGTGTGGTGAAAATTACCTTAGGAAAAGAGAAATAGGTTTTCTGGCCATTTTTTCCAGGCATTTATATGAACCATACGTTTCTAGCCAGTCAGCATAGCTGTATCTTTTATTCTTTTGCTTCCTTTGCCTCTTGGCTGTTCTTTAATCTCAGTGATCAGTTTCATAATGGCTGATTTAACCTAACATACTTTTTTTTTTTTTACAGATAATTTAGTGAAGATTCAAATGCTGCCAATAAATAATATACCATTTTTAGATAAAGGGTTTTGATTATCCTATCCACTAAACTAACATGATAGAATTAAGTTTATTTTTGTCCATACTAAGTCAGGCTAAGCAGAGAAGTCAAGAGCAGTTAAATATCCAAACAGAACTCAAAGTATTTTATTTTTATTTAATCTGTCTCTTTAATTTTCACAGTGGTATTATTGAGCATAGTCACTATCTTTCAGAGATTTTTTTTTCATAGCCTTTAACCAATTTTAAGAATAACCATTTTGTTAACAATATTGAATAAAATGAAATCAAGTGGTATGATTATATTTGCTTGGTATTTTAAGTCACTGTGAGTGTGCTAAGCACTTTTATTTTAAAATTTTTATGACTTAATTTTATGTGTATGGGTGTTTTGCCTACATATATATTACATATATATAGTGCCCTTGTGGGCCATACAAGGGTGTCCGATCCTCTGCAGCTAAAGATAGGAGCCACTGTGTGGTGTTGGGACTCAAATCCTCAGTCCTCTGAAAGAGCAGCTAGTGCTCTTAACCCCTGAGTCATCTCTCCAGCTACCATAGGCGTGTTTAAGTTGACATTCTCACTTATTGCAGCAGAACACAGACAGCAATAATCTCCAAGCTATCAAAGCGGCTATCCATTTTAAATTATGGTAAGGAACACTTTAATAAACAAGTTAGAATTTGTATTGTTCAAAAGGCTTTGAGGTCATTTCCCCCAAAGTATGGTAAAGTGTAACTGAAATAATATTGTAACGTTGAACATGAACTTTGACACGCCTCGTTTACTATAAATACACTACACTTATACCTGAAAAAGAAGCTTCTAGTGTTTGTATATCCAACCAAAAAAAAAAAGGCAGCAAATACAGACTCCGGACATCACCTTATAAGGCGGTTCCAGTATCTTTTATCCTACACACTCTTAACCAGACAAAATGACTGGGGGAAAAGTAGTAAATTCAATTGTTTTCTGAAGTAATTTTCATTTTTAGGGTATAAAGAAAATGACTGTTCATCTTAAAGCCTTGCCTTTCGATTCACTTCCTAAAAGAGACTCTCCATACACACACACACACACACACACACACACACACACACACACACACACACACACCAGGCCCCATCAGAGAGTCTTTAACTGGGTTTTCCAACCTCTTATTAGGTTATGAATTAAGTGAGTAAGATGAGTCTGAAGAGTCAGCTGGGCCCTGGGGTTGCTCTTCACACACTGAAAACTGGAGGTTTGCTGCCACCTGTTGGCCATAATCGCAAATAGTAAATCTTGTCCACAAGTTGAAAATGTCACAGTTGAAAAAGTCTTTAGAACGGGGTCTACTCAACCATCATTGTTCAAGTGGCAAAAGGACCTAGATTGTAGGTCGTAGGAGGAGTATGTGACTTTCTCAGGATCACTAAAAGGAAGGCAGCTCTGGGGCTATAATATACACTGGGCCCAGCTCCCTGTTTGTTTTCCTTTACCAGTCACTCTCCCTGTTGTGTGGGTGGTAGAGCACCTGAAACACACAGTGCCCTTTACACAACACCGGAAGCACCGATGTGCCTGGATCTAAGAAACCAACAAGCCATATCCTCGGCCATATTATAGAGAAATCATTTTACACCTTTCCAAAGTGCTACAACAAGGGTGGATTCGCTCGAAATGGCAGTCAGAGAAGTTTGAGTGTCTTTGGAGAATAAGACAGGGGCGCCTTCAGGTGTCTGACTACATAGTTGTCTGAAAAAGGAGGCTGTGATCCAGACCTCTGACACGAATGATCCTGGTCACAGGCTGACATGTGTCAGAGGATCCATACCTGGATTCAAAAGACAAAGAGCTGGAACAAGAGTCAACAGTTCCATTAGGAACTCTCTACACTATGGTGAGACTAGAGGTACTGGCTCTCTCTGAGAGTAGAAACAGCTTCTCTGGGTCCTGGGCTGTCCCTCAGGCATTAGCAACCTCCTGGGACAAGAAAGCTCTGGCTTCAAGGACTTTGTGGGAGCCTGGACTTTGGAAAGTCAGAGCTAGGACAGAAGCCTACTGGCACCTGGGTGAGCCCATTTTTTAGCACACAGTAAATAAATACCACTGATGACACCTGGAACCAGTTAAGAGGAGACTCTGAAAGGGGGTTGGAGTCCTTTCTCCTACTATGACGGTGACAGTGCTGGAGAAAGGCTGTTTGGTTTCCAGGACTCTAAGCACCAGGATCAGGCCACAACTCCATGCCTGTTAATTTCGCCAATTCAAATATAGTCCTCTCTTGGTATCTTCAGAAGACTGGATCCAAGCCTCCCTTCCATTATCCAAGTCCAGGGAAGCAAAAATCTGCCAGTGCTCATTCCCTTCCACAAAGTGACCGGGTATTTGCATATGATCTGTGCATGTCCTCCCGTGTGCTAATCATCTCTAAATGTGATACCATAGCTGATATCATGGGAAAGACATGTAAATGAATGCTCTACCAAATGGCCAGGGCCTAATGACAAGAGAAGACCTAGACATGTACAGTACAGATACAATTGTTTTGGCAAAATGTTTCAATCCATGTTGGTAGAGTCTGCTAATATGGCATCCGCCACTACAAAGTACCTAGTATACAAGGTCCAAAAGTGTGCAGAAGTTTTTAAAAAGGAAGTAGTAATCACAGCAATCTAATCTAAAAAAAACTTATTGAATCTTAAAATTTTTAAATCTATATAAGTTGGGGTATATTATGTATAAAATATGTATTATATATCTATAAAAGCATTACCTACCCTTTCTACCTCTCTGAGGTGTGTGGGGATCTTTAAGTTGTGAGATGCATCTGAATGGAAGGAGGTGCCCCACCATTTTAACCATTCTTATGGATTTGCAGGTAGCTGTGGCCCTGCCTTTTCCTTTGGCCAACCCAGCACAAACAAAAGCAACACACAGTTCTTGGTAGAGATTTCTGAGCCAGGATGTGTTCCGCTGTTTTCTCAAGCTGGATGGTTATGGCACACACACTGGAATGGAGCACTGGATCTGGTCCTTGACTGACTAAACATGCACAGAGACTCTGTGCTCCCCACCCTGTACATAAAGCAAGAGAACGAAACAAACATTTTCTGACGTAAGCCACTGAGATTTGGGGTTTGTTAAACTCCGCACTATGTGGCCTGTCCTGAGTGCTCTAGTGTCCACTCACATCTGTCCTGAGTGCTCTAGTGTCCACTCACATCTATCCTGAGTGCTCTAGTGTCCACTCACATCTATGCTACACATACAATGTATTTTCAAATGGTGAGGCAGGGGTCTGGAGAGTTGGCTCAGCAGTTAAGAGAACTTGCTGCTTTTATAGAGGACCTGAGTTCGATTCCCAACTCATGTCAGGACGTTCACAACCACCTGTAACTCCCTCTCCAGTGGCTCTCTGACCTTCACGGGTACCTGCACTCACACGCAGAAACCCACACAGACGCAGGTACACATACATATAATTAAAATAAAATAAAACAAAAAAGCATGATGGTGGTGGTACATTCGCCTTTAATCCTAGCAGGTGGGAGGCAAAGTCAGGCAGATCTCTGAGTTTGAGACCAGCCTGGTCTACATAGTGTAGACAACAAATTCCACAACAGCCAAGGCTACACAGAGAAACCCTATCTCAAAAAAACAAAAACAAAACCAAAACAAGCAAGTAAGCAAGCACCTAACTGAGGTAAATAAAAAGGGAATTCTTGGAAGAGAAGTTTTAGGGAAATACATACATTTTTAAGATGGGCACTGAGATAGAAAGTACTGTTGTACACACGGAGACTGCTGAACCTGAGTTATCGTTAAGAATCCTATGTCAGTGGTGATGTTTTTAGGTGATGGAAAAATACTAATCTCTGACCACTACAATGCTTCAAGTTAGCATCCAAATTAGCTTGGATTTCTAGGAGGAAAAATACTAATCTCTGACCACTATAATGCTTCAAGTTAGCATCCAAATTAGCTTGGATTTCTAGGAGCCTGTATTTTAAAGGAAGGCAAATGAGAGCCCTAGCATTCCAATTATCCCAGAAATGCCGCCTATGAAACTATTTGCTTGTCATGACTGCGGAGGTCCCTCTGAGTCACGAGCATAGACATATGATCTTTAAACGTCTGGATTTGGACGTAAATGGAGAGAAACAGAGCCACAGGCAGATAAAGATAAGAGCTTCCTCGTCAGCACCTTCCCTGTCCCTTCTTATCTCTGTTAGGGTTAGCTGGGAGGCTTGATGAAGAGCCCCAGATTCAGATCTTTCTTTAACCACTTTCATCTGCGCCTTACAGTGCTGGGGAGAACACCCTAGATGTGCTGAGGAGTGAAAGGACACCTCAGCAGGTGACACACGTGGAAGAAAGAAGTAGGCAAACAATGAAGCCTTTGAAGGGAGCCAGTTTCCTAACAACAACTAGGGCTAATTAGTACCTGTGCAGGTAGTCACCTCAACTCTCGTTTTAAAACACCCAGGCCTCTTTCTTCACCTGGGAGAGAGAAACCCTGAGGACAGCGGCTTGCCGCCCTCCAACCCAGACAGGTCAAACTTCTTTGTCCTTCCTTAGTGCACTGTGAAGAAAGCCACGACACAAAAGGAATGTTTTTGTTGGCAGTCAGTTCAGAGCATGTTGACATCCCTGTTTTTAACAACCCACTGGTCAGCCTGGGCGTAGTCACTCTTTTGAAAGTCGAGTCTTGAGGAAGTAGGTCACAAGAGCCAGTGTTTGGCTCCCCTGAGCGTGACTGAACCCAGGCGTTCACTACTTGTGTGTGGCTTTAGAATGGGTGTCTTGCTGACACCGAGTGCCACCTGCTGATTCACCAACCGGCATGTCTAGTTACTCCAGCTGACCAGCAAGGCTGGACTGTTTCCTCAGAGCACGACACATTGGGCAAACAAACAGCTAGTTGCTGACCAAAGCATAAAATTCATGGCAGAAAGACTTGGGTTGGCAGAAATAACCCAAGAAGGCCTCAATACACTGACGTGAGAGAAGCTGAAATGGGTCGGAGAGAGACCAAAGGCTGTGTGGGGAAGTGAGCAGGGGTTTCCCTATGCTGGCTGAGGCAGGGACTTACTTGACAGTGTCCCTAAGAACCATCTTCTTTTCTTCATCACAGGCCAGGCTCCGGCTTTCATGTTCCTTTATAATCTGGTGTAGCTACGAGACTGGATCTGACAAACGGAACAGAAGCGAAGCAATGTATGCTACTTACACCATCAAAACCACCTGCTCATAACACTTTCTCCACCTCCTGCTTGCCAGGTGCTAACGCTAGAATCCAAGCATTTAAGCTAGGCAGCCAGGCTCTGCAAGATACTGAGCCACCTTCCCTCTTTCTCCACTCTGGGTGACGACTGGAAGCCACTCTGTCCAAGGACTTGAGAAGGAAACGAGCTATCTGCTCCTTGGGTCGTTGAACTCTCATCTCAGCGGGCCTTCCCTGTTCATACTCTTAATCATATCGATAACAATATCAGACTCACACAGTGTAGAAGTTATTTACTATAAAGTAAATTGCTCCAGTTCTCCTCTAACAAGGAATCCAGGAGACTTGTTTTCTCCTCTAGCTGCTTCTCTCCTGGCTTCAGCACTCTCTGCACGTGCGCACCAGCCACACTGCCCTCTCACATTGCCTCCCTAGTATACCTTCCTCTTAGCTCCTCCCATTCCCACGACTTCTTCCCTACATCTCCACCACTGTTTCTCCTCACCCAACCCCTTCCTCCAGAGCTGTAACCACTTCAGGCCTTTCTCATTCTTGAGATTTCAGCTTAAATATTATTACCTTGAGTCCTTTGCTCTCTCTCCAAAATTCAGGTGACCGCTACCCCACAGAATCATGTCGTAAAGGCTCTAAAGCACTAGGTTATAACCGCCTGACTGCCCCTTCCTGAATCCAGGTTCCTTAAGAGCATGGATTGTATATGCCACGTTTATAGCTAGCTGTCCAGCACTGTGCCTGGAATGTGACAAGCATTGAATAGATATTATTAAGACTTGCTTCCAAAGCAGCCATCAAAACCCTAAGAATATTTATGGACAGTGATTGGGAAAAGGATGAGGTTTTTATATCTTTTGTGACTCTATTGCTTTTTCTGTCCCTTGTACATAGATGTTATATGCATGGAAATGTTCAGTGACTATTTACTTTGAAAAGGACTTTTACTGTTAAAGGAAGAACAAGGTGAAGTTCTGAACCTTGACTGATGTTTGTATTTATACCTGAGTGGCTCTTCTGTCCAGTTTCCTGGGGATGCTCATGTGTGCATGAAAAGGATCATGCTCCCCCTGAAAGATGCTTGGAAAGCCCAGAAAGGTCGATACAGATGAGAAGACAGAGTATATATGAGGAAGGAGGACCTTTGAAATCCTTTTGGCAAAAGACTGGTCCACCTCAGAGTGGGAGCTTAGATGTTACTCTGAAGAACAGCAGGTTTGAGTGGAGCGTCAAATCGTGTAGACTAGCATATAAGAGAACCCAGGAAGGCAACGAAAGACTAGAGAAAGCAAAGGGGACCCTGCTCTTATTACATTTTTAAAGTATTATTGTGGTATTGTGAGCTACCAGATAAATTCTCAATAACACATTTCTCATTGTGTATTGTAACAATAACTCGATTATTACTAGATAATCTTTTACAAAGTAGTTGTGCCTTTTTTTTTAGAGAAATCTGGAGACAGACATTCATCCTGAGGTATGCACAAGGGAGGAGGCTCTTGGGGTAGAGGACTGTGGGAAAAATCTCCCCCAGGACAAGCTGAACACACTTGATGTCATAGAAAAAGCAAGGGATCCCAGGGGGAATCTTTCACTGTAAGGTTCAGATGACAACATACTCAAGGATCAAGCCAGAGTCTGTGGCTTGAAAGATAGAATAAAACTTCAGACCAGGCCCTTGGAAGAAAGCAGAATTATAGGGATTATTGGGCCACGAGTCCGGGAGCCTCAATTTCCAGGAGTCTTAGAAAACATTTGCAAGAAAACTACCTAAGAACAAGGCATTTCCTACATTCTGTACGGATGAACAGTTTCACCGTGTAATCAAAGCTAGCCAGAGGCAAACAGGTTGGTCAAGAAGGCTATCATCAGATACTTACCAATAAGAGTAAGAGTCTAGTACTTAACAGAGGAGCCACCCCACAGCAAGGCAGGGAACAAATCTGAGTCCGGCCAGCAGAGGGCAATATACTCAATTTTGCGATTCCGAAGGGCTGGGATTTAGGAGTTGGCCAGATGCCAGCAGGAGAGTACCAGTGAGAGATTGCCTGTGAAAATCGGGCTGCTTTCAAAAGGTGAGAAATGATCTGAGTGCACACAGTGCCTGAGGAGTGGACTTTCAAAGTGTGAGGATTAGAACTGCAGGGTTTCCTGTCAGGCTCCAAGGTGGCAGGAAAGTGAATGCGTAGTTTTCTTTAACCTCTGGACTCCAGCCCCTTACCAGTGGCTCTCAACCTTCCTAATGACGCACCCCTTTAATACAGTCCCTCATGTTGTGGTCACCCCCCATAAAATTATCTTGTTACTACTTCATACCTCTACGTTATGAATCTTTTTTTTTTTAATTTTTTTAGAGCTGAAGACTGAACCCAGGGCGATGTGCTTGCTATGCTCTACCACTGAGCTAAGTCCCCAATCACTTGTTATGAATCTTAGTGTAATTATCTGATATGCAGGATATCTGATATGCGACCCCTGTGAAAGGGTCGTTCGGGAGAACTACTGCCTTAGATGTCCTCTTTAGAAAGCGTTGGTGTGTGAGGAATGCCATTTTGCTTCCTACCCATCCCATCCCCACCCCACCCCACCCCCCCAGGCAAGACAGAGAGAGCAAGTGAGTAAGTTTTACTGTGTTATCTTTAAATCCAGATTGTTCAGTCTGAGCTATAGAGACTTCTGGGGACCCTTAAGCAAGTGAGCAATTTGAATCTACAGGAGAATTACAGAACCTTAAGGCACAAACACACCCCCATACACTTCCAACACCCAGAAGCCTCTTCCAGACAATGGAGAGAAGTGCCTGTGGATGACATCCCGGGTTCTAGGGACTGCTTCGGGAGAGAGTAGCAATGGGCTATTCCTGCCTTGCTTATAAAACTGGAAATGTCTTTGCCTTACACTGCAGTCAGCATGACTACTGGTGCTTTGGCCTGAGTGTTTCCACACCAGGGAATCACTCATGCATCGCCTCTTAAATAAGTCACAAGTAAGAGCTGATTCTGAATGCCACCAGCTGTGCGAGGCCACCAGGACGGCTGTCCTGTGCTTGACAACTCCCTGCTCTATTTTGCAAATCGGGAACAATACAAGCTCTCATTCATCCTGTCTCAAATTCTAAAATAAACACCATGGCTTTGGTATCTTCAAGTTTGGAAGGTTTCAGACCCTGCTTGCGGTCCTGGTTCCTTGGTCTTATGGAGCTGACTGAAGAACTGAAGCTTTGCCCTGAGATTTGAGGCATGCCACTGCCTCAGAGTGGGGGTTTCTGGCCTTCCCTCTGCTGTATGAAGTTGGCCAGTGAGGCCAGAATCCATTCTATAAAACTCCCACCTTTTTTCTCCTTTTTATATTTCTTCCTAGCCCACGCAAATTTTGTGTAGGAAACTATCCCCACAATCCCCTCAGCCCCCCTCTTCTCTGGTACCCAGAGCTCTACTTCGTTTCACTAAGACTGCCTGTGTGAGCTTTTCCATGTAAGTGGGATGGCAGAGTCTGTCTTCCTGAGCCTGGCTCGATGCAGTTTGTACAGTGTCCTCTAGGGTTATGTGTGTAGGCACATGACTAGATTTCCTTCTTTTTAAAGCTAAATAGTATACAGAGGTGTCAGTGCTGTTGCTAAACAGTTAAAGCTTGACTTCCCATCTTGCCCATTATGGAAATAGCAAAGAGTATGACTATGAGGGTGTATCTTTGACATACTGATTTCATACCCACTGAGATATATGCAGTAGTGGATTTACTGGATTATATATTAGCTGTACTTTTAATATTTTCGAAGAAAATTGGAATACTTAACCAAAATGGCTGTGCTAATCTAGATCCCCATCAACAACAGTACATAAAGCTTTTTCCCCCAGTCTTCCATTCCTATATTTTAAGATTTATTTATTTTTAGTTTATGAGTCTGAGTGTTTTTTTTCTGCATGACTCCAGTCCTACGTGTATGTATACAACTGTGTTGTATGCCTGGTGCCCTTGGAGACAAGACAGGTGCTGAATTTCTTAGCATTGGAACTACTGATGGTTGGAAGGCACAATGTGGGGGCTGTGACCTGAATCTGGGTCCTTGAAGAACATCAGGTGTTCTACACTGCTGAGCCACTTCTCCAGAACTTTCTCTCTCTCTTTCTTTCTAAATCAAAGCCATCACATCAATCTCACTGTGATTTTAATTTGAAGTTCATTGACGATTGGTGATGTTAAGAGTTTTCCTCTCCTTGTTGGCCAGTTGTATGTCTTTTGAGAAATGTTTGTTCAGGTCTTTTGCTAAGTCAGGTTATCTTCTGGTTTGTTCTTGTTTTTCTTTCTATTGAGTTGTCTGGTGCTGTCTATTTCTTGGATACTGATGGTCTTAGTTAGGGTTTCCATTGCTATGAAGAGATACCATGATCAAGGCAACTTTTATAAAGGACAACATTTAGTTGGAGCTGGCTTATAGTTTTAGAGGCTTAGTCCATTAGCATCATGGCAGGAAGCATGGCAACATCAGAGCAGACTTGGTGCTGGAGAAGCCAAAAGTTCTACATATTCATCAGAAGGCAGCCAGGAGAAGACCAGCATCCTCAGGCAGCTAGGAGGAAGGTCTCTTCTCAATGAATGGAGCCTGAGCACTAGGAGCCCTTAAAGCCCACCTACACCATGACACACTTCCTCCAACAAGGCCACACCTCCTAATAGTAGCACTTCCCATGGGTCAAGCGTATTCAAACCACCACACTGACTCTATCTAAGATGTGATTGCAATAGATTCTTTCAACTGTAACTTATGTCTTCATTATGTTGTTTCCTTTGCTGTGCAAAAAAATCCAGTTGGATCCGATCTTATTTGTCTATGTTTCTTTATCTGGTTATTCTTTTGAATTTTGAACCTGATATAGCTCTCACCCTACAATTTTTCTAATTTTTTTTTTTTTTTGGTTCTTCGAGACAGGGTTTCTCTGTGTAGTCCTGGCTGTCCTGGAACTCACTCTGTAGACCAGGCTGGCCTCAACTCAGAAATCTGCCTGCCTCTGCCTCCCAAGTGCTGGGATTAAAGGTGGTGCCACCACTGCCCGGCTGATTTTTTTTTTTTTTTAAAGCTAAACCTTGAATTTAAGATTTTAATCAGTTCTGAGGTGTTTTGTTTGTTTGTTTGGGGGGTGAGTTAAAGATACCATTTCCTCTTTCCTGCTTGTAGATAGCCTTTTTTTCCTAACATTACTTATTGAAAAGACTGCCCTTTCTCAGTGGTGTGTACTTGACACCTTTGTCAAAAATTTATTAGCCAGTAGGTACGTGGCTTTACTCCAAGGCTCTGTATCCATTCCGTTGGTCGTATTTTTGCTTTTATGCCAGGAATGTGACGCTTACTACAGCTTTGTAGTATCTTTGGAAATCAGGCAGTGCAGTGCCTCTGGCTCTGTTCTTTAATTTCGTGGTTTGCTATTTTACAGAATTCATTTATCGTTTCCAACAGTTTCTGTTGTCACCATCGGACTTTAGGATTTTCATGCAATCAGCAGCCAGCAGAGGCAAGTTCACTTCTTCCTTGCTTATTTAGAAGTTGTCATTTCCTTACATGGTTACTTAGCATCCATCCCTCCCCTCAATATTACGACAAGATTCTGAATCTAAGGCACTGAAGAATGATTCAAACTTTAGTTCTTTGGCCACAGTTATTGGCTAAAAGGTGAACTAATGGCTCAGAGTAACTAGTCAGAGTAAATTTCACTGAAAAGGCTGTCCTTTGGAAATGCTGGGGCAAAGGTGTTCATTCCTTTAGTTAGATGTTACAGCTAGAAGAATGTTGTCCTCTTGCTCCAGCCTCCTAAGCAGTAACAGCACAGCTGTGCACCACCACATCTGGCTGACATCCAGTTAAAAATCAGGTTACTTGTTTTCATGATATAAAGTTGTTTGAACTCCTTACGCACTTTGGATACAAACACTTTAACTGTGTGGCTTGCAAACATTCCCCCCCCTTCTGTAGGTTTCTTCTTCACTCTCTTGATTGTTTCTTTCACTGTGCAGATGTGTTTGCCTTCGAGGTGACTCACATTGCCCACTTCTGCCTGTGTTGCCTGTGCTGTAGGAATCACATCAAAAAAGCCATCGCCCAAAGCAACAATGAAGAGTTGGGGATGGGGGGGGGGCAGCCATTGACTAAAGCAATGATGAACAGTGGGGGGGGGCAGCCATTGACTAAAGCAATGATGAAGGGGGGCCAGTTTTTCCTTTGTCTTTTCTTGTCATCATTGGACAGTTTCAGATTTTATGTTTAAGCCTTAGTGAATCTTAGTGTCTTAGTTAAAGTAAGTTAGTCTTACTTAGTTAAAATATTACATAGCATTTAATTTAATTTTTCTTTTTTGACTATTCATAATTTTCTTCGTCTGTGTGTGTATGTGTGTGTGTGTTAGAGAGAGAGAGAGAGAGAGAGAGAGAGAGAGAGAGAGAGAGAGAGAAGTCTTGCCATGTAATTCAAGATGGTCTCACAGTCTATGTGATCCCTCTGCCTCAGCATCTCAGTGCCTCAATAGTGTGCACCACCACACCCAGCTTCTCCTCAGCAGCCTTAATCAGACTTTATCCTGCGGTACTTAGAACCTGACGCATGCTTTGGAGTATCCTACCTTCTTTACTACACTCTGAACTACCTGACTTGCCCCTAGGTTGTTTGGTGGGCTGTGAGCTATCTTTTGATGGATACTTCTGGTGGGGAAAATCTTTATCATTAATTTCTTGAATGGTATAGGTCAATTCAGTTTTTCTTTTGATTCCAGTTTTCAAAATGTAGTGTCCTACTACAAATTTGCTCATGTCATATACTTTTAAAATCTATTTGCATAAGTTATTTATAACATTCTCATATTACTCTGTATTATCCATAGTATCATCTACTATAAATATTTACCTTAAATAGTGAAAATTCCACATAAAATTTTAATTATTAATAATAAATTTAAATAGTAAAATTTCATTTAAATTTTTTCTAAATTTCTTAAATAATTTTTATTTAAACATTTTTATGCAACACAGTTGGATCATATTTTTACCCTACACCCATTTCTTCACAGATCCCACTCACCTTCCTACCCACCAAATTCATGTTTTCTCAGAACAAAACAAAAAATGAAAATCAACATAAATTAAAACAGACAAAAATACAACAAGAAGACAAAAAAAAAAATACTAACACAAAACAAAAAGCACACAAAAACCATGGAGTCCAGTTTGTGTTGATTAATTACTCCTGGGCAAGAGGCCTGTCCTAGAATGTGGTTGGTATACCCAGTGACACTCCATTGGAGAAAACTGGTTTTCCTTTTTGTTTGTTTGTGTGGGAAAATATGGCTGGGGAACCCAGGGTTCCTCCCGCCATGCTGTGGGTAGTCAGCTGGGAATGATCTGGGTTCCTCCAGCTGGAAGTTAGGCCCGGCTGCTCATTAACTAAAAGTCTCTCCACGGTTCCTCACTGTTCCTCACAGCATGGCCCCAACACACGAGGAAGTCCTTGGGTTTCCAAAACCGGTTTATTGGCATGGCGGATGGTGGATGGATCTGGATTCATACCCCACAAAAACCCAGGCCATGCCTGAGTGAAAAAGGGGAGAGGGAAAAAGGGGGAAGGGCCTGGGGAGGAATGCTTAGTTGGCTCCACCCTCTGGTCTTCAGGTACCTCATTAGTATGTAAATCTCTCAAGGGCCTGGGGGCTGTTTATCACGCCCACTTGTGTACTGTGACTGAATGGTAAAGGTGGAACCGGAGATTAGGCCTCAAGTCAGGAGCCTGGGTTCTGGGGACATGGCTGAACCCACAGCCCAAGAACCAGGATGGTTCTTCCATGGCCCAACAGTTTGTCTGTTTGTTTGTTTTAGCAGGTATCAATTGCAAGTAGCTTTTTGGTTTAGGGTAGAACTTTGTGTCCACAGTTCCTTTCTGTGCTGGAATTTTGTCTGGTTTGAGCCTGTGCAGATCTTATGCTTGCTTGCCCAGTCTGTGTGGGTTCATATGTACATCAGTTCTGCTGTGTCTAGATGATGCCATGTCTTCAGAGTCATCCACCACCTCTGGCTCTTATCGTTTTCCTGCCTCCTCATCCACAAAGATCCCTGAGATTTAGGGGGAGGGGTTTGATAAAGACATCCATACAGGACTGAGTGCTCCAAAGTCTCTCACTCTCTGCACATTGCCCAGTTGTGAGTCTCTGTAGTAACTACCATCCACTGCAAGATGCTACTCTGATGAGGGTTGAGCTGAGTTCTTATGGGTGGGTATATCAATATGTCATCAGGAGAGTTCTTATCTGTGGGTGTATCAATATGTCATCATGAGTCAGTTTATTGCTGTTCTTTTAGAATAATAATAGAAGTAGGTTTTGCTCAATTTCTTGGCCACTTTAGCAGAATCAAGTATGGCTTCCATCTGATCCAGTCAGAAAGTGGTTGGTTACTCCCTTAACATTTGTGCTACAGTTGTACCAGTATATATCGCAGGCAGATCAGTGTTGCAGGTTGCAGGTTGCAGGTTTTGTAGCTGGGTAATATTGATGATTAATTTTCTCCTCCAGGAGCAAGCAAAGTGCCTTCCAGAACCACAAGCACAAACACTAGTCAGTAAAGGTAAACCTAGCTGGACGTCAGCTTGATTTCTCCATGTTTGATGACATAGTTGCTTTTTCAACAATAGAGCTTTACCATCATATTACATAGAGTAGCAATAGGCAGTCTATGGGACCTCTTTTGGTCAAGAACACGACAAGATGTAACCCTGGCACTGGACGTTTTACCTGGCCACACAAAATGTCTAGTTGGGGTATGGTCTCTCCCATTATATGACAACTCCATTTAAATTTCTTTTACAATCTACGTATCTCTGTGTTTAATTCATCTTGCCAGAGTTTTATCAAGTTTCTCTAAGACATGATTCTGATTCCGTAAGTGGCTCTGTATTTGCTTCACTGCTGTTTTTAAGACAGATCTTGTTATGCAGCTCAGACTGCAGTGAAACTCACAATCCTCCTCCACTGCTTACAATGTATTGTTTTATTTCAGTCATGTTTTCTCTCACTATTATTTTGTGTTGATTTTTTGCTTGTGTTGTTGATGTTGTTCTCAAGTTTTCCCACATGAGTCCGTTGCTCATTAATATCCAGCCTTCTTTTATAAGTATGTTAGGCTTATTTGTAAGCCCATATTGTATTGGGTTTTTACTTAATCACATATCACAAGTTTGGGGTTTTATTTTTTCTTTTGTTTTAATATTTTATCATTTTCATTGTTTTTATAAATCTGCAACTGCTTACAAGTTGATTACTAATTCTAAAAACGTTGGGCTCTTATAATTAAGAACTTGTCCATTGGAGCCAGCAGAATGCCCCTATAAGTCGTGCCACCAAGTCTGTTGACCTGAGTCCAAGCCCTGGACTACGAAAGAAAGAACCAAGTCTAGCATGTTGTCCTCTTACATCTACAGGTGCCTGCATGTGCCTCTCTCTCTCTCTCTCTCTCTCTCTCTCTCTCTCTCACATACACACACACACACACACACACAGAGAGAGAGAGAGAGAGAGAGAGAGAGAGAGAGAGAGAGAGAGTCTTTGAGGCATTTTGAGATTTTAGCCTCAAAACATCATAACATTTTAGTGGTGTTAAATATTGGCTTTCTGATCAGTGTTTATGTTAGAAGTGCTTGTACAATATTCTATTTGTACTTAAAAACAATGGGTGGCTCTTAGGTTAAAAACAGGACCACTTTTCTCTAAACCTTGCATATTTCTTTTTATAATTTGATATAACATGTATGAGTGCTTTGTCTTTCTCCATATGTGTGTATTAACCACATGCATACCTGAAGGGGCATATCCCTTGGAACTGGGGTTACAGACCAGTGCTTTTAACTGCTGAGCCCCTTAATCTGGGGTATGTGTGTATGTGTGTGTCCTTCCTTCCTTCCTTCCTTCCTTCCTTCCTTCCTTCCTTCCTTCCTTTCTGTAACTAACCAACTTCTCTGTTGGCTCTTTGACAATGAGAAATTTGCCAGGTATGTGGTAGCACATGTCTTTAATCCACTCAGTAGTCAGGAGGCCAAGTGAATCTGTGATTTGAAGCCAGCCTGTTCTACAGAGAAAATTCCAAGTCTGTCTGGGCTATCCAATGAAGTAGAAACCTAAGGGTTCTTTGGATGGTGTTTTACTAGGGCAAATATGTAAAGGAACATTTAGCGGAAGTACACAGGTGAAGACTGAGGCAGACTGGTGAAGGAAGCTGAAGCAGACACGGGTGAAAGGAACTTCTCCGAAAGCAGTGATGAAGGATTTTTTGCTAACAACTTGCTTGTATTGATCTTCCTTACATTTCTCAGTTGAGCTGCATTTGTTGGGATTCCATAGAGAGAAATGCACCAAAAACCTTCTGGCCACTGTGTGCTGCAGTTTCTTGCCGCTTCCTTGGACTTGGGCTGATTGGCAGAGTGATGTCAGCTGAGACAGAGTCACTTGCTGAGGGAAGACACCTGCTGAGGCAGTATCTTTGGAAGATGGGATGTTTGGAGGGTATAAATAGGACTTGACAGCGCCAGAGACAGAGCTTGCCTTGCTTCTCCTGGCATCCCTCCTAATGACTCGAGCTGAGGCTGAGGCCTCTGCCTCTATCAAACCAGACTGCTGGTGTATCCTGAAGTGTTTGCAAGTGGATCCAGCTGCTGCTGACCCGTGAACTGAACTGCCGATTTCCAGTCAACACAGACGGGAGTTGCTCCAGGGAACCTTTCCAAACAGGTCCACTTCCTCATATCCTTTTTTTCCCACTACCTCTGGTGGGTGGCGCACTAAAGGAGAGGTTAAAGCATTTAAGAACCATCATTAAAAGTAGGTTTTTGAAAAAAAAATCAAAGTTACAACACTTTTTTGAAACTCTGTCTCAAAAAAACCAAACCAAACAAAACCACTAAGAAATTTAAAACTTTGATTATGATGGTATATTTTGTCCCCGTGATTGTTGCATTTAATGTTGCTTTCCATTTATCTTATGTGGTTGTAGATATTCAAGTTCCCACCAGTTCCATGTAAGGTTTGCATCTTCGAAATTTGGTACAGTATGTTTCCTATGGCCTATGTGTGTAAAACCCAAAATTAACCAGTAAGCCCCACTCGCCAAGGACAAGTTAACTTCCTGGAAAGCTAGGAGTTGTAGTTGTAAGAAAATAACAACAAAGCCACATGTGGAAATATGGCAGCCAAATAGCTTTGTTCATTAAAAAACCCATCTTGGCACTCCTTGCAATAGGCCAGCAGTGTGAAAACATTGCTGAATGATTACAAGCCCAAAGAGGCAGAGATCCCTTGCTTGATCATTGGTTGAGTTACACTATGATTGACTTCATCTCAGAAGGCCTCTAAGTTAGGTTTTCTCCAAGCATGTGGAGGCTTTCCTTCAAAGACGGCCCTTTGTCACAGAGTTCTCACAGACAACTCTGATGCAATCGGTTGAAAAGCAGTCTCTCTTGAGTGAATACGGGAACCATTTAGCAAAGTACGCCTAGCTTTGACCTTCTGCATGTTTTCATGTGCAGTGTGATGTGTGTGCTTCTGTTAACCTTTCCTGGCGGTAGGAAACCAGTGGTTTCTTACAGCTTTCTTATATCATTTTCTTTCTTCTGCTGTTTCTCTGTAATCTCCTAATTTTGTAGTCAGGAATTTTGAACTGACACTTTTCTCTTATTTGTTTGTAAGTTCTCAGATCTGAATTTTTAAATAGCAGATGAATAGATACGTTTGTTCTCTCTATATAAACACAAATGGCTCTCTCTACCTTGGTGATGCAGATTTAGGCCACATTAGACCAGATTAAAAGTAGATAAAGGCAGGTTTATTAGGAGGCAGCTCCTGGGTGGGTTCGATGATCTCACAGGAGGAGGGCAATGGAGTTGCATATCTGGGCTAAAGTAAGACATTTTTTTAGAGCCTAGGTGAGGAGTGATGACATGGCTGCTAGGAGCTGAAATCGTGTCCATACATGGTCAAAACCTGAGCCCCTGTGCAGGCAGAGGGGAGGAGTTTTCTCTGAGGGGTGGAGTTGGACAGGTAGAGTTCCCATCTTGTGCAGAAGGGAGCAGAAGTTCCAGCCTAACTACCAAGTTCATTTTGCATGTGGAATCATACCTGAATCTCTCCTAATAACAGCGAAGAACATACTCTTCTTTCCAATGCACAAACACTTTTGGAACTTCATTAGAAATGCCATGAAGCTCCAGGATCTGCCTCCCCGGCCCATACTTATTATCTGGATTGAATTCAACCCTGTGCCAGGAGTAGAAGAAGGTGCAGACCTAGACATCCACACACTGTTCATATCCTCCACAGACAGCTGAGGCCACACCGGAAGTTACACGGAATGGTCAGACTCCTCCACAGACAGCTGAGGCCACACCGGAAGTTACACGGAATGGTCAGACTAGGGACCACAGGCCGCCACTTGGCATCTAAAGTGTCCATGAAAGGTTTAAAATTAGAGGAAACAACGAACATCCCTTCACATGACTGGTGCTCACCTCCATTCCTCCATGGCACATGGGCGACATTCCAGGGAAATCCGTGTATGCTGAGTCAATTATGAAGACCTGATGTTCTGCAAGTTCCTATGCATGTCAGCTCTCACTGAGAATAGGCTTTGGTTTTTGTTTTGTTTGTTTGTTTGTTTGTTTGTATTTTACAATACTTTATTAAGAAGGAACCTATGTCAGCACTGCTATGTAAACAATGACAAAGATCAAGGGAAACACATCAGGGATCATGTAGATAGTAATATACATTGTCCTTTTTATAATCAATGTTTAATAGTTAAGGAGAGTTTAATTCTTATTAAGCAAACATTTTTGCATACACTGCCTTCTCTTTATCTTTCTGTGCCTTTATCATTTGTTTGACTTTAAGCAATTCTGCCTGGATAGCTTTATCTCCTGGGGCTATCTCCTGTGCCTTCTTAAGATCAGCCAATGCTTGATCATATTCTTTTAATCCTTGCCATCCTTGCGCTTTTCGGTATAGTGCTTTAGTATTCGAAGGGTCCATTTCAAGAGCCTCCAAGCAGCTGTCAATTGCCCCCTGCCAATTTGACATCTTCAATTTACAAGCACTAATATTCAGCACACAACTTAAGGCTATAGATTGCAGTCTGGCTGTATCTGTTTTCTCAATAACAGCCTTTGAGCTATCCACGTACCTTAAAACCTTTGCATATTTTTTAATAGCCATCTCCCAGTTCTGAGACTTGAAAAAAGTATTTCCAATGTTTTCTAAGTCTTCAGATATTAGTAAAATTTTATCTACATCTTTTAAATCTATATCTGCATCCTTGGGGAAATTTGGATGACTGTCACCAGAGCCATCTTTGGGGAATACTCCCCAGTCATCCCCTTCTTTCCATTCTCCACATTCTGCAATGACACAGAGTTTGGCAGGTTTTTCACTATTCACTTCAACATTTTCAAGTGTCCTTGCCACACTGAGTCTTTTTATTACTTGACCAAATACCACGTTTCCCATCCAAATGAGGAGTTGGAACTGCTGTGATAAAGAACTGAGAACCATTCGTGTTGGGGCCTGCATTTGCCATGTGCAGCAGGCCCTCTCGATCATGCTTATAATGAAAATTTTCATCTTCAAATTTTTCACCATAAATACTTTCTCCACCTTTCCCATTCTGATTTGAGAAGTCTCCACCCTGAATCATAAATTTCTTAATAATTCGGTGGAAAGGGCATCCTTTAAAATGGAGAGGTTTCCCAGTTGTGGCTCCAGTTCCTTTTTCTCCTGTACACAATGCATGAAAATTTTCTGCAGTTTTGGGAACAATATCTGCAAACAATTCTAAAACAATTCGTCCAACTCGCTCCCCACCGATGTCCACGTCAAAGAAGACTCACAGGTTCTTGGAATTGGAGGGCTTGGCTGCTGGGGATGGTTGGGACATTTTCACTGCAGACGCTGAAACCAGAACACGAGTACCTCATGTGCGAGAGGGGCTCAACCTCTACTGCACATCTACGTTATTAGGCTTTGTTTTTTAAGAATTATTTATGTTGATGAGTACAAAGTTGCTTTCTTCAGACGCACCAGAAGAGAGCATCGGATCCCATTACAAATGGTTGTGAGCCACCATGTGGGTTGCTGGGAATTGAACTCAGGATCTCTAGAACAGCCAGTGCTCTTAACCACTGAGCCATCTCTCCAGCCCTAGAATATCGTTCTTAATTTTATAAAACCACTGGACCCCAAAGTTGTTTTAGACTTGTTTTTATTATGAAAATACAGACCCAAAGAGAGTGAGGGAGCCCACTGGTGGTGAAAAGAGGATCTTTCTGCACGTTTCCCAATAACTTGCAGAATTAGATACACAAAAACACATGTGGATTCTCAGTAACATCCATGCCAGGAAATATCTTATAGACATCTTTGCAGGAAGGTAGTCTGAAGGGACTGCATTTCAAACAGCGAGTAGGTTAACTTCCTACCTGGAAACCGGGGTCAAATTTAAAGGGTAGATGATACAAACAGTGCCCAAAGCATTGTTTCTAAGGAATACTAACAGGACAGCGCTCCCATGAGAATTAGAAAATTGTACTTTTCTTTGACAAGCATAGGCTGGAGAGAATAAAAAGATACCCCCCTGTTTCAGGTTAACACACAGGGCCTGTTGAAGTGTACTAAGTGGTAGGATGGGTTTTGGAGCCCTCTCCACCCTCAATCCTCTCTCATGGGGTACAACATGTTAAAGTATGGGCCTTTCTGTGCCCGACCTAGCTAGTAAGACACAGAGACCTTTATGTTTATTAATAAGCTTCAGGTACTAAGCTGAACAGACTCTGAGCTATTCTAACCTACTACGGCTTATTCCCCAGCCATATGGCCCATTACCTGCCATCTTGCTTGGCATCTCCTTCATTGTCCTGATGGCATCTCTCTGGGTCCCACCTGAGCCCCCCCCCTCTGGGTTTGGAAGTCCCACCTTTTTCTCTCCTGCCCAGCTATCGGGTGTTCAGTCATTTAACTGGTGGTGGAAGACAGTGTTGTATAAAACACTGAGTCAGGAGATGCTTTGCAACAATGCCAATACTAAAGTCCTGGGCTGCAACTAGACCTCTGGGTACCGAATTCAGCATTTGAATGCACAATGCACAAAAACATCCCTCAATGATGTGTGGGTGGGAGGAACACTTTGATAAGCAACTTGAGATGGCGCTGAGCAGCAAATCACTAGACTGCCTCTTAGGGACAAAGTTCAAAGCAGTGTTATAACAAAGACGCTACCGAAGGCTGTCTTGGAGGTCCTCTCCGTGTCTCTACTGAACCCCTTAGTAACAGAGACACTCTGGTGTTTATTCTGGAGATAACACCTCCATTTCTAAAACAGTTCAAATGCTTCATTGTCAACAGCCAATGTGGACTTTAGATCAACTGAAGAATGTGAACCTTTGTTTGTCTTAGTGTTTTAGGACTTAGGAGCTTTAAGGTGGCTGAGATTGTCTGTATCTGTTAAATGGACTTTGTTACAGGATTAAAGGGACAACACAGATCTAGAACTTGGAAAACATAATGGGTATACAATCAGGGAGTACATGTTTTCAGCAGTCAAGGCCCAAGAAGCTGGATTGACTACAAGGAAAGAAAGTGAATGGTATCTGAGGCTCCATTCCTCCATGAGTATTGGCCTGGCTTATCAGCTTGACACACCTGGGAAGAAGGAACAATGGAAGAGTTGTCTGTAGCAGATCCGGGGCATTTTCTTGATTGCTATGTGACATAGGAAGGCCTAGCCCTCTGTGGGAAGCACCATCCATGAGCAAGCAGGCTTGGGCTGTATAAGAAACGAGTCAGGTTGTAACCTGTAACCTGTAACCTGTAACCCACAGTAACAGGGATGATGATGATGTTGATGATGATGATGACGATGACGATAGGCTGTTGCTGCACCTCTCAGGCTTTCTAGCATAAGTCGTCAAACTCAAGTTTCTCTTGCTAAAGGATACCCATGTAAACCACATAGAGACTGCATCTCTATGCCTTCTAAGGGGGAAGGCATTGGACAGTTAAAAATGAAATGTTAGCCTCAGAGACTGAATCCTGACTCTTTTTCATTCCACCCCTGCTATTTGTGAAACTCTGAGCAAAAGAAAGTTCGTGTATCTATCTCAACTGTAAAATGAAACATTACCAGTTTTCAAATCAACGTTTAATAAGGCATTATCTGGGGATTTTCTGAGTCGAGTGTCCTTGGGATTATCTTTATGAAGCACTAAGAGAGGGCAGGAGCTAGAATGCCTGGCAGCCCCTGGCGTCTGGGTTCAGTAGTGCTAGCCTGCAACAGGAGCCTTGACAGTTAGAAACTAACAGTGACAATTCTTCAACACCGCAGGCTTTTTCTGATGGCCCTATGTTTCTCACGGCTTGTAGGAAGGCAGGGACACACTATACACACTGAGAACTGGGGCTACAAAGCCTCTTCTGGATGGTCCACAAAGCGAGGCCAGAACACAAACCATCGTTAGTCCGTGGGTGGAGAAGTGTAGTCAGTCAATCTTCATGGGTCTGAGATCAGGCAGGTATCTTGTCTCTTTCCAACACAGGAACAGTGTTGCTCAAAACACAAAACCCGAAGCAGAAGGGAGGAGCCATAGGGTAAGGTAAGGACCCTAGATAACCAGCAGTCCTCTCACCTCGCTCCCCATCAGTCAATAAATCTCTAACAAGAGGTCATCATTGTCTTGGTAACACCTCTAAAGAACCTCCACAACCTGGAGGCCGAGCTCCCCGTGTCCATCAAGGGTTGGGGTGGGGAGAGGGAGGGAGGGAGGTGTGCTTCCTTCATGATCACCGTGAAGCATTTCTTCTTCCATATCCAGAGTGGCGGGCTGGAGGGTTGAAGGAAGCCGACCTAGGCCAGGGAAGAGGTAAAGTTTCCCTTCCCGGGCGCGAAGGGAGGGAAGGTCGGGTAGCGTGGGGCTGCGGGAGGCCGGTCGCAGAGCAGCGTGGCGCGGCGTAGCCGGCGTGCTCCTCCGTGCGCCGGGCGCGGCTGGCGCTCCTGCAGAGGGAGCTGTGCGCCCGCTCTGGCGCCCGCGCGGAGACTCCGCTCCCTCTTGCCGCCGCTTGGGCCCGCCCGCCGGGGAGGGGCTCCCGGCCTGGCCGACAGCGTCTTCCTGCTTGGCGCACAGCCCCGCCGTGAGTCCGCCCGTGCACGCCGGCCCGCCAGCTGTCTGCCCGCTCGCACGCCGCTTTTCGCCGCAGTCCGCGCCCAGCCTCGCCCGCACTCACTACCTTCAGCCCACGCCCGGCACCGGCCATGCTGTCCTTCCAGTACCCCGACGTGTACCGCGACGAGACCTCCGTGAGTACCCCGCTCTCCCCGTGCCACCCGGCCCGCGCCGTCCGCGGCTCGGCTCCCGCAGCCCCCCGCGCGCCCCGCGCCGCTCCTCGGCCTTTGTTTGCGGAGCCGCCCCGGGGTCGTGGGGCTCTTCTAGCGCGGAGCCGGCGGGCGACCGCGGCCCACGTGCCCACGCCCGTGGTCAACGCCGCCCGGCCCCAAGGACAGACCCCCGAGGCAGGCATGGGCGTCTGGGGCCAGTGGGCAGCCAGAACGGACCTGGTGTTTCTAAGGGGAGAAGCCTCTGGCTTAAATATGGTGGTAGCATGAAGGGTATGCTGGGGTGTGTGCGTGGGAAATGATGCAAGATTTGAAAACAAAAGCAAACTTTGAGAACTTGGAATTGGCAAGTCCTTAGAGTTGAAGCTCATTCATTGCGCTTTAAAGGTTGTGTTGTCCCGAATCGGGTGTCTGGCGTTGGTTGTTGGGGTGCAAATAAGGAGACAGTGTTGGGGAAGGAGCAGTGGGCCCACAGTGTGCTGAGGCCAGCCAAGTTTGCTTAAGTTAAAACCGGGTGGCCTTCTGCAAGGAAAGTTTTCCCCACTGGGAGTTAACTGTTTACCTAAGCTAAAGGTAAACTGCACATAACTTCAGACCCAGTTAGTGAAATTCAAAAGTGTGTGTGTGTGTGTGTGTGTGTGTGTGTGTGTGTGTATGTGTATGTGTAGTACTTTGAAACTTAAGTGGATTGAATCCAAATATTAGGGCCCTAATTCCTGTAGTCACAGCCTGATTTCTCAGGTTACTTAAAATAGAATCAAAGTAAAAACATTTTTGTATAATACCGTTCTATTTTTTCCTGTTTACTTTGATCTGGTTCATGGCAAAAAATGTACTCTGAATTGAGCACATCACACATGGAGGTTAAGGCTCAAGTGTTAAAGACCGTATAGTTTCCAATGATCTTCCAAGTATCTCTGCTGCATTAACCAGTGACCAACTGGTAACCATGTTTCTTGGTCTGGTCAACTGCCTTCTTACTGAATTCAAGGGGACTGGTTAACCCCCAGACAATCTGAACGCTGTTTGTTGGTGTCTCTCACTATATGGGTGACATTAGGACCTATTAGGAGTTCCTGTATGAGGCCTTCTTTTATAAATATAAGGGCTGACAGGCCTTGACTTGCTTGAAGAAGACTTGTCATCTAGATGACCTAGCTCTGTAGTGGGCCAGGTACGAAGATGTGAAACTGTTTTGACCCTGAGTCTTGAGTGTCTTTCGTTTTTCAGTTTAGGTTATTGAGAAAAAAAAAATATATATATATATATGTATATATATATATATTCAATAATGTGTGTGTGTGTGTGTATATATATATATATATATATATATATATATATACACATTACTATCATTTAGTCTTAGGATTTTCTTTTCTTTTTTGAACCTGGGTGTGGAGTGAGGGCAGTGTTGGATCTTAATTTTTTCTTACTCCAGTCTGCACCAATCTTGTAGTTTATCAGTATTTAACAGTTCCTGAAAGGGTTGAGTATGGATTTTATGAAGTTTTCTAAAAGTTTACACACATCTGTAAAAGGAGTGTTTAGAATTTAGTACACCCCATTCCTTCTCACTGAAGATCTCATGATACCCCTTAAGCCTGTGGCTTTGTCGAAGGAGTACCAGTCAGGTCTAGCCTCTGGCTTTACGGAGTACTAATGTTGGCCTGATAACTTACACGGGTGGCATTTTCCTACAGTGGGGTTCGAGGGTGGGTTTGGTCTTCTATAGCATACACTAGAGACCTTCTATCTCTCAGCAACCATCTTTCAGCTACGTTCCCCGTAAATATGGAGTTTGAGCATGAGGCTCATGTGTCTTCATGCAGAAAATGTCGTGTAATGCCATTGCCTATTCTATGTCATTGTTCCATATTTAACAGGTCAGGAACTATACTTGAGTGTCCTCCTACAGCACACTCAAGCCCTCATAAAGGGTGCTGAGTTAGAGGAGAACACAGGAAAGGGTGGGCTAGTTTCTATCAGGAGGAGGAAATAATTTTCTAATTGAGCTTGGAGTTGGCTGACTAGGGAAGAATGGACATTCTCGACTCCTGAGATGAAAATAAAGCCATAGTTGTGCACGTCTGAATAGCTGTAGAGTTGAATGACCCTCATGACCATGCCATCCACAGAAAGTCAGGCTGGGAAGAGACACAGCTCCAGGCTTGCCGGGTCTGGTCCTGGCTGCGGTGTGCTTCTGTCCTCTTAGGCCTCTCACAGCCTCTGAGGGAGGTGAGGCGGGGCTTCCAGACTTAAATCACGATGAATTATAGGCATGTAAATATTCAAGGGGTGAAGCTCTGAGAGTCTACTAGAGTCCAGTTAAAGGGGAAAAGCGAGGAAGAGGACATTGTGGATCGTGGCTCCCAGGTCCCTAGGTGGGAGCATCCTGATGACATCCTAATGTCCTAAATGACAGTGGGAGCATCCTAATGAATCCGAATTCTGTCTTGGTGTCTTCAAGATTACTAAGATTACTGCCAGATCTGGGAAGACAGGGCTATTTGCATCCTATTAAGGACCATTTCGGAGTCTGTCTAGGATGTGATGCACTGGGCTCTGAGTTCGAGCCTAACCATGTACTTGTTGGAGTACACTTTGGTCAAGCGTCTGTACCTAAGTACATAGAAGAGTGACATTGGGGTCAGCTGCAGTGGGGTGGCACCACACTTACCCAGACCTTATTGCTTTAGCTCTTCTGGCCTTAGTTTCCTTATGTCTTAGCAAGGGTTGGATAAATTAATATGGATAATATCCGTGTCATGATGCCAAGTCACAGTCTCCTGCTTGTGCAGAATAAATCCATTGACCTTTGTTCTTACAAACCTTGGATTTCTGTTTTGCAATCAGTAACATGGAAGAATCAACAGCTTTTTATGTAAACCCACCCCTTTTTGTAAAGCAATATTCAATAAATACTCACCACAGCAACCTTTTCTCCTAGCTGTGGAACTGAAAATCCAGTTAACTTCTGTACTTATGAGAAGTTAAGCTTGGGGGTATGCCCAGGGACATTTTTAAAGTGGTCTGGAGGGCCTTCAGAACTGTGATTTCTGTATTGACAGCAAAGAGAACACTTTTATTATAAGCCTATTATATATCCACTCAAGGTGTCTTTTGTGGGAGGTATTAAAATCAACCGGCAGTTCCTGCACTATTGTCCATACCTCTCAGGTCCAGCGTGATCGTGCTGGGCTATTCTTTCTAGCTAGCCATCGCTGTGCCCAATCACTGTGTTCCCAACTCCAGTGTACTCTGCCACTAAGCCCAACACTGGAGGGCCACATGGCCCAGCCAGGTGTTCTCATCTCCGGCCCCAGGTCGCTGCCTCCGCCCGCTGCCAACCTTGCCGTTAAATATCACAATACCCAGTAACCTGGTAAAATCAAAACTCTTAAAGCTTATAGTTAACCAGTCAGATTTGTATATCAATAAAATCTCAATACACAAGATGTCCACACAATTTAGACAAGTTATCCCGATTATTCTAACCCTATAAGATGTATATAACTGCCTGTGGCTACTTAAAGCCTCATCGGTTCAGGATCTTCTTTCTGTCTGCCCTCCATCTTGTTTCTCCTTCTTCTCCTCTGCATCCTTCTCTCCATAACTCTTAGCTCCGCCTCCCTTTTCCCTGTCCAATCACAGGCCTCCTTCTGCACTAATATTTAAATAGATTGGACAGGGAAAATCTTACTGCAGGTGTCAAATGAAAAAGACTTGTGGAAGAGAAGATCTTAAAATTCTTTGATCGATTGGTGATCAGCCAAGATTGAGTGATCAAGGTGGAAAATTGGCTTAAATGAAGACCCCGGAGGAGCAGGTTTAGTCTGGTTTTAGGTCTCTTGTTCTAGTCTTGCTGTTGTGTAGTGAAACCCTTTCCTGCTCACCCAGCCTGTTCTGTATGTCCTCTGTTTTTCTCAAGTGGCTCCAGGTAGAGAGAAATGCAGACAGCCCGGTGGTATAGGCAGGGCATGCTGAGGTTGCCCGTTTCCAGGAGAGTTAGCCCTCCTTGGGGACTAGCCCGAGCTTCCTGCTGTTACTTCATAAAGCAAGGATGCAGGTTAGAAATCTGTCTGTGGTAGAGGTAACATTCCTGCAGTCCCATACAAGCTGTGGTATCCAGAGTGCTGGCGTCACTCACAGACTAGACTGGAGAAGCTGTTCATGAGGTTTAGTTAACCAGATCAATCTTGACCCTGCTCCGTGGAGAGACTGTAATAGTTTTTACTTTCAGATTTTGGCTTCAGGCATGACCTCAGAGAGTGGTGAGGAGGAGCAAGCCTGTTTGTTTCTTCTCCTAACCCCTTCCCTGGTCTTTGAGACCAGGCCTTGGACTTTGTACTACTCTCAGGTGCCGCTTAGTTGGGAGTTCCGGTGGCTCTACCCCAGTGGCTCTACCCATGCCAGGCTCCAGCAGTGTGGAGTGGTTGTCTTTTCTGCTCGAAATTTCCTTTCTTCAAGGGTCAGGGTGGTCTAAATGGATGATGGCCTGTGTGCTGCCTTGTTAGTGATAAAAGACATTTATCTTTGTAGCCATACAAAAGAGGCCACAGTTTGAGCATGGGCCATGGTGTGTAGGCCAGCTTCTGGAGCTGGCACCAGAACCATGTTGTATATTAGAAATGTGCTCAGAAGCAAAACTGCTCATCTACCATGTCGTAGAGAGTTGATGTCATCTCCTTTCCAGATGTGTCCTTCTGAGTAAACCCCAGCAACACAGTTCTGAGGTTCTTCAGCCCAGCAGCCAGCCTTTGTTCCATATCAGACAATCAGAGCCTTTTCCCATCCTGATGTTTCATCTTTCTTCCCTGTCACCTGAAAACATTCTTTTCATGAAGAGTGGCTTGACACCTTTGAGAACCTGCCAACTTTGGTTAATGTGGTAATTTGGGCAGACCTGTTGCCAGTGAGCCAATTAGTACCTTTGGCCTCTCCCATTTCTCTGTCACATACATATTATATATATATATATATATATATATATATATATATATATATATATATACACACATATATATATATACATACATACACACACACACACACACACACACATACATATAATATATATATTTTTTAATTGAACTTGAGTGCTAATTACTTAAGATCTCATTTTGTCTTTTTGCAGGTTCAGGATTATCATGGACATAAGATTTGTGATCCGTATGCTTGGCTTGAAGACCCAGACAGCGAGCAGACAAAGGTAATTCTGGTTTGGAGGAATCAGTAAGCCACTTTAGTGACCCCATTCACCTGCCCACTCGGTAGCCTCAGGTTTTTCTTCCCGTGTCTCCCTTGGGACAGTGTGTACCTGTAGGTACCCCAACTTTTTGTCAGATGTTATGGGAGGGAAGAAAAGGAGCAAACACATTTAGTCCCCAGAGAGAATAAATGTGGCTTGTCCTGACTCTGATGAGTGGTGTGCTTAGAGTGGAGATCTTAGAAGGAATGAAGGGAAACAGATGGTGCTAAACACACATGGCACGAGGGGTGATGCCTTAGTCCACCTTGGGATGGAGCAAGAAATAAAAATCCTACTTGTTAGACAAACACTAGTTCGGATAATCCAATTACCCGACAGTTCCTCTGTACAGCGGTGCTTGTCAGTTATATATACACTAAGTGGTTGGGTTTCCTTGGGAAGGACTTCTGCCTCTCTCTCTCTCTCTCTCTCTCTCTCTCTCTCTCTCTCTCTCTGCCTTTCCCCCCTCTCTTTCTCTCTCTTTCTTTCTCTCTGCCTCCCCGCCTCTTTCTCTCACACACACACACACACACTACTCTGTACCTGAGAACATGTATACTGAGGCTGGGGAAATGGCTCATCAGTAAAGTGTTTGCCACACAAACTTGACCTGAGTTCAGATCACCCATACTCATAAAAATCTAGGTATGACTGTACCTCCAGTGCTGGAGAGGTGGACACAGCAAGATCCTGGGGTTTTACTGGTCAGGTGTAACTGTACCCCCAGTGCTGGAGAGGTGGACACAGCAGGATCCTGGGGTTTTACTGGTCAGCCAGGCTAACAGAGTCAGTAGACTTCCGCCCTGCACATGCACTCACATGCATACGTGCACACACCCATCTGCATATACATTAACACACACACACCACAAAGGACTGTTTCTGATATGCTCATTGTTCTGGTTAGTCTTTGTAGATCTGACATACACTAGTTACCTAGGAAGAGGGAACCTGAACTAGGGAATTGTCTCCATCAGATTGGCCCATGGGCAAGTCTGGGGCTTGTTTTTCTTGTCTATTGATGTTGGAGTTCTTAGCCCTCAAGGTTGATACCATTTTCAAGCAGGTGGGCCTGGGCTGCATGAGAAAGGTAGTCGAGCAAGCAAACAAGCCAGGAAGCAGCATCCTGCATGGGCTCAGCTTGAGCTCCTGTCCCCGGTTCCTGCAGTGATAACCTATACAACCTGTAAGACCCTCTTCTTCCCCAAGCTGCTTTTTGTTGTAGTGACTATCTCAACAACACAAATTCAGTTAAGAAATACCATTTCACAAGTTTGAAATGTTTTAGACCCCTATATATATTTCCCCTCTTAAATTGTTTTAATTAAAAAGAAAAGGCAAGTCACATGCTGTCCAGGTCATTTTTCAGCAGTCTCCATATCCTATATCAGTATCTCATGGGCCCACAGCTCCATACATCAGTATTCCCTGCAGAACTGAATTCAGGGTTCCAAATGTGCTTACATTCACTAGGAAGCACCAGCTACTGAAAGTGGATTCTCCCTGCTTCAGCAAGGCGTAGACTCCACTAGGGCACGTGAGACATGGCAGAGGAGGAAGTTGTTCTGACCAGAGGTCTTGGCTATATGTTATCTTCCTTCATCCCACAGATGGGCATGCCTGAGCCAGCCTCACCTGTACTGGAACCTCTCTTCTCTTTCAGCGTGGTTCTGTCAGCCTTCTTCCTGACTTCCTTCCTCCATCCGGAGCTCTTGTCTGCAGTCCTCCATTCCTTTCCCAATTCCCCTCAAGAAAGACAAACCCCTCACAGTTGAGGATGAGGATGACAGCAGACCTCAGCATTTCTCCTGAGAGTTTCTAGCACATTGTCTGGAAAACTGCCCCTAGAGAAGGTGATGGTTTCTTTCCCTGAAGCACCAGGTCCACCCTGGGTTTCTCCAGCCTCTGATGCTGGTTGTCCGAGTATTCTATCGATCTCACACTTCCTTTGTTGATGATGCCTGCTTTGCTGTTTCTCCATTCCTAATGACAGGTCCTGTGGATAAGAAGCCATTTATTAGTGGCTGCCAAGCTTCAGGTTAATAGATGGAAGTTTGCTAATTAGTGATGTTACAGTTGGCCCTTGATGGATGCTAATAATGCATTTTTATTTTCATGGCTTAGATTTATTATGTGCTTACTGTACATCAAACATTTTACTGAGAGCTTTGTCCAACCTATTGGGTTGATTCTCGGACTCTGAAATGGGTCTTTTTT
>JANHMN010000019.1:21659855-21690409 GCA_030674055.1 Rhabdomys pumilio
CTGCCTACTCAGCTGCCCTGGAGGTGGCTCCTCCTTCCCCTGCATTTCAAGTCCTGTCCCTAATTGATCTTTGTGTTGCGTATCATGTTATGTGGAGACGTTAAGCGACTGTGGGCATCATGTTTATTCATAGATATAAAACCGTAGACCACGAGTATGTCTTATTTCAGTGAGCTGCATTTTTATTTATACCCTGTGTTAGAAAGGCAGAATACATGTATTCAGAAGGCAATCAGTAATGGATCTGCATCTGCTCCCTAAATGTATGTGTGTTTTTAGTTGACTAGTAAAAAATCACTTGCATTTATAGTTTTCATTCTATTTTCATATGTTTAAACATAGTGAGATGTCTGCATCTCACATGACCTCACATACTTACCGTCTTTGTGGTGAGAACACGTAAAATCTGCTCTAAGCAGTTTTCAGGAATACAGAATCGTCATTATATCCAGTCACCGGAACTTTTCCCTCCTAACTGTTGTTTCCTTTGACCAGTATTTTCCCGGTACCACCCACTGCCTGCCACCCTGACCTCTGACCCCAGATAACTTCCGTTTTCCTCCTTGTCACTGAAGAATAACCCCTTTAGATTCTTTCTCTGTGAGCTGGAGAAGTGTTTGTCACTGTCTGGCTCTTCATCAGTCTTGACTGTTATTGTATGACAGTACAGGGTATCGGTGACAACTTGAAACACTCCTTTTGAAGATACGGATGGTAGTAGAATCTTCAGCCCCCAAACACAGCCACTCTTATGCAGGAAGCCATGTTTTGTATTTTTCAACTATATTAAGAATGCGTATCACAGGCTGTACCACAGACAAGGGTGTATGAGCCTGGTGTGGTATTAACTGTAGTCACAATGTGTGTGGCTGAGCTCTGGAACTCAGCCATCATATGCGACTCAAATACCCCTCCCTTCTCTCTTCCTCCTTGAATACAGCTGTGCTGTAGGGGTTCATGGGTAGCACAGGTCAGCTGTGTGATGTAACGTAAGATGCCTGCCTCTGCTTCCCGAGGACTGTCATTACAGGTGTGTCACTGCCCCCAGCCTCTCTCTGCTTTGTCTTTAAACATTCTAATAACAAAGCAAGTAAGATGTGAAGACACAGTCCTGGCTTTGAGTAAAACAGTTTGTTCACTGTATTCATCTGCAGATGAGGGTTCAGAGGCCCAGCTGCCTGTGCTGTACTCAGCCTGCTGTGTCTGTCTCACTTTACCTCATTCTGATTATAGTAGTAGGTGAAACTTCTTGAGAGGTTCAGTTTGAACTCCCTTCATGCAGTCATGTTCTCCCGATGGCCTTTGTATAGTTACTATTTTCTTTCTGTATTCTTACTCCTGGTCGCTCTTCCCCCAAATTTCTCCCTATCTATAGACCAAGAAGCCAGAACTATTATGTATGTACCATGTAATATGTGTAATTAAGACAGCAAAGGACATCCCGGGGAAGCCTTCACAGAGCTCTTCACTGGCCCTGTGAAAGGGCTCTCCCTGACTTGAAGAAGGGTCTGGTGAAGAGCTTGGTGCTTAACCTTTGCACACTGTTTGGTTTTGCATCTCAGCGTTTGACTTAGAAGACAGTTTTTCAACATCGCTCTACTTACATTAATCAACTATCCTTTGTAACAAATGCAATAGATGACAAGACTGGACTTATTTAAAATCCCCTGTAGCATGATTCTGACTAGCCTTAGATAACAGTTGCATGACATTTTTTTACGGGAAAAGCCAGAGTACGCTCATAGTGGGGTGCATCTGCTGTGGTCCTTATGGGCAGAGGGTGTAGGACAGGTCAGAGAAGCAGAGAGAAACACAGTTCCACCTTCCTAAAGAACTAAACCCAGCAGTCTTGGGCAGCCACAACTCTCGACCCTTTGAGACCAGAGTGCAGCCTGACACCAGGATGTGCAGAACGGAGCACCCCTGGTGGAGTAGGCACCAGCCAGTCTCCTCAGCTTGCTGGGAGCTCACTGAAGTTTTCTTTCTTAGACTATCTTGACAAGACCCTCTAGAAAATTGCCATTAGCAGTGCAGACTGATGGCCCCTGTGCCCATTCTCTATGTTCACCCCTAGATAGAGCCTGCTTCCATTCCTCCTGGCTTTGTGTCTAACCTGGACTACTGCCTTGGTTGCCTAAGTGGCTCTTTTTCCACTTTTGCATCCCATGGTGTATTCTCTACCAAACTAGGGTGATCTTTAAAAATGATAACCACAGTTCCTGTTCCTCACCCATTGGCGTCTCTTGCACGTGGGTGAAGGGCTGAACCTTGGCGTTGGCTTCCCCGGGCTCCAGGGCCTGCAGCCGCAGTTGGTGCCTCCTCTCCTGCTCATTCCCAGCCTGCTCACCTTCCTCTTCCTCACACCTGACAAGCTCTTCTCTTCTGTTGCCAAGACCTGCTGTTGGCTTTGCATACACCTCTGCCCTACCTTGTCTGGCCCCACCCCAGTTCTCGGACCTCCACTGAGGACATTCCCCTCCTTCACCAAGACCTTCTTCCATGCCTGGCCACCTGACTCAGTAAATGCTTTCCGCGTCTTCTGTGATAATTGTCTTGTTTGTACATTTCCATACCAGGATTGGTTGCATTACAGTATATGACAAGGAGGTCATAGCAGTGTCAGATCGTGGTAATGCTTTCTATGTTTTCATTTTCAGCCCTTGTCTTATGTAGACTGAGCCGGCTGGTGGACAGCAGGTCTGTAACTGCTCCTTTGACAGATGGCAGCCTCCCTTTGTGAGTGGCCTCTGTGTGTTCTTGGAGCTGAAGGCTGCACAACTCTAGGGTTTGCTTTTTGTCTGTCCCCAGTAAGATGTGTATCCTGTGATGGCAAAAGTTTGCCTCAGTCACATGATCTATGCCTTCACAATGGCGAGATGTGTGCTAGTACATGCTAGACCCTACAGAAAACCACATGGATGGCGGACAATCTCATAGATGGCTAAGGCCACCTGTCCCTTTTCTCTCTTCTCTGCATCCGCTGTGCGTCACCGCGTTGTTAGAATACAGCAGTCCCAGCCTCACGTATATTGCTAATATAGTCAATTGTATTTTAATATACATATTATATATTATAATCAAAAATAATAGACTGATGAGTCAACTTGATGCTGGACTTTGCCAGGTGTCTTTAACACCACATGCTCCTGTCTTTGAAGCAAGCATGGTGTTCTCTTCCATAATAAAATTCGGTCACACTCTTGGACACACTCTGATATCTAAACTGCTGCTACTGTGTGGATTGTATATCTAAAAGCTACAACCAGTTTCCGCCTTTACACTCTCAGTGAGGTCAAATGGGGTCAGCAAACTATACAGGGCCACACAGTAACTATTCTGGCCATCACAGCCCTGTGGCCTTCTCCCCGTCTCCAGTTCACTCTTTCTTTTCCTTCCTTCCCACCAAAGTTCATCTCAGTGAACCACCAGTTTCATTGGTGTTACAGGAGCAGGAATGTCTCAAAGACAGCTGCATCACCAAAGCCTACCCCAGCAGGGCTAACAGACAACTCATAAAGCTGGGAACCTGGAATACATTGCACACAGCTCAACAGGCTGGAGACTGTCCTTTCCAGGTGTCTCAGTGTTCTAAACGTCTTCCAAGTAGCTTGGCTGGTTTCTGTTTCTTCCTGGCATCTAGCTGGTCCTTGTCTGGTCTTAGAGTTTTTGCAGCTCAGCTTATCTTGAGTCTTTTGTTTTGTTGATAGAGTTTCACTGTGTGGATGTCCTGGAATTAGCTCTGTAAAGCCCTGCCTGCCTCTGCTTCCAGAGTGCTGGAGTTAAAGGTGTACACTTCTCTTGCCCAGCTTGTCTTAAGTTTTGGCAGCTGGGCTCCTCTGAGATGCTTTTTTGCAGCTTGGCTCTTCTTACTCTAGCAGGTAGAAACCTAGTGAATCTTGTCATTTTCAGGAACTTCCTGAAGATTTTTTGGACTATTTACCTTCCTGTTTAAAGAGATTCCCTGCAGGGCGAAACTGTTGCACAACACATGGACTGTAGTACATGTGTCCACACACCCACTGCACACATACTTATCTACATATATGAATATGGATATGCACATATACATATGCACATGAATACCTGAAAGCTCAAGGCCTTCCAAAAAACAGAACAGGACAAAACCAGGCTTTTTTTTGAACGAGATCACTTTATTGGGTTTGAGCCAGGGGAGGTGACACTATCTTTTTTTCTAGACTTCAAAGGAGGCTGCTCTAGCATAGGTCACCTGACCATCTTAAACAGCAATAAAAAAGTAAAATAGAAACCTTTATTTAGAATTAAAGCCAACACTTGAGTGTGACAAACACAGCATTCAGCTCGAAGAAGCACCCCGCTAATGGAGTGAGCGTTTATTCTGCACAATCACGACATGTGGACAAACCCAGGAGAGGGCGCAGGGACACTGGGCAGGGCTGGCACCTAGTCCTCCTCACCCGGGTCCTCTCTCTCCAGCGTGTAGACCATGAAGCAAGCGTCGGGTCTCTTGGGGACGAGGGAATGCCCAAAACCAGGCTTTTTTAAAGCAGGGTCTGATTCTGTAACCCAGAGCTGAGCAGAGTTTGGGATTAAATGGCATCCGTAGCAATAAACAGCTGAGAGTCATATGTTGAGGAACTGAATTATTATCTGTTTGAATCATGTTTCTTGAATTGCATAAACCTTGCTAATTGCTATGTCCATTTGCAGCATTCTTTTCCTTTAAAGTTGTAAATATTAATGCATTGTTTTCCCCCAGCATGAGATTGTGGTTCTCTAAAGCAGGGCTGCTTCTCCCAGAGGAGAACCCAGGATTCTGTCTGCTTAAAATAGCAGAGTCTGGATGGGCCCTGGTAGCTTGCGGGGCACCCAGAAGTAGACTGGAGGTGATGCTGGGTTGTGCCATCCGACACGTTATGTGCTCATCATGCCTGCCCTGGCTGCCCGTCTGTTTGTAGATGTTGGATGAGACTCACTGCATATGGTGCTTCATTCCTAACAACACGCAGACATGAGTTATAGAGGCAAAATTTGTACAGGGTTCTAAACCACCTAACAAGAGAAGGAGAGGGTGCCCAGTGACTAGATCAAAGTGTATTGTATGCGTGTATGAAGAAGTCACAGTGAACCCTAGTGTTCTATACAAACAGTGTATGTAGCTAAAACCTGTAACTCTGCGTTACAGGATACAACCAGCTAAGAGTAAGGCCCTTCTCCTGCCTGATCGCCAAGGTCTCCTGACTTCCTGCAGTCCCCTTCCTTTTCATGTAAACCATGATTGTGGGGCTGGAGAGATGACTCAGTGGTTAAGAGCACTGAATGTTCATCCTCAGGCCCTGAGTTCAGTCCCCAGCACCTATATGGTGGCTCACAACTTCCTGAAACTCTAAGATCTGACACCTTCATATAGACATATATGCAGGCAAAACACCAATGTATATAAAATAAAAATAAGTTAAAAAAAAAAAACAGAAAACAACAACAACAACAACAAAAAAAAAAAAAACGTGATTTTTGCCATTCTTAGTCCCTGCCCCTTCTTCTAAATGTCTAAGTAGTTCAGCTACACATGAAGCTCTTGGCTGGGGTTGACACAGTGTAGGTTTTAGATGATATGAGAAAGGAAAGTCATGAAATAATGTCTAAGTGTTTCCTCCGACGTTTGATCGGGGGCTTGAGGCTGAGCCCTTGGGGGTTTATAAATATGTATTATTGATGGGATACGACTGAGTGGTATGCTACAGTGTGTTTGTTAAGAACGTACGTTCAGAAGCCAGATTATACAGCCCTGTCTGTAGAATGTTGAGTGGCTTTTCAAACTGCATCAAGGTACAGCTTTCTTGTATGTAACAGTGGCCTCATGAGCAAATCTTCTTGGGCTGCAGAGATGCCTCAGTTAAACCGGATGACCTGGGTCCCATTCTTGGGACCTACGTGATGGAAGGAGAGAAACAGCTACAAATTGTCCTCTGACATCCACACAGGTGCTGTGGGATGAACACACCACGCACACACACACACACACACACACACACACACACACACACAAGCTTTGAAGTCACTGTGGTCCTCCTGCCTCATCCTCCTGACTGTTGGAATTATGCTTTTTCTAAAGAATACTGTTTTACACGGGGAATTTTGTATTTGACTTGCCTTTTGTCCTTTTTAATTCCCGGCAGGCTTTTGTGGAGGCACAAAACAAGATTACAGTGCCGTTTCTTGAGCAGTGTCCGATCAGAGGTTTATACAAGGAGAGAATGACTGAGCTGTACGACTACCCCAAGTATAGCTGCCACTTCAAGAAAGGAAAGCGGTACGTGGGCTTGCATGTAGTCGTTTTCTTTCCACTCTTCAGCTTGGTGTGTGTGTGTGTGTGTGTGTGTGTGAATGTGCACACGCAAGAGGTTGATATTATATTTCTTCCTCTATTGCCTCTCTCTCTCCTTCCCTCCCTCCCTCCCTCCCTCTCTCCCTCCCTCCCTCCCTCCCTCCCTCCTTCCCTCCCTGTCTCTCTCTGTCTCTCCATTGAGACATTGTCTTTCTATATAGCTCTAACTGTCCTGGAACTCACTGTGTAGACCAGGCTGGCCTAAGACTCACAGAGGCTCGCCTGCCTCCGCATCCTGAGGGAGTAAAGTCTCGCTCCACAACTTTTCTTCTGCCTTGATTTTTGAGACAGGCTCTCTGAGAACCTGGAGCTTACCAGAGCTGGGGGTTAGACATGGTGGCCACGGTGCCTAGCTTTTGTGTCAGTCAGTGTTGGGGATTCCAGCTCAGGACTTCACACAGTAAACATTTCACCCTCTGAGCCATCTCTACAGCATCTCATGAATGCTTAAAATACCAAGGACAGTAAGCTGTGGTGTGGCACACCTTTTATCCTAGCACTTGGGAGGCACAGACAAGTGGCTCTTTTAGTTCTAGGCTAGCCGGGTACATAGTGAGACTCCGTCTCAAGCAAATGAAGTACACGTTTGAGCTGAGCAGTTTATAAAAGGAAGTGATTGTTGTGTTTGAACATAAGAATCATTTTTGTCCCGTTAAGTGCTTACCACAGTCATAAAATAGCAGGTAAGAAATTTGGCAATGATACAGCCTGTGAAACTAGATTATGGTAAATCTTCATTACCTGTGGTTACTGTGGTTACTGTGGTTCCTTGGTGAGCCTGTGATTCATAAATAACAGTGAAGATTTGCTTCCACCTCATATTAACTTTGGCTTGTAGTAGTTGAAAATATTTTATTATATGAGCTTTTTTTCTATCCAGGAATGGGCTACAAAGCAGAGCCTGTGAATTTAGCCCTCCTGTTCATCTGTTTATAGCACCCACTTGAACATAATCGATTGTCTCTTAAAACATAAATCTCTGTGGAGGTACACATTTACCTTGCAATTCCTTAGACTCCCCCACCCCCAACACACACACAGACACCCTCTGTGTGCCACACCCTGCCTGGCACCTGCCTTCATAGGTCTAACTGGAATGCTGCCCTGTCCATCTGGTTGTTTGCTGGGCAGCGACTTTGTGGCCCTGCACAGACCCTTCTCTTTGCAGAAGCGTGCTGACCTTCATACCTGGCAGCCAGCCAGGTCCTGGAAGCAGACCAGATTTCACAGTGGAAAATCTGCTTTCTTCCTCATTTAGAAGTTTCTTCTGCTTTATTTGACTGCCAGTGTTATTTTTAGCCAATTGGTCTGTCTCTACCGCATATACCAACTACAGTGAGCTATTTGCATACCAAAGGCAGTTCAAGTTTTTACTGTAAGAAGCTGAAGGACTTCCAGTCTCTTCCTTCTGACTGTCTCAGCTTCATAGAAGCAGTTTCTTCCTGTGTGTGATCTTGTGAAGTTTGCTCCTACATGTGTTTGATGATTCTCACAAATAGAAAATGCCGCAGCTAAATACAGGGAATTTCTGTCCCCAGGTATTTTTATTTTTACAATACAGGTTTGCAGAACCAACGTGTATTATATGTGCAAGACTCCTTAGAAGGGGAAGCCAGAGTATTCCTGGACCCCAACACTCTGTCGGATGATGGCACGGTAGCACTCAGAGGTAGGTGCTGCGCTGCAGTCAGGCCCCCGGGAGCCCTTGGAGCGGCGTCACTTAGAGCTCTGAAGTCTTGAGATCCTGAGCAGGGTGTGGACCATATTGGAAAGCTAACTTTGAATGCTATATATGGACCACGGGAATAGTCACGTCCATCCTTCTTACTCTGGTGGCATAAGTCATACTAGATCCAGATTAACTTCTGGGATGTTGAAGTATCGTTAGCATTCCCATAACCCCTGAGACCTGACTAGACACACTTAAACCCTGTTGCAAGAAACTTAAGAATCTTCCAGCTTTAAAGTAGGCAGGTGATCAGAGTATGACAATCTTGGCAATTGACAGTCTGTTAGAATTAAAAGCAGAAGCACTCAGTCTCGTGGAATGGAACCCACTTGGTACCCTGACCCTGAAGACGCTCCTGTACAGCCTGAGGCCAAGTGCATTTGCTCCATGTTTGCATTCAGCCTGATCCCAGTGTAATCTTCTCCACAAGCCATAGCGAAGATAAACCTTGACTTGTTCTATGTAAGGAAGAAGTAAGTTACTCTCTAGGTCTGTGGTTTAGTAGTTACATAGTTAACTTACTGCTTAGCATGCCAGCTGTTCCTAATGAAGGCTCAGCGTTTTCTATATTGTCCACTTTTATACTAAAGCACTTATACTAAAGTGCAGGTATGGTTCTCTAGAACTGTGAAATTGAACGGTGATGTTAATTGCTCCATAGGAGGGGAACCACAGGGCCTCATTTCATTAGATTGGTGGAAAGACCTTTATGCTGGCTATTTTTGCTATTTCTAGCTATGCCTCTGTTACTTAGTGGTCCCCTTCACCCCCTAAAAAGGCTTAGTGCGTAAATGATGATATGTATTGGAAGTGAGGCACCAGGTGTCTTGATAAGAGGGTATTAGTATTTCCATGAATCTGAACCTGTGATTTAAAATAAATTTAATGCTATAGTTCTGTGGCAGTTATGTATCTTATATAAGGGTCTGTATAGTTTTCAGTAATATCTGACTTTCAACTCATCCAGGAGGGCTGCATCCTAATACCTCACCCCAGTGGTATAGTGCAGTGATGCCTTAGGTGGTTGCTGATGATTGCTGCAAAGCTGAGTTAGGCACGAGACCTGGCATATGATTCTGTACATATGCTTTAATCAAAGTAATGTTCATCTCATCTTCCCTGCAAAGTTTCAGTTTATATAGAATTAATTTAAACACTTCAGGGTTTGATATAATAAAAGGTGAATATGCTTCCTTTTCTTTTCAGACTCTTATTCTGCATCATATATATATATGATTGTGGATATTATGTAGGATTTACAAGTGATTAATAAGTATGGAAGTCTCATAGTAATTATTGAGCTACAAATTTAAGATCCCCAGTAAAATTTAGCAAGCTTCCCAGGAAATCACTAGTATCTAAATCTTATTCTACTAGGATAGCGTGATATCCTAACTACAAAAGCTAACATCAAACATGAGTGTTTGTCAAGACAATTCTGCAGGATGGGAGAGTTGTTGGGTCCCCAGGGAATCGGACCTGGCATGGCAATCCACCGACAGGTAGCTTTCTGTTTCTTTTGGGATATGCACACGATCAGTCTTGCTTGCCAGCCCTCAGCCTGTATTTAGCTGGGCCTGTGATGTCATCGTGTGGACATTAATCTTTGAATGCCAGTAGTGCTCCAAAAACGAGGCTGTAAAGAGCGATCTCAAATGCTTTGGAGTCCATCCCAAAAATTACTTAATGGCTCTAATTTAAGTCCGTTATATGCTCCGTATCATAGTAATCCAGCCATTACTATAAAGGCAGATTTCCCCATACTTACTCACTCTAGAGTATAAATAAAATATGCTGTATGTCCCAGATGAGCTCTGCTTTTAACTGAGCTACCCACTGTGTTATAAAACTTTCAGAACGGAAGCATCTTAATGGACATGTAATCCAAGGCTTCCTTTTTTCAGGGAAGAAAGTATGGCCTAAGGGAGCTAAGGGTTTGCTATCTTAATGGCAGTTCCTTCAACTTCAGCTGAGCCCGTGTTTGCTCACTCAGATTCCCATTTCCTCATCGCCACCTTTGGTCTCCATGCTATGATAGGCAGTTTTGATGGTGTGGATGACGACCAAGACGACCATAGGCAAGATGAGGAGTTGTATCCAAAGTTCACACGTGACCGTTTCCCCTGTCCCATAGGTTATGCCTTCAGTGAAGATGGTGAATACTTTGCCTATGGTCTGAGTGCCAGCGGCTCAGACTGGGTGACAATCAAGTTCATGAAGGTCGATGGTGCCAAAGAGCTTCCCGATGTGCTGGAGAGAGTCAAGTTCACCTGTATGGCCTGGACGCATGACGGGAAGGGGATGTTCTACAACTCATACCCACAGCAGGACGGGAAGAGCGATGGTACGTGACTGCCACAGTGAAGCCATTTTATTAAAGATTATGGCTTCTTGTAACTAAAGGGGAGGCCAGATTGATGGATGGTGCGTACGGTACCGGACGCATCTCACCTTTTCACATTGCAACACGAGTGTTGTCCGTAAACCCAACCATCCTGTTACAAAACTTTTTTCTTAAATCCAAATCTCATAACATTTATGATTTTGCGTTCCGGCTGTGTTCATGGACCGCGTGCAGCTCACGTGGCCAGTGGTGACCCCGAGGCTGCAGGTTGGTTAGCAGTTGTGACTGGTTTAAGAAGGCCAGTGTCTCTCCGCTGTAATCTTGCTGATTCCTTGGTGTGGTGTGTGAAAGCCTCTCAGACCATGTGGAGGGCTGTGTGATTGGCACAAGCAGTTTTCATTGTGCTTCCTACCAGCGGTCCTAAGAAAATCATAAGTGTTCTTAAGTACCGGAAAGTGTTTCTCACATTTTGCCATATATCATTTATTGCCCCTATAGCTTGGTCCATTTTCACAATGAGAGAATAAAGTTTAGTCTCACAATAGTCTTCAAAAGCAGCAATATATATGAATTGCTTTATGGTGATAAGCAGCTGGTGCCAGGCATTGAAAAAAACAGTTTAAATAATTTGAAAAATAAATAATTAAAAATTAATATAAAATAATTAAAAGCAATATACTTAATAATTAATTAATAATTAATAGTCGATTAAAAGTATAAAAAATTAGAGTTCACAGAAGAATTAATAAATATGCATGTATATATCCTTGGTGTCTTCACCAGAGGGAGGGATAATTAATAATGTAAAATTAGCTAATCCGCAGTGACCATCATTGTCCAGAGCCCGTAATCTATCTACATTAGGCTCACTTGTGATGTTGTATATTCTGTGCTCTTGGGCTCAGCTATGATGTGTCACCATTGCTGTGTCATGGAGGTTAATTTCAGTGCCTTGGAAGTCTTTTATGCTCCACCGGTTTCCCCTCCCATCCCTAGAGCTTGGCAACCCTGATCCTTTCTTTTTCCACCTTTTTAGGCAGGGTCTCACTGAGTTGCCCAAACTGGCCTTGAACTTAGGTCTCTTTGCCCTAGCTTCTGATGTACAGGGTGCAGGCATGTGCACTGTGCTGGGCACCACTGATTCTTCCCATCTGGATAGTTGTGTCTGTTTTAGTTCTATAGATGGCAGTATACAGATACAGGCTCTTCAGATCTGCCGTTAGATACTCTGAGGTGCTCTTCTTTTTTTATAAGGGAGAACATTTCATGGTTTGTCATACTTGTCTCTTCAATAGCTCAAGGAAGCTTTCCTTGTTTAGAGGCCGTGAACTAAGTTGCTATCCTAGGTGGACATTTGTGAGCCTTTGCGAGAAGTGAAGTCCAGGCATCAGAGTTGACAGATCTGAGAGAGAGGAACCCCTAGACCCATCCTCCAAAGCCTGTGGCCCTCTGCATTCCCAGCAGCAAAGAGTTGAGGGTTCCAGGCTGCCTCCCCACCCCCCAAGTGTCTGCCACGCTCTCAGGGTTTGGTAATCCAGCAGTTCTGGTAGCTCTGTGCTGGTTATCTTTTGTCATGATTTGTTTCCTGATGACACATGATGTAAGACCCTTATCCACAGCTTGCTCACTGTCTGTCTCTGACCTACGGTTTGGATTGGAATCTAGTTTTCTTACTGTCCGTTGTTAAGGCCTTTCCAGTCCTTATGTGCTTCAGTGTATGGCCCTCCACCACATCGGTATATGGCCCTCCACCACATCGGTATATGGCCCTCCACCACATCGGTGTATGGCCCTCCACCACATTGGTGTTCTGCAAACATGTGTCCTGGTCTGACTTTTCACTCTTCTGGTAGGATCCTTGGGCAAGTATATGTTTTTTATTTTGATGGTCGAGTTTATCAGTGACCTTTATCTGAAAATGGGACACCTACTCCAAGGGCCACTTAGATTTTGCCTACGCTCTTGTTTATAGGTTAGCATTTAACATTTTAGTCTATAATCTTTGAGTTAATTTTTCTGAGGAATGTAAAGCTTATATCCGGATGTACTTTGTTTTTTTTTTTTTTCCTAGTACCGTTTGTTAAAAAGCTAGTTCTTACATTGTATTCCCTCCTTTGTTCGTTTATTAGAGATCACCGGATTGTATTTATGTAGGTCTGTTTCTGGGCTCTCAGTCCTGTTGCTCAACTGTTGGCTTATGAGTTTTGCTTGCATGTACCACACTCTCAGGAGTCCTGTAGCATTTTCTTCTTCTTCTTCATTGTTAATTTTTAGGTCATAATTCAAGGTCGTGATGTCATCATGGGAGCTTCATAGACATTTGTTATTATGCTTTGTTCTTGCTCACTGCCCAACCCCCCCTCCCTCTAACCCCTCCCCCCCTTTCCTCCCCTCCAGCTAATCCCTTCTCCCCCATTCAGTGCCCCTTTCTGTTTGTACTAGGATATTCCATTACCCTCTGTTTCCCACCACCCTCCTATAGCTTTAACTTTTATTTTAAAACAAAGCCTTGCAGTGTAGAGATGGCTAAACTTTAGATTGGCTGCCTTGGCTCCCCAGTACCCAGATGACAGATGGACACCACCGTCCCTGCTGGGATCTTTACCTTCAGTGTTGTCCATTGCTCTGAGTGTTTTTGTTTCTGTTGCTGTGGTAAAGACTGTGAGCAAAAGCATCTGGGGAGGAAAGGGTGTGTTTCATCTTACACCTCCACACTCTAGTCCATCTCTGAGGGAGGTTGGGGCAGAGACCGTGGAGGAATGCTACTTACTAGCTTGTTTCTCGTGGCTTGTTCAGTTTGCTCTCTTACACACCCTGGACTCCCTACCACCCAAGGGTGGCACCACCCACAGAAGGCTTGCCCTCCCACATCAATCAGCCATCAGGAAAAATGCCTTCATCAGATTGCCTGTAGGCTTTTATACGGTTGAGGTTTCTTTCTCCAGATTACTCTAGATTGTGTCAGATTGACAAAAGAACAAACAAAGCCAACAGGACAGTCCCTATCTATCCACAGATTAAGACCCTGGGATCCTGGCGTTCTGGCTCAGGGTCATGTTCAGAGGTGCTAATATGCGGGTGCACTGAGCCTTCCTTCCCTGGGTATGAGGTGTCTCCATTTATTAGTTATATCATTTCTTTGGGATGCTTACAATTTTTCCTTATCGACCTTGTAATATTTGTTAGGTTTATAGTGAATTTTTTCACTTTTTAGGCTGCTAATGGTAACTTAATTCCTCTCCTTGCTTGCTGGTGTTCAGGAACACGTTTGACTTTGTGTCTTTTCTCATTGTGTCCTGCCACCATATCCTTAACGTTTGAAGTGTACTTAACATCATCGGATGGAAGTAGGTTTCCTTAATTGACAACTGCATTTCAACAAGCGTGGTCTATTCTTCAGGCACAGAGACGTCCACCAATCTCCACCAGAAGCTCTGCTACCACGTCCTGGGGACGGATCAGTCGGAAGACATTTTGTGTGCTGAGTTCCCAGATGAACCTAAATGGATGGGAGGAGCTGAGGTTTGTATACTTGCCCTCAAAGACAAGTCTCGTGGCTACTTGTGCAAATATTTCTAATAGGGGGATTGTAGACGTGCTAGAATGAAATTTTAAAATATTGCTATTCAAACGGGTTATGAGGAATGAAGATGGTAAATCATTTAAGGTTAATTTCAACATTATAGTCTTAATAAAAACAAAAACTGCTTATGGTTATGTTGACATAAAGCATGAACACCCCAAAGGTCATTACCACCGTGGTCTTCTAGAATGTTTCCTGTTGCCCTCAGATGAGAGGGACAGACCAAGCCTCTCTGTGTTCTTTCTTCACCCACGCCATGTTTTCTTACTAGGCATCTTTTAGACACTTTATAAGAAGACACTTTATAAGGATTCACACACTCGTTGGGGCCAGGTCTCAACAATAATTACTGATGTGCTGTGCTCTTGAAATAGGGCCATTTTGTATTCTGTGTCTTGAGCCTGAGCTGTGTAGGTAGGTGATCTCAGTAAGATGCCACATTCCTGTCTGTGCACTCAGGAGTGCTTCTTGTTGAGAGAAGAGGAACACGCTGTTTTTTATTGAGGTTGGGATGTAACATCCCACTGTAGGTGAGAATCCACCAGAGAGACCTGTTAGCCAGCCGAGATGCTTGTCTTTTCTGAAAAGCTAGTAGGACTTTGGCAGGAAGGGAACATTTTGAATTTTAAATTATTATTTCCGAGTCTGGTTGGAGGGTACACAACAGTAACCACGTCTTGTCCCTGTGTCTGCATGTGTCATATTTTAAGTTGTCCTGGGAAGTTTCCGTGCTGTGGTTTTCTGGTCCTGGCTCATTTGGGGGGCAGGTGAGGACTGGAAGGTTGGCTTCTTGCTTCTCACTTTTGTTTCTTCAATAGCTGTGAAGGGAGGGATTAGAGAAGGGGGAGAGTGGGGTTCATCCAGAGCCCTTTGCTGGCTTGCTTTGTCTTGGCTGCTCAGCTGTGATATGCTCCCCTGTGCCCTGCTTCTGTAGCATGGGGCCCTCAGTTCCCAGGGTCTCTTTACTCTTATTCCTGCTAATCTTTCCATCCTCCCTGCCCAGCTTCTCTTCTTGTGATAGTTTTTGTGAGGTTCACACCTCCATACCTTACAGCAGGGATCTTTCCCAGTGCCTCCTGACCCAGAGGAAGTGACATCTGGGGACTGCCCTCAGGCTGCCCTCTCACCTGCCTCCCAAGGCCCTCAGGCCACTTCCTGTTCACAGTCCCTCCTGTACATACCACACTGCAGTGCCTGGGGAAATTCTGTCTTGGGCCTCTGGAGTCTAAGTGCAGGACAGCTGTCACAGAAAGATGTCAGCTACTTAGTGTGGATGAACGGTCAGGGTGGAGGGGAGAGATTGCTGTGTTCTACTTTAGATTGGTCACCCCCACCAAATCTTTGTTATTTTGAAGTCATTTGTAAAACAAAACTTAAACAAAAATCTCCAAGAACTCAATCTTCCCAGCAGGGGGTGCTACAGACTAAACATTGTGGAAATCCTCAATGTGAGAAGGACTCACACAGCTAAGTCCTACACTGGGGACTTAGCCCTGTCACATCTTATTCTTGGAGTTTTTTTTTTTTTTTTAAATCCTAAATCTTCATATGCATTACATGTAGCCATAAGCTATTTTTATACATTAGCTTGTGGTCTCTAGTAACTTAAAAATACATGTTTGGACATATAATTATAGATGTTATACATAGATTCACATGGGAAATTCACACACACACAAACCATGGAGTCTGTTTTGTGCTGGCCAACTACTCCTGGGCATGTGGCCTGCCCTGGAGTGTGGTTGGAATACACAGCCTGCTGGTCTGGAGCCACCATAGGCTCATATATTTGAATGTTTGGCCCTCAGTGAAACTGTTGGAAGGATGAGGAGGTGTGGCCTTGTTGGAGGAGGTATGTCACTGGGGGAGGGCTTTGAGGTTTCAGAAGTCCAGTCAGGCCCAGTTGCTCTCTCTGCCGTACTTGTGGCTCTGATGTAAGCTCTTAACTCTAGTGTCTGCCTGCCTGTCTCTGTTCTCCCTGCCATGATGGTTATGGACTCACCTTATAAAACTAGGCAAGCTGCCAGTTAAATGCTTTCTTTTGTGAATTGCCTTGATCATAGTGTCCCTTCACAGCAAGAGAACAGTATTCAAGGCACCTGGTGACAGATGCCCCAAAGGAGAGCTGCTTTTCCCTTTCCCAGAAAGTATCAGTTGCAGATATCTTCTTGGTTCCTCACTTCCCCTTGTCTGTGTTAGGATTGTTTGTGTCCGGTGTCACTGGTGTCCTGTCACAGTCTGTGAGTTCATATGTTCCATCACCCACCACCTCAGGCTCCTACAGTCAGTCTTTCTGCCTCCATTTCTCTCTTTTCTGAGAGAGGGGGAGGCATAGGGAGGAGAGAGGCCTTGAAGCTGTTGATTGTTGACATGGGGGAAGGATCTGGGAGGAGTTGGGGGAGGGGAGAGAAGATGATCAAAATATTGAATGAAAGAAGTTTAAATAAAATAAAATTTTTTATTAATTTTGAGAATCTTATGCATGCATGTAATATATTTTGGTCATATTCACCTGCTAATGGCTCCCATATCTTCCTCCCACCCTTTCTACCCCCTCCCAACTGCCTAGCTTCTTTTTTGTTGGTTTTTGTTTTAGATGGCTCACTGATTCAGATTTGTGCTACCCATATGATATGATCATGGGTGTAGCACCCACCATCCACCAGAGTGTGGTCAACCTTCTGGGGGATACCCTCAGAGAGAAAAATGACCTTCCCTCTCTCCCTCGGAAGCTGCCAGTTGTCTTCCTGTAGCTTCTCAGGCAGGGGTGGCAGCTCTCTCCTCTGTCACTATGAACTCATGGGTGCAGCAGTCCTGTTATGTTCAAAAGACACCGTTTTGGTCCAGTCTTCTACCAACTATGGAGTCTACTCTTTCCACCCCCTCTCCTTACCTTAGTGAGGGAGTGGCTGAGCACCCAGTGTGAGCCTTAGGGAGGGAGTGGCCGAGCACTCCAGTAAACTTACAATTTGGACTTTGAACAAGTGTGACTTTTGCATTAGCATGTCCACTGCACAAAGACAAATAAAAGCAGTGAGGTTGGAGGGCCGCACTGATCTGCGGATTTACAGACAGGGACTCAGAGGTCAGTTTGCTGATGTCCATTTACCAGAGTAACAGTTGTAGGTTCCCATGTGGACCCCATGAGTTCCCCAACCTTTGGTTCTTCAGCATATCAGGCACGCATTTCTTCCTGAGGGGTTGACCTTAAATCCAGTCAGAAATGGCAGACTACCCCAGAGCATTCTTGCTGCTGTTTGTGCCCATGGGCATATCGTGCCAGGCTGGTTGTTAATGTAGCCCAAGGTGCAGAGCTGAGTGAGACCCTTGATGGCTTTTTTGCCCAGCAGTCTGCATAACACCCCAATCACCATACTGATTACTACAAGGGGAAATCTCCACAGTGTGCCTTTGAAGACGGAAGACCTCAGAAACCAAACCGGAGACCTAGATGTGGGCAAGCAAGAAGGCCATGCTGCTTCTTAGAAAGCAGCTGTGGTAGGAATGCCATTCTATAGTGGAGGTTAGGTGTCCTCTTGCTGACCCGCTTGGGACTGACTTCCTTCAGCTCTTGTACTATTTACGTACACATAGTAAAACACTGGGCTGTTGCATTAACAGCTAGTCTGACTTGTTTTCCTGGTGCTGTAATGAACACCAAGACTCAGAACAACTTGGTTAGAGTCAATCATCAAGGGAAGTTAGGGCAGAAACCTTGGGGAAACTGCCCTCGGGCTCACATCCAGTCCGCAGCTCAGGCCCACCTGCCTAGGGAGGGTACCATCCATGGTAGGAGGGGCTTTCCGACATCAGTTAGCCATGGAGAAAATGCCCCACAGATTCTGATCGAGGCAGTTCTTAAGTTGGAGTTATTGACAGCGTGGTTAAGCCATCATAGGACCCCAGTTGAGATTCATGTTTTATAACACATGCGTCTCTGAATATTATTTTTAAAGGGCCTGTATTTTGACTGTCAGACTGTCACTTGAGCTCCAGTGTAGAATTTTTCTACTTGTGGTGTCATATGTCAGCACCCTGACATATGTTTGTCACAGTACATGTGTAGTCAGAGAACAATATCAGGAGTTAGCTCATGTCTTCCATTACGGGGGTCTTGGGACCAAATTTAGTTTACCAGACTTGCTCAGCTAGCATTTCCACCTACCGAGCCATCTTGCCAGCTCAGATTTGGGGTTTGTAAACTAGAGATGATCTGTGTTACTGATATTGGAGGGCTGGTTGACGACTTTCCTCCCCTGCCTCACGTATCCCTCAGTAAGGGAGGAAGGAAAACAAATGGGATTAGTGAATAGCCAAGCATGTGTACCAGGAAAGGAAAAATAGATGGGTTAGAGACATAAGTGTCTGTCCCTTGTCAAGAGCTGTGTTATTTTAAGTAGAGTTATTTTCTTGGTTTGGTTTGGTTTGGTTTGGTTTGGTTTGGTTTGGTTTGGTTTGGTTTGGTTTGGTTTGGTTTGGTTTGGTTTGGTTTTTTGCTCAGGTGTTTCTGTTGTGTCTGATTCTGACTTACCAGGCAGCATATCAAATGGCATTTGGATAGATTTGTGTTTTACTCAGCTGTATTATTGTACTATCTGGGAATGCTGGCTAGTCTGACATGTGACTGCCTATTGTAAATATGTAGGTTGGTCACACACACTTGTATGCATGGCTGCTCGCACGCCTGACACTGCCTCTTCTGCCGTCCGTGAATCCTGTCTGAAAACTCATCATGTGCATGGAGTTTGGCATTTGAAAGTTTTCCTTAATTGAGTGTTGGGAACAGACTCTGCATCAAAGTGATGTTGTTATGATTCAAAGCCGTTATGAAAGGAGTCCAACAAATCTGGTGAAGATGCCTCAGAGGAACAGGACGAACTCTCCAAGCTGTTCAGCTCCATTTCCCTGCCTCTGTAGCCTCCAGTCTCAGGTGTCACTGCTTTCTCTGCCCCTTTTACACCACAGCTAGTTCTCTGCTCCAGCATAGAAAGGGGCGAGTGGTTTAGTCCTACAGGGTGGCATCTGTCAGTCCTGAGACGTATACTGAGAGTGAGTGCATTGCGTGTACCTAGGTACACACTAGGCAGTTCTCTGGTCATGAGACCCCCTCCCTACGCTAGCAGAAGCAGCTGTAAGGATCGAAAGTCTTAAGCAACCGATTTTAAAGTCTGACTCCTCCTTCAGAATTGGGGACATATTTTCCCAAGGCATTCTGGGATCTACATTTTTCAGAGCTTTTTCCATTAGTTGCTACTCTCGGACTATCATACATCATGTTGAGTCAACAATGTTGATTATTCCCATTTGCATCTGTCTGTCTCAAACATCTTAGTGTTAGCTCTCAAAACCCTGCCCTGGTTTTCTGTGTAGTCTAGAATTGAGTTCAGTGGGAGCCACTGGATAACCCCTTAGTAATCTTGGTTGAATAAACTCGTCCTTAGCTATGATCCACTGAGTAGCTGTGTTTGTGGCATGTCTTTGGTAGAGAAAATAGAAGCTGGGTGATCCTACTGAAATCAGCCAGCTTTGGTGACACTTGTGTGCCCTCATCTACTCTGGGTAAACAAATATACTTTATCTTCAAGAAAGTTTTGTTTGTGAACCTCCTTGGAGTAGCTCACTCCAGGAGTGAGACAGCACACAACTCAGTCTCTATCTTACTGGTAGTATTTCCAAGTAACTGTAACCAAAGCAAGCCCCAGATGCCAGCATTCTTTTCTTCCTTCATTATTTTCTAGTTGGGTTAAATCAGCACTCTAAGTGTAAGCCAGAGGACTCTGTAGAATTTAGCTATCAGAATACTGGTATATTAAACTTGATAGCAGTAAGAATGGTGACTTTCCCAGAGGCAGATGCTATTGTGGATGCCAGGAAGTGTATGCTGACAGGAGCCTGATATAGCTGTCTCCTTAGAGGCTCTGCCAGAGCCTGACATATACAGAGGTGGATGCTCGCAGCTCACCAGTGAACTAATCAAGGAGTTCCCAATGGAGGAGTTAGAGAGAAGACTGAAGGAGCTGAAGGGGTTTTCAGCCCCATGAGGAGAGCAACAACACCAATCAACCAGAACTCCCAGGGTCTAAATCACCAGCCTGGGAGCACACAGGGAGGGACCCATGACTCCAGCTGTATATGTAAGGGAGAAGGGCCTTGTCGGGCATAGGTGGGAGAAAAGATCCTTGATCCCATAAAGGCTGGATGTCCCAGTTTGGGGGAATTCAAGGGCCGGGAGGTGGGGGTGGGAGGGGCACATCCTCATAGAAGCAGGAGGAGGGGAGATGGAATAGGGGGTGTCTGGGGTGGGGAATGGGGAAAGAAGATAACATTTGAAATGTAAATAAATAAAATTCCTACCAATACCGTGAGGAAGGTAGGTAGATCTAGTATCAGAACATAACGGCCTCATTTATAGTCATTCTTGGGGTTTTGCTTGTGTTAATGTTTTATCAAGGACAAAAGTGACTGTCTTTAAGGAAGTTTATAGGACTTAAAATCTTGTAAAATAAGAGTATGAAAACTAGAAACTTAGGAATTACATATTTCATAATTGGTCAGGTTAGCATTGCAGCTTGTCTTTTGCACACAGTGTTTCTAGTCAGATTGCTTCCAGAATTTGAGGTTACTGTAGCTACTGTGATACTGCCAGCAACACTTGCAGAGGAGACTTAGGCTGTCATCAGAGCCTGACCCTGACTCTCCAGTTTGTTTGCTTCTTGATTTGTTTTTTTTCTTTTCTCTGGCTTTTAAGAAACTCACCTTATCTGTTAGAGTCAGAAGGACCATATTAGCAGAATGTTTGTCTTTCCAGTGATCTCTAAAAAGTCATCTTTAAAATTACCTTAGCGTAGTCTAAGAAGCTGAGCAGCTGTTGTCCCTAATTAATTTTTAGTGGAGAGGGTTTTTTTTTTCTAATATGTACATTCATAGGAATATAGGTAGTTTTGAGATTGACAGCTAGAACATTGAAAATACAAAGGTGTTTCCAGTTAAGCAGACTCTGATGCTCACCGGGAGGAGGACGCCTGTCTTAGCTGGCACTGTGACAGCGGCACGCCCTGAGACTTCTGCCTTAGACTATGAACCGCTGGAACCGTTAGTCTGGTGGTGCTGGGGAGAGAGCTCTTGGGATGGGCTGGCAGCAGCTGCTCGCCAAGGTCTGGTGCTCTTGCACGGATGTCGCTGTTCTGTTTTTCCGCTGAGTGAGGCGCTGTAGCTGAAGTACGTGTCATTCGTGATTGATGTGGCGTGGCTCTGAGCAGCTGCACAGTTTCTGTCTGTTTTCAAAGGACAGGAGAACAAAAGCCTCAACTAATTAATGTTAAAGAGGCTGCTTTGCATAGTATCTAATAAAATTATAATTGTGATTACTGCTACTTTTCGTCTAGGACGATCTGAAAGGGAAGGCTCGAGTGATAAGCATTATTCGTTTGTTAGCCTGCTTTATTAAAAGCGGAAAAGAGATAAACTGCGGGACTCTGCTCAATCTGAAGTGAAAAAGAAAGGTTCATGAAAAAATTGACTGAGGAGTTGTAGATGTACATTCCTGTAATCCTAGCACTCAGTAAGTGGGGCCAGAGGGTCCCGGAAGGAACTAAGACCATCTGTGGCTGCATTGTGAGTTCAAGGCCAGCCTGAGCTACATGAAATTGTCTTTTAAAAATGTAGAGAGAGAGAGGGAGAGGGAGAACAAAGAAGAAGAAGGAGAAGAAGAAGGGGAAGGAGAAAGGGAAGAAGGGGGAGGGGGAGAAGGAGGAGGAGAAGGAGAAGAAGAAGCAGCTGCCGCAGCAGCTGAAAATGAAGGGAGGGAGGGAGGGAGGTGTGGGACTGTAGCTGATTGGTTGAACACATGCTTGGCCTGGAAGCCTCACATTTGCCCTCTAGAACAAGAACAGAGAAGAAAAGAGGGAAGAACAAGAACAGAACCCTGGAAAGACTTGATAGAGGTGGTTTTAAAAAACTGCCAAATCTCAGATTGGATATTGAAAACCAAATTAGGTCTCATTTCCTTTCAGTGGGCTCACTAGACCTAGGGTATTCATCACTGGCCACGCCGGTCACACACCGGTCACACGCCTGTCTGTATACTACTGGCCTCAGCTCCTGCCCTGCACAGCTAGAGAATTAAGAGAAGAGCTGATGCAGCGGTTGCAAACCTTCCGTAATAGGTAGTTGGGGGGACACACGAGAGAGTCTGTGCCTACAGTCACCTCAGCCTAATGCCTTGAGGTGCATTAGGGACTCCAGCACAAAGATGAAGAACTCAGAGCATTTTATTCTCACCAAACTAAGGATCCAGAGAGACAGAAGCTACTAGAATTAGTGTGGTGATGGGGACTTCCCTGGAAGAGTCACTTTAAGATCGCTCTGTGGCTTCTGCAGTCTGTCAGGATGCATGTGCATGGAATGGGGCTCCCCGATTCAGGCTCAGCACAACACCCAGGAGCTATAAACCACTGAAGGCTTGACAAGGTGGGTGGCAGTGTTATAACAACAGTCACAAAGCCTTATCAGCACCTAGGGCATCAGTGGTCCCTAGGGAGCTAGGGCTTTTGCAGTCAGGCTGCAGACCTTAGCCAACAAGGCTGGCAAGCAAGTGGGAATGGAGCCAGCTAGTTTGCCAGCAAATTAATTGATTCAAAACATTTTGCAGGCAGATTAGAAAGAAAAAGTCCTGACAACATTCCAAGTCGCAGAATCCAATTCTGAAGTCACCACATGGCCAACGAAGCAGAGTAATGTGACCTAGAGCCAGAACAATCCTGGATCATAGGAATAGATTCAGAAATGGCAAATGAATTAGGAAAGATTTTAAAAAGTTATAGAAATAATTTACAAAGGCTTTTGGAAAAGGGACCGAGTGAAGCTCATTGTGTGTTTGAAATGCCAGGATAGAAATGGGGGTGTTCTTAAATGTAAATGAGGGAGAAATGCAAAGGAAAAAAAGTTAATGTCTGATAAAATACACAAACCCACGGATTCAAGGAGCGCAGCAAAATCTAAGCACACTGTTAAAGCCAAGTCTGTAGTAATCTACTTGCAAATAAGTGAGAGTAACAAGAAAATACCAAAAGCCTCCAGATTAAACACACACACACAGACACGCTCATGCACACACACAAGTCAAATGAGATGACAGCTCTATGACATTACCAACGAGCTGTGCCAGGAGTCCTGCCCATGGACCTGCCCATGTTCTTTTTAAAACTACAGATCTTCTCACCACGTGTCCTGTGTTCTCTGCTAAGATTTCTTCCTGTTACTTGTGGCATTTGTTGGTGAGTAATACGTGGCATAGTTCCATATTTATGTGTGAGTGCCTCCTTTATCAGGTGTGACATTTTCTGTGAGTTTTACTGACACATCATTAACATATATAAACAAAACATATACATGAGTTTGTACATAAATACTTAGAATATGTCTATGGAATGACTAAATAAAAGAATCACAGTTGGAAAGTGTAGCAGGGCTCCTATACGGAACAAGAATCAACTGTGTCTGTCTGTCTGTGTGCATTCGTGTGTGTTTGTGTGTGTGTTCATAAAGACAAAGAATTTTAACAACTTGCCCTGTGACTAGAGGCTTGCCAGTTCTTTCACCAGAAGAGTGAGCTAACAGATTGGAAACTGCAAAGAGTTGTCCTTGGGCTCGGGGCAGTCCCCTGTTGTCTTATGATTCATAGCTGATTAAACAAGGTGCACCCACATTACGGAGGGAAGTGTGCTTTGCTCCATGTCCACTGGTTTAAGAGCTATTACTACAGAAGCATCTTGATGAATGCTTAACCAAATATCTGGACACTGTGGCTCAGCCAAGCTGTCATAAAATAATCAATCAGGAGACTAGAGATACCGAGTGTCATACACTGTGCCAGGTCACTGTAACATGCTGGTACAACTGTCTGATGAGGTTGAGTATATACACGTCCAATAACCGATTACTTCCATTTTATATCTACAACCTGGGAAGCACTTTAGGTTACAGAGATGTTTAAGATGTTTTTCCTAAAGAGTTGTTTATAGTATGAAGGAAACTGAAACAATCTAAATATTTACTAGTAGGGAGAAGGCTCAGTCGTGTGGTATCCCTAGATTGTATGTATAGCATCCAGCAGGTAAAATGTATAGATTATATAGATCAATGAAAGCTAGTAATCAAAAAGATACTACATGAAAATGATCATGGAAGGACATGCATAGGTTGGTGCTCGCACCAGGCCTTACAGTAACACATTACTCCTTACTTTAGGTTTTTATCATGATTTTTTTTTTACTACCCATGGGTATGCTTTTTCATACTTGAAATTTCCAGAAGTCAAGGCTCTCTACCTCTGAGATCTTGTGGTAGAATTGACTAAGGAAATGTATGAAGCACCACTCAGTGGACATGTGCGATGTGACCTTGTCTTCTGTATCTGCATCCACTCTGCTAACCCTTGCTCGTTTAGAACTGTAACTCTAAGAACAGGTAACCCACGGGCAGACCTAGAGGTTAAATGTGTTCAAAATATCAAACTACACATTCTTAGATAATAGGTGAGGAATTTAAATACAAATTGTCACATCCTATTTTCCTTATAATACTTAAATGCCTATGAGTGGAAAGAAAACTTGGTAAGGTTGAGTGGGCTTAGAAACCCTGGCACCCACCTGAGGATGATAGGAGCTTCCCTCTTCCCAACCAGACTCCTGGCCTGGAACATGTGACCACAAATCTCTACATAAGAATGTGACTAGTGATCATGTAGTTATCTAGAATGAGTTATCTAGATGGGCTCTGAGGGTTCAGCCAATAAGCTTTCCTTCCTAGACAGTCCTACCTGCGGAAGGTATTTAATCTCTGGTCCACCCTGAGGAAATTACATGCATCATTTTCCATGGTGGACAAGCATAGACTGTCTCTCTCATCAAGAACCATCTTGTGGAACATAGAGAAAGCCTTCATCTGCAGTGTACTTGATTTTCCCACTGAAGGCCCCTCTGTGTTCCCTCCATTCCCAAGTCCTCAGCCTAGGAGTCAGAGAACTCCAGCTTCGGCTCAGCCTGCGTTGTTCCTCACTCAGGCTGGGCTCCCCGTCTTAGGCTGTGTTTTCCCGCCTCCTAAGCAGTGTATCTGCACTTCCGACAAGCCCAGCACCTGAAGATGGAATAGGACAAAGTACAGTCTTTTTGCTTTTCGTCTGCCCGACCAGAGTTTGCACACCCCACCCAAAAGATGGAATGCAAATCTAGACCTGCGTACTTTCTTTTTAAAAATAACTTCATTCTCAGCTCCTGAGTTTGAAGTAAAGGCCCTGCATTTAAAGTTTCCTTTCCCTTAGTTGGATGTAAAATGTCCACCCAAGCTTGGTCCCCAACTGGAGGTGCTGTTTTAACAGGTCATGGATCCTTGAATGAGTGGGCCTAGCTGGAGGAAGTCTGTTACTGTCAGTGGGCCTTGAGGTTTATAGCGCAGCCTGGCTTCCCACCCGTCTCTGTTTCCTGATCCACCCAGATGTGATCAAGTTCCTGTAACCTTCCTTGTCATGGTTGACTGTAGCCCCTTAAACCATAAACTCAATCCTTTCTCCTTCAAGGTTCTTTGAGCTATGTGGTCACAGCGATGAAAATAGTAATTAATGCATATTTAGCAATCTGCTAAGAGAGCAGGTCTGGGACTTGGGCTTATGTGCTGTTTTTGCCTCTTTGTAGCTATCCGACGATGGTCGATATGTCTTATTATCGATCTGGGAGGGATGTGATCCAGTAAATCGACTGTGGTACTGTGACCTCCAGCAGGAATCCAATGGTATCACCGGTAAGTATCCTCAGACCTATGTAGTTATCCCAGGACACTCCATTAAACGGTGCCGTTTCAGTCTTCTATTGACTCTCAAGAAACACCTTCCTTCTACCTCATCAGCTCAGTTCATGCAGATTTTTCTTTTTGTGCTATTCCATGTAGATAAAGACAAGGAGCTGCAGCTGACTCTTCATGTTGAATTTTAGCTGTAGATCGATTAGGCATAAACGCTTCTGTTCCTATTTGTGGTAAGATCTCTTGTGTCAGGGAGAAGCTGGAATCTGTAGCTATTTAGAGTCATACAGTTGTTAGGATGCAAACTGTCAGAGGCAGGTGGTTAATAGAAAGGTGGGTATTTACCAGATTAACTGGCAGTCATATGACGACCCTTTCTGAGCCATGTATTTTGCTTTCTGAAGCCTTGTATGTCATCGTAGTGAGTGCAGAACCTGCCCCTTAAAAATTGAAAATGGTTGGGCAGTGGTGGCGCACGCCTTTAATCCTACACTTGGGAGGCAGATGCAGGCACATTTCTGAGTTCGAGGCCAGCCTGGTCTACAGAGTGAGTTCCAGGGTAGCCAGGACTACACAGAGAAACCCTGTCTCAAAAAACAAACAAAAAAAAAAAATTGAAGGTGGTCGGTCACCAGGCAGGTAGTACTGGCCTTTAACCCTGGCACCGTGTGGGTAGAGCCAGGTGGATCTGTAAGTCTGCAGCAAGCTTGGGCTGATGGCCAGTTGAAAGGGGTACGTGTTTTGCCCGCATCTATGTCTGTGCCAATAGAGGGTGTTGGATGCCCAGAACTGGAGTTATGGACAGATGGGAACCACCATGTGGTTGCTGGGAAGTAAACTGGAGTTCTCTGGTAAAAGGCCAGTGTTGTTTTCTGCTGAGCCATCTTTCCAGCCTCATCTTTTCATAATTACTACTTCACTAGCCTTACGTTTGTGAATAACAGAAACAAACCACAGTGGTTGGGATTGTCCCATGGGGCCACTCAATTTCCTACACAGGTCTAAAAGTCAATCGCATGGGACAGTGTTAGAGAATCTCGTTTGTTATTACTGGTTCACTGTGAATCTGTCACATGATTACAGCTATTTAAAGAAGCAAAACAGTTGTTCCCTGGTGTCCATGTGACATGGATTCCAGGACTCCTGGCCAACAACAGCATCCACCAGTCTGTTATATAACTGTCAAAGTGTTCTCTTGGGAACCCCCACATCTGTTTGTGTGTTTCACATCCTTTCTAGACATAATAAGAGCTAAGACGTATGAGTACTGTGTAAACGGTCGCTGTTCTGCATTGTCTGTGGGCTGGAGAAGTGTAATGTTCAGTACAGATGCATTTTTTTTCTTTAGCATCTAATCAGTCTGGCTGATTGGACCAGGGGCTGTAGATCCCACAGCAGTTAAGTGCTAGCTGTACCATGCAGGCTACTGAAGAGATTAAGTCAGCCTTGCAAAAGTTATTTTCCTGTTGTCCATTTAAATCAACAGGGTTCTCACTTGGAAGTAACAGAAATGAATGAGCCCCCATGATGCAGCCAAAATATCTTTCTCCCACCCCCCTCCCGCCCCCCCAAATTGCTTCTTATTTTTCAGTCAAAGGATTCTGCAGCACAGAGGCCTCCTTTTGAAATTTCCTGCCGGGTTAGGCCCTGGCCCCTCAACTATACTTTCAGTACCCCAGCATAGTGATATCTACACCCCATGTTTATTGATGCCTTTTCCTCGACTGTAGCAAAGAACTGGAATCAACTTATATGAACAGCAACAAATGAATGGATAATGAAAATACGGTGTATTTATCAGATGGAATAATATGCAGCTATAAAGAAAAATGCAGTCACAAAGCGTGCAGGAAAATGGATGGGTTTTATTAAATGTATAATATTCAGAGAGGTTGCAGAATCTCAGAAAGACAAAAACGTATAGTTTCCCTCATGGGGAACTTAGCCAATAATATATATACAGATTAAACAAAGATATACATGGGTACAGTATAACATGTAGAAAAGACAAGGAGGAAAGCTAACTATTAGAAGGATGCTGTAATGGATATAAGTTAAAAAGAGAATAGGAAGCTAATTATTCCTTTAGTTCTAACTGTCATGGATTTGGGGGTTTGATGGTTGGTAAGTGCATGTGATACATTTGATAGCAAGACTGTAAATTTAGTGTGAAGCCCCATAGCTGCTGCATGGCTGTTAACGGCATAGAAGGCCGTTGGGATGCATAGACTTCGGGGCCGGTTAATTTCTGTGTGTGATGCTTGCTCTTAAATTAAGTTAATTTAAATAAAAAATATTTTTAAGCTTTACAGCTGTGCTGGAATTGCGCTTTCCCCAATACGTTTAACTGGACAACACATTATGCAAAGATCCTCTGTGGGTGTGAGTGTGACATGAGTGTCATACTTAGAGAAGATAGTGGAGTGGGACCGACTGTTCAGACTAAAATAGACGTGTTCTGTGGCACTGAAGGCAGGAGATGTTTAGAGAATTCCTAAAGTCATAGAGTTTTTTCATGCATACATTTTCCAAGACAGTCATTGAGTCTGTGTGTCAGGCAGGTCACGTGGTCCGGTGAGCCTTTACTCATTAAAGGTGTGTGCAGAGAGCCATTTACAGAATGATAGCAAATGCTGTTAAGAATTTTATTGGTGACCACTCCATACCAGATCTTAGGAATAAAGGACTGGAGAGTGCTGTAACTTCATTCAATGCAGCTTTTATTTGTATCTTTAAAATACCTGCAAGCTGAGTATGAAGTAGCAAGACATCCCATAAACACTCAGCTCTAGCTTGAGGAAAACACTGAGTGTGAGCCTGTTAGAAGTCGCTGGCCATTAGAGAATGGGCCAGGTAGAGGATCCCGCCTTCAGCTTGCGGAGCACCACAGCAGGGGAGGCAAGATTTCCAGCGTGTCAGATTGAGAAAGGACTGTTTTATGGTGTGGGACTTAATTCAGAGTGTAACGGGAAAGGTGCTGGCCCCATCGTGGACTCTGTTAGTGTGTTAAGACACTGAGCTGCCTACAGTAGAGTATACCAACAGTTGTGGCAAAACCAGGCAGAAAGCTAGTGCTTCTGAGACTTGGAACTACTGACTTTTGAGCGGGCTGCTTGCTGCTTTGCTGATAGCAGTTTTTTGTAGCATCTCTGACCTCTGCCACTAGATGGCAGTAGCATGCCTCACCCTTTAAGTCATGGTAACCAAAACACGCTGTAGACCTTCCAAAGGCTGCTTGGAATTGCAGAGTCTGTTGCCCCTGGTTGAGGCAACTGATGTAGACCAGATAGGTGGGGAGGGAACATTGTAGGGTGACAGGAAAAGTGGAAAGACAGGCTTTGATTTGAGACTTGCTCAGGCAGAAGAGTATTAGCCGGTGTGCGGAATGGTAGGACAGGAGATAGGTCCTTCAGTCTCCCTTTAGTGCTCAGGTTTTCAGTGGCTCCTTGGCACCTACCCACAACTAGCCCTTGCTCCTCCTTGTGTGCTGCAGCTCCCAGTACCATCTGTGCTGTGGACTTTGTAGAAAGAAAAAAGCCTCTCACCTCCCAGTGTGGAAACCTACATCTTTTCTTCCAGTATCAGAGATGACAGAAATGCTTTATTTCTTCCCAGGGATCCTGAAGTGGGTAAAACTGATAGACAACTTTGAAGGAGAATATGACTACGTAACCAACGAGGGCACAGTGTTCACATTCAAGACGAACCGCAATTCTCCCAATTACCGGTTGATCAACATCGACTTTGCGGACCCTGACGAGTCCAAGTGGAAAGTGCTCGTTCCAGAGCACGAGAAAGATGTCTTAGGTAAGGCAGGTGGCAGCTTGGAACTGTGCTCGTGAGAACATCGACAGGTCAGTCCTTCACAGTCTGTTGACTAGTCGCTCTGTACAGACCCTGTGGCTTGTAATTATTAGGATGGCCGTGCTTTAACAGCGTATACTGTCTGATTAAAAGAGTAGCAGTTTTTAGCTTTAAGCTTTTGTATCACCTTAGCTGTTCGTTTTTATCTGTTATAGATGTGAGGGTGGACGTCCAGCCATCTTGCCAGAAAAGAGAATAGACTGCCTCTGTTTTAATTGAGAGCTGCCACGGGAACTTACTCATCAAAAATAATATGCTGACTTAGAAATGAGTGCATGAAAACTGAATTTGTCTAGAAGACTCACTAGTCTTTTACTAGGTTTTTACACAAAAGAGGAATTCAGTCAGCACTTCCTTGCTGAAAGAGTTTGCTTGCTGGAAGTGAGCTTCTGTGGTAAGTTCAGTGAGGAAGTCTCAGGCCATCTAGAAATGTATCACACACAGTGGAGAATTGCACTGCAGGCTGCAGATTAGCTTCTTCTCAGAGAAAGCACTCCTGCAGTGTGTTCTCCAGTGCTCTGAGGCACTCCTGCAGTGTGTTCTCCAGTGCATTCAGGCAGTCCTGCAGTGTGTGCTCCAGTGCTCTCAGGCACTCCTGCAGTGTGTGCTCCAGTGCTGTCAGGCACTCCTGCAGTGTGTACTCTAGTGCTCTCAGGCACTCCTGCAGTGTGTTCTCCAGTGCTCTCAGGCACTTCTGCAGTGTGTTCTCTAGTGCTCTCAGGCACTCCTGCAGTGTGTTCTCTAGTGCTCTCAGGCACTCCTGCAGTGTGTTCTCCAGTGCTCTCAGGCAGTCCTGCAGTGTGTTCTCCAGTGCTCTCAGGCAGTCCTGCAGTGTGTTCTCCAGTGCTCTCAGGCACTCCTGCAGTGTGTT
>JANHMN010000019.1:21691897-21709358 GCA_030674055.1 Rhabdomys pumilio
CATCAGCTCAGAATGCACTGTTGCAGTAAAGCATCAGCTCAGAATGCGCTGTTGCAGTACACTGTCAGCTCAGAATGCACTGTTGCAGTAAACCATCAGCTCAGAATGCACTGTTGCAGTACACCGTCAGCTCAGAATGCACTGTTGCAGTAAACCATCAGCTCAGAATGCACTATTGCAGTACACTGTCAGCACAGAATGCACTATTGCAGTACACCGTCAGTTCAGAATGCACTGTTGTAATATACCATCCATGCAGAATGCACTATTGCGGTACACCGTCAGTTCAGAATGCACTGTTGTAATATACCATCCATGCAGAATGCACTATTGCAGTACACCGTCAGCGCAGAATGCACTATTGTAATATACCATCCATGCAGAATGCACTGTTGCAGTACACTGTCAGCACAGAATGCCCTGTTGTGCCTACAATCTAGAGGTGACTCACAGGACAACTAGAGAGTCGGCTTTCATTTATGACACTCCACAGGTCTCCTGTCCTTGTCTTGCTCACTTGGTCCAGTTTGTAATTTATATGTACTCATGGTTGACACGGTTTGCTGGCTCCCTGACAGCTGGAATTCACTCCACGTCCACCCCACGCTTCTTTCTCTCTTCAGAAGTGTGTCACATGAACACATAAGCTATGTTGCTGGACCGAGCCACCCCTAAGCAAGTTACTTGTGGATATTATGAATTCTTAGGATCCTTGCTTAAGGAAAAGTTAGTGTTGTGGTAATCAAGGCTACCCAAGATGGTTGCCGTGTGCTCCTCACAGTGGCCTGTGTCTTGATGGTCGCGTGGATAAGAAGTCATATTCTGAGTGTGAGTTTCCAGTTTCGTGGGTCATAAAAGTAAGAACCACATCACGAAACCCAAGGAACGCTTGTCCTTTCAGTACAGCTGATGCACGGCTCAGCGTGCTGCCGTCTCATCCCTCCCTCCTGAGGGCCTGTCACTGCTTCAGGCTGGCTTCCGTGTCTGCCATTCTGTTTCCTCCTTCCCTGTGCACTTGTGCTGTCCTAATAGCACGTGGTCATGTCGGTAGGACATTTTCTCTGGGTGGTCTGGGCTCTATAAGAAAGGCTTATAGACAGGAAACCCTGCTTTCCTGCAGTGACTTACTGTATTTAACCTGCAAGCCAAGGAAAACCTTTCCTTCCTAAGGTGGTTTTAGTCACGGTGTTTATCACAGCAGCTGAAACCAAGCTAGGACACCCTGTTACATCAAGCCCTGGCAGTTTGTGAGATGTGTCTTCCCTGCCGGGCTTCGTGCCCAGTGTTCTTCCTGTCGTATATGCTTGTTCTTACTTCCCTCCAGCCTTCCGCAGACGCCCTCTGGTTTGCATTTACCTGTCTGACATATAGGATGTCAGATGCATCATCCTATACTGCTGTCCTTACATCAACCTTCTGTGCCTCCTCAGCGGTGGCTAACTGAGCTCCCTCCTCTCCCCAACTCACCAAATGCCCCAAGGCAGACCACTGCCAGCATCACTGTCCTCCAAAACTAAATGGCTTTTTTTTCTGAGTCTTCAAAATGGATCTCCTTGTCATTACAGGATTCCTTTCTGCCCTTCCTGCTCCTCAAGCATTGATACTTTCATTTCTGTCTGGGTCCTTCCCTTTCTCGTCACTGTGGCCTTCATTCCTTGACTTACCTCTGATCCTTGTAAAAATATTTAATCTCCATAAGGGCTTGTTCCCCGCCTTTGATCATCAGTTTCTGCATAAAATACGTAAAGCATTTTATTTATAATAAGCCTTAATCACCACTAGAGCTGGGCAGATATCTACTCTCTATGCTGTTAGAATCTGTTTCCTATCTGTAACCCCAAACTATTACTTAGTGTGTTCCATCTGGGATGCTCTTAACTCCAGCAGGCCAGCTCTCATGGCTGTGATTTTAAGATTCTTACCACATGGCATTTCTCCTCTTTCCACCTTTCTCTCCTTCCTCGTGGTCTCATCAGACCCCAAGCCAGAGAACTTCAAACCTCGCCTATGTCTCTTCAGCCCAGCTATTAGCTGTTGGTATCTTTATTTAACAGATAGTTTTAAATTAACAAGCAAGGTCACATTGTATGTGCGATTCTCTCATTTTTGGGAGCAGGTCTTGGGGGGGGTCAAGTATATATCAAAAGATCAAACCTCAACACACTCTTAACAGTTGTCTCCTGGAAATCCTCCCCTCCCATTTCCACACCACTGTACTCAAGTTGTTTGGGTCCTCAGCCAACAACTTACATCCCCATCCCCATCATGTGCTCATGGGTGTCTACCACGTGCTCACGGGTGTCTGCAGAAGTGACCTCATTCCTCCACTTGTCTCTCCGGGACCTAGCAGTGTATCTGATGATATGCCCAGGGCTTACTACTTTTTGTGAAATGATCAGTCCTCTTATGTACACGGATTATGATTTGCTTTTGTTTTTTCCTCTCTCTATATCCCCATAGCATGGTATCAGATACAAAATAGGCATGTAGCTATTTTTATTACTTCCTGTTACTTTGTGACAAAATACCTGAGATAATCAAATTTTTTTTTAAAAAAGGAAAGGTTTATTCGGACTCATAGTATTAGAGGTCTCACTCCATGGGTGATTTGCTCTGTTGCTTCTGGTCCTATGACTAGCCATAGTTGGACTTATAACTTACCTCAGGATAGTCAGAAATTAAACAAGAGGAAGAGGGAGGGAGAGATGGAGGCCTCTCATCTCCCAGGACATAGTCTGGTCTAACCAACTTCCTTCCATTTTGAAAGGCTCTACCATCTCCCACTGGCTCCATGGGCTGAGGACCAAGCCTTCAACTCATGGGCCTTTAGTATACACTGCTGCAGATCAGAACAGCAGGGATATTTGCAGCCCATGTGTCTTGTGTCCAGTCTGTAGAACTCCTGCATCCAAGGGTCACCGTGACTGCTACCCTAAAACACTATGAAAAAAAATTTTTTTCAGAACTTGCAGTTCTCAAGACTGAACTTTGTGGTTGTTGTCCTGTAGTGAGTGTCAAAAGGTTGTGAACTCCTGGCTGCACATCACCAAGGTGGAGGCTACTTTATTTCCTGAACATAGCCGCTGCCGTCATTTATTAAAGAACTGCACTGGAGATACAGGATTAAAACCTAAAACAACTTTCCAAGTATCATGACCACACACACAGTAGGGCTTTAAGGCACAGTAGGTCTTTAGAGCACAGTAGGGCTAGAGAGCTGCTGTTTGGCTAAATGAGGGCCATGTTCTCCCTGTCATTTCAGAATGGGTGGCTTGTGTCAGGTCCAACTTCCTGGTCTTGTGCTACCTCCATGATGTGAAGAACATTCTGCAGCTTCACGACCTGACGACTGGTGCTCTCCTCAAGACCTTCCCGCTGGACGTGGGCAGTGTGGTGGGGTATAGTGGACGCAAGAAGGACTCTGAGATCTTCTACCAGTTCACATCCTTCCTATCTCCAGGTGAGAGGCTCTTCCTGCTGGTGCTGGTGTGTGGAGTTTCTTCTGGGAAATTGCAGTGTGATGTTTTGTTTGTGCCTACCACAGGTTATACTTTAGACAGAATCACGTAGAGTAAAGTCGTTATTCAGAACAGAGGAGAATAGAAATTATTCTCGCTAACTCTTCTACTGGGGGCTGTTGTTCTCAGTGCCAACCAATGTAACTGCCTTCCTTGGGTTTTTATTGCTGTGAAGAGACACCAGGACCACAAAAAAGTCTTATAAAGCAGTCTTTGCGGGAGCTCTGCGGGAGTTGGGCTGACCATCCTCCTCTGGGGATTTGACAGATTGCAGTGATATCTCATCTGGATGCAGTTCTGTTTGAGCCTCTGGGTTCATAAGACATGTGACCACTGTAACAGGCTGCTGACAGGGCTGTTAGAACCTGGAGAGTGGTATTGTACTTCCCCAAGTGCCTTTCAGGGAACTGAGAGGAGCTAGAAAAAGCCAGAGAGTGGAAGCTGGCCCAGAGCCAAAAGTCAGGAGGAGCACCAAGAGGACATCAGGTGCTCCACCTTTCCCCCACAGCCCGGAGCTCAACAGTAGCCAGTGAGTAGAGGGATGTATCCCATTCCTAATGTCATTCTCAAGGGCTCACTGGTCTAAACATGTCATAAAGAAATGAATGAAGGACACAGGGTAGGGGTGACTCATCAGCTCTTAATAAAAGCCAGGGTCTCAGAAGGCTGGTAACCTCTCCAGTGACCCCATGTGACCATTTATTTCAGGAACAGGCTCATCACTATCTGGGGCAAAGGGCTCAATGTCCTAGTGGGAAATGAGGGTTCTGTGCCAGGCGATGAAACACTGCCTATGTCTGTGACTGTGATGGTTGGAAGGAAAAGTGTTCCTGGTTGTGTGCTGCCAGCTTCTTCTGAGGAAGCTTTCATTTGTTACTGTGACACTTTGTCTCCCTGTCTCCTCTAGTTCACTTTTCCCACCTTCCCTTCTCTCTTAATGCTATTTGATACCTAAAACCAGAGAGTGGAGTTTCCAGACTCAGGCCTTCTAAAGCCAAGTGCAAAGCAGCCATCAGCTAGTTGCATTCTCAGGAGAGCAAGGACTGCCTGTGTACATACGCTTCCAAACACAGTCACGTTGCTCAGATGACCTGCCCGTGCCTGTCTGCAGATCTGCTGTTCAGTACTGCAGTCAGTAGCACAGGCAGAGGAGAAGTAGAGCCTCAGCTTCCCACTGTGAGCAGGGAACATCTAGCAAGGACACCAGCTGACTTCATACCCAATGGAGCTACATGGTGAAGACACATCTGAAGCCCAGCCCACTTGCAACTTGTGCACCTCAAGTCCCACCTGGGAAGAAGCTGGCAGCCAGGCCAGACTAGGACAGGCAGTGATTCCCTGTGACACAAACCACTTGGTATTTGAACTGATTAGTTCTCTGCTTGTGGAAACTTAGGGGTTGAGGTTAGCTCCAGCCAGACTTGAACAAGACAGCATCCTCCAGGCCTGGCTCTGGGAGGTGGGGAGGAGAAAGCCTTTCACATGTACTTTGGAAAAGAAACCTTTAAGAGCCCTGGCTTGGATGCTTTGTGTGTCATCCCCCTCCCCGCTCCCCTCCCACCCCCACCCTTTTATAGCCTTAAATCCTGCCTTACCTGAGCTTCAGGACCCCATTGCCTTCTCTTCTGTGGGCCTTCTTTCCCAGCTCTTCCCAGAACACTCTCTTCTCCAACTCCCTCTTCTCCCCCTCAGCCCACACCCCTGGTCTCCTTGCCTCCGTCCTGCTGCTGGACAGCCAGTGAGAGCGCTGCTTCACGCCTTTTACCTTACGGGACTTCTGTAATCAACTGCTACTTTAAATCTTCACTTCATTTCTTCCAGCACTCTTTCCCTGTCCCTGCGTGACCTGAATCAGGCGGGGGACATGATGCATCAGTAGGTTACAGTGGTTCACATTATAGAAGCAAGAATGTGCAGTGGGTTAACCTGGGCTAACCCAGATGACTGTGCATAGAGAATATTGTTAAAATACATTTATCATTGAAACCACCAAGCTGATCCCCGCCTCCTTTGTGGGACCATTTATGGGCCCTCATATAGAATGGAGGGAGGTACCTGGCACTCTTAATGGCCACCAGGCTCTGCTGTGTGCTTCATGCTGAGTTAGAATCTTCTCAGCTTTTCTGTATAAACAGGAATGTCTCCTTTGTCTTTCATTAGGGAATTTAATTCCAGTTCGTTAGTGACTTGCCTGAGTTCACTGAGCTCTTAATTCCAGCTCCTAAATCCTTCAATATCAGTGTCAGCATGAAGGCGGATCCGATGATCATGTGGCACAGGCTGTCTCTTTATTCCATCTGATTTCTTATTTATTCTTCTCTCATGCGGTACATTCCAACAGCAGCCTCCTCTCACTCCACTTCCCAGACCCCTCTGCCCCCCCACCCAGTTTCCCTTCAGAAAAGGGCACTGGGATATCTCCCCTACCCCGAGAGTCACATGTTTGTGGTGGGTACCCTGTAGTGATTTGAAAAACAAAACAAGCAAACAGTCAACAAAACCCCTCCTTAATTCTCATGCGCATGTATGTATGTATGTATGTATGTATGTATGTATGTATGTATGTATGTGTGTGTATATATATATATATACATATATATGTATGTATATGTATATATATATATTTATTTATTTATTTCTCATGCACATACACACACACCAACCAGTGTTGGTTCTCAAGATGCTAGGGAAATGCCTCCATTGTGGGGGTGACCTGAGGGGAAAGAGAGCTGCCGTTTTATTCCATAATCAGTCTGTTTCTCTGTGGGACTCCTGTTTGGCTTCTGGTTTCCCAGCATGCACTGAGGTCCCAGGATCAGTTCCTTATACTAGACAATGTGTATTTAAAGTACATGCGGTACCATTTCTACACCAGCCTCTCTGGCTCATTCCTCAAAACAGCACTACACTGTCTTGTTTCTTTAACTTAAATATTAAGAGAGACGCATTAAATCCAAGAAGTAGAACTTGTATTAATGATTACAGAAGCTGGAATTTCTGATATACATATTAGTTATTTTGAGTTGTGCACAGTGACTGGGACAGAATTCAACATCTGATTCTGAAATGTCTTGTGATGGCTCACCTTTGGTCCCTGATCGCTGCCTACATGTGTGTCCAGGGTTAGGTGTGAGTCAGGTAGCAGAAGCCCCCCGAAGGGATTAGTCAGAGACCTCTGACTGGATATAGACCTTGAGTAGGGGGCGGTGAGGGGTCACATCTCCATGTGACCTGGCTTGGAGAAACCTTGTTGATATCAGTATTAATTACTTTTCTGGTTGCTGTGACAAACCACTTGACAGGACAGCAAAGGCAGCGGAAAGATTTCTTTGGGCTCACAGTTGTGTGTGCGAACCACACATTCTGTGACTGTAGTGGTTTGAGTGAGAATAGCCCCCATAGGCTCATTTATTCAAATACTTGGCCCCGTTCGTGGAACTGTTTGGGAAAGATTAGGAGTTACAGGATTGTTGGAAGATATGGGCCACAGGGGCGAGCTTTGAGGCTTCAGAAGACCCATGGAATCCTCACTGTCTCTTTGTCTCGTGCTTGTAGATAAGATTAAGGTGTGAGCTCTGGCCTGCTCCATCACTCTGCCGTCATGGACTCTAACCCTCTGAAATTGTGAGAGCCAGATTACACACTCACTTTTGTAAGTTGCCTTGGTCATCACAGCAATCTAAAAGTGACTAGACAGTGAGGAAGGAAGGCCTGGTAGTTAGCGCCTTGCTCACACTAGGGCAGACCAGGCCGAGAGAGAACTGAATGCTGACACTCAGCAGTCTTCCTCCTCTTCCCTCCATATTCAGTCCAGGACCACAGTCTGTGGGATGGTGCTGGCCACCACTGCGGTGGGTCTTCCTTCTTCAACTAAACCTCTCCGAAAATTCTCTCCACAGACACCCAGGGCATGGCTCCTAAGTTGCTGCAAATGCATCAAGTTGACAGTAAATATTAACTTCACAGCGCTGTTCTCCAGGGTCAGACTCTCCTCACGCTGCTTGGCACAGCCACCCAGTGGTGATGAGCGAGGCCCCTGCCTGCTGCTACCCTCAGGTGGTGTGTGCACAGCATCCTTGTGGCCCATGTTCTTCCTGAGAGACTTGGAAAGTGACCTGAGACTTTCTTCCCTCTAGGTGTCATTTACCACTGCGATCTTACCAAAGAGGAACTGGAGCCCATGGTTTTCCGAGAGGTGACGGTGAAGGGAATCGATGCTTCCGATTACCAGACAATCCAGGTATGGAGGAGCTGGTCTCTTTCACAGGAGATGGGGAAGTCTGAAGTTTTGGATGCTGTTCGAATTCCACGTTGTCAGAAGCTGCAGAGCTAACCCATGGTGAGGCAGAGGACAAGTACTTCAATGTTTAAAAAAAAATACTAATAAACTTGTGAAAGAAGCTTTAAGGAGGGAGCACACCCACATGGGAGGCTGAATCGTGCAGGCTGCAGATCAGGAACCAGAATATTGAAGGGACTAGCCAGGTGGTCGTAGTGCACACCCTTAATCCCAGCACTCCCGGAAGAGGCAGGTGGGTCTCTCTCTGTGAGTTTGAGGCCAGCTTGGTCTACCGATTAAGTTCCAAGACAGCCAAGACTACACAGAATTTCTGTCTCAGACAACCGTAAGACTGCAGCAGACCTTGTATTCGGATACTTGACTGTTCTCAAGGGTGGTTCCCCACAGTGGAGCATCATTGTGATGGGGTGATGCTTTCCCCTCAGCTGTCTGGAGCTAGTGTAGTCGATGGCTAGGTATAGATCCTAAGTAACGATGTATTTACAAAAACAGGTGGAAGCTGGATTGGGTACAGGATTGTGATGCACCATCTGTGTCCTATGTTAACTGCCAGCAAGCTGGACTTCTGTTGATTGGAGAACAGCTGTGCCCATGTGTTCATATACAGGCTGCTGAGTGTTTTGACTGAATGGTTGGACCACAGACTATGGCCCGTTACACATATCTCGACTTATTTAGTATGTTAGAACCCTTAAGGAAGTTTCCTGGGTTATAATCTGTGTGAGTAGTATTTAAAATCCGAAGAACCGGGCTTATTATATCAGAAACCCTTTCAGGGAGGCCTGACTTTGCCTTATACATATTCAGCGGCATCGGGCAGGCACGTGGCCTTTCTGCCACTGTTTTCAACTGTAAGTAGTGTTCGAGTCCTTTGGAGTTATTAGAAGGTACTGTGTTTTATAAGGTAACATATAGATTAAGTACAGTCTTGTTCAATAGATATAACTGTAATGTTCATGTGGTTTTTCTACGTCAGTTTGACTGTCAGACATTCAGCTTCATTGCTAGTTGGGTATCTGGCAGGGTTTCCATCCCACATGCATACACATGGCTCTGTAGGAGATATATCTCTCTCAGCTGTTGCATTTGACTTTCTTCTTGTCCTTCCTGGGCATTCCTGGTGAGGATGGTATATGTATTCTTTTCAGTTCCAAATGGGGGTGGGGTGGGGACGGTAAGCTCAAATGCTTGTGTGGAAAATAAATCCCTCAGCTGTGAACAGAGCAGCTAGATTTCCCGGAAACAGTGTGCCTAGTACACTGTCATACTAGATACCTGTGCCACAGTAAGACTCTCTGTCCCTGGTGCCCCGTGACTCAAAGAAAACTGCTCTGACATTGACCATCTCAGATACTTAGAGCATTACATAGGTAAACACTTAAGGACAAGCCTGGGCTAGCACACTGGGTTACAGAGGGCAGCACACCACTCTGTGTTCTGTGCCTGTCACGGGCCTCATACTGATTGTCACCACACCATGGAGCTCTGTTGATTCAGGCTCTCATAGGGGTCTGAGTTTACAGTTATGCATCAGAGAGCGGGCGCAGGTGTGCACGTGGTTTGACGAGGCTCTTAGCGGTGTTTCCGACAGCCACTTCCCATGGACAGAGCTCTAGGGAGGGCTTTGTGCATGAGTGAAATGTGTCCTCATGGTGTGTAATAAAGTATCAAGTGAAGGCAGTGAAGACCCCTAAATTCGGGAGACCCTCACTCAAGTCTCGGGAAGTCATGGCCATCCAAAAACTCACAAGACACCCGTACCTGGATACAATCAGCAGAGGCTTTATTAGGGAGAGTTGGCCGGCCAACAGTCAATTCATTTGCCTACGCAGGAGCTGAATTGACAAAGACCGGCTGGCTGAGGGGCTTTTTAAAGGGGAAAACCACAAACCAGGGGAGTGGGGAGGGGTTGCTAAGGAAACATAACATAGAAAGTCTTAAAAGGTCCCAACCTAAATTTAGTCAGGGTCATGCAGAAAACATCTTATACACTTATCTTTTGTAAGGATATAACCTCAACCATTTATCTCGAGATCAGCCGGACCACCCAAATGACTTGTATCTTTCTTTGTGGTCAGGAATGTGTCTTCCTGCTTTGGGCCTTCCTCACCCACAGGTGGGTTCTCTTCGCTGAGGTCTAATATTAATTAGTCCCTTCCTTTCTCTCTTGAATGTTAATCTAGCAAGTGTCCTCTGACTCAGGGATAATGTACCCCTCCCGGAATGTGGAATGTATCCCGGGGCAGTGAAGGCCCAAAATCTTACATTTAGTTCCGCTTTCTTGGAACTAGTGAACCAACCTGCATTCTTTTGCTCAGGTCTAGGGGTCATAAAAACTTTCTATATTTTTCATGTCCTTTAAAGAAAAGCCTAAAGGAAAACCTGTATATATTTTATAAAATGATCTTTATAATTTTTCACTCTACATCGGCAGGTGTGGAAAAACTCATTTTATTCTCAGCTGTTCTAGGAATTGTGGCTTTCAGTCTCATGTGACTTGAGTTTGTGCGCCCCCCCCCCCCTGTGTGATTTGAACACCTCCCTGGCTGCTTCACTTCTACTGTAAGGTGTTACCGTGCAGATGCGTAGATTAGGAGGGCTGGCGACCGCTAACTAATAGTGTTCATGACCGACACCCTAGAGGTACTGTCTTCCTGGAGATGCAGCAGCAAATTGACCAAACAAGGAGATGGGGAGGGGAAGGGCGGGGAGACAGACAGATGGCTAAGCCATCGCACACATACTGGGGAGGGCATGTCTGTGGAGGGGTCTGCATTTCACGAGACCTGCACATTTCACCTGGGAAGGGGAAGGGCCTGGTGTTGAGTTTTATCATCAGACATAGAAAAATGTCTGTGTAGCTTTTATCCATCCTGGCGGCAGCTCTGGGAAAACCAACCACATCAGAAACACCTTTCTTATTAGTTGTCTAAGTTACTGTTCAAAGCAACAGGAGAAACAAGTTTCAGAATCAGATCCTAGAGAACTCATCGTCTCTTCTCATCTGAGGCCCGTGTAAGGACGCAAGTTTTAGGTGGGTTTATTACATCTTTAGTTAATTTAGTTTCTCTGCTTTTTACTGCGAAACGACCACATCGGAGATTAGAACCTGTCTGCCCAAGTCTTTTCCAGGGAAGCTACATTTCCAGGAAGATACATTAGCAATGCCATCTCATCAAACAGATTTGTGAACCTGCCTAAGAAATCTTACCCACATATATCTCCAGTAATACATTTCATTCTCTTTTAACAAAAATGAAAGAAAGCTTAGTCTCTCAGTAAACAGTCCCTCTCAAACAGGGAGTGTTTGAATGCAGACATTCCTTATGTTGGCACTATTCCCTGGGAAATGTAGTCACACCCAAGAATTGAAACACAAAGATCTGAAAAGATGTGAGATGCCCCGTCCAGGTCCAGGGAAGGATGACGTGTGTGGAGCGCCCTGCCCAGGAGAAGCCCTCTTGCCGTGGAGACTGGGGAGGAGGGTGAGTGGTTTTCTAACCACTGACGCTTTACGAACGTGCTTCTGCTTTCCCTGCTGTGAGATCCCATAATTTCACAGTCAGCTCGAGAAGCTAAGCCTCAGCATGCCGTGTACGAATGGTGCCGCTGGCCCGTGTCATCAGGGATGAATTGTGTGCTGTGGCTGAACGGGGCATAACAAAGAAATGGAGCGTAGCCAGAATTCAGTTTCTGGCTTCTAGAGTCTCATTGTGGTTCAGCCAGCTGAGAGATTGGTTTTCTTCCCCTCAGACTAAAATGAAAGAAAAAAAAATCATAGACCTGAAAATGGTCCAGGAGCTGAATATAAGCCAGCTATTCTCTTTTCTTAACAGTCTCACATTTTATAAAAGGCGAGATAAATTAGAAGAGCCCCTGCATCCATATTTTATGAGCAGGTGCAGACTTGCTTGGGACCGTGTAATAGTAAGGACTTGAAGCGTCCGGCCATGATGTTGCTGCCCGCGTCTCTCGTCCTTTGTACTTAGTAGGGCACTTTATAATGTGTCCTCAATCTCAGCATTGATTATTTGTGTTTCCCAGCATGCCTTGGGGTCACAGTAGTGGGATATCTGTTTTGTTTTGTGGGTTTCTCTGTATAGCCTTGGCTGTCCTGGCACTTGCTCTGAAGGCCAGGCTGGCCTTGAACTCACAGAGATCCACCTGCCTCTGCCTCCTGCTGGGGTTAAAGGCATGCACTACCATCACCCCCAGCATCTGCTTTCTTAAAGTAGATTTAGACTTTTTTTTTTTAACATTTAGGTTTCTGTGACCTTAGTAATAACTGATTGGTGGTTGCTAGCATACAGGCACTGCTATTGAGAGGACATATTCTTGAGCATTGATAAGCTTTTTGATACCAGGAAGTGTTGCTCCAAGCTCATAGCACGTGTAGCTTCAAGAGCGGGCGCGGCCCATCCGTGTGCTTGTGAGCTGGCTGTTGCACTAATGATGATATAGTTCTGTAACTCTGGGTCTGTATACTCAGGCCTTGGTTAGAAACAGAGACGGGCCATGGATAGCTCATTCAGTAAAGGTGCTTGTTGACAAGCACCAAGAGTTTGGTCTCCAAAACCTACATGCTGGAAGGAAAGAACTGGTTTCCACAAGTTATCCTCTGACTCCAGTGTATGCTCCTTGTCATGTCATGTCTGTCTGTCTGTCTGTCTGTCTGTCTGTCTCTCTCTCTCTCTCTCTCTCTCTCTCTCTCTCTCTCTCACACACACACACACACACACACACACACACACACACACGATGTAACGGTTTTGAAGATGGCTTAGGGAAGGTGCTGGCACTGTTCTCATGGAGCACTGAGGTCTCACTCTGCTTCAGGATTCACTGTGGAAGTTACCTGAAGCGGTATCAGCTGTCCTCGATTGTTTGCCCTGGTATTTGTTGTACAGTGATGTAGTCCTGTATAAACAGACATCTGTAGTGCTTTGCCATTCTGGATGAGGGTGTAATGCTCCTGCACAGAGCGGCCTGTGCTCCCTCTTCTGTGCAGATCTGAAGTGTTAAATGACTTAGCTGCAAGGATGGTAAGGGTCTCTGTTCCTGTACGATACAGAAGCACATTACGTGCCCAGTGTGTGGCCAGTGCAACTCCATGAGATGGGACATGCTTTCTCTTCCATGTCTGAAGCACAGCGTCACTTTGTATCAGCCTGGGAACATATAACCCACAATGTGAAAGTATCAAGGTAGCCTTGAGAGCGTAGCCAGCCCTCGTGGGTAACCATAGAAAATCTGCACCATAGGTCACATGACCTCAGAAAAGAAATAGAGAGCACATGTTCTTTCATATTCCATCTAGCCCACAGTAAGTCTCTGTATGTGATCAGATTACATGTGGGTGTAATATAACATGAAGAGAACAAGGGTCATATAAGAGGCCGAGGAGGGACCGAGTACATAACAGACACAGGCACAAGAGGATCTTCCGTCATTGTTTTCTAGTTCCAGTTCCGACATGCAGTTGTGTTTGGTTTCAGTGGTGGATAAATACCTAAAATATATTCAATACCAAAAGTGTAAAGATTAATACTAAACTATGGCTTTTGTCCCAGATACTTGTGCTAGCTGGGTAGAAGTTCACTGAGTTGTAGCGACTTAGGGCTAGCCAGTTTTGATGTGCAGTGTTTTTATTAATTTGCAAGTTTTCTATGATAAAATTTATGATATTAAAAAATGAAAATAAAAATAAAGTCTGCATCATGCGTCATGAAAATGTTCTGGGCTGAACTTCTCTGGGTTTCTCTGAACTTCGTTCTGAGGAAACGGTTCTATATTAGATTAAGAGTGTTGTCTGAGTTTTGTTAGATCCAAGAGAGCAGCGACTTCCACCTGGTGCCTCAGAACAGGGGAAAAGAAACCTGTTGGTTTTCCTGGATGATGAGGGGCGTGGCGTCATGGCCCAGCACGGCGGGGATTTGGTTCCGCAGGCTTACTTACTGAGTTGTTAGTGTATCTAAGAGGGACTGGTTTAATATGAACGGCTTAGATCTGTCCGTTAATTGTTTAACAATACATATTTCATATTTGATGCTACAACTATGATAGGTCAAACCGAACCCAAACTTAGCACCATGAGTGATAGTTGTTTGTGCTGTAAATGTCTTCGCCCTTACTTAGTGTATAAAGTATTTAGTAATTCAGATATCTGCGTGTATTACCGAATTTGTTATTCCATGTGATAAAGCCACTTCTGCGGGTTTAATGTTTCCCTGAGAGTTGTGGCTTGTCTGCCGCTGGTGTCTGTTCCTAGCCATTTTAATAATTGTTTTTTAAAGTCTGGATGTGGCCTCCGCACTCAGACAGGAAAATCTTAAGTTTGAGGTTAGCCTCCATTCTTTCATAAACAGCATCACCAAAACAAAAAAGCCAAACTGCCTTCCAGTGTAGACACAGTTCTGAACACCAGCGAAAAGTAAACCATGAATGTTTATTCATGGCTCGAAAGTCACAGGCGAGTCGGGGGTGGGGGGGTGGGGGGATGGGGGGGTGGGGGGTGGGGGGTGGGGGGGTGAGGGCCTAGTCTAGTCCAGGATTCCTACCTCTTCTGTTGCATGGCCACACAGAGCTTCCGTTTCCAGCAAGACTTAATGTCTCATGGCTGCTGGGGTTTGCCCATATTATATCCATTCTTTAGCCCACCCCAGCTAGGGCTGTGTACTAGAAAGAAGCATAGGTCACATCTGCTGACATGTTGTGGGTAAAGGGTGAGGCTGACTTACAAGGAATTATGAGATGTCGTTTAAATCGTAGGGGAGATGTGTGCCCAACTCAAAGCAACAGGACTGGATGTGGGGGACATACCATAGCAGCTTTCCACAAAAGATAAAATAGGAGTCAACTAGGTACTTACTTGATACAGGCCGGAAACCAAAGCACTGCACGCCTCCTGATGGCCAGGCGCCTAAATCTCACGCTTAGAGCTGAGAAAAAAAATAAAGAATAGAAAAATTGAGACCTTATTGATTTCTTCTTTGAGCCATTCATCATTCAGTATTGAGGTGTTTATTCATACTGACTTTGTGTACTTACTAGAAATGTGTTTGCTACTGTTTTAAATTTTATTGTATTGTGGTCAGATAGGATACACAGTGTTACCTAAAGTTTTCTGAATTTGAGATGTGTTTTGTGTCCCAGGATATGATCTGTTTTAGAGAAGCTTGGGCATGCTGCTGAGTGGAGACTGGAATATTCCGTAGATACCTATTAGGTCCATTTGATGTGTGATAATAGCTTGATTCTGGTATGTCTCTACTGTCGTCCAGATGGACCTGTCTGTTTGGGAAAGAGGGATATTGAGTACCTGCCGCTGCTGAGTCAGAGTTGGTGTGTGTCTTTAATCTCAGTATGGGACTGGGTGCTCCACAGTTTGGTGCACATATGTTTAGGATGGCAGTGTCTTCTTAGTTAATGGTTCCCTTCAGGATTATTGTCCTTTACTTCTTCTGATGAGTTTGGTTTGAAGTCTGTTTTGTTAGCTATTGGGACAGCAGCACTGCTTGTTCCCTGGTTCCCTTTGCCTCAAACACCCTTTCCTGTCCTTTCACTGTAAGGTGGAATCTGGTTTTGAAAGTAGGATCATTGATATTAGCAAACACACACTACAAAGACAAAAGCACTCTGCGTGTGTATGTATGTTCCTGCTTGTATGGGTGTGTGCATGTGAGTGCACGTACACACACATATGTACGTGCGGAGGGCAGGAGTTGACATGCATGCTTCGTCATTGTCATTCACTTGTCACTTTAGTCTTGAGTCAGGATTTCCCTCTGAACCTGGACCCCATCCACTGTCTCACGAATCCACTGTCCGCTGCCCTGACCCCATCCCAGCGCTGGAATTACAGACACCCCATGGGGTCTGGCTTTTAGGATGATGGAAACTGAGATGTTTGTGCTTGTGGAGCAGGCAGTTTCAAGTCATCTCGTCCTAGCATGAGCACTTGACAAGGACAGGCTTCTGTAAAGCAGTAGATTTATGGATAGAATATATAGGTGTATCTGAGGTTAGAGATGAGTTCTCTGAATGGTTATCTGGGTCAGGGAGGAAGCAGGGAAAGCCAATGGCCACATAGCTCTTTGGGCTTTTGACTTTGTGCCAGACCTGTTTCTCGAATAAGATTACCAAGTTCCTTCCGTTTTCCCTCCAGCCTGTGAAGGCTGTGGACAGGATTCCTCTTGAGACAGGCCTTAGCGGCATGACACATGAACCTACAGGCTGGTGCTGAGCCTCGGGCTTCAGACCACCTCCACTGGTGTTTTGTTCTGTTTTGCATAGTATGAATGTCCATCCTGGGGTCTGGCCCTCCGGACAGAGCTGTGGCTTCTTAGGTCTGGGTTCCATTTAGAGTTGACACATAGAGAGGATCTCAGCGTCTAGAATGGCTATGCTGAGAGGAGGTGGTCCCCAGTGGAGGCTTGAGTGAAGGGAAGCTGCCTGCCCATGGAAGGAACTTAAGTCGGCTCTCCTGAGTGGCCCCCATGTGTACTTGTCACTGGCTGTCACAGACTGAAGTGAGGAAGCCACTCTGTCTGGGACTTGTACCTCTGACAGATAAAGAAGCATCTAACTTTACTGCCTGATAAGATGCTTTCTACTTACCTGTATTTAGAAGTGGTCTCATGGAGCCCACTCACTGAGAGGAGACTGAAGTCCATTCTGTGTAAGCGCCTTAACACAAGGAATGTCAGACCCAGGCTAGGGCTCAGAACCGCAGAGCAGTGTGAATCCCTCATCACTTAGTTCTCTCACCAAGTCAAGGTCCGCTGTCTTGGGTTTGTTTTCTCCACCTCTAATATTTCAGAGTGGGGAAAAGACTAATGGGACTGGGTTTCCTAAGTTCTCTCTCTGGCCTCTAAAACTGTTTCTATGCCCAGGACGTAAGAGGTACTTCATAAATTCTTGTGGGGCTTTGTAAATATTAGAAGTATTCTCTGTGTAAAGAGAGTAAAACCTTACAAATTTACATTTTGTAAATACGTTATTTATGACATAAACCATTTTAAGTGACAGGTACTTCTTAGCATTTTCATGGTCACCTGTCATATTAATGGAGACTTCACTGGCTTACCGTTTCCAAAAGTGTTTATGTAAAGTGTTCTGTGCTTAGAGAGGTGGACTTGCTCATTCCAGCTCATGCCTGGTGTTGTGCAAAAGTATGGCGCAGCATACATGTGCTGTCCTGGTTACACATGGAAGGCTGTGTGAGAGTCCTGCTGGACACTCTGGGTCCCAGTCTTTTTTCCAAGAGGCTTGGCTTTTGATGTTCACAGATGAGCTGTGTTCTCAGAGCACACCTTCACATAGCTGAACCCAAGAGTCGGCCCTGCCAAGGTCCAGGCTCACTTTCGGCACAACCGTGCGACTTCCCTTCCCATTTTCAGATTTGTTCCATTTTCCAAAATGCTGTAAAGTTCTCCTGCGTCTCCTGCCTTTGGGAGGGCAAACTGAGCAAAAGACAGGCAGAGGGCGCCAGCCGTCACTTGGCAATACAGTGTGGATGTTACACGCTGTGTGCCAGGCTCTGTGCCCTTGGACTCTGTATCGCCTCATTTCTTTGGAGTAACAGTCGGGGTGAGTTCTGAGAAGCTGGGCTGGCTCCTCTTGCCAGGTTCTCAGTCAAACGCTC
>JANHMN010000019.1:21709368-21740398 GCA_030674055.1 Rhabdomys pumilio
CATGAAAGCTGACATGGGCATGGTGGGCACACTCAGAACTCAGTAGTGTCCAACGAGGAAAAAAAGAGAAGTTATCAAAGGACACCAGTATTTAAGGTACCAGAAAGGAAGACGAACCAGGAAAGCATGTGTCGTTGGAAGCCAGGGAGAAGAGGTTCAGGGGGGATGGTCTGATAAAATGGAGCAGTGACAGGGACATCAATCCCTCACCAGCCTTAGCCAAGAGCATTTGGCCACACGTGAAACCATTGAGTTCTGGGAGCAGATGAGGGAAGGAGCGCTGTAGACATAGTTGGTGAGCCCACGTGCTTTAGTAGCTCCAGGCTTTGTGTGTTAAGTGTCAGGGATGTTGTATGAAACACTCAGTGAGGGGGTTTGTGCAGTGTGTGCTAGCTTTATAGGCAGCTTTTCTGCACACCCCTGAAATTCTATCTATCATCAGGACTACCACGAATAGGATTCCATTATTCATCTTTTGATTTTCATTGCCTTGATTACCGCTGCAGATAAAAAAAAAAAGTCTATGCATTTAAAAGTGTATTTTTTCTGCGTTTAGAAACATTTCCAAGCAAGAGCAATACACAAATCTTTTTGTCATGCTAGTCCTCGGGGTAAGGATACAGTTTCACCAGTGAGATCTCCACGCACATATACAAAGATACACTTCACACAGTCCATTTAGATAGATTATCAATCAAAAGGATTTGTCAGTGGATCCTCCCAGCAGGAATTCCGAACTTGGTAATTTGTCACTTTCTTCCAGAGAATGACCCTCTTTCCTTCCCGCTGGTGAACTGCCTCCTGGAAACTGCCCCTGAAGCTGCCTCTGTGCCTCCAGACAGTCCTTTCTAATTGACCGCTGCTCTGCAGCCTGCTGATGCCGGTGTGCATGCAGGTCCGGCCCTAAGCCTACTCATGGTTCTCAGTGGGGACTGCAGAGCAGAGCAGTACTCCTGAGGGCTCCTGAGGCTGGTCCTTAACTTGAATCGATTCATCATGACTCTTCTTTCTTCCGACTCACCTGGAGGCTCTATGTTGATGGTTTATGTCATCCAAGAGATTCAGATCAGAAGAGCATAGCAGCCGTAGGTGTGTCTCACCAGATTCACCCCTTCAGATTCTGGCCATTTGTTTTCTGCAAGGAGAACTGCTTTGTGTATGCTTGCCCCTCGGTGTCTCACACTGAGTATGAGGTATTTTATATTGAATGTACAGATAGAATGACGGTCATTGGACATCATGCTGGGGTCGTATCTCTGATACATTTGGCAGAGCCATCCATTCAGGACCACTCTTTATGTAGTCTTGTTTAAGCCCCTTCCCCCCAACCCCCGTGTTTCCATGAACTGCACAGAGCCTGCTCCTTTCTCTTCTGACTAACATCTGCTCTCTTTAATAGCTCACCCTCTTAACTACGAGCCACAAGAATTAAAGCCACACAGTTCCCCTCTGTTTTGCAATTGACATTCTAGTCAGAGCGTATGGGTTATTCCTTTATTTTTCTAATAAAATAAATGAGTGTTGTGCTCTAGTTCTGAGGTAACGAGGGTTTGAAATGAATTTCGGTATCCTTGCTCTGCTTTCATGATGCAGGTGCAGTCTCTTGCAATAAATTACCAGAGTGAAACAGTTTAAGATCCATAAAGCTCTCTGCCCTGGCATTGCTAAATTAATAGGTTAACGGCTACACATAAGGAAAATGTCAGATGTTAAAAAAATTTTATTAGTAATAAGCTGGAAATTTGTTACCTTAAAAAGCTTGTATAATCCTTTACAGCCCTCAGCCAGAGCTAATTTTATTATTTCCAGCCTGCAAAGCATTATATGGCCAGACTCTAGGCTACTGTATTTGTGTGGACTTCTAATGAAAGACAATTCAGAATACTTACATTGCTTAATTGAGTACAGGCCCACTTGGGTATGCTTCGCTGCATTTATCTAGTGTATGGTTTCTAAGCATAGACTCAGTACCCGCTAAAAGCAGAGGCAGAGAAGTAGACAACCATGGGAAAGGCTCAGAAGGAACACCACGTCAATCTCAGGAGCAGCCCCTGGATGATGGGCCAGGAGATTGGCTGATCCCTTATTTATAGTAGCTGAGAATGTGGAGTCAGGGACCCCACTTAGATCTCAGCCCCATCATTTCCAGGATGTATGGCTTCGGCCAGTTAACCTTCTTACTCGTTTTCTTTCTTTGCTTCTCTCTCATATTTCTCTCACTGTGTAGCTCAGGCTGGTCTTCACCCAGAGTTCCTCTCTGAGCCGGGATTCCAGGCATTAGAGCACACCTGGGAGGCTAGTTACCTCCATGTGCCAGAGTGGCCCAGGTGCAGTGGGCAGATCCAAAGTATAGGCCTCCTATGGATTAAAAGAGTATCTTCAAGTCCTTAAACTAACACTTGACACACTGTAATCACTACAAGGGTCTTAGACATACCGAGTAAGCCAGTGTGCATTTAAACAGAACTGACAGGCAGATAAGTGTTAGCTTTTATTTTGTGCTGTGTGTGGGTTGGCAGGTGACAGAGAACAACTTGTTGGAGTTGTCTAGATGACTTTAGCTTGTGTCAAGTTGACATAAACTATCCAGCACAACTTGGGTCCCAGGGATTGAACTCAGGTCATCAGGCTTGGCAGCAGGAGCTCTACCTGCTGAGCCATCTTGGCAGCCCCTAGTGTTTGCTTTTAAACATCAGGAACTGGGTTTGATTAGCTTGCATAGGAATTTACTGTAACTAGGTCCTGTCTCCAGGATCCGCCCGAGTGAATGGCCATTTACACCACTTGAAGGTTCTTTCTCTGGTTTACTAGAAATATTCAAGCAAAGAAAACACCTGCCTGACCTGACCTGTGTCATTGATGTGCCTGCAGCTGAATTGGCAGGTTTTTTGATGTGATCTATTCAGCCATGTTACTGGAATAAAACCCCACTGCAATGGCAGAATCCAGGGCAGTCTCTGCCTTTTCCTCACAGAAACTGCCTCCTCTCTCCCTCTCCTCCCTGTTCCCCTCCCACTCCCCTGAACATTGGGCGTATCCTATCTCTGACTCATTCTGTCAATCTTTTTCTGATTTGTCACATTGTCTGCCCCTCAATTATACATCATTGTTTAGGATTAAAGGTGTGTGGCATGTCCGCACACTTAGAAGGATTTTGGATGTGATCCCTTGCCAGAGCAGTCATGTTGGTGGATTAAAATTTCCCTATAATTTTGGCCACCACAGAACTTACATATACACATGTGCATATATAGACACACATAAATAGAAATAATTGAATTTTTTTTTAATCTTTCAGCCTGAGTTGGAGATGGATGTTCAGTTACTAAGAAAGTTGGAATGGCTTTCTTTGTGAATTTCGCTCCAGCAGTTTTTGTCTTATCTCTGAAAATGAATTGTGTCTCTTTTAAAAATACCTTTGAAGCTTTTACTAGAAGGGCGTAGCAATCTCTGGTGGGATTTTCCTTGTTTAATAATTTGCTCCTCAACATGGTGGCACTGGTCATCTAGAGTGGGATGGGCTTTCTGAGATTCACGGTAAAATAGTGATCACTCTCTGTTGACAAGAGTGGCTTTTAAAGTGCTTCAGTGACTCTCCATTTTAAGGGTATGGTGACTTCAGAGCACGCAAGAGCAAGCACCTCCAACACAGGGACGTTCGTCCCGTGGCTGTCCCAGAGGCTGTCAGTCACTGTGCTGAAGAGGAGAGAAATGGTTTTGTCCAATCCACACCTGTCCAGACATTTGCAATATTTTGCATAGTTGTATCGGGTGGAGACATTTCCGGGCATGCACAGGTTGGAAGAGCTTTGTAAAGGAGTAGAGAAAGCTGTGGACAGGGAAGTGAGAGGCTGACACTAGGCAGTGATACTTGGTTGTTTTCATGGACTTGATCTTGTTGCTTGTCAGATGAGCGGATGAAGAACTGGGCTGACCTAGTACACCTGAAGCCTTAAAAAGTCCCAGGATTTGGAATTACCATGAGGGCTGGGACAGCCTCTATTTACCCAACCTTTTGAGTGTGAACATGCCTTCTCATCTTCTACCAGAGTTCCTGCAGGCTCACAGGCTTGACACTCTCCAGTTTAAGTGTGGAATACCAGTTAGTCTGCTGTGCATGTCCAAGATGAACAATTTAAGTTTTTTAAAAGATTCGAAGAATGATTAAGTACAGAAAACTTGATAGTGCGTGTTGAGCCTAGTTTAGAGTCAGACTCCTTGACTTTCATGTCCTCTTCTACCCTTTGAGGCTTTGCTCACAGAGTTTGGAGCCAGTATACTGCCTCCTCTGGGGATGGCTCATCTTCATGTTTGTCATTGGTCCTGGCTACCTCCACCAGCTAAGCTCATTTGATTTTTATATTAGCTTATGTGGAGGTGACAGTCACACAGGTCCTCTAATGGCCTAGATGGCTGGGGTCTGGTCCTCCACTGAGAATGCGCTAGGAAATGCCATCTTTCCTCAAGACAGTCATGATGGACGCCTCCATACAAGTTCCTACTGCAGGCTCCAGACTTCAGCATTAGCCACTGCTCAAAGGACAGATGTCCAGGGGACATTATCTTTGTGAACAGCTATCATTTCATCCCTGACTAACAACATCTACTGTTTCTCTGCTCTGTCTTGTCTTGGCACTGTAAACCAGCCCAGGCAGCTGAGCAGCTTAACTACTAGCTAAGGCCTGCATATACTAGGTACCTAAGTACTAGGGTCTGGGTGAGCTAAGTACTCAGTCCTAGGTCTGGGTGAGCTGGTTGATCACAGGAGACAGACGTAGCTGCTCATTGAGAATGGTTCTTCATATAGCACCTTGATAAAACAAGAGCATTAGGACAAATGAGGATTCCTTTGGCTGGCTGTCCTGCTCAGTGTCAGAACTCGGGGCCTTTCTTAAGAGAAGGCTCACCTTTGTGTCTGCTTTTAACAGTAACAAAGGACAGAGCCATTTCCTCCAGCCTCTCAGGATCTCAAAACACTTAAACATTATGGGGGTCGGGGGTAGGAAGAGGTTTCTTAATTCACTGTTTAACTCTGGATTACCACGGCATTGTTTTTCTGTTCCCAGTATCTTTGATGAAGGCTCATGTCTAAAATAGTCTTTCTTGAGATCTAACAGTTGACATCTTCCACCCTTCGAAGACTCTTGGGTGGATGGAGTTTATAATCTATTAAAGTAAGAAGTTGCTGGGCAGTGGTGGCGCATGCCTTTAATCCTAGCACTTGGGAGGCAGAGGCAGGCGGATTTCAGAGTTCGAGGCCAGCCTGGTCTACAGAGTGAGTTCCAGGACAGCCAGAGCTACACAGAGAAACCCTGTCTCGAAAAACCAAAAAAAAAAAAAAAAAAAGTAAGAGGTGTGGCCGTCACAGGCTCTGTGGGTCTGTTGGACAGCTTGTGTGCTGTGTCCTGGCAGAGAGATGGAAGCGGTGTCATCAGCTACATGATAAGCCATGAGTCTAGTATGACAGACTTTTCCTGCCTCTCAAGGGGGCACCTGCTGGATTCATATAAGCACTTTGTTTTCAAGTCCATTAAGGCTTCAAAAAAATCCTTAGCGTCTCATTACAGGGCAATGCCCACAGTGGACACCCAGAAAGACTAGATGAAATAAAGGAGAGAGATGTTTTGAAGTGACCGTGATTTGTATGTACAGGCATGCTTCCGGGCCTATGGCAAAGCGGGGACAGGTGTAGCCATGGCTAGAAGTTGTATCGAAGAGAGGAAAGACCAAAGCCCTCACTGATGACTCTTGAAAAGGGAGAGTCAGAACAGAAGAACTGAGGAGGCGTGGGGGGGAGGGGTAAGCTGTGAGTATTGATCACACTTATATCCAGTCAGTCCGAAGGAAGCCGAAGATAGAAAGTCATACAGAAGGCTTTGTGTTGTTTTAGGGGAAAGGAGACACTTTAAGTCTGTTTACATTCCAAGGAACAAGAAAGAATTCCAAAGCACAGTGGTGATTGCAGGGGGCAGTAGTGGAGGAGGAGGAGGTAAGGGCTGAAGCCTATGGGGCAGCAGAGGCCAAGTGGGCTTGGAGAAGGTCTTTTGAGAACTTCTGAAAAGTGGGTGGGATACAGAAGGAAAGGGGGATGCCAGTGTAGGACCCTATGAATGGAAGAAAATAGAAAATTGGAAGCAGCACCGCTTAGATGGTGGTGTGAAGGGGTGGGAATAAGGAGAGATTAAGGAAGGGACACAAGAAAAGAGATGCAAGGAATTCACACGGAACTGGGAAGACCTTCACACATGATTTCAGAGCCTAGAAGAGCTAATTTGTGGTGCAGTGACTGGCATTTCCTGGGTCCAGCTACTTGGACAAAGAGAAACTAACAGGGTTAAAGGGGTTCAGGAACTAGTGACAGTGACAGGGTTGACCAGGAGTCCTAAACTGGGCAAGCCAAAAAAAAAGGGGGGGGGGCAAGGAAAGCTGGCAGTTAAAGCTGGGCAGAGGACTAAATGTCCTTTAGAAGTGATAAAGATCACTCAAGTGAGTATCCCAGAAATGTACCCAGTCCCTGCCCCTTGAAACGTAAAACGTAGACTCAACCAAAGAGGACCATGAAACCACGGGTATAGACGGAATGCACAGCGTTTTGGTGGGTTTGTGAAAGGAGTCTGTTGGCTTCGCCTGACCTAGCAAAGTGGCCTCAAAAGGAAGTGATGGGAAATGCCTAGACTATGCTATTGTTTTGGTTTGGTTTTCTTGTTTGTATTCTTGTTTTTATTGTGGGTGTTTTACTTGCATGTATGTCTCTACCATGTGTATACCTGGTGCCCTCAGAGGCCAGAAGAGGCTATCAGATCTTCTGGAAATGGACTACAGATCGTTGTGAGCTACCATGTGGGTGCTTGGAATTGAACCGAGGTTCTCTGGAAGAGCACCGAGCCGTCTCTCCAGCCCTGACTGCTTTTAAATGACAATTTCCAAAATGCTCACAGGGTCAGTTATCAGTAGAAAAGGAGCAATGTGCATATTTTAGGATTGAAATTGCCCTTTTACAAGGTGTTTTCTGGTCGTTTGACTTTTAGACTGTTTAAAATACCATTAGTGTAACGTCAGACCCACACCATCTTAAGTCCTGGTTAAGAGTCTTCACTGGAAGACATCTGGGCTTTGGACTCTTCACAACACTCTAGAAGTATGCTTTGCTCCTGAAGCCGGGTGAGATGGACAGGAGTGTTGGAGCTACAGTGTCACACAGCAGGGAGCAAGGAGGCAGGTCTGAAGAGGGGACATCTGTCCACCTGCCTGGGGGTGACAGCCAAGAGCTTGGGGAGGAGAAGCTGAGCAGGGGCTGGGGACAGTGCTGGAGTTGTGTGTAGCTGAGGGAATACCAGGCTTTGCACAGATGTTTGCAATATGATGTGAGCCAGCTTTCCTCTGTCCTGTGCATGTGGATCCTCCTGGGTGTTTCCTCTCTGTGTTAACTGTTCCCCACCACACATTAGGCTCTACTAGTGCCTTCCAGGGTGCATTACACAAAACTGTCCTAAGCCGTGTGAAATCTGCAGTGTCCTCCATGGATTCTAAACTGCCAGCCTTATTCCATTCCCCACAGTAGCTCTTTCCAATGTCAGAAAGCAAAGTATTTCTTAAAACCCAGATGGGTTCTTTGCACTGCCCTATTTGCTTTCCAATGCTGTGCTAAAGGCATCATGACCAAAAGCAACTCGGGTGGAAAGGTTGATTTAGCCTGCACATTGTGGTTTGTCAATGAGGGAAGCCAGTGCAGGAGCCCAGCACAGGAGCTAAAGCAGAACCACGGAGGAATGCTGCTTGCTTACCCTACTGGCTTGCTCCTTGTGGCTTGCCAAGCCTTTGTCATACCATCCACGCAGTGGCCCCTCCCACACAGTCATTAATCTTGAGAAAATGCACTACAGACTTGCCTACGGACAATCTGATGGAGGCATTTTAAGTTGAGGTTCCTCTTCCCAGGTGACCCTAACTTGTGTCGAGTTGTAAAAAAAAATCCAACAGTCACTCCCACACCACCTTTTTCTGAAGTCCATCCATTCTGCCTACTCTCCCCTCCCTGCTCCCTCTGCTTGCTTCCAAGGACTTTGGGGCAGCTTTCTGGTACAAAGCCCTACCCTTAAAAGCCTCTGGTGCAGTGTAACTCTGAAATAAAAGAGCAGAGGATCTCAGTGCCCTCCTCTGTGACCAAGGTCAGCAGGGAGCTTCAAGCCCAGCTGAGCCACACCTCTTCCCAGTGCCACTTGCAGGAAAAATACCGTTTGCTCAAAGAAGAAGCTATTTACAGCGTCTGCTTATCTGCTGTTGATAGCTTATCACTTAGTCTGTGACTTATCTCTGCAGCAGTGTTCTCTTCCTTCTCCTTTTCTTTCAATCCTCTATCCCAAAAGTAATGGATATGGAAATGTTGACTGAACTTGCCCTAGATGTCCCCGATTTAGAAAAGGTTTCTGAGCCTTAATTACCAACGCTGAAGAGAATGGCTTTGTTTAGCCAAGAATAATAGGATTCCGTGATGCCCCTCGGCAGCTCTGAGCTAATGCTTTTTGTTCTCACTAAAATTTGTTTGATAGTAAAAGGCAGAAGAATGGAAACATATTGAGTGTCTTGACCTTTAGAGAGGAAGTTGGACATGAAATTTGTCTTTAAGACAAGATGTCCCCTTAGATTAAATTGATTGGCAGAGTCTGGCTTTCCAGTGTGACGCAGTGAGCGTCAGAGCACCGAATGCCTGTTCTCTTCTGTGGCTTCATAATGGGTACTTTGGGTGATTAAAAACCGAGGGTAAAGAAGATGAATAACCTGTCTGAGAGCATGTAGCCAATGATGGGCTGAGAACTCAGGCTTCTCGTTGGGTTCCTACATCCATGTTCTCTGCTGTCACCCATCTCTGAAATGAAAACCTGCCTCACTACTGTGCCAGCCCTACGGCAGTACTAGATTTCCACCATGTGTGCGTGTTGAACAGAGAATTCAGCAACTTTTTGTTTTCACCTCTAAAACCATGCACGTTTTCCACATCACACTGTGTGTAACTAAGGATTCTAAGCTCCATTTCCTTTGTCCTAGGTTTTCTACCCTAGCAAGGATGGCACAAAGATTCCAATGTTTATTGTGCATAAAAAAGGCATAAAGCTGGATGGCTCACACCCTGCTTTCTTGTATGGCTACGGGGGGTTCAACATCTCCATCACACCCAACTACAGGTAAGCACGGGACACTTGACATAGATGTCATCTTCTACGCAACATGGGGATCTGCTAAGTTGCGTGTTTCTTGCTTGGTGGTATTTCATAGAGGGGCAGGACTTCAGATAAAACTACTTTAATCTTTACTTAGGAACTGCAGAACCTTTACAAGCTAACTTTAGTGTCATTATTTGATGCCCTCAGTAGGATAGATTGTTGATATAGCTGTGGAGTCAGTCTACAGCTACGTGGTTATTAAAGATTACCTTCCTTCACAGTCTTGAGAAGACTCTCCTGTCCTGTCCTGTCTCTGTCGGCAGCATGTCACCATTCTGTGCATCTCTTGAGAGAAATACTTTCATAGCTAATGACTGTGTTTTCTCAGCAGAGGCCTAAAATACATTGCATTAATATTTAGTCATGAATACATTTCCTGAACACTGTAATGCTCCATGTGTTTTAAACTGTTCTGTGATTACTTTCTAGGTAACAAATGCTTATATCTACAAACGTGCATTGTCATTATTTGTATAAATAGCTTCTGTCAGTTTTCTTGCAATCTCAGTATCCCATTCCTAGTATGAAATGCAATTTGCTTTTGAGTGTTTTTAATAAAAGGATTTCGTACTTGAAGCCCCAGCATTAAGCATATTTCTGAGTAGCACTCATTTGAAATCTAATCCACAGATTCACCCTGGATCTTTGCTCTTTGTGAAGAGATTTATGGACTGGTGGTGACTGGGACAAACTAATTCATATTTATCCATCTGCTGTTCTAAACGTGACTAACTACAAGAAAGCTGTTGCCTTGTTTTAGACATTGAATAACTGTAACTGCTCATTACTTTAGATTTAATGAAGTTGAAAGATGGCTCGTGCCCTCAGCATCCTTTAATTGAGACTGGACAGTCCTGAGGAGTTGATTGTTTACTTTGGTCGACAGAACAAGGGAACTCTTGTGTAAAATCCTGACAGAGCAGTATTTCATGATGAGGGAGGGTTCCAGTCAAATGTCATCGTGGTGGCACTACCCAGGGCACAGGCTGAAGTGAGGCTGGAAGGCAGCGCTCTCCCTGCTTGAACCCTTCTCTGGCCTGCTGTCTCCTTAGCTCAGCCATATCTGTGATCCCACACAGACCACATTGATTCTGAGACCATTGATCTGGAAACTGAAACCAGTCCGTGACTACTAGCTGAGCCTAAATATGGGATTGTTAGCCATTCTTTATACGCAGCTTCCAGTGATATGCTGTGGAGGTGCAGGGGTGGTGGCACACGCTCCAGCCAGTGTGGAACGAGATATGCACACTGTTCCCTGTTCCCTTCATCCTAGTAGGAGTGAGGCCACATCGGTCCCTGAGTGAATCTACCGTGTCTAAAGCTAGCGGTCTACCCATTTGTATAGTAAGTCCCTTTTGACCTGTAGACCAGGAATCAAGAGAGGATCCTCAGACCGTTTGATCTCAGTAGTGGACATCATAGTTTCAAGAGATAGTTTCATCAGAGATGCATGGATATATGTAAAGACCAAATCATTAAGTCATCTTGGCTAGTTGGACATGCTTAGTCTGACGGTGTCTACCTCCTTCTGACTACCTTTAATGTCCTCAGCGATCCCCACCCTCACCTCTGAGAAAAAGAACATCAGAAATAGTGTTGCAGGCAAAATAACTTTAACAATAGAAAGATGTCACTACACACACTTAGGTCAGAGGAAAAAGAAAAGAAAATCCAGGGTTTCCAAAAGGCTTAATTTTTTTTTTTTTTTTCTGGACAGTAGTCTTTGATTTCTAGAACATACTTTCTAGCCTTGAAGCTTGTTCCTCTCTAATTCTTTGTGGGTCTCCCATCCTTTCAGATCACGTATCATGTAGTTATTATCTAAGTTTCCTTAGAAGTGGAAATAGGCCCTTGGTCAAGAAGGAGCTTGTTCTTTTCCAAGTTGATCAGTGCAGACAGTTACCTATCAACAGGTCCACTCTCAGAGTGACCGGGAGCCGAGCTCCAGGCCCACCTGGCCAAGTCAGTCTGTTTGCTTTGATGGTCATTGCAAAGGTAGACCAGTGTGAACTGGGCCTCTGGTTATTCCTGTGTCTGCATTATGAAATATGAGTGCACAGTGAACTGTTTACCAGTGTAGGAAAGTGAGATGCACTGTTTATGAAGGTACATGAGCTCTCTCGGCAGGCAAACCGTAATCAGAGGTTACACGTCTTTCACTTCTGTCAAGTAATAATAAAAGTACTGGGCTTCTATTTGGATGTAGTCTGGCCTGGAGTGTTCTTGGGATACATTGTTGCATTGAGATGGAGGGAAGAGTCTTGGTGCTTGCTGGTCAATCCCTGGAAGATTAAACTGTCCATCTCTGTTTCTCAGCGTGTCCAGGCTCATTTTTGTGAGACATATGGGTGGTGTCCTCGCGGTGGCTAACATCAGAGGCGGTGGTGAATACGGAGAGACGTGGCATAAAGGTGAGCTGTTTTCTCTGCAGAACCAAGAGTCTGGCCTGATTGAAGTTAAGAGTCGTGCTGATCTTCCTGTTCCAACGAGCTGGGGCGGAGAGAAGCAAGAGCTATTTGGCAGAATAAGAGGAACCGTTTCAGACACATTGCATGCACAGTGCTCCTACCGCAAACAAGTCTTTCCGTGTTATTTTCCTTTGTAGCCTGGAATAATGAAGCTCAACTGTTCAGAGATGTTCCTCACAAAATCCTTATGGAACTTTTGTGTCTTCAGCAACACCTGAGTTGGTCTCATAGGAGGTAGTCTTTAGGGGCATCTGTTTTCTAGTTCTCCTCCTGATGGCCTTGCTTGCCACTTTGGCATTATCTGGCTGTCTCAAAAGAGGCGTCAAAGCAGGCAAGTCTCTGCTAAGAGAAATGAATGGCCCCATAGCTTTCCTGTTCCCAGTGTAGACCTGGCTCCCAGCATTCGGAGATAGCATGCCTGTCTAGTATTGTGCTGAGAAGGCTAAGTAAGTAGCTTTTAGACACAGATTCTGTACTATAGCCGTTTCTTGTTTCTCTGTGTCTGTTTTGGGCCTCTTGAGGCATTGTTTCTGTATGGAGCCCCCCACACCCTGGTCCAGGCTTCCATGCCACCAGAAGTGTTCTTCCATTGTGTGGTCCATTGCCTCATGGTGCAGAACATAGACCCCTCTCCCTCCAGCCTTACACTTCCCAAACCCTGCTGTCTGCATTCATTTGCCACGTGACCGAGTGGTCAGCAGTGTTAGGGGTTGTCGTCAGCGGCAGCACCAGTCAGCAGGGGTCTTCTCTCGCTGCAGGAGCATCCAAGATGGTTCTTCTTTACTCTCCAAGGCCTACAGCTCTGCTTTTCTATATCAATTCAGCAACAAGAGTGAGCATATAAAAAGATCCCTAAGTGCCTAGAGAGGCCAAGGCCTGACCCTGGTGTCCAGCACACACTCATGGGCTACCTGACATCACCCAAACTGCAGGAGCGTCACAGCAGGACTGAGTGCCCCTAGAGTACCCAGTTGTCACCATATTTGAAACAGTGTAGAAGTGACAGTGATTTTTGACCAGATAGTAGATGGGTCTCAGTTACCCTAAATACAGCGCTATGTACAAAAAGATGGTTGAAAAGGGGAAGACTGTGTGTGTGTGTGTGTGTGTGTGTGTGTGTGTATGTATATATATATATATATATATATATATATATATATATATATATATATTCGTGTAGATTTCATTTCAACCCAAATTCATAGTTTGAGACTAGCCTGTTTGACTCGTCTAATTTTTTATATAGTTATTCATACACACATACCCTGACCACAGACTGTGCTCCTGGGGCCAGCTCCTGAACCAGATTCACCCCCTAGGAAATGGACCCCATGGTCTCTCGGGGACATTGCCCTTGGTCCTGGTCTACTTTCTACACCCATTCATTAATTAGACCAACCACTATCCAAAGCCTTGGGAACAACAGCCTGGAGCCTAAGACTAAATTAGTTTTAGGGTGTTTTGTTTTGTTTTGTTACATTTTTTTACACTGCTTCAAAGCATTAGTGAAAGGAGCAGAAGGAAAGTTTCTTCTCCAGTTTTAGCCTGGTGTTCAGAGCACTGGTGAGTCCAATTCTCATTCTCTTCATATGCTTAAAATGTAATGCACTTTTAAAAATAGGCATATGCACCAAGGGCTATTGTTCCTGGAAACTAAGTAATCCTCGCTGTTCTAATTCACCAGTAATTGCTTATTAAAATCTTAATAACATTTGTTTTGATGTAAAAAAAAAAAAATTCTTTCAGTAGCACTGCTTCATCTTTAATTGAATTTCTGCACAAGTGGTTAATCTGGAATATCTAATTAGATCTGGGTCTGCTTTGTTCATTCACAGGCATCTGTCCTCTGAGGCCTTTCCTTTCGGTATTCTGAGACCCTGTAACTCCTTCTCACTCAGTGACTCCACTGGCGCATACACAGGAAGGGGCTGCACACAGGCGGTGGGTGGTGGTGCTCAGATGATCCCTCGGAAGACACCTGACTGTCAGAAATTCCCACTCGGCCCTGTTGCAGCCCCATTAACAGCCAATCTTAGGATTTATTTTAAATTAGTGGCTGAGCATAGCTGGATCATTTCTCTCTTAAACACTGCGTAGAGGAAGGGTGAGTTCTCCATGGCAGGAAGCGTGAGCAGCCCGTGCCACTTAACTTCCGGCAGTGTGTGCTCTGTGGAACTCGGAGGGCTGAGGACCACGGGAGTCGTTGGTCCGTTTCTCATTTAGAGATTCTTTTTATGTCATAATTCTCTCACGTGGTCTTTTTTTTTCTGGTGACTTCTAACTAACTTGTACAGTTTGTTGATAAAATACAAATTGACCATATGGGTTCCCAGTTGTGCTACTGAGATTTCCATAGTCCATAGCAGTGCGATTGAGGCCCTTCCATCAATGTGACTTAAGTGACCGGCGTTGACATTGGCTGGCACTGGAAACCTAACACACTTCTCATTTGCAATCCATGTAGTTGTTACCTGATTTTTTTACGGGTGTAGTCTTTAATTGTCTTTCACTTTGTAGGTGGCATCTTGGCCAACAAACAAAACTGCTTTGATGACTTCCAGTGTGCGGCTGAGTACCTCATCAAGGAAGGTTACACATCTCCCAAGAGGCTCACGATCAACGGAGGCTCCAACGGCGGACTGTTAGTGGGTGAGACCTGCATCTCATTCAGGCAATCGCTAGCCGAGCCTCTTGGGGTTTTCCAACAGCTCCCTTTAACTTTACAGCTCACAGATGGAGGTGGTAGTAACAAGAGTAAAACTTACTCACATTTACACTTCTGAAACAAAAAACCAGGATGTCTGGGCCTGCATCATACTGAGTAAGGTCAGCCTGCTCTGACCACTGTACTCTCTCCAAGCTAAAGTCACAGCTTGGCAGCATTCAGCCACCATGGGGCTGAAGCTGACCGCCCCCTGACTGTACCACTCAGACCTAGTGAGATTCGTGCCTCATAGAACATTGTTCAGAAGTATGCTGCTTGATGGTAAATGCCGTGGCCATAGAGAAGGCCACACAGAGGGAGCCCATACCTGAGGGGTAATGCAGAAGCAAAAGGAGTAGTTGGTATGAGTAGCTGACACGTGCTGAGCACCCTGTGATGGATGGATGTTGTCGTCTGCGTCCTAATGAACACTGCGTTTACACAAGCAGAAAGAGTGGTGCTGGGGTTGGGCCGGCCACGCTTTCTGTCTTCCGTGGATAGTGAAATTTTACTCTGTCCTCTCAGAAGCACTCGAATAAGTCTTGAATGTGCACAGCTGGCCTGGGTTTTGTTGGCTGAGTCCTCATCCATCGGTGTTCAGGATGTGCGGGTCCATTCCTTGGTACAAGTATAAACAGTGGTTTTCAGTCCGCCGTTCTTGGGAGTTCAGGAGTGATCATTCATCTTTGAAACATGTTGAACAGTTTTTGTGCTTACCCTTCTCCCCAATAGAACACAAAGCCAAATGCTTTGTAGGCTGTTAATAGTAAAGTGCCTGCCTGACACACGAGGACCTGGGTATAATCCCAAGCCATGTTAAATAAATAAGTTAAAAAAATAAATAGCTCGCAAATATAAAAATATAGTCATCCAAAATAATTTTTTAAATTTGGAAAGGGTGGGTGAGGGAGGGGTGACTCAGTTGTTACAGCGCCTCCTGGTCTTCTGGGGCGAAGTTGGATTCTTAGGCTCCATGTTAGGTAGCTCACATTGTATTAGACGTCAAGAATGCTAGGGTCAGCAAAAACGATGTCTATACCTTCACAGAGCCTATCTCTGGTCAGATGATAAACCAAGGCCCTCAGACTAACATGGGCCTCTCAGGTGAGAGTGATGGGGGAGGCTCATGTCCTCATAGGACTAGGCAGGTGTCCCAAGGCTAGTCCAGAAGGATAGACTTTGAATGTACTCTGGGTGACAAGAAGCCTTCAGGAGTCTTGTGCAGATGGACAGAAGGTCAGGCCCAAGAACCTGAGTTGCTGGGAGGCCTCACTGGCTCAAACCAAGGTATGGCCCCAGAAGTAATAAGTACTCAGATTCTGATGTATTCTGAACTACAAATAAGAGATTCAGCAGAACCAGGGGTGAGTCCAAGGCTTGGAGGGAAAGGACATTGTTATAATTTACTGGTCTGCCCAGTAACTCTTCTGTGTTTATAAGTCATGTTCTTTGAGAAACGCAGACAGAGCTGCATTAGATGCTGGCACGCTCGTTCTAGGCGATGCACATTCCCAACCCTCCCACGCCCAACTGAGAGAGTCTGGTTCTCAGGGAATGGCTCAGACTACTGTGCTACTTACTAATGTGATGAAATCAGAATAGAGTGTGAACTACGGCTTTTTCACCAGAGACAGGAGGAGTCCAGATCTTCTGACTGACTCTTTTTTGATGCAACTCTGATGTACTTCCGATCCGTCTCCTCACTGCTGTTTCCTGGACTCTGCACCCCACGTCGGATCACCTGACCTGCCTCAGTGGCACTGATCGTCCTGCAGGCTTGTAACAGCTCATTTGGTTCTCTTTCCCAGTGAATTTAGTTTTATTTACTGGGAAATATTACTTGGCAAGTACTCAGTAGATTGTCTCTTAAAGCAACAGCAAACCTTGTGAAGACAGGATAGGCTGTACCAGCATCCGGAAGATACAGAGTCCTAGATTCATCCAGGTGTTTCATGATAAAAACAAAACCAAAACACTTGCCTTTTTTTCTCTCTTTGATTTCAGCTGCTTGCGCAAATCAGCGTCCAGACCTCTTCGGCTGTGTTATTGCCCAGGTTGGAGTGATGGACATGTTGAAGTTCCACAAATTTACTATTGGTCACGCCTGGACCACTGACTACGGGTGCTCCGACAGTAAAGAGCACTTTGAATGGCTTCTCAGGTATGTTTTCCTTAATATTTGTATGTATGCTATGCAGAACCTGATCTCTTAATAGTGACCATAGTTGACAGAGTCACAGATACAGTGACACCCTCCTGTGTTCCTTGGGGTTTGTTTGTTTTCAGTGCTGGGGCTTGAAGTCAGGACCTTACAAGTGCTAGGCAAGTGCCACTGAGTCACAGTCAAACCCCCAGATATACTTTTCCACGAAGATGGCCATCTAACATTCATGTTAAACACTAATCTAGGTCATGTTGTAAAGGGACTTTCCAGGCAGCAGTTTTCAGTCAACGAGAACCTGAGACCCACTCTGACTCAGCCATCCAACCATGTGACATTGAATTCTGCCAACAGCTGGATTCTGGGAGTCATTCTTTCCCAGAGTTCCCCAGTAGAAGCTCTGACAGCTTACCTTGACTCGGCCTTGAGCGACTTGGAGCAGAGAAGTGATATGAGGCGGTCCGTCCAGACTCCTGATTACTCAAGGACAGGAGTCTTGTGCTCCGCTACTGTTCCTATGTGTTAGTGATACAGAACTTGATCAATAGAGAAGACTGGCGTTCTTAGAAGAACATAGATAGCTAAGCCACTTTAGTGCTCAGTATAACCACATTTGTCAGAAGGTAGGTTAGTTTGCACACTGCCTTCTTTCATAACCCCCAACAGCTTTGGTCAATGGGTAAATGAGATGTCTCCCTTCTCTTCCTTCACATCCCACGTGTAACGTTTGTAGACTGTGTATCAGCTGTATTTCCCAGTACAGTCTTCTTGGAGAATCATACACTTTGATTCAAAACAACTTTTAATTTGCCATGTTTTTTAAATAGCTAACTTCCCTTGTTAGAACCTCATGTAAAGTTTTCTTAATTCACTGCTGTGAGACAACTAAATTTTCGTCTCAGAGGGAAAGAAGGTAACTCTGACTCTTGTGGCTACTCACTGGTGTTCACTGGTGAAACTGTGTCCAAAGAAGCCATAATTCTCATTATCTAGAGCTACACATCTAGGGGATGAAGACCTTTGAAACCTAGTGAACTTTGTATGTCAAAGACGTCAAAATGCCCCCCCCCCATCTGATGCTTCCTAAATGAACTTGAAAGGGGGAAGACGTTCCAGAAGACTCCATAGCATTCCTGCTTCAGATTTCAGTGCTCTGATGTTGCTTGTTCAAGAGCGGGCCCCCCTTTTATCTGTTTACCTGCTGCTCCTGAGCTCAGCCCTGCACATCAGCTAGAGAAGGCCACACAGGGGCTTCCTGGGCGTGTCATGTCCTGTAGCATGCCGGGATTGTATCAAGTGGTTTTTTTTTCTGCAGAATTTCTCTGAATTTTAATAGACGTTGTTTCACAATGAGCAGAGAACAATGTCCAGGGGTTGGTCAGACACATCCACTGCTGCCCAGCACCCTACAGTGAGGAAGCAGGCCTCAAGCTCCCTATACTTTAGTGATAAACGGAGCAGGATTCATACTGTTTCCATACTTTGATTCAGAAAAGTCTCTTCTGAAACAAACAGTTACATTCATTAGTGCAAAACTTAGAAACGGAGGCGTTATTAATAATGGGTATAATGTAAAGAACAGATACTTGCATGTTCCTCTCATTAAACTGTTGCCTGCCAATCACTGTTTCAGTTCTTTGCTTCCTAAAACCCTTCTTATGCAACTTACCTGTTAAATCTGCCATCTGCTTCAGATGAGTCTCCTGCTGCTTTCTCTCTGTTTGCCCGGTGTCCAGGGGTTGGGCTAAGCCACGCCTCTTCCTGTGCAGATTAGCAGCCAGGCCCAGAGGATAGGCAAGTCCTTCCTAGAGCAGCTGCATTTAGCCGGTGATGCAAACGTGAGAGTTGTTCGAGGTCAGAGAAGCAGCCAGTGCAAGGCAGGTTCCAAATCCTTCAACAGGTAAACGCATAGGACAAAACGTTAAACTCCAAACAGTTGGGTTATTTCAGCCGCCTGTGACTTCCTTTCTTTTACAGACTTCCAAGGTTAGAGCTAAGTTAAAGACTCAGCTCCCCAGTGTCCTGTAGCTCTCGACAGTCGTGGCCTAAATGATGGCAGCGCAGGCTGCTGTGGCCCTCGGGTTCTGTTAGCTCCAGTCCTCCGTAGTGAAGTTAGGTCCTGTGCGGCGGTGCTGGCCTGCTTGACTGATCTCTGCAGGAGCTCTGCTCTTGGTATCCATCCTCATGGAAGTCCCTTTGCCTCATAGGTACTCCCCACTGCACAACGTGAAGCTTCCAGATGCAGATGACATCCAGTACCCGTCCATGCTTCTCCTCACGGCCGACCACGACGACCGCGTGGTCCCGCTGCACTCTCTCAAGTTCATTGCCACTCTTCAGTACATCGTGGGCCGCAGCCGGAAGCAGAGCAACCCCCTGCTTATCCACGTGGACACCAAGGCTGGCCACGGGGCCGGGAAACCCACCGCCAAAGTGATAGAAGAGGTCTCCGATATGTTTGCGTTCATAGCACAGTGCCTGAACATCGAGTGGATCCAGTAAATGGGTTTTCCAGCTCCTCCCACCAGACACAGAACACCTCAAGGGCTTTCTCACCATCCTGACCGAGAAACCACTGGGCAGAACGCTGCCCCACGTGAGCACTGTGCCTCCGCTCACAGACAGCAAACACTGAGCAGACCTGCCACAGGATTTTATCTTTTCTAGGCTTCTCCTTTCTAGCAAGCCCTTGATGTTTTGTTGGTTTTTTTTTTTTCCCACTCTCTCCAGGCTTATATATTAAAATGGGGGGGGAGGGGGCATGTTTATAGGAAACTAAATGGCAGTGAACATGTTGTGAATATTAGACCCCTGAATTCGTAAGGGTGGACATACACATATATAATAGCTCAATGAAGTTACTTCTCTAACCATAGCATATAACCTTGAATAAATGGGGGACCTCAAGGGAGACTCCACTGCAATTCTAATAAATGCTATTTAAGAGTGGGAGGCTTTAGTTTTGGTTCCTTTGAGAGGCAGCCCTCAAAAGGCAGATGACTGTCAGAATAAAGAATGTAGCCTTTATGCAGCAGGTTAGTTTCCGACAATTAGAGTCTTGGTACCACAGAAAAGAGGCTGAGTCTACCTACCTCGTCCACAACCTCGCAGTTGTGGGAGAAGGCTTGCCATCACCACGGTTACCCGCCCAGGTAAAGATATGATTGGGCTCTTCCGGCTTGGATGTCTCTTACTGGAAGTCTCTGGACTGGGATTGGAGAGATGGGTTTGGGGACGAGGGAGCTTGCTCTGCAAGCCCGAGAAGTGCTGAGCTTGCATGACAGCACGTGTGTAAAATGCTAGGCACGGGCTACGTGTGCTTGTAACTCGCTGTAGTGGGGGCAGCAATAGGCCGATCCTGAGCACTCAGTGGTCAACCAAGTTAGCCAAAAATGGTGAGCTTCTGGTTCATTGAGAGACAGTGTCTCGAGGCAATAAGGTGGGTGGGGACAGAGAAAGACATCAGACATCCTTAGGTCTCGGTGCACACATGCACACACGTGCTTGCACCATGCACAGAAACCACATACAGACACAAAAACTATGGAGTGGAAAATTAAGAATATTCACCTGTTTGCCCGTGTATTAGCTTGGTTGAAGAGTATTTGTAGAAATGAGTCAAACACAAGTCAATTGTCCAAATGGAGCGAGGCATTCACCCAATCTCCCTGTATAACCTGGAACCTGCAGCATTTCTCAAGCTGTGTCCCTCCCAGGTTACTTTCCAGCAATGCTGTATGGAAGTAAGGTTTCCCTTTGCTCTACCCCAGCCCAGTAATTTTTGAGGGAACAATATAAATTCCTACAACCTAGGCTTTAGAAATAATGTTCTGGGTGTGTTTTAACATGTCACAGTGTACTGTTTTTTTTTTTACTTACCAGCTTGGGAATGCTGATACCTAGTTTATAAGAACAAGATGTATTACTTTATCAGAGGTGATTAAAAGGATTACCTTCACTGTACACAGTTACAACACGAGTCATCCCGGACTGCATCCAAATCACATACATATGCCTTTTATGCAACGTTGCTCTTTGAATTTTTATCAAATTGTGATCAGAGACTAGACATAGCATTTTCTTTCACGCCTGCTAAGACACACCAAACACAGCTCAAAAATGGGACAAGGTTTGTGTTTCCCGTTCCGGAATCATGCCGTCGACCGACCATTTGCTTGTGTGAACACTATGCATAGTGCGGCTGGCATTGATCATCAGACTCTAACATGCCACCAGCCTTCAGGTCACACTGAGGCGGAAAGCAGTGACATGCATCACAGCATGGCTGAGAACAAGGAGTGTGTTTGTGCAGGTGGGCCAAAGGCAGCCTCTACTGAGCTGTCCCCACCCAGGGCATCTCCAGCACACGCAGAGTCTGACCACCTTCCCACTGAGGTCTCTTAGACAGGGAAGGTGGGAGTGTAAGGCGCAGGGCCTGCTGCACATGAGAAGCCATGCTGAAGAAGAAAGCGGTACGAGTACCTAACATCCGTCACTTCCCTCTTCCAGCCTAAGTTTCCTGTCTGTATTCAGAAGGGCACTGCATCCACAGACTGAACGTTGCCTTCTTTTTAAGCTTTAGACATGGGAAGTAATCAGTGGTAAAAGCACATGCCACAAACCAGTGTTCAGCCCCTAGGACCCACATGGCGGAAGGAGAGAACTGACCCTTCAAGTTGTCCCCTGGCTTCTAACATGCATAGACAGGAAGTAAATAAACTTCAGAGCTGTTGTAATTAGGAACTCCCTAAGACCAGAGGCCAGGCCTTTCCGAGGTCCTCTCCCCGTTCATCACCACTTTCTTTCCCTCTCTGCCCTTTACCTGTCTCACTGCCAGTGACTTGCTGCTGTGTGTTGGGGTGGGACTTAGGGGTGCCTGCTACACATGATCTAGCTACCAGGGCCTCAGAACATCTTCACCTTAGTAAGGTAGTTACGTGTGTGGCATTGAATGTGTTCATCCATGGACTATTATGAAACCCTGCAGTTAATCACTAGGCAGCTACGTGGAAACAGCAGCACTAGTTTGACAAGGAAACCTGACAGCCAAGCTCTCCACAGTGTGGTGAGGGTTTTAGCAACCATGGGTAACTTCCTGGGGAAGACCACACAACCAATACTCAGAACAGGGTGAAGATACCCGAGGGTTGGTTAATGGTGGGCTACGTAGAAAGCTGGTTGGGGAGAGGCTTAGAAAGAGGCCAAGAAAAGATTGTCAGGATGTTCAGGCAAATGGAATGAGGACAGAGGAACATGGAACAGAGTCATATTCTAGGTCCTGTAGGTACAGAAAGTCCTCTCATCAAACATCCTCCCAGGGAGGATAGTGTCTCCGGTGCGTTCCCTGTCCTTTGCTGCACTAACCACCCTGTGTTTGAATGTTCGTCCTCGTTCAGCCCTGTAAAGCATGGGCTACGCCCTTATTCATTTATTTAGCAAAGGCGCAGTGTTTTCAGTTAGGGAGGACACAGAACTACAACCCTAGCAATTGGACCTTAGGGACAGTTACACTCTGAATGACTTATTTCCTCCTAAAATTCAAGTATTAAAATCTCAGCTCTCAAAGTGGTAGCATTAGCTGGGGGCTCTGGGGTGATTAGGTCAGGAATGGAGTCGGTTCCTTGCTGAAGTCAGCCTTATCCCTTTCACCCTGTCTGGGCAAAACTGTAACCAGGAAGTTGGCCTTCTCCAGAGCTGTCATTCCTGAGTATGAGCCACCCAGTGTTGGTGTTGGTACTCACCCTCCTGGTAAGTCAATGCACACAAAATACAGTTTGAGGAATTAAGAGCATTGGAGAGACAAAGCAGGACAGATGTGCAGTTGATAAGAAGTGCTGTTTCAATGAATATCAAGAGGCCGCAATTCAGCAAAGCCCTGGGGAGAACAGCATTGGTGTGAGCGCAGAGCTGGAGGCAGAAAACAACTTAGAGCAGATAATCCTAACACCATGAAGGGAGCTCGGGGCTGAGAGCAGCAGAAACCCACAAATAAGCTGGCATACTGCATCACAGAACCTACCTCAGTGACATGCTAGGAAACAAGCCAGGCTCAAACAACCATGGCAGTCTATTCATTCCACTTACATGAAATGTCGGTTCAGTGGGTGTATGGGATTGGGGTGGGGTAGGGATAGAGGTTAACTGCTTAGAGATAAAGGATTTTACTTGGGTCATGAAACTTCCAACACTGGATTAAGGTGCTGATTGATCCAGCCAGACATCATTGAATCCTATGTTCCATGAGAGTGATTTTCATGCTATAGAAATTGTGCTTCGATAAAGATGTCACACTTTGGTGATGAAAGAGAAAAGCAGCAGTGAGTCTTTCTGGATGATGTCATCCAGGAATAGCCTGGTGTACTGTAATGTCAAGCAAAGAGGCAGGCGACAGGGAGCAGCTGAGATAAAAGCTTGCGTATCGCTCGTGTGCTAAGAGCACAGGGATATTTTAAGCAGGAGTCCTTACATGCGTGTTCACATCCTGGGCCAAAGCTGTCAGGCTTCCACTGAGATTGCTCCTCAGACCAAGTTAGCCGTTGGTCCCCTCACTGGCTTTAATGCTTAGCCAGGTTCCTGTAAACTGCTGGACAGAGGCAGCCAAAAACCCCAGGGCAGGGCAGGCCCAGTTCTGACAGGCTCCATTGAGGCTGGGTAAGTGTTCAGGCTCTTATCTATTAAGCAAGTAGAAATGGGTAGCCATTTATAGAGGCTCTCAATATCAAATAATCCTTGGAATTGTAAACAAGCACCTTAATAGTAGCAAATGACTTAGGAAATTTTCACTAGTTGGCAAGAAGACTAAAACTTTCTTCTGCTTCATAAGTACTAAAGGCTTTAGTAAATGGCAAGAGGAACCCCCTAGTCACGATAACAAGGTAAACTAGGGCCAGTTTATCTGAAAACAAGGTCACCATCAAGCATAAATAACCAGCCAAATAAATTCCAAAGACAAGAAGTCAATTCAACACCTGGGCATTCGAATAGGAAGTAGCTTAGCATTAGCTGGCATTGTCCACAGAGCCTTGCAAATTCCTTCCCCGGGAGTACAGGATGCAGAACACATGGCTCCCCAAGGCCAGCTCACCACTGATCTTTCTCAGCAGTGGGAAATTCCATGATCCAGCCAAGGCGAGCTAAGACCTGGTTTCTGAGTGAATAAAGGCTTATGACTTCAGCATCTGGTAACCACTGGGCTTTGGAGTTGTTTCTTGCTATTCCTTTTGATAAGGAATCACCACACTTGGGTAAAGCTGACTTAAGATTGTCTTGGTAAAGGAGTGAATGGAAGCGTGGGGACAGGTCTTGGTAAAGTGTGGATTCCAGGGCAGACTCTAAGAAACGGATACAAGAAAGCTGACCTACTTCTTACTCCTGATCTTGGTGTCTCTGCCTAGGAGCACAAGGCCAAGAGCCCCAGGATGCAGCCTGAACCAGCCAGAAGTAGTATGGAGGTAGAGCCAGATTCCCAATATCCTGGGCACACTACACGCACCGTGTCACAGCAAGTATACACTTGCGCTGGACCGCAGAAGCTACATAGTTTTTAGAAAACTACCTTTTATCATTACATTGCAATAAAGTAAACGTTGCTTGGGTTTTTATAAGAACAGGAAGATGGAAGAGCACAGCAACCCTCCATTTCATTGTCAGATAAAATGCCACTAAGTTATCCTCCGCCTTGTTTAAATTTAAATCTTCTGCCCCAAGAGCATGGTTTGCTCTTCGCCCTTTTTGTAAGGGCAGAGTTAGGACAGCCCTTGCTTTGTGCCTATCTTTTAGATAGAAGATAGACTAGAACGAGGGAACAGGGTGAAGGGAATCCTGTAGAGAGCCCAAGTCCTCTTTCTTGTTATATAGCTTCCCGGTCTGTTGTAAAACTCTGGCCATTGCCTTTTGTAGAAAACATCAATTTAAAAACTAACACAGTGTCTTACCCGACAGATGGCCATTGATCAATCATGGACTGTGTGTATTCTCAAAGAGCAGTTAGATAAGAAGTAACCAGTTACACTATCCTGGCAGCTGTCTCCCACTAGTCAGAATGCCCCAAGGGGTAACTGTCCTCCGCTGCAGATAAGTTATTACCGATATATCACAAACTACAACACCAGGATATTTTCCAATCCATGAGCACAGGAGTCTGCATCCTATTCTTCCTCACCCTCTACCTCAGCCACCACCTTTTGTGTTTTTCTAGAAGATAAGAAGAAAAATACACCTAAAAGTACTAACGGGTGCACTAAGACTCAGAAGGGAAGAGAGTCACGTTACCTCACGAATATGCCAGCCCCCAAAACACTCATTAGTTCCTAAGGCTTGTTAAATTTAATTCCCCAGTGCCACAAGTATAATCCTCTCAAAGATCATGATATGAGTTCCTGTTGTCTTACTTTAAAGGCCCTAACCACTGCAAAGCTGTTTCCTAGGCTCTGGTCCTGGAGCAGGAGCGGTAGGCAGCGCTGTGTGCACCAGAGTGACTGACTCCCAAGGCTTCAAGACAAATACAGGACATCTACTGATACATGGATTTTTTTGTACTCATTTTAATATTTTCTTTCTTTTTTTTTTTTTGGTTTTTCGAGACAGGGTTTCTCTGTATAGCCTTGGCTGTCCTGGAACTCACTCTGTAGACCAGGCTGGCCTCGAACTCAGAAATCCACCTGCCTCTGCCTCCCAAGTGCTGGGATTAAAGGCATGCGCCACCACCACCCAGCCATTTTAATATTTTCAAATAAAAATTAAAAAACAATTTATAAAATCTAAAGATGAATAGTTTTTTCTATCAATTTTATCATTCTTTTTCTTACAGGAATAAGCCTCAGCTTTTTTTTTTTTTTCACATTGGTCCTTAATCTCCACCCATCAACTTTGTCCCTACCCCAGGGTTTTTATTAGGTATTTATTTAGTTAGTTATTGATTTTTATTTTATGTGCGTTGGTGATTTGCCTGCATGTATGTCTGTGTGAGGTGTCAGCTCCCTTGGAACAGGATTTACAGACAGTTGTGACCTGCCATGGGAATTAAACCCTGAGTCCTCTGGAAGAGCAACCTCTGTTCTTAACTGCTGAGCCATCTCTCCAGCCCCATTAGATAGATTTTTTTTTCATTGTGTATGTTCTTGAACTTGTAATGTCCTGCCTCAGTCCCCCAAGTTCTCACGTGCTGGAATTATAGGCCCCTTTAGCACCATTTCTAAGGGAGCTTGGGATGGGGTTGTAGCCCGCTGCTTGTCCAGCATGGGGTCAGTCCCCAGCATTTACTCTTGTAATCCCAGCACTGAAGAGATGGGGATAAGAAGATTCTTAGGGCTCACTGGCCAGTCAGCTTGGCCTACTAGGCAAGCTCTGGGCCAGGGAGAGACCCTGTCTCAAAAACTATGGATAATCGGAATGGAGACATGGCTCAGCAGAGAAGAATGTGTGCACCTCTTCCAGAGGACCTGAGTTCCTGGGTAGTACACAACCACATGCAATTCTAGCCCCAAAGAATCCAACATGCTCTGCACATCCCCAGACATGCACATATACATTCACATGCATACACATAAATTTTAAAATATAAATAAATCTTTTAAAGGTGAATGATGTCTGAGAAATGAACCCCCAAGTTTGGCCTCTGGTCTCAATGTGTACATATGTGTATCTCAATGTGTACATTTATGTATACATGGTGGGGAGAGAAGGTGTGGGAAAGGACAAACAAAACTGACAAACTTTCAACTAGCCTAACCAAGAAAAAAAAGGGGGGGCATTTACAAGCAAGGCCCAGACACAAAGCACCATAAGTAGCTGCTAGGACCCATTCTATATCAAACCTGAAAAATATAGAGGAAATGGTAAAATTCCTAAACACAGACAACTACCAAATTTTAAGCAAGAAGAAATAGAAAATCTAAATAGGCTAAGTGTAATGAGATCAATGCAGTAATTAAATCTACTGCCTATAAATAAAATGTCCAGGACCTAATAGCTTCACTGATGAATTCTATCAACATTTAAAAGAACTAACTTCACTTCTTCTTAAAATATTTTTTAGAACTCAAATGGAAGGAAATCTGTACTGTGGGGACAAGGACTGGGAAATGGGGCGGTGGGGGACTGTCGGGGTACGGAGTGGAGACAGAGTCCGTGAAGATGCCCAGGATTCAGACTCTGAAGACCAGCATCAGGGTGCAGATCTCACTTTATTGTTTAGTACATAAGCTTGTCTATAGCTTTTTAGCCAATTAGGGCATGTTTATGTTTTCAAGGACAATGGGGTACAACCTCTGTTGTTTAGCAAATCTGACTCACTTGCCCATGAGCCTGAAAGGGAGGGTCCAATCCCAAAGGGAGAGAAGACAGAGGAAGCAGCCACTGGCCTAGCCTCCCGTCCTTTGTGTTGTCTCACTAGTATACCGGAGTCATGTCAGATCATACACTGTGTGCAGTGGGTCAGGACTCTTTGAGGAGTTACAGGAGCCTGTGGGGCCTTGCTCTTCGTCCCACATCCTCCTCCACCAGGTTTATCTCTCCATCCCTCACACCGTGCAACTCTTTCTATAGAGATCAAGATTACCCTAATGTCAGGAAAAACAAAACAAATAAACAAAAACTAAGTTCGACAGTACGTCAAAAAGATTACATGGTGATGCAATGATTCAGCATAGGTAAGTCACCACGTGACCTAACACTTCCTTGGAATGAAGACCAAAAAGCATAGGCTTGTCACAATGGGTGCAGAAGAAACACTCAGCCAGATTCAGTATGTCTTTGTGAGTAAAACTTTTGTACGAGTTAGCCACAGGATGGACATACCTCTAAAATGCATGTGTGTACAACACACATGTGTATCCACACTTACAATGAAGACTCCCAAATTCGGGAGACCCTTACTCAAGTCTCGGGAAGTCGAAAACACCCACAAACTCCAAGACACCATACCTGAATGCAATCAGCAGAGGTTTATTAGGGAAGAGAGCTGGCAGCCAGCGTTCAAACTGCACACTCGTGCTCAAGTACAGTTTGACCCCGAGTGGTGCACTAAGGAGCTTTTTATAGTAAGGGGTAGGGAAAGGAAGGAATTTTCGCACAGTTACACATGATTGGTTGTTTTATAAATTTTGAACTCAGCGAGCTGTAACACTGGAAAAGACCTCAAGGTGGGGGGAGGGGTAACCAAGATCAGTGGAAAGTTAGTTAGTTCTTGGAACCACCCAAATGTCTTACATCTTTCTTTGTGGCCAGGAATGTGTCTTCCTGCTTTGGGCCTACCCCACCCACAGGTGGATTTTCTTCCCTGAGGCTTGAGGAATGTATCCCAGGGCAGTGAAAGGCCTGGAATCTTATATTCAGTTCTGCTTTCTTGGAACTAGTGAGCCTGTATATATTTTATAAAATGGTCTTTATAATTTTTCACTCTACAACAACAACATCCTTTCTGATCTGAAACAAGACAAGGATGTTAACCTCCACTGCTCTCTGCTAGCATGGGCTGCATAACAGTTCAGCAGATAAAGGCACACGCCCCAAAGCCCACGTTAGCCTCTGACCTAAACATGCACACACACATCCTGCACACACATGTACACTCATGCCATCATGTGCACATGTGCACACACACAGACAAGTAAATAAATATAAAAACTTCTTTTAAAAAATAGTAACTAGTTAAACAAAGGACAAACAAATCAGAAAGTTTGAACATCAGTTTTTCGTATTATATACATAAAACCTGAGTACTCTCAAAAAGTAGCTAAGTTTTTAAGAAATTAAAAGTGGTGGAAAGAAAAAATCAACACATTAACAACTGGCATGTTCTGGCAAGTGAGGGGCTGTATACCTGAAATCTCAGCTACTAGGGGAGTAAAGGCAAGCTTGTCTCCAAAAACCAACCCCCCAAACCAAACTACAGCAAAACACAATAGTAAAATATTTATACTAGTAATTAACTTGCTAAAGAAAGAAATTAAAAGAAAGTAAAAACAGATTTATGTTTCTCCAAGGAAGGAAAAGATCTGTACTATGAAAACCATAAGACATTGGTAAAATTATAGAAGACATCGACATGGAGAAATAGACCTTACTAATGGATAAAAATTAATATTGTCAAAAATGTCTATACTTTCCAAAGCTACTTATATTTTCAATGCAATCCCCATTAAAATGCTGTGACTTTCTTCAGAGAAATAGAAAGGACAATCCTAAGACTCATGGGTAACCACAATAGACCAAAAATAGCCAAAGCAGCCCCAGTATGGGAGATGGCCAGAAGTATCACAGTCCCTAACTGCAGAGCTATAGGAATCGATAGCATCTGAAACAGTGTGATGCTCCATGTAAAACAGACACAAGGGCAGAAAGAACTGAGCAGAGAGCCCAGGAATCAATCCGTGTTCATACAGCCTACTGATTTTTCAAAAGGGTACCAGGGTTACTTTCAGTCACTGCTGCTAGCAAAATTAGTTCTGCATATAGAGAAGATTGAAAACAGAGATTTATGGGTACACATTCAGATCAACTAAAAATAGATGAAAGGCCCTAAACATAAAATTAACAGTACTTCAAGAGACTGACATAGAAAATTATTCTTCTTCTTCTTCTTCTTCTTCTTCTTCTTCTTCTTCTTCTTCTTCTTCTTCTTCTTCTTCTTCTTCTTCTCCTCCTCCTCCTCCTCCTCCTCCTCCTCCTCCTTCTTCTTCCTTTTCTTCCTCCTCCTCCTCCTCCTTCTTCTTTTTTTTTCCAGAGAAAACTCTAAAAGCACAGGAGACAGTGAAAACAGAGAACTGGATTATTTTAAACTAAGAGGTTTCTGTATAGGAAAAGGAATACTAGTGTTAACAGTCAATGTAAAGAATGGGAAAATTATCAAACCACCATCCAGTGGGAGATTAATGTGTAGAATGTGTTAACTACTCGAAAGTCTGAACGCTAAAAACACAGAAACTGTTTGAATTTGTTCAGAGGTCTGAACAGACACCCCCTAAGAGGAGACGTACACATGGTCAGCAAGTATGTTCTCAATTTTTAATCTTGCTAGTAATCAGAGGAATAGAAAGGAGAACCACAGAGCAGTAGCACCTCATCCCAGTGGCTGTTATCAGATGGCAAGAGGTTCAAACGTCACTTCCTACAGCCGTTATGGAAAACAGAATGGCAAATCCTCAAAACAACCAGAACAATCACAAATTTTATAAATTCTCCTAAATATACACACCAAAGAGACAAAATCATTATGTTAAATGCATTTGCAAGCCAGGTTTGGTGATGAGCGTAGTTATCCCAGCACTCAGGAGACAGATCAAGTTCAACTGCTGTTCTATGTGCTTCCAAGATTCGTAATGTTCATATCTGACACTAATTTGTGAAGATTCTTGGTTATTATTTGTTTTAGGCATTTCTGTCCTTGTTTTTCTTTCTTCCCTCTTATGGATGCTATGCCATCTGCACTTCTTCACAGTCCTTTCTGCTAGCTTGTTTGTTTTGTGTATTTTTGTTTCCAGTTTTGCTTTCCTCGCTTCTCAGTTTTTGAAGCTTCTAATAACATATCCTCAAGCTCAGAATATCTGTCTTCATCGACTCCTGTCCTTTAACAAGTCCACAAAAGGCACCCTTTGTGTTGTGTAGTGGTTTTGGTCTCTGACATTTCTTATTGGTCCTTTTTTTTTAGGTTTGGACTCTTGTTGACACTGGCCATCTGTTGTTTTATATGATGCCTACTTTACTCATTAAAGTCCCTCAGCATACATAGTCATCTCAAGCCCAAGAACTGCAGCATCCTTGTTGTGCCTGGCTCCGATGCTTGCTCTGGCTCCGATGCTTGCCCTGGCTCTCCAATTATACTTCAGTGTGCTTTGAGTAAAGGGGAATACAATAAGTTGGTAAAGGGAATACAATATGTTGTCTTTTACAAATGGGGCCGTGGAGTAGGCACAAAGCAGCCCTTGGTGAGGTCCAGTGTTGACTGAATCTAGCTACATCTCTGACCATAAGCTACACAGAGGCTTTCCAGATTTCTCCACACTCAAGTGGTTCAGGTGCAGGGTGATACGGGCTGAGTGAAGCCAACTGTCTACTTGCCCCGGGCCAGGTAAGATGGGTTTTGTGAAGGTCAAAGCTCTCTGGTGTAAGAGGATTCCTCTCTCCTCCTTACTAGTCACTTTGCTCGGTGCCATGACAAAGAGAAATGGAAAGAGTTTGTCATCTTACCACACAGTTTGAGAGGACTCATCCTGACTGGGGTGTTAGGTGGCAGGAGTATGAGACAGCTGGTCACACGGCATCTGCCATCAGTCAGAAAGCAGCACTCAGTGGATGCTCTGCTCATGCTCACCTTAGGTTCTCTCGTTCGCCCTTTTTGTATCCACTTGTGGATTCGTGCCTATAGTGTAAAGTTGCTTACATCCAGGGAGTCTTTCATCTTCAGTTAAATCTCTCTGGAAACACAGACATACACACACACACACACACACACACACACACACACACACACACA
>JANHMN010000019.1:21740498-21777105 GCA_030674055.1 Rhabdomys pumilio
AGAGAGAGAGAGAGAGAGAGAGAGAGAGAGAGAGAGAGAGTTGTCTTTACCATGATTCAAAATCCAGTCAATTAATGAAAATTAATGCCTTTTTGCCAAAAACAGAAAAGGGGTGCTCCTGATCTTTGCTCTGAGGAGCTGTCTGATCCCCTTGGTGATCAGTCTTCCAGTATTGAAAGATTCTCTATGATCATATTCTCTCTGTTTTAACTCTCCGGGCTATCACAGTGGCCCTCCAGCAACCTTCAGTTCCAGGGTGATTTGTTCATTCTCAGGCCAGTGTCTATGGAGTCTCCTCCCTGTGTGTGAGTTTGCTCCGTGAACCATGATGGTTTTATTTGCTGGTCAGTCTCTCCAGCCTTGGGGGTGGCAGTAAGACCCATATCCATCACTCTCTTATAGACCTAAGAGGTCTTGATTTCTCAGATTTCAGTGCAAGATGTTGTTTAGAACATAAAGAGGACTTCCAGATTCCTTACATGTAAAAAGAAAACTGGGAAGTCAACAAAGCAATCAAATTTAACTTTCAAGAAAAACTAGGGGAATTAAATAATGGCAAAAATTATAAATGAGACTTAAAAAGTCTCACATGTAATTTTTTATTGTTGTTAACTAGTAAGAAAAAAAAACAGTTGTGGGGATCTGATCTTCATTACAGATTCTGGCCAAATGCAAAAGAAGGGAGTTGAAAAATGAACAAAGCATAATGAATTTGAAAATGTGATACTCTGAGGTCAGAGTCTCATTTGTAAATCCAATAAGTTTCAAATGAATGAGGTGCTAGATTGTCTGGGAGAACTAATCAGGGGTTCCCTGGTGAGCCCCTTTTATGTCGTGTGCAGTTTTTTCATTGGGGATCACTGTGGCATTTTATTAAAATGTGACTGATGGGGTCGTTATGCCACAGAGCCAAGTCACACTGCACTGTGTTTGGAGTGTGGAACTTGGAAGAATTACAAGGCCCCTTTGAGACAAAATATGACATGGGAAAGTAGACACTAGGAAAAAAGGTTTAAATCTCAAAGGAGCAGAAAAAAACTCATATTTTTCTGAGTGAATTATTGAAGGAAATATTATTTGGGGATTTCTACTCCACCTTAGATCATTTAGCTCCCAAATAAAAGACATAAAATCTTTATATTTATAATAAGCCTTAAAGCACTAGAGCTGGGCAGATAGCAACCCTCTGTGCTGTTTTGTTTATTTCCCTGACAATAATCCGGAGATATAGCTTGCATGTTCTGCCTGGACCACTCCTGCTCCAACTGGCCAGCTTTCATGGCCAGAGCTCATGATCCACCTTCCCCATGGCACCTTCTTTCTTCTTCTCTCTCCTCTCCTCTCCTCTCCTCTCCTCTCCTCTCCTCTCTCCTCTTCTCCTCTCCTCTCCTCTTTGTGGTCCCTGCTTCAGATCCCAAGCCCAGGAACTAAAGCCCCACCTACCTCTCCTCTGCCCAGCTACAGGCTGTAGGCATCTTTATTCAACCAATAGCTTTAAATTAAGGAGCAAGGTTTGCACAACAAAAGCTGGCATACCTGAGAATTCACTCAGTCCTGAGGCAACATGACATTGGGGTGCAGAATTTAGCATTACAGTACATAGCAACAGACCAAACCTCAACAGTGATCTGTTAAAGTTGAGAGAGTTAGTGAGCCCTGAGTCTAACTCCTGGATGAACCTGTGTGAAAAAATAGGCTGGAGTTTTTAATGTTGATTTAATTGAATCTGTAAATTGCTTTAGGTAAGGTATCTTAGAGTTTTAGTGCTGTGAAGAGACAGCATGACCAAGAAAACTCTTATTAAACAAAACATTTAATTAGGGCTGGCTTCTAGTTTTCAAGGTTCAATTCATTATCATCATGGCAGCATGCAAGCAGACGTGGCATTGGAGGAGCCACCATGATCTGGAGGCAGCCAAAAAGGAGACTGTCTTCTGCAGGCAGCCAGGAGGGGGGTCTTTTCTACACTGGACAGAGCTTGGGATTAGAAGCCCTCAAAGCCTACCTACACAGTGACACACTTCCTCCAACAAAGCCACATCTATGTCTGTCATTTGTATTTAGAAAAGCTATAGATTTTTGTGTGTGCTTTTTTTTCAACCTTGATACTACTTTGCTAATGTGTTTATCAGATGCAGGTGATCTCTCTCTAGTTGAGTCTTTAGGCCCTTTAGTGTTTCGAGTCACGTAAGCTGTAAATAGGGAAGCTGAGAACTCTTCTTTTCCTAGCTGTATCCTCTTTATCTCCTCCACTTGCCTTCTTGTTCTAGCTAGGACTTTAAGTCCTACATTGAATAGGATGGAGAGAGTGGACAGCCTGGCTTTGCTCCTAATTTTAGTGGAACTGCTTTGAGTTTTCTCTATTTAGCAAGATATTGGCTGTAGGCTGTTGTATTTTACCTTTATTATGTTGAGACACACACCCTGAACTCAAGATTCTCTAGAATTCTAATTGTGAAGAGATGTTGGATTTCTGTCAAACGCCTTTCTTCATTTTATGAAATGATTGTAGACTTTCTGTCTTTAGTCTTTGTAGTGGATTACATTTACTGATTTACATACATTGAATCATCTCCACATCTCTGGGAAGAAACTTGTTTGATCATATTGGATCATCTTACAGACATGTACTTGAACTGGATATGCACATATCTAATAAGAATTTTACCTCAATTTTCAGAGATCTTGGCCTATACTTTTCTTTCATTTTTCAAATTCCTTTATTAGGTCTTTGAGAGTTTCATCCTATGTCCCCAACCCCCTTCCCTAGTCGTTCAAGACCAATTTGTGCTGTCTAAATATTCTCAGATGTGTGGCCTTCCAATGCAGAGTTGTTGACTTGCCAGGCATAGCTTAGAGAAATCTGTCTCTTCCTCTCCCATCAGCTAACAATTCCTCCTCCTCCTTCTCCTCCTCCTTTTCCTCCTCTTCCCTTCCTCCTCCTCCTCATCTTCATCTTCCTCTTCCTCCTCTTCTTCCTCTTCCTCCTCTTCTTCCTCTTCCTCCTCTTTCCCTCTCCTCCTCTTTCTCCTTCTTTTTCTCCTTCTTTTTCTTCTTCTTCTAGCCAGTGTCTGTCTACATAACCCTGTCAGTCCTAGAACTCATGTAGATTATGTTGGCCTTGAACTAACTAACTAACAGACATCCTCCTGCCTCTGCCTCCCAAATGCTGGGATTAAAGGCTTGCACCATTATGCCTGAAGTCTTTTTTGGGGGTAAGGAATCATTGTCTGGTTTTGATATCAGGGTAATAGTAGCTTTATAAAAATAACTTGAAAGGTTTCCTTCATTTTCTGTTTAAAGAACTTATTTGAGGAGTGTTGGTGTTATTTCTTTGAAGGTCTTAAAGAACTGTGCACTAAACCCATCTTCCAGCTTTGTTGTCAGTTGGAAGATTTTTAGTTACTGCTTGTATCTCATTGGATGCCATAGATCTTTTATAAATTATGTATTTCATTTTGATCTAGGTTTGTTAAAATATTTAGCTCTAAAAGTTAATTCATTCTTCAACTTTGGTGGAATATAAAAATTTTAAATATGCTCTTGTGATTCCTTGAATTTTCTCAGTGTCTATTGTAATGTCTCCCTTTAAGCTCTAATGTGGTTAATTTTGGTCCCCTCTTTCTTTTTGTTAATCTGTTTAAAGATTTGTCAACTTTTTTTCCCCCAAGGATCAAATTTTTTTTGGGGTGCTACTTAAAAACACAATGAATTCCTTGGTATAAGAACTTCCAGAACAGATATTCTTTTCCTCTTTTTGTTTTTGTTTGTTTGTTTGTTTTGTTTTGTTTTGTTTTGAGAAAGGCTTTTTCTGTGTAGCCCTGACTGTCCTGGAACTCACTCAGTAGACCAGGCTGTCCTCAAACTCAGAGATCACCGCTTCTCAAGTGCTGGATTAAAGGCAGGTGTCACCACTGCCTGGCTCAGAACAGGTTTTCAAGCCCCTCAGAACCACAGAAAGCTCTTCTGCTATCTTAACAGTTATTTGCCATTCCTAAAATGTTCTCATTCTCAACCACAGTTATATTTCTATGCAATTATTCAGACATCTTATTCAATTCCCCCCAGGGTGAAATGCTGTAGACATAATGAAGATGAGTAAAATGAAGCCTCTCCCCTCTTCCACCCCAGGAAAGCACAGTCCCATGAGGCAGAGACAAGATGACCAACCACATACTTAGCTGTAAGTAATCAGAAACCAGGACAGTAGAAAATGTGCTATACATGCTATCAGTGAACTCAAGAGTCTCTTCTCACATCTGACTTCATGCCAATGTTACAAAGTCATGGTCTATGACATGCTCTCACTCCTTTTATACCCAGCATCGATGGAGACTCCATGGAACTGAGTTCTTCAGGAGATTACTAATAAAGCTGCATTGAATCAAATCATCACAATTCAAACCCAGTAGCTCCTGATCAAGTTGAGGAGACTGATGTCCTGGAAAGTCTAAAATGAAAGGGCATGCTCTATGCCAATCTTTGCTAGAAGCCAGATGGAGGCGAAAGCCAGGGTAGCAATCCACCACACTTACATAGTGTTCTGAAACACAGCCTGGGGGTGGGGGTGGTGGGCATAAGCTCTGGAGTCCAGGTGGGTGGGAGGTGAGTTTGCTGCTGAATCGTGAGACATTGGACCATGGTTTTTGTCTCCAGGGTTTCCTTCTGGCTAAGAACCGTGCAACTGGAAGAGGGGCAGCACAATGAGAGAAGGGTATGTGAGAGTTAGCAGTACAAGCCCACTGGAGAAGTATTACAAACCATATCTCCCTAGTACTAATATCCGATGCCAGTAACATGTGCATTTGATAAAGCTCTGATGGGGGAAGGGAGGTAAGGGTAAAGAAAGGATGTTATCAAACACATCGGGGGAAATCAAGCAGCTGAAGAAAAAAAGCAACCCAAATCTTCATTTTGAAAATTCAAAGAGCTGTCTTTAAGTAAACACTTGCAGCTCTCTTATTTCACATCATGTGCTGGGAGCTGGCAAGGCTCTATCAGGGAAAGGGCATAGCTCTAGGCCTGGGTTGCAGCCAAAGAATTCCAGGCTGCTTACTTCATCCTACCATAATTTGACGGCAGGAGTTAGAGTCTTAAGAAAATATTGTTCAGCCTAACAGCTAGAAAAGAATAATCAGGGGGTCAGAAACACAAGGCTCAGCCAAGACTTCAGGGAAACGGTTGCTAATTCTGGGTATCATATGTGTCTAAGCAAACATAAAAGTTGATATGCTGGGGGCCTGATAACTCAGAGAGTTTGCATCAAGTGTCAACAAAGCAAAGTGCAAAACCATGAAAGGTAAAGAAATGAGATTTCATTGAACATGAACAAATAGAAGCTAAGTCAGTGACAAATCTTGACCCCCCCCACACACATACACACACACACACACACACACACACACACACACACACACACACACACACACACATGTTGATTAAAATGGGAAAAACATTTTAACAAAAAAGTAAGAAAGACAAAATACAAATGTAAGCTGGGAACAGTGGCACATGACTGTGACTCTGGCCTTCAGGAAGTTGAGGCAGGAGAGTCGTGACGTTGACCAGCTGAGGCAACATAGTGAGATGCTCCTCTCCTTCAAAACAAGAAAGTAAATTTGGACTTTAACAGAGGGAAAAGCATCAGTGGTCAGAACTTGCACTGAGCCGTTCCTTGGTTTCTGTTTCTGTGTGTTTATTCCTCATGCCTCACGGAGTTGGGTACTGAGGGTGGATGGACAAAGCCTGATGACATGAGACTCTGGAAACATTTGCCTCTACCATCGGGGTTAATGGTCCATTCCTTGGGGCAAAAAATAGCAAGATTTGGCTGTCAAAGGGAAACTACATCCTAGACAGAATGATGGCACCACAGAGATGACACAGAGTGGGAGGGAGCTGTGTATAGACCCACATAACTTCCAATAGGAAGATTACAGTAAGGAACACAGTAGAGCTCAAGGGTCTGAGGGCAAACAGCAAAGTCTTATTCCATGGGAAAGAAAAATTAAGGGAGACATTGAAGAAGCAGAAAATGGTCCTCATGTAGTCTTTCTCACCTCCCTAGACCCTCAGTCACAGCTCAAAAGTAAAATCACTCGATTTAATGATTCTTTATGACAAATTAAACTTAAACATTCAATATCAACTTTATGTTGAAGAACATAAAACTAGGTGAAATCAAAGTTACCTGTTGAAACATTTTATCGATATATGATATGATATGATATGATATGATATGATATGATGTGATATGATAAAGTACACTACTCAGTTAAAACGCCACCACCCTGCAGTAGAATATGGACATAGCATGTAAGTTGGTTCTAAATAGAATTTAGCTTCTTTCCATCTACAATCCCTTTGCACCCAAGAAAGTCTGTGACTTCAGGTATATAAAAATAATCAAACATCCATCTACCAGTAATAAGTCACAAAGAAATTTAATTACAAATGATTCTTTGGTATACATAGTATTTCATCACTTATTGAGGACAAACGCAAATTTACATGCTAATGAAATGTATATGCTTATTTTCTTATAAAGTTAGATCTTGCCTGGATAATTGATAGTGCGGGATTCAGAGTGCCCTCAATATTTTTCAGATTTCTCAAATATGTTGACTTACAATCGACAGTGCTGAGAAAGCTACTTCCGGTAGGTCGTAGAAACACGGCGAAGGATGTAAACATCAGAAATTGTTGGAGATTCCGTTAATCCTAAGTCCAAAATAATTGAAAGGTTTATGAAGCTCAAGTCAGGAACTCAAATAGCAATTTAAAAGAGAAAGCATTTTAAACATAATGCAATGTAAAAAAGCACACCAATTTGATGAATGATGTAAAGAAAACGTTAACTGTCTTTGTTTTCCATGTTAGTTAGTTTCTGTAAGAGTGGAAAACTTAGTATGAGCAGAAAAAAATTATAATTCAAACAGAAAAATCCCACATCTGAGCTGAGTAGTATCAGGACGTGTTCTTTGGTATTACAGGATGTGCTGAATTAAGTGCACACGTGTACTCAAAACCAGACTGCAGCAAAGTCACAGCACAGCACAGCAAGCACTTGCCAGAAGTCCATGACTGGTTTTTATTCAGTTCTGGTCATCGTACATTCAGATTCTTTCAAGGTTGATATTTTTTTGTTACATTCAACTATATAAGCCCATGAGCTATTGTAGTGGATTAAATATACTTGGCCTAGGGAGTGGCACTATTAGGAGGTACAGCCTTGTTGGAGTAGGTGTGGCCTTGTTGGAGGAAGTGTGTCATTGTGGGTGTGGGCTTTAAGATGCTCCTCCTAGCTGCCTGGAAGCCAGTCTTCTGTTTACCTTCAGATGAAGATATAGAACTCTCAGATCCTTCTGCACCATGCCTGCTGGGACACTGCCATATTCCTGCCTTGATGATAATGGACTGAACCTCTGAACCTGTAAGCCAGCCCCAATTCAATGTTGTCTTTCTAAGAGGTGCCTTGGTCATGGTGTCTGTTCACAGCAGTAAAACCCTAACTAAGACAGAGTTTAAAAAGTTGGATCTAGCAGATCCTAAGGAGGAAGTCATGTGGATTGTAGAAAGAGAAGTGTAAGGAAACAGTAAGTTAAGAGATAACATTTTTAAGTGAATTAATATTTTGCAATTTCATTACACACATTAATAAGAACTAAGGAAGCCCATGGAGAGTGTCTTGTTCTAGTATAAGATGAAAAGGCGCATTGAAGGAGACAGGAAGGAAGAGTTATCAATGTCACTCCTTCCCCCATCAAGCAGTATAGAAATAAGTTCCTCCACTTGAGACAAGGAGAAGAAACTAAGCGAGATCTTAAACTTCAAAGCAAGTACAGACCCACAATAGTTACCCTATAACAGAACAGAAAGACCCACATCCAATGGGCTCACCTGGTAGAGCTTGGGCTATCTGGGAGAATGGCTTGCTTCTCCAAACTCAGATGGCAGAATGAAGGCAAGGCTTCATTCAATGGCGAGCAGAGTATGAAAGCTAGCTTAGGACTTTGCTTTGAAACTCAGTGTTCTGTGCTGAGATCCTGGTACCAGGAAGAATCCAAACACTACTATACCCATTCCGAAGCTCACAAATGGAGCCTCTAGACCTGCCTTGGTATCAGGCAGACACTTGTCAGTAGGGTGGACTTGAAGTTTGATCTCCATCACTGTCAATATTGGATCAGGCTTAGGGTGCCCATCTTGAAAACTGTATAGATTCTTGCAGCTATCAAACTGGGATGCTATCCAGTCAGCCTAAGTAACAAAGAAACTGCTTTGAGCAATGCTATCTTAGACCACATAGCATAAAGCTAGGCTCTAATTGCTAAAACAATTGTAGAACAGGGTTTAGTACAGGAATTTGCTTGGATATCAGTGCTACAGTAGCATAACTAAACTCAGATACATCCTAAGAGTACTCATGTCCAAGCCAGTGCACAAAGGGGTCCCCAGGTGTAGCCCAATAACCAACAACCATCTGCCTTGAGTCTGTTAGACTTTTAATCTGGCCAATGTCACCTGTGGCTGCTTGTAGTAGAATTCACTTCAACAATAGACACCCTATAGTAGTGTAGACATTGGTCCTTTCTAGTTCTGTGTTCATCTAACCAGGCTGTGGGCTCAGTGTGACAGTCTTATAGTATAGATGGACAACCAGGTAGGCGTAGAAACCTATGGCTGGTTGATCCATAATGATTGTATTTGAGCTGAGCTAGACAGGAAAAATCATAGTTCCCTATTGACTCAGAAGATACCTGAAAGTCTGCCCCAGCCCAGGGAAAGGCTTGAGGGATGAAATTCCATTTTTCAGCACATTCCTGATTCATGCTATACAACTCACCACAAGAAACCAGAAAATAGATTGCCCTCTAGTACTAAAAAAGGAACGACACACCACTCTGCAAACCCGGATGTGGGTCTCCACCTAGTGTTGACAGAAGAGCAATGTCTACCGGTTGAGAGAAACTAAGATGAAGAAATTCTTCAGAGCAGCACAAAGATGGATTAAGAACATGGACATGGTCCTGCCTGCCTTCCTGTGCTCCTTGTACCCACCCCTTTCAAGTAGAGAGCCCGAACTCCCCAACTCAACAAAGTGGCTCCCAATAGCACACTACTATATCCATAGACCAACACCTCACTCAGCCCGCCTCAGAGATGTTTCTTCTTGCAGTAGATGAGAATTAACACAAGCCAGCAACTGAACAACCTGCAGAGAGTGAGAGACCTGGGGGCACTCGGTCCTAGATGGAATGTCTTCAACTCCTCACCTAACGGCTCAGGGATCTATGCAGAAGAGGAGGCAGAAAGAATGTAAGGTGTTGGGTGACCTCACGGAGGCAATGTCTTCCAGACACAGCAGAACTGATGCATATATGAACTTGCAGAGTCTTTGGTGGCATTCGCAAGTCCTGCACAAGCCAGAGAGGGTCCCAGCACTGAGAGGGGGATGTAGACACAGGTTCTCACCCCTAGCCAAGAAGCTATGTACAATTGATACCTGCTAGCAAACATGAAAATCAGGTTTTCCTAATGGAGTCTCACTGGGTATGTCAGCCATAGAGAAGGGCGGGCCCCATACCCAGTAGTTGGCCAACACAAAGCAAACTAAATGGTGTTTTGTGGACTTTTGTTTTGTTTTGGTATTTTGAGCTTTTATTTAATTGCATCTATCTATCTATCTATCTATCTATCTATCTATCTATCTATCTATCTATCTATATCATAGGGCTTCTGCTTGCTTGTTTTGATTTTTATTTTTGTGGGGTTTTCCCCCTTGGGGTTTTTTGTTTGTTGTTGTTATTGCTGTATTCCAGCTAGAGGGATTAAAGGTGTGTATCGCATATCTGTATTCTAGCCAGATCACAAAGATCTAGAAGGTTGTTACCCCTTACCAGAACAGTCATTTTACTGGGTTAAAATTCTTCTACAATAATATATATGCAGAGGACACGACGCAGACCCCTGTAGACCCTATGCTTGCGTTTTTGTTTCTGTGAGTTCACATGAACTTTCCTCGGCTCATTCAGACGGACTTGTTCTCCTGGTGTCTTTCATGCCCTCTGGTTCCCACAGTCTTTTAACCTCCTTTTCGGAAGAGTTGCCTGAGCTTTTAGGGGAGATATTTGATGGAGATCTCCTATTTAGAGCTCTGTGTTCCAAAGTTCCTCTGTCTGTCTGTCTGTCTGTCTGTGTGTCTCCCTTCCCTCCTCTCTCTCTCTCTCTCTCTCTGTGTGTGTGTGTGTGTCTGTGTGTGTGTGTGTCTGTGTGTGTGTGTGTGTGTGTCTGTGTGTGTGTGTGTGTGTGTGTGTGTCTGTGTGTGTGTTATCTGTCTGTGGGTCTCTGTACTTGTTCCCATCTGCTGCATGAGGAAGCTTCTATGATGATAGCTGAATAAGGCACGGATCCATGAATGTAGAAGAATATTATTAGGAGTCATTTTATTGTTACTTTAAACAAACAGTAGTATTTGCTTTTACCGTAGGTCTCTGGGCCATCTAGTCTGGTTCTCGGCCAGCCAAGCAATGATGGGTATGGGTTCCATCTCACTGGAGTGGAGTGGACCTTAAGTCAAATCAAGCACTGGTTGGTCCCTCAAACTTTGTACCACCATTGCCTTAGCATATTTTGCAGGAAGGACAAATTGTAGATCAAAGATTTTGTGGCTGGGTTGGTATTTACCATTCTCTTTTAGAAATCCTGCAGAGTCCCTTTCTGTACCAAAGGCACTAGATCATGGTGGTGAACATTCTATGTAGGCACCAGATCAACCACTCCTTGTCCACTGAGTTGGTGTGAGTGTTGTCTTCAGCAGGGGGTGGGTGCTGTCAGTTTGTGGAGAGTAACCTATTGTCTTGGCAAGAGCCCATGTTGTTTGGTGATTTCCTTGGGACCCCTTTGTCCCATAACTCAATTGCCCAATAACCCAGTTCCTACATTGCTTTCTTTGGTGACAAGAGAGGGCCAGTGGGGACTCTGTCTCCCTCGTTATTTGGAGATGTCATTAGAATTGTCTTCATATATTTTAGGAAGTTTCCATTGCACTAGATTTTTACACCACCCCTCAAATACCTCTCAATTCTAGCTGTCTCTCCCTGCATTATCTCTCCTAACCCCATCTCCTCTAAAATACAATGTTAAACATACTTAGCCATGAGGGAAATACAAATCAAAACCACTTTGAGATTCCATCTTACGTTAGTCCGAGTGGCTAAGATCAATAACACAACTGAAAGCTCAGGCTGGTGAGGATGTGGAACAAGGGGAACACTCCTCCATTGGTGGAGGAAGTTTAGAGGAGTACAGACACTATGGAAATCAGTATGGTGGTTCATCAGAAAGATGAGAATCAATCTACCATCCTTGAATATATACTGAAAGGACAGTCCATCCCACCACAAGGACACTTGCTTAACCTTGTTCATTGATGCCTTATTCATAATAGAGAGAAACTGGAGAAAACCTACATTTCTTAAGCAGAAGGGTAAAGAAAATGTGTGATATAATTGTACAATGCTGTATTACACAGCTGTGAAAATAAATGTCAAATTAATAAAACTAGAAAAAAAGAACCATCCCCAGTGAGGTAACCCAAACCCAGAAAGATAAATATGGTATGTATTTGTTTATATGTGGGTATTAGCCATTAAATAAATAATAAGTTACAATCTGTAGACCCAAAGAGGTTAGGTATAGAGGAGACATGGATCTCCTTAGGGGGGAAAAACAGAAAAGATTTTATGGGTGGATTTGGAGTGGGGGTGGAGAAGAAATATTCTTTCTTTTCAATCATGTTGTCACTAGCATTTCAAGAAAATGAAATGACTAAGAGACAAACCAGAAACACTAAGCAAGAAATCAAAAGGACAGAAACCAACCAGGACAGTGAACAACAGGCAGAGATTTCTCAAACAAAATAGAAGCCAGGGACCCACCCACACTCAGGGGTGTCCTCTGACCTCTGCACATATACTGTAGCACATGTGTGCCCTCACTCACACAGTGCACACACACTCATACACATTATACTCACATACATTAAAACACATCATACACACGAAGAAGATTCTGAAAAAGACTTGAGACATTTCTTCCAAGATAACACAAAAATAGCAGGGAAAACAACATGAAAAGGTGCTCAACACCTGTGATCATCAAGGAAATGCAAATTGAGACCACAATGAGAAAACACCTCACTCCAGTAGGAAACATCAAGATGAGTAAAAAGCAGCAAGTGCTAGCGAGTGTGTAGAAAACATCACTAGCGGGAATAGCAGCCAATAAACCCATTATGGAAAACAGTGTAGGTACTCTTCATAAAAATAAAATTAAACAGCCATATACTCCAGGAAATTTGTTCCTGGGCATATATATAAAAGAAATGAAATTAGCATGTCAAAGAGACATCTGCATTCTTACGCTCTCAGCACATCATAGCACTGAATACATAGTCAGGACATGGAAACAACCGAACAACTTAAGCGTCCGCTCACTGATGAACAAAGGAAACAGGGTGCATGTACAAAATGAGATGTGATTTGGTCATCAAGAAAAGAAATCCTTGAGATTTGTAACAACATGGATGGTACTGGAGGCAACATTTGTTCCGTGAGATCGCCAGGCCTAGACAAGAACCAGATGATCACCAGCATCTGCAGAGTGTAAAAGAGTTGGTCTCTTAGAAGCTGAGAGTAGGGTAAGGATTACTAGAAGCTGAGAGTGTTGCAAGATATTTGACTTGTAACGGAGATTGTGTTATTTTTAGTTGTGGTGTGGCTCAGCACTTAGGACATTAGTACACACTTTTAATATCAAACAATAAAGGTAAAGTTAGTTTGTAGAAGAAAGCATCCAGGTTTAACAGTGATGTCCAACTGAATGGCAGACAAAATGGCAGAGAGAAGGGGGGGAGGATTTGACAGAATAGTATATGTCCAACTCTCACAAGAAGATGGAAGTTACTTTGGGGCAGTGCAGAGAGGAGAAGAGCCAGTTTTAACAGGATAGTTGCACAGAGACAGGGTGAAGAGAGAACAAGCTAGACACAAGTGAAGACGGAACAAGCCAGAAAGTGAGGAGCTAAAAGATTAGAACAGATTGCTAGAGCTAGTTTGAGGCCAAGCAGGGCAATTCAATGAGAAGCAGAAAGAAGCCAGTTTGACTCAGTCAGCTTGGACAGGAGTCTTGAACTGGAACATCTGAGGTGAACCGGCCAGAGCTCAGAAAGAACTAGAAATGGTGAGCTTATTCAGCAGTAATTTCCCAGAGGCTTAGATAAGATAGTACAGAGGCTGGAAGCTTCCAAGACTAGGTCTAGGTTAGCAGACTAAGGCTAACCTAGTTACTGCAGTCACTGGAGATGTTCATGACAAATCTGCATGACTTCCATGGCAGGCAGGTGACCCTTGACAAAGCATCCCATGGTCAAAAAAAAAAAAAAAAAAAAAAAAAAGGCAGAGAACAGCTGACGAGAACACTAAGGTTCAAATTATTAGTGGACATTTATTTCATCTATTTGGTGTTAGCTTTGCTTAAAACTGCAACAAGCAGATATGGACAGCCTCATATACTCAGCATCAACATGGCTGCCAGATAAAGAACAAGTGAAGCAATCATCAATAATAACTGGAGAAAGTGATCAATACATTGACTACTGCCCAGCTCTGAGGAAGCTTTGCCAACCTCTTTGTCTTCTTCACGGTTCTCTGCAAGAAAGTAAAAAAGACACAGAACTGAGTTATTCTGAACTGAGAAACCTTCACTCTAAAGGCAGAGACTTGGGGAAAGCTACTGGGGGTGATCAGGTTGAGCAAGCTGATGGACGTGCGTGCGTGCGTACGTGCATGCGTGCGTGCGTGCGTGCGTGCGTGTGTTTGCATGTGCATATAGGTCAGATGTCTTTTCCCAGCCTCAGTCCACTGTGTTTTGTTTTTTAAATTTTTAAGTTATATTTACTGTGTGGGTAGGTAGATGGGCATGCACGACACTACATGTGTGTGGAGCTCAGAGGACAACTTAGGAAATCCGGTTTTCTTCTCCGATCACATGGGTTCCAAGGAAATTCAGGTTGGCAGGTTTGGAGCAATCACCCTGGGGGCGTATTTTACCTTCTTTTATGAAACAAGGTTTTTGATGGAACTAAGCAGCGAATTCCAACAAAATCGCATGTACTAGGTCTCACGTGGGAGGTTTATTAAAGGGAGGGGGGGTAATGGGGCACAGAGGCTGTTTCTGGGTGGAGGAAGGGAAGAAAGCAAGGGGGCGGGGAGGAAAAGCCCGACTTTTTATGTGGCTGTGTCGCATGCACAGGAGGACATGCAATAGAGGCGATAATGGGGATGTGTCACCTCGAGACAGCTAGTGATGATGTGTCTTGTTATCACCGGGTCCCTCAGGGCTGACCATGAAGGTGCCTGATGGTCCCATTGTTGCCAGGTCCCTCAGGGCTGGCTGTGGAAGTGCCTGATTGCCAACAGTCTTTAATTGGACCTAAGCTCACCAAATGGGCAGAATGACCGGACAGTGAACTCCAGTGGTCTGCCTGCCTCTACATTCCAACTCTGAGATTAGAAATATTTGACAGCGTTCGTCTTTTTTATGTAGGTTCTGGGTGTCAATGTCTGGATCTCATGCTTATGTGGTAATTTCTTTACTAACAGAGTTAACTTCCCGACCATTGTGTGTGTTTATTTATTGATTGATTAAGTGATTGATTGATTTATTATTGATTTAGATGTATATGGATGTTTTGCCTGAATGCATTCCTGAATACCACATTCATGCAATGCCTTCTGTGGCCAGAAGTGGTGTTGGATCCCTTGGGACTATTACAGATGATGAGCTGCTGTATGGGGGCTGGGAATTGAACATGGTTCTTTGGCAATTGCTTTTAGCTATATAGCCATCCCTGTGCCCCCCTAAAACTCATATTTTTTAATAGTGAAAAAAGTCATATTTATGAAAAATATTTTAAGCTTGTGAATGCATTGTAACTCCAGCATTCAGGAGGTTAAAGAAGGAAAACCCTGAATTCAAGGCCAGCCTGAGCCTTGAGACTTTGACTCAAAACAAACAACAAACCAATCCAACAGCCAATCCGCACAATTTCAAAGCACTTCACAAACAATAGTTGATGTTTTCATTATTGTTTAACTATGATCAGTTGAGTCCTGGTTCCTTGAATCCGCAATACAGTCAGCCCTTTCCTGAAAGTCTGAATGTATGTTAAAAAACTGAGGCTGAAGCCGGGCATGGTAGTTTATGCCTTTAATCCCAGCACCAGGGAGGTGCCATGAAGCCAGCCTGGTTGACATATTGAGTTCCAAGGCAGTCAAGATTATAAAACTAACCTAAAACTGTTATCTAAAAACTGTTGGGGTTCAGGAGTCACTCCACAAAGCACACAAACACTAATCTCAGTCAGGCAGGGTTTATTGAATGCATACCTTAAGATTAATCAGTCAGGGCTGTAGCTAAGAATTCGGAACCTAAGGGTATGATCCTGAACATCTTTCTGTGTAAGCTTATAAAGGCTAAAACTGCAAAACCCACAATGACCTCATACACAGGTGCAGGAAGTGCTGCCTGGTGGTCAGCTCTGACTCAAGTCATTTTAGACATAACGGTTTATATTGACCTTTAGTTTAATGGGTCCTACACAAAGTTTTGCGGAATTTCTTAATTATTAACAAACTGAAGAGCATACAGAATACAGCAGGATATGTGATCAGCGTGACCTTGCTATGAGTCAAGTTATTTTTCTGTGTCAGTGATTGGCACGCATATTCCAGCAACAATAGGAAATAGCTGCTGGGCATGGAACACCATGGAAATGTCTAGAGCTATGCTGGGGGGCGGGGGAGAAACTTCAACAAAAACAAACAAGCAAAAGTAACAAACAAACGCCCCTAAAACGAATACAAAAACCCCAAACCAACAAACAACAGTAACACCAGAAAAACGGAAGTTGATAACCAGCGCCATATATGCCATTGAGACAATTATTTTGACTAAACAAAAACTTTAAGTAATAATATTGTAAATTTAGGTGGGCCAATGGTACAAGATACAGCAAGAGCACATGGTTTGGAATCATTACGGTGACTACTTGCTCCGGCTTACAAATGATTTCAACTAAGCCCTCCGAAATTGCTCACTTTTTCATCAACTGTAAAGTAAGAAGAAATATAATCCAGAACTGAAATAAATGGTCACAATGCCATTGTAGATCATTAGACATTTTTATATGCTTCAACATGATTTTCTGGAAAACATATGCCAATTATACGTGATTAGAGTCATTCTTTTATTGAAGCTCTTGTCGCCTTGCCAAAGCTTCTCTCTAAGAACAGGATCATTCCCCTGCACTAAGAAGGAAGCCTGCAAGCTTCTCCTCTGTCTGCCATCATGATGATAGGCACCTGCATGAGCCAAGAAGTAACCTAAATGTTTAATGAGGCAGGAGACTCATTCTTCAGTTGCTATGTGAAGCCATTGACAATCAGAAAAGATCATCTCTGTCTGTTTTAAACTGGGAATAGGTTGCTGAATATTTAATGCGTGCACAGCATTCTGCTCAGTGAGGGGCCAAGCGAGGGTCAGGTCAGGGCCACCTGCTGTTCCTGGGAGGCGTCGAGGTTAAACGGAGTCTTCAGCAGCGCTATGTGCAGCATTGTGTACATGGCTATTAAGATGGGAAGCCACACACCCGCCCTGGAAGAGCATTACCAAGAATCGGGAGCAAGCTCTCAGAACAAATGAGGAGCGGGCTTCACTGTTATTGCCACTATTGACAAAGGTATTAGGAAAGAAGTCATCAATAAGCCTCATTATGACTGTGCTGGGAAAAAATAGTGTATCTAGTTGATGCCATGACTTATTTGTGGCAGTAAATAACTCAAGCATAAGAAAGGATTCCTTTGTGAACAATATCCTCAGCCAAATTCAGTCAACTGATTTAGAATCTGTTTTGGTTCAATGGATGAGAGTCAACAGAGGCTTGGAAAGTAGCAGAAGTAAAACCACGAGCTGCTGGCTGTCGGGATGCATCAGGAGTGACTCTGAGGGTTTGGGCCAAAGCATGTGGAATGATACACATGCCATTCCTAAGAATAAAAAGGCAAGAGAGAAGTACAGTGAGAGACAACTGAAAACAGTAATTTCAGAGAGTGTTAAATGTGAGATATCCATTGCGTAATCAAGTTTAGATGTGTGTTAGACGGTGGGGAATGCTACCGTTCTTGTGGAGACTTTTTGGGTTCAAATATATGGAGTTCAGTTAAATCACCTACATTACGCAATGTATGCTCTGAGCCACTTTGACACTTGGAGGTCAGGAAGTTGACAAGTCCCCACAAAAGACACTGGAGAAACACCATCAGGTAGGAAGAACTGAGGGAGAGGCTACAGTGAGAATACAGTGTCGCCATATGGGGGCAGATGTTGTGTCCAAAAGGTCCTGGGGGTTATGTGTAATGAACACTGGTCACTGGATTGGTAACATGGAGGTCACTGGGGTCTCCAGTCAATGTCTGTCTGTGAAGTGTAGCAAAGACAAAAGCTGTGAATGATTTGCATCAAGGGAGAATTCTGAGGAGAGTAGGTATCTTGAAGGACAGAAAAGAGTGTTGACTAGCAAGCAAAGGGGTTAATAACGGGGCTGGAAGAGGCAGTCAAGGGGTGGATCACCTGTTTTCTTTGCATTTTGAATGAGAATCATTACTCTGCATTTATTTGTATGGTAGTGGGGACAACCCAGGAGACAGGAAAAGCAGCAATAAGAAGTACAGTACCATCCTTGAGTAGGCAGAAGCAGGTGGAACCTGTGTAGGTAGTATCAGAACATGCATCGTTCATCACTGATTCAGGAAAAGAGCAAATGCAGGCACACAGAAGCACACTGATAGCAGAATGGGAGTGTGCCAAAATAATTTTTCAGAATGTTTCTATTGAGCTTATCTATTTTAATGTACTGAATTATATAATCCAGATTACTTTGGGCTGGAAAACATCCAATGGAAGGTAGATCTAACAATGGGAATTATCATAAGAAATTTGCAGGTAGATGGTTGTCCAGTGAACCCAAGAACTTAAAGATCTGGGCTGTTTCTAAATTTTTACTTGAAATGGTGTGTGTTGACTTTGCCATTCTTATTTGTCCCTACATAACTGCAAGATGTTTGCTGTAGGCAAAATAGTATCTGGCCCAGCAAGGATAACATAGACGAATGTGTTACTTTGCATTCTTCAGAAGTAAAAACAATATGATATGGAGACATACATGTATGAATTGATTTGTGCAATCATAGACACTGAGAAAACCCATAATATACCATCTACCACATGGAGCCCCAAGAAAGCTGGCAAAGAAATTCAAGTCCAAAACCCTGATGAGGGAAACTGATAATCCAGACAATCATCTGAAAGCCCTCAAAGAAAAGTCCCCAATGTAGGGGCCGATGTCCAGATCCAACATTTCGTCAAAAGCAAGAGGTAGCTCTGTCTCTGTCTGTGCAGGACCTCAAAAGATTCACAGATGCCCATCCATATTGGAGGAGGGGTCCATCTACTTTACTGAGGTCACTGATTCAAAAGCCACTCTTATCAGAACTACCCTGACAGACACACTGGAAATGAAATTCAATTTAGGCACTTGTGGCAGTCAAGCTGGTGCATATTAACTGCACAATAAGAAACTTCACTCCTCGTGTTTTTTTTCAGGGAGGAAATTCTTCCCATGCAACAAGAGTCACCTATGGATGAGATTTTCACATGCTTATCCTTTAGATGAAGCTGGCTGCCAAAGTGAGCATTTGGTATTTCAATACCTTTCTTGTGGAAAACAACAATAAAAAAGCCCTGGCTGTCCTGGAACTCACTCTGTAGTTCGAGGCTGGCCTCCAACTCAGGAATCCACCTGCCTCTGCCTCCCAAGTGCTGGGATTAAAGGTGTGCGCCACCACCGCCCAGCATATCATAGCATGTCTTATTTTCTCCATCTACTGGGACTGAAAGTTTTGCTGGGTATAGTAGTCTGGCTGGCACCTGTGGTCTCTTAGAATCTATAGAACATCTGTCCCAGTCCTTTTGGCTTTAGAGTCCCCATTGAGAAGTCAGGTGTTAGTCTATTACTTAGTCTTTTTTCCTTCAAGATTTTAATATTTTTCTTTGTTACATGTGTTTATTGTTTTGGTTATGTTCTGAGGGGACTTTCTTTTCTGGTCCAACCTATTTGTTATCTATATGCTTCTTGTACCTTGAAAGGAATCTCCTTCTTAAGGTTAGGGATTTTTTTTTCAATAACTTTGTTGGAAATATTCTTTGTCAATTCCTAATATTCTTATGTTTGGTGTATTCATAGTTTCCTAGATTTTCTGGATGTGTTGATTTCAGATGGTTTGTTTGTTTGTTTGTTTGTTTTTGTTTCTTTTAGATTTAATTTAGATTTATTTTCTTGAACTGAGATACCCATTTTTTCTATTGAGTCTTCAATCCTCAAGATTCAGTTTGGGTTTTTTTTTTAATAATTCTTTCTTTAATAATTTTCAGGTCTTGAACTGTTTTATTTTTTTTCCACTGTTTGTGTTTTCATAATTGTATTTAAGGTATTTATTTGCTTCCTCTTTAAGGACCTCTAGCATACTCCAAAAGGCTATCTTAAGATCTTTTTCTGTGAGTCAGCCATGTTGCAATGCTCAGGGCCTGATGTGGTAAGGTTGCTGGGCTCTAATGGAGATATAATTTTCTGGCTATTATTGATTGTATTGTACACTGGCATCTAAGCATCTAGATTTGGAAAAATTGGAATTCTAGGTCTTATCTTTGTTGAGTGCAGGTTTTGTTTCTTGTTTTCTGTTCCCCTCTCTGGTTCTTAGGAGAGTGTAGGTGCTGTGTGTTACCTGGTAGGAAATTCTGGAATCCTGCTAAGTGTGACCACTGGGGGTTCTGGGTAAAATGCGTTTCTAGGTATTGGGAGCTAATACTTAGGAAAGAAAATGAGCTAGGAAGGGCAAGATAATTTTATGTGTTGTGAGAAGGAAGGCTGAAGGAGAAAAACCTGTGTGATCTGATAGAGATGGTGTTGTGGGGAGAGGAAGCTGAAGCAGTCTGCTACAAAGCAGTGGGTGAATCTAGAATTACAGATTTGGAGGAGAGGAGGAAGAGGTGAGAATCTGCAGTTATCTTATCTACTTTCCTGGTGGAAGTGGCCTGAGGGTTGCCAGGGAATGCTTGCTGCAGTTGGGGCCTGGGAGGAAGTGATAAGTGGAGATTGTATCTCTTTCCCTCTATTTCAGCTTACATTTAGTCAAGGCTGACTCTGTTTCCCCTTATGTTTACATTTCCCTCATCTACTATCAATGGTCCAAGGCTAGGCACCAGTTTTGCTCCGCCTTTGTCCTTTTCACTTTTCACGTATTAATAAATGCCATTTAATCATTGCTAAAGAGTCCTAAAATGATTGGATTTAAGGAGTTATTGGTTTTTTGTTTGTGAATTACTGTATTCTAAACTATGTATTTACCAGTTGATAGTAACAGTTACTACAGAGAGGTAGCATTGTACTCTAAAGGTGGTGTGAAGTGAGCCTCATGCCCTGAATAACATAACAGAGTAAAATGACACACTAACCCTACAATAACTTAGACCTTCTGGAATACTACAAACCTTTCCACTGAAATAACAAAGATGACTTAATTTTTAAAAATTCAACCAGTGACCTAATCTCTGATGTGACATTTCCAAGCAAACATCTCAGAAGTATGAAAAGCCGAGGCATCATGTCTCCTCCAAAAATTACCAGCCCCACAGTAATGGACCCCATTGAAATGAATTACATAAAATACCAGACAAAAAAATTCAAAATTATAAACATATGCAAAGAAATCAAAGACGAATATACAAAGAGAATGAAGGCAACTGAATGAAATAAGGAGAGTCAATACAAGATATAAAAATAGAACTTAATAAAGAGATTTTCTTAAAGCGAACTGAAATACTAGGAATAAAAATATCAAGAGGTCATATAAAAAACCCAGTGGAAAGCTTCAGCAATAGAGTTGATCAAGGAGTATACCAAATATCAGGGTTTACAAACAAGGTAAAGGAAATATTTAATTCATTCGATCAATGAGGATAAATTAATAAATTGTTTTGATGAAATATATGACATCTTTGGAATGCTATAAAAAAGAAATCTCTTAATTATGTACATAGAAGTATTCCATACAAAATGATACAGAAAATATTTTCAGTAAAATCATAGCAGAACATTTAATAGTTCTATGGAAAGAGATGCCCATTCAGGTACCAAAAGCATTTAGGACAAGACCAGAAAATAAACTCTTGTATGTCCTTTTGTAGTTAATGTGCAGAACAAATAAAGTACACTAAAAACACCACAGACACACACACAGGGGAAGCCTATCAGAATAGAAGCTAATTTCTCAACAGAAACTTTAAAAGCCAGGTTTTTATTTTAAAAAATATTAAGGTGAGACGTGGCTCATCAGGGTTAACATGTTTGCCATGAAACTTGGTGGCCTGATTTCAATCACTGGTACACACGTGAAGGTGAAAGGGGAGAACCAACACCACAAAGCTGTTCTCTGATGTCTGCATGTGTGCCATAGCATGTAACAATCCTTCCACTAGCCCCCACTCCATGATGGCATGTAACAGCCCCCCCCAAACACACACACACAATTTTTTAAGCCATAGGTCTTAGAGTAATGTATTTTAAGTTGTGAAAGACCGTATCAGACAAGCCAGACTACTATACCCAACAAAACTATCTGCCATTATAAAAGGAGAAAATAACATTTTCTGTGATAGAGTCAAGATAAGGAAATTTGTGACCACTAGGTCATCTCTGCAAAAGACACAGAAGGAATTTTTAAGATTAAGTAAAAGATAAACATAGCCAAGAGGCTACAGGATATAAAGCTTGCTAAGGCAATAGTTAAGCAGAGAACTAGGGAAAAACAGAGACTACAAAAATTAACAAAGTAACAATAACTTTCTAAATGGTCTGTCTTTTTATTACCTCCTAGAAACACACATCACCATCAATGTCAAACACTATCTTAGGGGAGATAGAAGAAAGATGGACAAAATATTCCAGTGGCTGGAGAGATCGCTCTGAAATGGAAACTTAAGGGTTCTTTGGAAAGTCAGTTGTGTGGGATGGTGTTTTGCTGAGGCAAATGTGTGAAAGAATGTTTCTCTGAAGCAGACACAGGTGAAAGGATGTTCTGCTAAAGCAAGCATGTGAAAGAATGAGTTATGAAGGATTCTTTGATAACAACACATCTGTACTGGTCCACCTTACATTGCATTGTTGAGCTCCATTTGTTGTGATTCCACAGAAAGAATTCAACCAAACTTCTGGTGATATGTTAGAGGCTTCTTGCCAACTCCGTGGACTTGGCCAATTGGCAGAATGATGTCAGTTGATACAGACTCATGTGGAGTTTTGCTAAATCAGACTCACATGCTGAGGCAAGATATGTGGTGAGGCAAGATCAGTGGAGAACCCATGATATTTGGAGGGAGTATAAATAGGACTCAACAGACTGTGAGGGGGGCTTGCTTCTAGGGATAGCTGTGCAACACGTCTTGATCTAGAATCTTCTCTGATCTTTACTTTGTTGAGAGAAGCACAGCCAAGAACTTTTCCTGACATTCCTGTTGGCCCTGGTCCCTCCTGCTGACTTGTGCCAATTCAGCTGAGGCCTGTCTGTATCTGCTAGATCATGCCACCACTGCTGATTCCTGTTTGCTGTCCCAACACTACTGAACTGGACTCTGGTATATTTGTGAAGTGTTTGCAAGTGGATTGAGCTGCCATTGCTAACTTGTGAACTGAACTGCTGATTCCCTGACAACACAGGTGGGATTTGCTCCAGAGAACAATTTCTAAACAGGTCCATTTCCCCCATATCCTTTCTTTTCCACTACCTTAGGTGGGTAGTGAGCTGGAAGGAAGGTTAGAGTGTTTAAGAACCACCATTAATAGTAGGGTTGAGAAAAATTAAAGTTACATTTTTTAGTGGTTAAGAGCACGGGCTTCTCTTCCAGACAACTGAAATTTGATTCTTAACTCCCACATGGTAACTTACAACTGTCTGTGACTTCAGTGAAGTGATCTAATGCCCTCTTCTTGCCATCTTGGACAGCACTTATGCCAGCTACTGCAACACAGACCTACATGTAGGCAAAACACCTTCATATAATTAAACACATTCATATAATTACATGTGAGAGAAGGAGTATTTCAAGCAAGTGGAATTGGAATGAAGAAAAAAGCAAGTGCCACCGTTCCAGCATATGACACAATAGACTTCAAACCAAAACAAGTTAGAGGAGAAAAGTAAGCTAGGCAGTGGTGGCACACACTTTTAATCCCAGCACGTGGGAGGCAGAGGCAAACGGATCAAGGCTAGCCTAGGCTACAATGTGAGTTCTAAGACAGTCAAGGCTACACAAAGAAAACATATCTGGTAAAAAACAGAGAAAGGGGGAGGAGGGAAACCTCATCCTATTCAAAGAAAAACCAGAGAGTCTATTACACTTCTAAAAACACATCTAACACTGGTGTACTCAATTTTATAAAAGAAACACCATTACATGTAAATTCACATATTGACCTTAACACAATGATTGGAGATGACTTAAAGCAGTCACAAAATTGAAATTTGTAGTTGTAAGAGACTCCATTTAAAAAAAGCCAGAGTGATATCAAATAAATTACCTAATAATACACCTTCAGCAAGAACACAGAGAACCCAAAAAATAGAGGAAGAAAGAAAGTAATAAAGATCAGGGCAAAATTTAATGAAATAGAAATAGAAAGTGAAAACAAAGAATCACTGAAACTAAGAGTTGATTCTTAGAAAAGATAAACAGCATTGTCAAACCTTTAGCCAGACCAAAGAAAGAGAAGACTCAGATAAATAAAATTAGAGATGCAAATGAAAGAATATAACAAATATGAGTGAAATTTAGAAAATTATTAGACTATCTCTTAAAAGCATATATTCTACTACACTGGAAAATCTAAAAAAAAAATAGATAAATGTCTAGATGCATATGACCTATAACAGCATGAAACCAATATAAAATTAACAATGTAAGGAGATCAACAAGCAAGCAATAAAACAACAACAAAAACAAAAACTCTACCAACTAAACGTCCAGACCCACATGGATTCACAGCAAAATTCTGACCAGACCTTCAAATAATAATTAACATCAATTCTTCTCAAACTATTTTACAATATAAAAGAGAAAGAAATGCTCCCAAACTCTTCTCAGGAAGCTAGTATTAACCATGATATTAAAACACAGATAAAGATACAACAACAACGGAAATTTAAATTAACTTTGTAGTCCCAATATAATGCTTTTGAACTACATTCAAGAGCTCATGAAAAATATAACTTCCATGATTAAGTTGTCTTCTTCATAGATAAACAGGGTGTTCCAACATAGGCAAATCAATACAAATGTAAACTAAATATCATACAGATGGACAAAACTACAGAAATAACATGATCATCTTAATAGATGGGCAAAACCCAACATTCCTTCATGATTAAAGCTCTGAAGAGACCAGGAATCGAACGAATGTATCTCAACTTAATAAAAGCTATATGTGACAATCATATAGCCAACAACATGCTAAGTAGAGAGAATTCCAAAGCATTTCCACTAAAATCAGAACCATTCTCTCTACTCTCATTATATATGAGATTCATTGTTTAATGTCTTACCTAGACCAATGCAACAAGAGAGGGATACTGTAGCTGCCTGTGGCCACAGACAAACTGGGTTCACCTGAAAGGGATGCTAGAAATGAAAAAAGGAATGGCAAGGCGAGAGAAGCATGAGGCCAAGACAAAGTTTTCTGATCAAGGCTCAAAGTTTAATATTCAGCTCTTCTATTTAAAGGGAAAGCCCCACGGAACCCATCCTTTGTTTCAGCTGGATTACGTTGCAAGGCAAGCTCAGCAGGCAGACTATTCTTCTAAGTTTCTGTAGGAAGTTGTACATGCAGCCAAGGTGGATAACTCCAAGGTCCTATTACTAGGTCTTTTGTGGTAAACAACGTCTTTCCAGCCTGCTCAAGGCTGGGGGGCGCATAATTCCCCCTTATTAGGTTTTTAAAGATGAGCAGTGCCAGTAGCTGAATGGTGGTACAAGATTTACTTGTTTTCCATTATCCCATCTAGGGTAAAGAGTGGCCAGGTGACTGTGCCTGTCTTAAGTCAGTGTCTATATTGTTCCTTATTACCCACTGTGGAAAATGTACATAGCATTATTGATGTATGCCTCTGTCTTAGGTCTATAGGAGCTCAAGAACACTCTTATCCATCTTTGACTACCGGACTTCTATGGCACAATCTTTCCCACACAGAGCAAAGCCACATATGAATTTAGACCAAAGACCCTATGAGCATGCACTCAATGTATTTCTTCATAGTGGTGGATAACTGCCATGGTGAGTAGCTGAGCTTGCTGAGAACAATTCTGTGTGAAGGCAACCAAGCTGTTTAAGAAACAAGGTTCAAAAGTTAAAAGCAACAAGATTATAATTAATGGTCTACGCAATGTAGAAAATAAAATTGTAAGCGAAAATGTCCCAGGTATCTAATCCAGCTGCTAATTGGCAAGAATCAAACACAAAGTCTGCCCACCAGGTATATGGTGGGTGGCTTTAAGTATTGATAAAAAACATTTACTTTCCAGTAAGAGTGGAGACTATACACCAAGTTAACTCAGCTGACTGATTAGGGATTTTTATCATAAGTATCATAATTATTAGGCTCAGGATCCGTGTCCACTTGATGGACCAATCTTTCAGGCAGCCATCGGGTTCCATTTTCTTTTTGTGAAAAAAGACATACAGAACCGTGACCCCAAATTAAAACAGGGTCAGGATCATTCCATGTATTAATTAGGGGCTCTCTCCATTTAACCCTGGCATATGGCCTGGAAGTGACTTGATGTCAGTGATGATCTGCTACAGACTGACCTTTAGCATCAGTTTGCAAAAAAATTAAAACAAATAAGACAAAGGCAAGGTGTGCTTACGCTGATCTTGGAGGGTATAACTCCCCCTCTTTTGTTTTTAAAAGCCAATTTTTCAGAGTTCCTTGTAAAACCAGGGCAGAAGTGCCAGTAGCTTCTCCTCCCACACTCAGAAAGTTTTGAAGATATTATTTTAAAGTTCCATAATATCTGTTTCACAATGCCTTGTCAGTAATAGGGGTAATATTAAATTGTCAACAAAACATCTCAAATGTCTGACTGCAATAGCCAGTTCCATTATCTATCTTAATCTGATATAGAATACCAAGCATAAAATCTAATGTAGGAAATAACTAATTACATTTTTAGTTGCTTCTCTTGTTAAAGGAGTTACAACTAGAAAGCCTGAAAAGGTGTCAAGTCGCATGTACATATTTTAATTTTCCAAAATCAGATATGAGTAACATACATTTGCCATAATTGATTAGGTATAAGTACTCAAGAATTCACACCATTATGAAGAAATTGAGACCACTGAGAACAAGTTTTTGCAATTTGACTTGCACACTCTCTAGATATACAAAATTATTATCTCAAGCTATTAATATTTTGATGATGCAAAGAATAAGATTGTATGGCCAATTGTTTCTGTAAGGCCTATAATCTGCCTGGTATATAAATCTGCTGTGGCATTGCCCTGGGGTCCAAGCAATCCAGTATGAGCTCCTAAATGTCTTATAAAGTTAAGAACAATACATGCTTATTAGATTAAGCTGTATTTGTAAAATTTGAGAATTAGCAATACCTAAAAAAGGAACATTTTCAAGCAATTATAAACCATGAGCTATGAGTATACAAATCGAAATCTTGATTTTTCAGCGAATAACAGTGACTACAGCATGTAATTAAATTATTTGTGCTGAAGCAGGGGGAAACTCAAGAGAATGAACATTTGATCCAATTATATACTGCCTTCCCATTAGATGAGCTGTCTATAAATACAGTAAACACATTTTCTATGGGTTACATGTGTAAATTTATAGGAGATACAAAAGCATGCATAGAGGAAAACTGTAACAACTTGTCTTTTGTATAATGATTATCAAATTTGCCTAAAAAGTTTGCCATGCAATAGGTCAAATATCAATATTCTTCAATAACCAATTTAATTGCTGTTTGGAATAAGGAATATTTCATTAAGTTCTTTTTCAAAATACTTTTGTGATCTTGACCTACAATTCTGTATTAACACAGCAATAGCTTCAGAATAGGGTGTTAAAACTTTCTTTGGAGATGAAGAAAGATGAATCCATGTTAATGGTCCTTTTTGCCAAAGGGCTGCTGTGAGCACATGAGTAGCAATAATGCAAACAGTCAACAATTGATTATAGTCTATATAATGTATCTGTTGATAAGTAACAGCTTACTCTACTTTCTGCAAAGCTATTTCTCCTTCATCAGTTAATTGTTGAGGGGAATTAGGATTTTCATTCTCCTTGAGAACATCAAAAGGCTTAAGTCCTCTTGTGGTGAGCTTAAGGTGAGATCTTAGCTAATTAATATCACCTAACAACTTTTGAAAATCATTAAAAGTAAACCATTTTTTTTGCATGTATACCTGCAAGCCAGAAGAGGGCACTAGATCCCATTACAGATGGTTGTGAACCACCATGTGGTTGCTGGGAATTGAACTCATATTTTTTTGGTTGTGAGCCTAGCCTTTAACGGCTGAGCCATCTCTCCAGCCCTAACTATTTTTTCTTATTGGAGTTTTCTGTGTCACAGTCTGCTTAGGATATAACTGAGGCCCAAATATTAAAAAGATATTGCCTTTGAATATTTTCTGAAGTAACAGGCACTCCCCCAAATTTTTAAAGCTCATTGTATGAGAGCAAAGGCTTGCAGTAAAACTTCTTCAGAGGGATCAGCTAATAAAATACCATACAATGAATAATATACATTGAAAGATTCAAACTCTTAACTTCTTGTATTTAAGCAATAACAATTTTTTTTTTAAATATAAGGTAAGGCTATTAGACATTACTTGAGGCAAAACTTTCCAATGGTATTACTTCATGGGCTCTCCAAACTCACTGGATGCAAACCTCCTACCTTCACCAGGATGTAAAGGAATGGTATAAAAACAATCTTCTAAATCTAGACTAATTCTATATGCATTTCCTGGAATGGCAGCTGGAGTAGGTAAGTCAGGCTGTAATGCCCCACAAGTTTTATAAATCTTAAGTTTGAACTTTGTTTTGGATTAATGGAATAACCAATTCCTTGTAGCTGAGTGACAGTATCAGATAAAGGCCAAATGGAAGGCCAATCTTGTCCTCTCTTACTCTTTGAGCAATTCTTTTATTAGCAGACACAGATATAATGCCATGGAGGGAAGCAGACATAATTTTAATTTCTCCAGCATAAGCATTATCTATAACTCTTGACCCATAAGCTGTCTGTTGTGAAATCTTTGGGTCTAAGGCTGACCTTTCTTCCCCTAGGAACAAGCAAGGCAATAAACAAACTTTGGAAAACACCTTTCTAGGGGCTGGTTAGGATGACCAAGACAAAAGGAATGTCACACAAGTTTCTGTTGAGCCCACTCTGAGCTTTGTCTTAACTCAAATGTAAATGTTCTTAATTTCTAAAACTGTCTGCTAGTACTTTTGTTCCTGGGACAATCGTTTCTAAAATGACCCAAATCTCTACATTTAAAATATCCTTTATCCCTTCGCTTCTGTGAAAGCATTGCTTGCACAGTGGTGCCTTGTAAGGCAGCAGCCAGTCACTGATTGTATGAGGGCACAATTTCAGCATAAAGACATATGTAGCCAGGTAAGTCTATTTTTGCTTTGTATGGTTTTGCTTTGTATAGCTGCATGACAGGCAACATTAGCATTCTCATAAGCTAACTGTGTAGCAAAAGGAACTCTGGCCTGGAGATCTCTGAAAATTCTACCAGCCACTTTTAGCAGCCTATTCACAAATTCCCGAAACAGTCCATCAGGACCTTGTTTAATACCAGATAAAGTCCCACTGAGATCTTTAGTAGGCAATTGATTCCAAGCATGGTGGGCAGCCGTTGCAATCTGTGTGTTTACTCCTGCAGGTAGTCCAAACTGATTAGCATTGCCTTCATATTGCCCTTCTCCTAGAAGCATGTTAATATCCCAATCTGTGTTACCTGCCTGAGCATTCATCATGATGGTTGTCTTACTTGTTTTACACTATTCAGAGCTCCAAAGAACTGAAGTTGACATCAGGTCAACACCTATTCAGCCTAGCTGTATCTGCTTAAACACATTTCCTGAAAACACAGCCTCCAAAACATAACTAGTGCTAGCACCAATGCTGTTCATTGCTTACCAAGTTTGAGATACTCTTACTTCTTTTGTTTTCTGTGGAGCTCCACCAAGACAGCGTTTCTCAGTTGTCCCCTCCTCCCACACTTTCTCAGGTCCCTAGTTCAGGTGCCACCGGTAGCCTCCTGAGGTCATAGACAAACTGGGTTCATCCGAAAGGGAGGCTAGAAATGAAAAAAGGACAGAGAGGTGGAAGAAGCATTGAACCAAGACAAAGTTTTCTGATCAAGGATCAAAGTTTAATATTCAGCTCTTCTATTTAAAGGGAAAACCCCACCAAACCCATCCTTTGTTTCAGCTGGATTATGTCACAAGGCAACTCAGTGGGCAATCTATTCTTCTGAATTCCTATAGGAAGTTTACCTGCAGCCAAGGTGGATGAATCCACCTAGGTCCTATTATTGGGTCTATTGTGGTAAACAACGTCTTTCTGGCCTGCTCAAGGCTGGGGGGGAGGGCACAGAATACAAAGAAGGAAAAAAAGAAGTCAACTTGTAAGGGGCAGTGCTTACTTAGCAAAGAAGGTTCGCTCAGGATCTGAAAGGCACAGGCACCCCAGGAGCCATAGACTCTAACATGAAAGAAACTTAAGATATCATCCCCCCTAAAGCAGCTATACCAGGCCAACTCTGTGACTCCCTGCAGTTTCCCCCTTTATGTTTTAATTCCAGAATATGCAAGCCAATCTTCAAAGCAGACATAGAATAGCAAGTTAATCTTAATACTTCTCATTTAACAAAGTGAGGCACAGGAGGATTAGGAATATAAACACAATATGTCTCAGCAGTAACAGATGCATTCAACAGAGACAACATAGCTAGGAACAGAAATTCCACAGTCACACCCTTTTTCTGAAATTTCACCAATTTTTCCCCTCAGTCACTAGTTTCTTCAACTGAGTTATTGGTGGAAAAGAGACTCTGTTTATCTTAGTTCAACTACTCCATTACCCTGTTCACTTTTCTTTGAGTGAAGCCTCTCCAGATGCCCATAAACCTCTTTGTCCATCTTCCAAGTCAATCTTTTAGGTACCCATACTGATTTCTTAGCACCCAGAGGAAAAGCACAAATACAGCCCTAGCTCCAGTGAACTACTGGATCCAGGCATTCCATTGACCTGACATAACATGTCTCCAAAGGGCTATTTCTGAGGGTGAGGGACCCCCAAAAGTGCTCTGCAGCAGTAAGGCAATCCTTGCCCAAATTTTAAAAGTGTAAAACGCATAAAAAGAGAAGATAAAATATTATGAGTACCCATATGTCTTAGTTAGGGTTTCATTGCTGTGAAGAGAGAACACTATCATGGCAACTCTTATAAAGGAAAACATTTAATTGGGACTGGCTGACAGATTCAGAGGTATGGTCCAATGTCATCATGGTGGGAGGCATGGCAGCAGGCAGGCAGACATGGTGCTGGAGAAGGAGCTATGAGAGTTCTACATACTGATTGGAAGGCAGCAGAAAGAGACTTCATGCCAAACTGGGCATAGTTGAGCACAGGAGACCTCAAAGCCTGTTCCCACTGTGACATAGTTCTTCTGATATGGCCACACCACTCTAATAAGGCCACACCTCCTAATAGTTCCACTCCCTATGGACCAAGCACATGAGTCTATGGGAGCCATTCCTATTCACACTACCACATATTACCCTTTCTCCTTCTTTATTTTTAAGTAACAATCAAGTTGTCCATTGGCTCTTTTTAGCTAGCAAGAGATCAACCTTGAGGTTTATACAAAATGATATGGGTTATAGCATACTGTTGACAAATTTCCTGAAAAGCCTTGGCAGGAACGTATGTAAGGATTTAATATTTCACATGGGCCTAAAATAACAATAACTGCTTCTCCTGATAGGGCATCAGCACAAATGAGCAATGAATAAGTTCATATCCACAATGATATGAACATACTTTAACTTTCCAAACCCTTGGGGGCCATGGTATAAGAGGACAGAGGCATGATATTAACTTAACATATAAAGAATATTCTTTAATTATCAAGTGAACCTGTTCTTTGGCTACCCATTCAAGTTTTCAAGGCTGAACCAGTTTGATGAAAGCATGCATGCGATTCATCTTTCCTTTAGGTTGTTAGTTTTTAGGAAAAGAGACAGTGCTAAAGTGGACTCTGCCTTTGCATTTCCCTCAGTCAAAGGCCTTGGAAGATTAGAATGTGACCTAATAGAACCAAAATATACCAGATTTTCCCATGTCTACAATTCCTGTTGGATAGAGAAGGCTGATGATGGAATTCATGCTGTTTCTAGATGCTGAACTACGAGGACTGCATATTGTGAATAAGAATTTAAGTTTGGAGGTTGAGGGTAACGTTGCAAAGCAGTGTAAATCAGATGGAATTTCATCTGTCCTACAGAAGCACCTGGGTGGGCAAATATGTGTGCAGAACCTCCAGAAACCAGGGCACCCTTATCATCTTCTATGGCATCTACAAATACTACTTGTGCAGAGAGTATTGACTGAAGTTAGGAAATAAAACAGCATGTTTTGATGCAAAAATCAATAAACTTGATGGAAGGAAAATGATTATCAATTTGAAAAAGATATGTAGCAAAAGTTGGTCATCCGAGGCTTTCATCAAAAATTCCAACTTTTTTTTATCATAAGGAATCCATTTTTTTGGTTAGCTCTTGTCCAAATAATTGCTTTGTGTGAGACTTGCCTAGAATGATCAATTCATGGACCATAAGCCAATATGGAGTGATAACCTTTTGGACTGATAGAGAGATGCATCCATATTAGTGGTTTTACCTCCCAGAGCAACCCTGTGGGGGTGTTGGGAGAAGGTATTACTATCAATGGAGGAACAGCATAATTATTTAAGATATGCTGAAGTTGAGCGTTCCTAAGTGCATTTACCACATGCTGTCATGCTCTATGTGTAGGCTCAGTACATTCTCTAGGAGATGAAGAATTAGGATTCCTCTTAAGAATATCAAACAGGACTAGAGAAATGGCTCAGCAGTTAAGAGCATCCCAGAGGCCCTGAGTTCAATTCCCAGCAACCACATGGAATCAGTAATGGGATCCAATGTCAACCTCTGCTGTGTCTGAATATAGCAACAATGTATTCACATACAATAAATAAATACATAAATAAATAAGTAAATATTTTAAAAAAGAATATCAAATAAAGGTTGCAAGTTGTAGTGTTGGAATTTCTAGCATAGGTCTAATTCAATCTAAGTGCTCTGGCAGTTTTTGAAAACCATTTAGAGTTCTTAAGGTGTCCTCCCTAATATCTACCCTTTGAGGAATGATTGCTGAAGACTTTATCAACCTTTCTAAATACAAAATTGGAGTAATATGTTAAATTTCTTTAAGGATCTATAATCAATCCATAAAGGATCAATCTATTTTTCACTTAAGCAGATAAATCTTTCAGAAATCTGTTATTTTCAGAAGAAAGCAGAATATTATCTACATAATGTATAACAAAAGCATGAAGAAACATCTCTCTATTTCTTTTTAAAGAAACACATTTATGACACAGTTGAGGCACTGTCTGCCCTTGAAGGGCCATGTCAATAGATAGCCCTTGAGTATAAAAGGGCCAAAATCAGCACAGAGGTAGAGGTGGTCATTAATTTCTCCTTTTTTTCAAAGGGACAGAAGGGAGTCTGGCATGAAGCATTAACATTCTCATATGCCAGTTGCTTGACAATAAGACCTCTTGTGTCTCTATTGACCATTCAGTGACTGTCTGACTGACTGACTGACTGACTGACTGACTGACTGACTGCAAAAGTTGGGAAACAAAATCTTTATATGACTCACCAAGCCTCTGTCTAATTTTAGAAAGTTCCTCTGCCTTTCCTCCAGATTCTGGTAACTTACACCACGCTTACAGTGTCAAAGCACTTATTTGTCCATAGCCTCAGAGGATGTGAAATCTCCTGCTGAGCATTGCTATCCATGACTTCTCCTGACAACATCTCAAAAGTTATAGGCACATTACTTTGCTCATTTCTAATAGCTTGGTCTTGACATCCCTCATTTTCCACAGTAAATATTCACCCAGTAAGACAAGCTTTTGCTATGATCTTCCAGTCAGGGGGAACAAAAGCATCTCCTGAGATAGACTCAAGGTTATACAATGTACAGGGAGCAGTTGACCCACATTGAGCAGAGGCCTCCCTAAGATCCCTAAGAGTCTTAGATGAACCAGGTATATAATTTTTAACTCACTGCCCTGCATTATTAGGGTTGTATATTTCATTCACTGGGAAGAAAGAGAATCTCCCCAGGTCCTCTTCTATCTCCAGGGCTTGATACAGAGCCTCTTGCATTGGAGTCCTATATGGTGGTTTAAAAGGAACTGAGTGTCTCATTGGGGGGTCACATATCAATGAAGGTAGGGGTGAAGTGGGGGGGTCTCCATGTTATCAGGAGCTGCACTTGATAGACAGGAGTTAGAGGGGGAGGGAGTTGGAGCAGGAGGTGGAGAGGCAAAGTCATCAAAAGAAGGAAGACAGCCAACTTCACTATAGAGAGAGACTAGACACTAAACTTCAGGTTCTAATTTTGCTTCTATTCCCAATGTTAGTTCACTTTTTCCTAGTCACCCTCATCTCTCATTTAACTGTCACCTTTTATCAGTTATTGTTTTTATTTCTTTCTAAAAAGCATTGCTAGGAATTTTCTCTGATTCTCTTGTATCTAATCTCCCTGAGTTACCCATCTGTCCTAACTGGGACCAAGTTCTGGAATCCAGAGAAACCTCTTCAGGGAGGCTGAAATTTGCTGAACTCTAGAAATCTTATCAACTGGTTGTGTCCTCTTTTAACTCAGCAACAAAATTCACAGAACTGCAAAGAAGTGTCGTTCCTTCAACCTTGTCTGTCCTGTTTGTATCTGCAATGAATTAGTCTTCTGCCTTATTATACATGTGCCCACACCACAACCAGGAGGCTTTCACTTTATGTTTTTCTTATTCTTAATTTTCTGTACTTCAGATCCCCATTATAGAGCCACCTGTCAACACCAGTGCTTACTTATCAACTAGGTTCTCCTGATATGATCAGTGGGAATGAAAACCAGGCCAGATTGGAGAGATCTCAGTAATGCCAAAGCTGAAACAGTTTATTTCAAGCAATCAGACTTTTTGTACACTTATCAAAAATAGAATATAATGGTGATTGTTAGGAGATAATGATAGTTTTAAGCTAACTAAGGTAGACAAGATTCATGTCTAACTCCATTTGTTCTGCCAAACTTGTAGATCCTTCACTGACTTCTAAGGAGACAGAGACACACAGGTAGTCTGAATGCTTCACTGACTGAGGCAGTGCCTCAGTTTCTCAGGAACTGAAAAGCCCATAGTGCCCTGGGAGCCCTGGACTCTAACATGAAAAACCTATGATGCTTCTCAGGGAAGTGAGACCAGGCCAGCTCTGATTTGACATCACATAGTATTCGTATTTGCAGATGCTGTGATTCTTTAATAGAAGAGTCTAAAGACTCCACCAGAAAACTCATAAGAAGTGATGAATATACTTCAGCCAAGTGGCAAGCTAAAAAATAAAAATAAAACAAAATAAATGGGTAGATAGCTTATCTATATCCCAACAACAAACTTGATGAAAATGAAATGAAAAAAAAATTCCATTCACCTTTACCTATAATAAACCTAATCAGGGTATAAAGGCTTCTACATTGAAAAGTTTAAAATACTGAATGGAGAAATTAAAGAAAACCCCAGGAGATATGAAGACATCTCATGCTTGTGGATCAGAAAAACAAATAGCAAGAAAAGCAAAGGCAGTAATCTATAGACTAAATAAACCCCAGTGCCATTCTTCACAGAGATAGAAGACAAAATTCTTAATTTCATATGGAAGTACAAAAGACCTCAGAAAGACAAAGCAATCCTGAGCATAAAGGACCAAGATGGTGACATTACCAACTTGATTTCAAGTTATACTACAGAGTCATAGTAACAAGCACAGCTCAATACTGCCAAGGAAACAGACATGTAGATCAATGGAATAGAATAAATGACCCATATATAAGAATACAAAGCTGCAACTACCTCCACCTGATCTTTGAAAATAATGCCCAAAATCCACTAAAGAAAGAATGGTCTTTGAAACAAATGTTTCTGGGAAAACATACACCTGCAAGTAAAAAAAAAAAAAAAGAAAGAAAGAAACTGTATCTTACTTTTCACAAAAATCTAAATATAAAACACAGAAAGGTTTAGAGGAAAAGGCAAAAAAAGAATTTAAAATAGAGGAATAAGCAAGGACTCCAGTCACTCTGGAAATTATGTCAACAAGTGACAAATGGAACCTCATAAAAATAAGCCTTGGGCTAGCAAGATGGATCACTAGGTAACGAAAGACACCTGCCACTAGGCTTAACAACCAGAGTTAATTCCTGGGACATACATGGTGGAAGAAGAGAATCAATGACTATACTTTGTTCTCTGACCTTTACATGTATATTGTGGTACTCATTGTACACACACACACACACACACACACACACACACACACACACACACACAAATGTAATTTAATCTTTTTTTAAAAAAGTCTTTGCGCACCAGGAAAAAAAACAATTAATTGAGTAAAGAGACAGTTTGAAGAATGGGAAAAATGTTTTCTAACTATACAGATAGAATATGATATATAAGAAAATATAAAACTAAATAATAGAAATTAAATAACACAATAAGACAAAGAAATAAGCAATTGTTGAAGGCTGAATTACAAATGGCCAACAAATATGTAAAAATGCTTAACTCATCATCAAAAGAAATGTAAATCAAAACTACAATAAAATTCATTCTTGCCTCCATCAGAATGGCAGTCATTACTAAAAAAGAAAAAAAAATACCCAAATTATTTTCAAAAGTAGAAACATAAGGAACTCTTCCAAACTTCTTCTACAAATCCAGTAATATTCTAATACTAAAAAGAAGTAAAAACAGGCTGGAGAGATGGCCTAGAAGTTAAGAGTACTGGCTCTTCTTCCGGAGGTTCTGAGTTCAATTCCCAGCAACCACATGGTGGTTTGCAACCATTCATAATGAGATCTGGTGCCTTCTTGTGGCCTGCAGGCATACATGCAGACAGGACAATGTATTGTAATAAATAAATAAATCCAAAATGAAGAAGAAGAAGAAGAAGAAGAAGAAGAAGAGGAGGAGGAGGAGGAGGAGGAGGAGGAGGAGGAGGAGGAGGAGGAG
>JANHMN010000019.1:21798300-21824731 GCA_030674055.1 Rhabdomys pumilio
ACGTGTTCGTGTGAGTTCCTGCGGGCAGGGATACCACGCGCGGTACAAAAGGCAATGAAAATCCAGCTAGAAGTGAAAGTTGGAAATGGGGAACCCAAACCCTCTCCAGTAGAGGTGAAACGATTTCTTTGCTTCCCTTAGCCATCAGATGAGTCAAACATTAAATGCTTATTGCCCTGGGTAAGGTTTGATCAGGCTCAGCTCTACTTACTGACATTTTTTGTGGTAGGGTTGCCCTGTGCATTGTGGGATATTTAGCAACATCCCTGGCTTTGTCACTAGATACCAAAAGCACCCCTCCCACCCCCCACAGTATTATGATAACCAGTAATGTCAATGTGCCCCTGGTTCAAAACTACTGCTATGAAGAATATAAGGAAACTGAGGGCTCCCAGGACTTGGGGGTGTGTAGCTTAGTAAAAGATAACGGCACTCCTGTGCTACTTTGAGGGACAGTGAGAACCAGTGACTCCACTTGATTTAGCTAAACTCTTATTTCCCACTGTACAGAGCGGTAAGAGCCAAAGGCCCATTTCTCTCCTGAACCTGGCTCTCTACACAATGGTGCCTGTGAGTGAAAGAGTTGCCCATCGCCACACTTTGGGGCGGGGGGGGGGGGGGGGGGGGGGGGGGTTGCTGAGCAATGCTGTCCGGCCTGTGACAAGGGCACATCCACATCCTAGCTGCTAACATAGCAGTTCAGGCGTCTCAGTTCAGTCTCAGGACATTTTTAAGGCTTCCCCAGCCTCTTGGCTCTCTGCGGGTTCAGCTGAGGACATGCTTGATTGCACTCAGCTAGATATGGATTGGAAAGTGAGCTCTCCAATTTCAAGCACTTACCACTTTCCGTGGGTTCCTAGGCCGGATGAGGGACGGTAGAGCGCTGCACATACCTAGGACAACATTCTAAACTGCTCTCAGAAAACATTGCAATAGTGGAGCCACACCCTACTCAAATAAAGCTTGGGTCTACTCAACTCCATAGAGACAACGGCCCTGACACAGGTCGTTTATATCCACCATGCTAGCTGCCGCCAGAGACGCTGATCCCTAGTTCCTCCGCATCCTGAGACCGCCAAGACCCAGTGGCTGATTGGGTGGAGAACCCGCAAGTTTCCACTCCAGCTCTATGTGCCACGTACTGAATCTTTCCCTCAGCCCCTCTACACTTTTCCCCTTCTATTGGATTTTGTTCAAGCATGGCCCAATGAGATCCCTTCTTTCCAATCTCTGTCTCAGGGTTGGCGTCTAAGGGATCTAACCAGCAATACATCAACTCACAGAAATGGTTAAGTGCCACTAGAAGGCAATCATCCACTGAGGGGAAGTTTGTACTTGCTGTTCTTGCTGGGAAAACCCTTGTTTGGCATTCCAAATGTTTATAATTCATCAGCGATGGCAGCCAAACAGTGAAGAGTTTAAAATAGATGCCAGTGAGATTGAGCATAAAACCTTTTAGAAAGGTTTTCTAGAAGCAGAACACAGAATAAACCAAAGTGCCAAGAAAGTGTTCTCATGGTCCATCTGGGACTCAATACTCTGGGAAGATGTAGTGGCTGTGGGAGACATGGTTAGTGAAGACACGGGGCTGTGGGAGACATGGTTAGTGAAGACACGGGGCTGTGGGAGACATGGTTAGTGAAGACATGGGGCTGTGGGAGAGATGGTTAGTAAAGACACGGGGCTGCTTTAGAGATGGCAGTATACACAGGGCTATAGAGAGACAGACAGAAAAAAGGATGCATGATAGGTGGATAGTCAGATAAAAAAAATTCAGGAGAGATGGACAGTTAGACAAAAAGATTCAAGAGAGATTGTAGTTTAGACACAAAGCTGCAGGAGAGATGGATAGTTAGACACACAGGGCTGCAGGACAGATGAATACATGTATCTATAGGAGAGATGGTAGTTACACACACATCTATAGGAGAGATGGTAGTCACACACACATCTATAAGAGAGATGGTAGTTACACACACATCTATAGGAGAGATGGTAGTTACACACACATCTATAAGAGAGATGGTAGTTACACACACATCTATAGGACAGATGGTAGTTACACACAGATCTATAGGACAGATGGTAGTTACACACACATCTATAGGAGAGATGGTCACACACACATCTATAGGAGAGATGGTAGTCACACACACATCTATAGGACAGATGGTAGTCACACACAGATCTGTAGGAGAGATGGAGAGTTAGACACAGGGCTGCAGGAGAGCTGGATAGATAGACAGGCTGCAGGAGAGGAAAGAGCCCAGCAGTGAGACTCCTGCTAGTTTGGAAGACTGATTTTATTAGTTCATGACAGAGAATTAAAAGGAAGATGGGTTTTGATGATGACGATTTTAAAACACGCCCACATAGACCTTAATTGAGATAAGCAACAGGGATGCATTTATGTGAATACGGTGCATCAAGGTGCTTATCCCCTGAACAAGGCTAAAGCAAAGCTATGTAAACACACACATCACAAGAGGACAACAAAGACAAACCTTCTAGTTGAAGGGGATTGCAAGAGGCACATTTAATACGCCAAAGGAAAACTAACCAACAGATACGAGTGGGTGCCAAATCTGCCTGAACTTGTCAGCACAAAGCAGAGGGAAATTGTTGTGGTTTTTATCATAGTGGTTTCTTTCTACTCTGCTCTCAGGCCAGTTGGCCCAGGGTCTACACTTACTAAGGAAAGCTCTTGGGTGGATTGGCTCACTTGAAGAAAACTCATGCAAAGGGAGGAGAGCATAAATTATTTGAGTCTCATGTTGGCCATTTAGGGTTTTATGGTTGGTAGCTTGGGAGTGAGTTAGGCACGGGCCCTGGATGAGGAGCAAATACACCGAGGGGATGTTTTAAACAGTTTGCCATCTGGTGGTGCTCACCAGTAATCCCAGCACTGAGGAAGCTGAGGCATGGGGATCTCGAATTCTGGGCCATCCTGGGCTATATAGCAAGTTTCAGGTTAACCTGGATCTCATTACAAGACCCTGACTGGAACAAGAACATCAAGAAAAAAAAAAGTTAAGTAAATGACTTGATGTCAGGCCTAAATGCATGTCAAGGCAGCAGTTCAGAATCTGAGGGAAACACAATGAAGCACAAAGTTCACTGAGACTGATCTCAACAGGAGCCAGTCTCTTGGAGAATCACCACTGTCTTAAGTGAGTTCAGGGAGAAATGTCTTCCATAGTCAATCAGAAGCTTTAATGTAGAGAAAAGAAGGCTTAGAAGAAAGGTCCGCAGAGTAAAAAAGATGGCAGAACACAGTGTCAGGGCACGGTGAGCAGTGGAATGAGAAAAAAAGGGCAGTGATAGGTGGAGGTGTGGGGGGAGGAACAACGAGGACGATATTGGGGGTGGGGGCTACAAGGAGGATGGTGTTGGTGAGTTCGGTTGGCCCTCTTGTCACTGGGAGGCTTAGGCCACCAGCTGCCCATCCTGCCCCACCAGACACAGTTCAAAGTACCTGAAATGACTCTTGTCTATGGAAGTGACAGGAGATACCATAGTCTCAAGGAAAAACAAAAGAAAACAAAACTAAACTAAAAGCCGACCAACAGCCTTCAAAAGCATGACTTGGGGGAAAAAGCTCAGCAAGTCTATCTATCTTTCTTTCTTTCTTTCTTTCTTTCTTTCTTTCTTTCTTTCTTTCTTTCTTTCTTTCTTTCAATCTACCAGGAACAGGGCTGCTTACCATGCTCATTAATATAACCCAAAATGCAAAGGACTATGAGGGCATATCAATGATACTATTATGTAACTACTCATGTAGTTACATATATGTGATACATATATGTGATACATATATGTAACTAATGTAATACATGTATGTAACTAAGGCAATATAACTTCATTGTCAGATTGCTTATACAAGACATTAATAGTTCTTATCTTAACTCTAATGTAAAAGACATTTTATGGTTACTTTAGAAGTGATCATGTCTTCAGGGGATATATAAATATAAGTTCGTGATTTTTGTTTGTTTGTTTTTGTTTTTTGAGAGTGTCTTACTTAGTCACAGCTGGCTTAAAACTTGTTCTGTGGCTGAGGATAACCTTGAACCCCTGACCCCCTTTGTTCCATGTCCTGAGTTCTGAGGTGACAAGCATGCATTACCACACTGAGATCTCAGAAAAGAATCACATTTTTAAAAACAAATTTCTCTGGCCATCCTATCTTAAGAGCATAAAAGTTTTGTTCATTGATTTTTATTTGCTTTGCAAATAAGTCTCCCTCTCTAACCTACCACGGCAAATACCGCTAGGTTTATCTGTAGATTAGCTGATAAATGAAATCAGGTTGTCTGTGCCCCGAAGACACTCCAGAGCCACATGATTTCATGAGGAGGCAGGCTTGAAGGAATGAGTTCAGGAGGTCACTGCTCTCCTTCAGGGTGAAGGAAAGATATGAAATACTCTGAGACACCCAAGGCAAACAGAAATGACAGTGTCTCTCAAATCCATGTAATACGTGATATAAGTTTGGAGGAATGCCATGAGGAAAGCTACTGTTTTACTTTTGATTTTGAAAGGACATAGAGAATAGAAGTAGGCTGTGCATCACGTGAGGGAGGAAGGAGCAGATGTGAACAGGCAACCTCATGGGCAGCCCATCGAGGAGAACTAGATGATTAATACACTACAAACGGGTTGGGACAGCATGATTTATCTCCATCTCAGAATGGAAACCCATGAAGCAGAAAATGAGGTTAAAATGAAAAATGTAGGAATCTTGACAAACAGCAGAATAATGGATAATCTATGTTCAAAGTAAGGACATAAATTAAGAGAAAGAACCAAAATTCTTCTTATAAAGAACTCAAGAATCTTATAAAAAAAAATCTTCATAAGCAAGCAAGTGGAGTTTGAACACCTTCTCAAAAAAAAATGAAGTCTTTCTTAACACCATAGGCCTACAAGGAAATAATCAATCTCCCCACTGCTCAGTAAGATGACACTTTATTATAGACAGAGCCAAGGCAGGAAATGGAAGCCACTAAGACTTTCCTTATGGGATAAGAGGGAATTTTCAGCTTTCCAAGAAAATAGCTACACTTGGCTAGTGAATCATGGCAGAAGTTAATAAAAGTAAGCTAGACCCAAATTTGCAATGTATCAGTATTCTGATATCAGTATTAAAGATCATAATAAAAGATTGCTTACCCGGAGCCAATGTGGTACGTATGCATCTGCTAAGATCTGTGACTATTTGATGTCGCAAGAAGCAGACGCAGTTAGCAAAAGCTACTTTGCAAATACAAAGCAAACAAACTTTGATCTTTCCCGAGACAGGGAAGGTGTGTCACAGTTTTCATGATTCTGCACCTTGGCAGCTTCTAATCATCCTGCTGAGCATGGATCATCTGCAGCTCTAAGTGACGGTGTCCTATAGATCAGGTTCCCAACTAACAACTGGTCATGGGGAACTACCGCTGTTGTAAGGCAATAAATACCTTTATTCCTTTTCCACAGGGGGAAAGGGCTCAGAGTGGCCGGCTATGAGAACCGCTGTCAAGAGAAAGATTAGCGTGTGACCAAACTTCTGATGGCCTTACTGAAAGAAAACAATGTTTCACGTGCTACAGTGTAACAGGAAGTACTGTTTTCTATAGTGGGATGAGGGTAAATATCTCCAACTTCCTGTTCCAATCTCTCTCTCTCTCTCTCTCTCTCTCTCTCTCTCTCTCTCTCTCTCTGGTTTTTCGAGACAGGGTTTCTCTGTGTAGTTCTGGCTGTCCTGCCTATTCCAATTTCTCAAATCAAAGTCCCACACTTCTGGAAAAACTAAAGAGTTAAATTTCACTATGTTAACTCTATTTGCTAACTCAAACCTTTCTGTAAAAACCAAGAGCAGTGTTATATCCATGTTTTATTTCCTTATGAGAAATGAGTATCTTTTAGATATAATTTTGTAATGTAAAACTTCACTGACAGTAGACAGTTAAAAAAGTTTGCAACAGAATGAATTTTCACAGGTAAATGTATCTATATATAAAAAAATTTCCTTTCCTGCAGACAAGTTCTTGCTCTATATTGTCCCTAAATTTCTAGGCTCAAATTTTTGGTGAGGGGCAGAGATGGAGGGTTGTGGAGGGTGTCTCTGTAAATACCATGGTCAGCAGAGTTTTAAGACAAGAAGGAAATCTGGTTCAACACGACTTAGTAGCCAGTGTTGGTTCAAACTTTTAGTCTGACACTGGGCAGCTTATTGTAGTCATATTTAAACACAGCATGATTTTGGAAAAATGTTTCCCAATGATAATTTAGTCAACCCCATGTGAACAACAAAGCTTTAGACATGCTTGTGTTGAAACTCTTTACAGCCCGAGCTGCCCCACGTTGGGTGCCAAAAATGTTGAGAACTGCTCTGCCCCACGTTTGGGGGCCAAGATGTCGAGGACCGCTCTATCAATGTTGGAACCCGAACTGCCAAAAGCCTTGGGAACTAATTTGTTAGCCTGAACTGCCCCAAGCAGCTCCGGTCTGTGTGTCGGGGTTCAGCAAGAGGGAGAGTGAGGACGGACTCGAAGAATGGAGACCAGACAGAGTGTGATTCAATCCCGTTTATTCTTCAGTTTCTCTTCCTAGTCCAAGTCCCAAGTCTTGAGTTCCTAGTCCCTAGTTCCTAGTCCTTAGTGCCTAATAACCTTCTTCCAAGTGCTAGTGTCTAATCCTAGTTGCCTGTCTCGAGTCTCACATGCCTACTCCAAGTGTCAAGTGTCTAATCCAAGTGTCTAATACCTAATAATTCTTCTTCTGAGTTCTCTAATCCAACTGTCTAATAATCTGTTGCTTCTTCTGTCTGCCTCTCACCTTTTATATGTCTCACTTCTAAGCTACACCTTTAAGTCATGCCTTTAAGTCATGCCCTTAGGTCTTATCTCTAAATCACATCTTTAAGTCTCACACACCCAAGGGAAAATCCTGGGTATCTAAAACAAGATGTTATCAGAGTGTGCTAAGCTGTTGTAGGCTATTGTAAGCAAGTCTCTTGTCAGGGTATATGGCTCAAGATGGCTGCAAGGATGATAACCACCTTCTGTCGTCTCCCCACAGTGCAGCAGGTGAGGGACAGGGGCAGCCCTCCTGGTCTCATGACCCTGGCAGGGCAAAAGGGAAGGGAGGGGAATCTCTCACTTGCAAACACCACCACACAGGAGACAAGAGGCAGAGCCAGCTCTCCTAGGCTCATGCCCTTGGAGCTGGCTTATCCACAATCCCTACACCCAAGGCTAGCTCTACTATGCAGCCCAGGCAAGGTATAAGGCCTACTCTCATGAGTGTTAGAGTAGATGAGGGTCAGGGATAGCTCTCCTGCCTGCCGTAGGTGGCAAGGGGTGAAGGAAACATCTCTCTCTCTCTCTCTCTCTCTCTCTCTCTCTCTCTCTCTCTCTCATCCATGTCATCACACAGCATCAAGTGGCAGGGCCAGCTCTCCCATGCTCACACCCTCAGGGCTGGCTCACCTATGCCCCTGCAACCAAGGTCAGCTCTACTGTGCTGCTCAGGAAAGGTGCAGGGCCTGCTCTCCTGAGTGCTGCACCAGGTAAGGGGCAAGGCCAGCTCTACTGATCTCGTAACTCTAGGGCCAGGTCTCCTGCCTAGTGCAGGTGGTGAGAAGGGAGGAGGGTATCTCTCTCTAGTCCATGCCATTACACAGGAGACAAGTGGCAGGGGCTAACTCTCCCTTTGAGGTTGGCTCACCCAAAACTCCCACGACCAGGGCCAGCTCTACTGTGCTTCCTGGGCAATGTATGGGCCTCTCTCCTGAGTTCTGCAGCTGACTAGGGGTAGAGTCAGCTCTCCTGCTCTCATGCCACAGGGTCAGCTCTTCCATGATGCCCAAGTGAGGGGTAGGGCCAGTTCTGTACAACACTCAGATAGCAACATGTCCCTGGAGAGCAGCCCAGACCAGGGACATCTACCTGGCCTTTGGAGCTAACAGAACTCTGCTGCTGCAGGTCCATGGCCTTCTGTGGTAGCATAGAGGAGTACCCACATGGTCCCAGGTGGCATCACCTGCTACTCACAACAGGCTGTTCCTCACTACCCTCATGTCTCCAGTTCTGCCCCTCTTTGTTGTGCCCACATCCTCCTGTTTCCCTTTCTCTTCCATTTTTCCACCACTTACTTGCTTCTCTCAGTGGCACCCAGGGACTCTGAGTGTCTGGGGTCATCTCATGGGTGCTATGTCCAACTTGTGCATTATGGCACTGGGCAGGGAGCATCTCAGGCATAGTCTTCTCCCCAGGCCTGTGCAGGTTGGACTGCCACTGTATGCTAGCTCACTATCTGGGCTCCATGGCACCATGACCACATTGGGTGGTCATCTTGGGCTCTCTCCTCTCCCAAGCCTAACCACATGGCCCCATGTGGGGGTCTTCTGTGTCAAACTCACTCCCACTGGGGTCCTTGGTCCCAGGCAGGTTTCTTGTTGTCTCTGGCTTGCTCTTGCTGGACTTCACAGGCCCAAGGCAGAGTTTGACTTCTCCAGCTTGCTCCCAGCCCTGGGAACCCATGCAGGCCCATGCAGAAGCAAATCAGTGGTTGTCTCAGGCTAGCTCCCTGTCCAACCACTGACACAGGACTGGTGGTTGTCTCAGGCTTGCTTTTTTTCAGGCAATGTTAGGCTACTAATCATTCAGATGTTCACAGATTAGAACCCTGAGTGTAGGCATAGACTCTTTCCTCTCTGCCACTTATTGACACACATGTGACATAACCACACCTGCAATGCCCTTAGAATTAGGGTTATTTTCAATTTTTGACAGAAAAAATGTTGCTCTATTTACTCTTTTGGTGATCATGTGGGAGTTATTTTGCACTTATTCAGGTTTATTAGAAGTATTTTTGAGAACTCTGGAACTTAAAAGAACCTTTTTGGGAGAGTATATTCCTCATGTGGTCTATACTTTAACAATATATTCTTTTTTATTGTATATTTTATTTATTTACATTTCAGATGCCATCCCCTCTCCCCATTTCCCCTCCCTAAAAACCTCCTATTTCATCCCACCTCCTCCGTTTTGCTTTTATACATTTTAATTACATGCAAGTATTAAGGTCAGTTCTGGTTTGAGGAACTAGCAATACAGTAAATGCAAATACTCAAGGAACAAGCAAGACAATAAACACAAATAGTCAAAGAACAAGCAGGGCAATAAACAAAATTCTGTGAACACTCCCGTGATCACTGTTTCTAAGGGTCTATCAGATGACCAAAATATCTGAGCCAACTTCTCTGTCCTACCCAAAGTCATTTTCATGTCTGACACCTACTTCCTTGTTCTAGCCTACAATTTAGATTCCTGCCTGAAATTACTTCTTTGTTCTAGCCTAGGATTTAGATTCCTGCCTGAAATTACTTCTTTGTTCTAGCCTAATTTCTGATTCCTGCCTGAAGCCCACTTCCTTGTCCTTGGCTCATGTCAGATTCTTGCCAAGCAGCTCCAAAAACTCTCTGCCTCTCCCCCTTTTTTATTTCATAAACAAGACTGAGCCTGTCTTAGGTCATTCTGACAAGAATTCCTTCCTTAACTGTCATGGAATATGCATTATCAAAAGCAATGTACTTCTGTCTTAGGTTGGTAAGGCTCTGTGCAGAATCTTACCCTTCCTTGGCTTGCCAGCCTGTTAATTTAATAACTCTGTCTAGGGGTCCGTTTTCAGGTTCAAGCCATGTACTTTGGCTGCCAACATGTTGATGTTGTTAAAGACATGTTTAACATGATGGGCAGGAATAAAAGTATTCCCAGGACAAAAAGAGCTAACATGATCAAGCTATTTGGTCAAGCCATCCTTGAAGCTTGACCAAAATGCAAATACTGACCTCAGGCCATGGGTAATTTTATCAGTGGTATCTACCACATCAACACTCAGAAGAGCAGCATTCTTTAAATTTATAAGCTCACTATGTAGTGTTAAACCATCTAGAGAGGTGTTAGAGTTATGCCAAATACATTGCAAGTGTCTTTATACTTTTACCTAATTATAATGACTACCATTTTAAATTTTAGAACTAACATGAATCCAATGGTATTTGCCATGACACTCAAGATGGACAATATATTCTTTACATGTTTTAAGTACACATTAGTATTATATCTAATGTATAAATCTAGAAATAGAACTATCAATACATATTGATCAATAATTCAATGATTTAAACATTCATTCAGTTTCTTTGAGACTTAATTAAATGCTTCAGTTCTTTCTGAATCAATTTTATTATCATATACACATTGTCAAGTATCATATACACATTGTCAAGAGATCATAATTTATGGTTAAGAACTGACCACAATTGATGGAGCTGTGTGATGGATAGAGGGATTTGGTTTATGATTTGCTTTGTTGCTATGAGTGTTTGCAATTCTTCCTAACAATTTTTAAACTACTAAAGAAAAAAACCACAACTTGCATATATAAATATATTTTTATCTACCCAATTATTTCTTAAGAAAATTAAAAAGTAAATGCATTACCACTGACATAAGTGAGTACAAGTTAAATCATATTTGTGTTTGAAGGGAAATGAATGTGCTCTAGTTTTATCTTTGAAAACACTTCCAATGCTCTTTTGAAGAAAAATACTTTACTAATTGCTCAAACATATAACATTTTAAAAGTATAAAAAGCACCAGACTCGCCTTCTTTAAAATATCAAAGCATTAAATTCCTTTTTAAAATCTTAGCCTGTTCCCAGAATAAATAGTAGCACTAACAATAATCTCACCCTCAGTCCCCATGAAACACACCACCAGAGTGCATGGCACTCCCATTAGATGTGGATGCTTGGATTTACCTTGTGCTCTGGATGCTAGCCAAATGCTAGCACATGCACTGTGCTCAGGAAATAGAATAGTTACACATTGCATTACAGAGGTTACTAGTTTCCTCACTATCTTATGGTGAAGGTTAACGAGACAACAGTCAAAGCCTGTAAACTGAATATCTACTTGGTTGACCCTCTGCCCCAGGCAGTAAGTCTATCTTGAGTGTAAGGAAGACACTGGAGTCAGAACGACACAAGAAAAGCTATGTTTTGCTGCTACTCACGGCATGGCTTTCTCTGCAAGGACATATTATTCAGGATATTCTGATTTAAATTTGGGCACTCAAGGGAGGGATGGTGGGACTTCATGATGGGGTGCACTATGTTATAAGAACATAAAAGAATGGGGATTCTTCTGGTTTATTCTCTGTGACCTTCCTCAATCTAATACATCTTCTTAAGTAGCTCGCACCCTAATTAGAGATACTACGAATCCCAACCTCCTGACTCTCTCTTCTTTTGACAATATGAGAGGACTTAGAGAGGGCACTTACTATTTGTGTGATTTCCCTGCTCCTGCCCTAGTGTTGTGTTTGCAAGTGAAATGTCCTCCAGAGGCCCATGTGTTTGAATATATAGTTTCCAGTTGGTGGCGCTGTGTGGGAAGGGTCTGATGCAACCCTTAGGAGAGGGAGCCTTGTTGGAGGGCAGACCTCAAGGCTCTATAGGCTGACCCACTCCTTGTTTTCTGATTCCTGACCATTGATGCAATGTGACAAACTGGCTCCTGCTCAGGCTCCCCTTCTTTCCTGCCAGGATGAGTCATATCTGTTTGGAACTGTAAACAAGAGGAAACTCTTTCTTCTCTAAGTTGCTTGGATCGGGTATCTTGCTGCAGCAGCATGTAAGAAAGACAGATAATGTGAGATAAAACGTGAATATGTGAAATAATTAATAATAATACTAAATAATAAACAGCCTCCCTCCCAATCACTGCCAAAATAGATATATATTATATATTAGTTATATAATAATATAAATAATAATAATAAACATAAGTAATACAATTTGTAAAGGCATGGAAATATTTAAGTTAAACTTAGGATTGGTGTTTAATGTCAGTTCATCATTTAAGTTGCGTTTTCTGTGCAAGTCAAGAGAGTTTTCAGAATAAACCTCAATGGAACACAATAACTACCAATACATAGTGGCTTTCTAAATGCCACTTAGGACAGGTGGTGTATGTATATACATTGGTCTAAGGTATGCTTGGCGAATCTTTATGATCTCTCCTTTGTCTGGTAGGTATCTGCCCTCCCATATGGTAGAAGATGAATGAGTTTTGGAGTTTCACACCCAGAACCAGCTGAGAACAGTTTTATACACGACTCTAATAAGGTCCCACATGCACTTCTCTCCCTGTCACCACAGTGACTCCACTTCTCACTCTTGCTGTGTGACTCTGATCAAGTTTCTCCATCCTGCCAGAACACAAGGATAGAAATCAGTCAACCCTAGGGCAGAGGAGGCAATAATCAATTCACCCCTACAGCTCAGAACCGTATTCTAACTGCTGGAGAGAGCCTCTCTCCCGTTACTGCCAAAATCAATTTACTGTTTGAGTCAAGGATCCCAAATCCTCGGGAGAATCCTGCACCAGACACACATCATATCACTTTCCTTGCCATCAAGATGTTTTATAGGGAATGTGTGTGTTGTGTTGCTGTGCATATGTGTTTAGGTAATTTAGAAAAGCATACTGTCCTGGAAAGATGGGCCAGTTAGTACCCGGGAGAGATGTCTCATACTTCTGTTTCCTGTTGTGTTGAGCATATACTCCAATCATGTGCTTGTTAGTGGCCAACTGAATTCAGAAACCAGCATGCGAAGAAGAGGCTGGTGGAGCCCTTTCCAGACCCAGGAAGAGCTCAGGGGTGCCTGTTTCATCAAAGGAAGCCTGGCTCCTGCCAAAGCCTGGTTTGCTCATTCTCCTGATGAATTAGTTGTATTAGCACGCCGGAAACAAAATAGCAATCTGGGAATGATTTCTACAAAACTTGATATGCCATCCAAATATGGTTAACCCACCCAAGGACTTCTGCCCTTGCTGCTGTGAAATAACTCGGAGCCACAACTGATTTAATCAGAGCTAATCCTCTGTTCCCTTTGCTGTCAGACGATTTCCCTTCCTTTCTGGATGTCAGTGTTTGAGAGAGTCATAAATAAGCCTCTTGCTTTTCCAATAGGAAGGTTTGTTTTTGGTTTTGGTTTTTTTTAACTGAGACTCAGGATATGGAATCTTCCAGGACAGAAGTTCATCTGGGGATGCAGAGTGCTCAGGAGAACTATTCACACGTTGTAATGAAATACAGATTAGATACTGGCTTTACGGGTGCCAAGTGGCGAGCCAGGAATGACAGACACAAGCTTGTCTTCAAACCTTGCAAATGACGGAGAAGTGTAGACATGCACAGGGCCATCAGAACGAGCCTCGCTCAGCACTGTTCCTGTTGCTTTAGGTTATGCTGGGGGCAAGAGCCAGTCACTAGAGACTGTTTATACCTCATTGTCCCACGGAATGTCCTTGTAACACAAAGTAACTGCTGGACAAATGATGTCGTTGCTACCAGCTACTTAACTCTCCAATGGAGATAATGATGAAGACCATGCACCCGACTGGAAGAAGTGAGAATTTATCTCATTTCAATTAGTGTTCATTCCAAGTGTTAATACACTGGAATGTATCTCTTCATGATTCACACTGCCTTATTCATGCGTAGTTAGACTGAAAATTTTAAAATACCACTTACTGACCGGTAAAGTAGTGGAGGGAATAAAGGTGCTTGCTACTAAGCCTGACAACCCACATGGTGGAAGAGAAGAACTAACTCTTACAACCTGTCCTCTGGTCTAGAAATATATGCTATGGCACACACACACACACACACACACACACACACGCACAGGCACACAGATGCATGTATATATACATATACATATATACATATATATACATTCATACATACATACAAACACACTCACACACAGAGGCAGTAAGTATTTTTATAAATTCTTTAAAAACTAAAGCCACATATTGCATTTGGGACAGCTGGTCTACAGGAAGATTTCTGAATGTACGAGGATACAGTGAGTCAGAAGGTGGCAAACAACTCAGTGTTTGGGTACAGAGTATGTTTCTATTTTAGACTTCCTAGGCTTTCAAACCCCAGTTTCTTTACCAGACAAGGTTTAAGATGTGAGGAACAGGCAAAGTACCTGAACTCTCCTCACAGAGTCTCCGTTATTAGTTAGTATTAGAAGGTGACTTTAGAAGACACAGTGGAGGCGGGAGAAGGAGGAAAGAATCATGGTGTGTGTGCGCGTATGATTAAAGACCAGTGCTCATGTATGGAAATATGATGATATCATTTAGATATCAAAGTATGTGCTTTCAGCCAACTATATTATACAGCTTCCCAGGTTAGAGGTAAAGACAGGGTTGCTCTAGAAACTTCTAATCAGCAAAAAAGAAGTGATCTAGCACAGCGGTTGCAGATGTAGCCTGGGTTCAAATCCTGCTGACGGGAGTGCTATAAAACCTCAGGAATCAATGCCCCCACACCTGGAGCCTGGGTGCAAATCCTGCTGACGGGGGTGCTATAAAACCTCAGGAATCAATGCCCCCACACCTGGAGCCTGGGTGCAAATCCTGCTGACAGGAGTGCTATAAAACCTCAGGAATCAATGCCCCCACACCTGGGCTTCTTTCTGTGGGAATGGACAGGGAAGCAACCACTGAGTACAACTTCACAGGAAGACAAAACGTCCTTCTAGCAGGGACCTGCTGACAGTTCTTCCCAGGCTGTTCTTGCTTGGATGGGTGGGAAACAGTCTAAGGTTTTGTTTGTTTGTGTGTTTTGTTTTGTCATTAGGTCTCTTGTTTGTGATGCCTTTATTTTGTAAATTTAGTCCTAATAAATCTGAGTGTGCACCTTTTATCTCTTGTTATTTTCTTAAACCTTCTACTTCAAAAGGATTTCTAGAAATTGAAAAAGGTATTTCTAAATCAAGAGTATAGGGCTGGAGAGATGGCTCAGTGGTTAAGAGCACTGACTGCTCTTTCAGAGGTCCTGAGTTCAATTCCCAGCAACCACATGGTGGCTCACAACCATCTGTAATGGGGTCTGATGCCCTCTTCTGGTGTGTCTGAAGAGAGCAATGATGTACTCATATACATTGAATAAATAAATAAAATAAATAAATAAGAAATTAAAATAGTCTATAAGAGAGTATAAAATTTAAATTATTTATCTTTGGGGGTAATGTTTCTAAAATTTCTAAGCTTTTTTCCAATTAATTTATTTATTCACTTTACATCCCAATTGGTTATCCCCATCTCCTCCCAGTCCCCCCTTCACAAGACTTCTCTCTCATCCCTCTTTCCCCTTCATCTCTGAGAAGGATGAAGTCCCCCCCTGGGTAGCAACCCACCTTGGTACCTTAAGTCACTTCAGGACTAGCCACACCCTCTCCCAGTGAGGCCAGCCAAGACAGCTCAGTTAGGGACAGGATCCACAGGCAGGCAACAGCGTCAGGTTAAGCCCTGGGAGACCCACATGTAGACCAAGCTGCACATGTGTGGGCAGGGGGTGAGGGAGTATATCCAGCCTTTGTATACTCTTTGGTTGGTGGTTTAGTCTCTAGGAGCCCCTGTGGGTGCAGGTAAGTTGACTGTTGGTCTTTCCTGTGGCGTTCCTATCCTTTTCAGAATCCCTCAATTCTTCCCCCAACACTTCCCCAAGACTTCCAGAGCTCCATCTATGTTTGGCTGTGGGTCTTTATATCTGTTCTGGTCAGCTGTTAGGTGGAGCCTCTCAGGGGACAGTTAAGCTAGGTTCCTGTCTGCAAGCATAACAGAGTATCATTAATAGTGTCAGGGATTGGTTCTTGTCCATGGGGTGGATCTCAAGTTGGGTCAGTTGTTAGTTAGCCATTCCCTCAGTCTCTATGTCATTTTTGTCCCTTCACTTCTGGTAGGCAGGACAAATCTTGGATCAAAGGTTTTATGGGTGAGTTGGTGTCCTTATCCATCCACTGGCAGTTCTGCCTGGCTATAGGACATGGCCACTTCAGACTCTGTGTCCCCCACTGCTAGGAACCCTAAGCCTTTTTTTTTTTAATGAGTTCTAGAAAAGGTTTCATAAGCTGCTGAGGTTTCAAAATGTAAGCTACACTCCCTGGAGAAATTGCTTCAGATCATGAAGCTAACTCAGCATCTATGAGAAAGATCAAAGATGTTAAATCACCTCAGAAAATTCGCTACAGTCCAGAAGAGTTGTTTTTTATAAAATCTGCTAAAACCATTTCCTCTCCAGCTTGAACATCCTATCTCTTTTAGTAAACACCCAATAAAGCCACTGGTTTGCATTGGAGAACCTTGTATAAAAAGATAAATACAGTATAGAAAAACAAAAGACTAAAACCCAGCCTTTCACTTACTCCCGATGGCGGGCTTGCAACAGCTATGGCTCCTCTTTTGTTTCTCACCCATGAGTGCTGGGAGCAGAGAAAAGAGCACAGTTTGCCAGGGGTCACCGCCAGGGGAACTCTGTAAGAGAGGGCTGACCTTGGTTTTCTTAAATGCCAAAGCCCTCCTTTTCCCTCCACATGCTTTCTCCAGCTCCACCTAGATTCAATATATGACAGCATGGAGAAACCCAGACTGCCTTCTGCTCAAGACTCCTTAGTGTCTGTCAGAAGAAAGTGAATTTAGGGTACCTTACCTTCAAATAAATATGAAGACATTGGAGACCGTCCAGAGAAGACCAAGAAACCAGCTGAAGAAACCCCAGGGGATTTGGCTTAAGAGTAGGAAGATTTAGAGAGGGAGAGGAAGGGCATTCTTGCTTCTGCTGAGTTTTAAAGCCATGAATTAGTGATGTTGAGAAGCCTGAAAGGATCTGTCATCCTTAAGATGGAGCTGGGCAGTGCCCTGGGTCATTTCTATTTTACAATTCTAGAAATCCACCCTTCCATTACCAATGTCACAAAGAGAGACCTGAATTCTCAGAATGCCGCAGTAAGGGAAACTAAAGACTGCCTGACTCTAAAAGTAAATGAAACCCCAGAGAGATGATCCCCAGGAAGTGGCTGTCTGTGGGCAAGCAGCTCTAGAGCACCCGCCTACAGTTCAGTTTCCAATGACATCACTCAGAGAGGACCCTGCCTACTGGGTGTAAAACACTTGTCTATCCCCGGGCCAGAGGAGATGCACGGTGGGTACTTAGTGACTCCTGATTGGTGAGTTGGTGTGATCAGAGGGAGAGGTGTCCAGTATGCTGGGATTACCTACCTGTGGCAGTCTGAGCCCATCTCTTCTCTGTACAAAAGCTTCTGGGAGTACCTGGTCCACACTAAAGGCAAGGTTCTCCTCCTAGAACTTTTGTTATTGTTAGGGTTCATTGGGTTTTAATTGCTTTTTTTTTAAATCACATGTACAATTTATAAAAAAGGAAAAATGTGAAGACAAACAGCATCATGTGTACTAACAATATATATATTTCTTTTTTAAAAAAATTCAAAGACTTTGTGTGATTTTTGGAGGATGTCACAGGGAGTGGGTACCACCAACCAGGCAGTATACACCAGCTGATACAAGGCCCCTGACACATATACAGTAGAGGGCTGCCCGGTCTGGCCTCAGTGAGAGAAGACATACCTAACCCTTGAGAAACTTGAGGCCCCAGGGAGTGAGGAGGCCTGATGGGGTGAGTGGGTAAGGACATCCTCTTGGAGACAGGAAGGAGGAGTGGGATGAGAAACTATCTGTGGGCGAATGAGGAAGGGTATAATGACTGGACTGTAAAAAATAAAAGTAATAATAAAAAAGAATGACAGTAAGCATTTTTTCTCTTCTTTTTTAATTTTCTGTAAATGTCTGACAACGTGATATTATTTAGTAAAAGTTTGATGGCATTCAGAAGCAAAAAAAATCTAAAAACATTAAAATGTGTTTAAGTATGCACGTGTGAACCATTTTTCTGCCACAGTTTAAATGTGCAACGTGGTCAGTGAACTTCTAAATAAATTTCTTTATGGTTACGCTGCATTCATAGTATACTTCATATTGACAGTCGAAACTTTCTCCATTTTAATTTACTTTACAGTCAATTTTGTGTTTGCTCTGGTCACGCTAATAGACCAGTGTCCAGCTGCCGTTCGTTGGCTTAACAACGATATTACCTAACGCTAGCTACTTATAGCACTCCATTTTATCATTTTGAGAAAGAACTGTTATTCAGTTGCATACTAAATTTCCTAGATTTATTTAGCTCATATTTTATATAAAACGAATAAGTGATTGGGGTGTATGGCTGGAGAAACGCCTCAGCGGTTAAGAGCACTGACTGCTCTTCTGGGAGATACTGGTTCAGTTCCCAGAACCAAATGGCAGCTCACAACTGTCTGTAACTCCAGTTCCAGGGGATCTGACACTGATATATACTGATATATGTGCAAGCAAAACAACAATGCACATTAAAAAAATAAAAAGGAATCATTAAAGTTGTTTTAGAAGAATGATTGCATAATTTTGATGTAAAAATGTAGGTATTTGTGCTTTAGAGAGCCAGTGTTCTTTCCTAACTTAAATCTGTTTTCCACTTGCATTAGGTAGCAGGAGAACATTGTCTTAGTCAGTGTTTCTATTCCTGCACAAAACATCATGACCAAGAAGCAAGTTGGGGAGAAAAGGGTTTATTCAGCTTACACTTCCACATTGCTGTTCATCACCAAAGGAAGTCAGGACAGGAACTCAAGCAGGTCAGGAAGCAGGAGCTGATGCCGAGGCCATGGAGAGATGTTACTTACTGGCTTGCTTCCCCTGGCTTGCTCAGTTTGCTTTCTTGTAGAACCTAAGACTGTAAGCCCAGGGATGGCACTATCTACAATAGACTCTCCCACCCTTGATTATTAATTGAGAAAATGCCTTACAGCTGGATCTCATGGAAGCATTTCCTCACGGGAGACTCTTTTCTCTGTGATAACTCCAGTTTGTGTCAAGTTGACACAAAAAACCAGCCAGTACAAACATAACGTGGGATAAGACTGAATGAACATCTGCTGGGCCTCACTCTAAAGTCTGGGTTCATCTTTCGGCAAATATCTTGAGAAGGATGTTGAAAAGCAATAAAATCCCAAACCAAACAGAGGCACATAAGATCCCCTAACATCTTGAATACTTTAATCCCCTGTACATTTTAAATGCCTCCGTGATCCCCAACCCACTCCCAGCACTTTGCCTATAGTGAAAGGAGAAGGCCAAGGACTTCAGAGGGAGAGGAGTGAGTCTTCATTGTGTGTTACTTCACAGAGAACTGGGAGTTCTCAGGCCTCTTGAAGGACAAGATCAGATAGAATAGTTTCACAAAGCAGTGGGAGGGGCTGGAGAGATGCTCCATCATCAAGGGCACTGGCTGCTCTTCCAGAGGACCCCAGTTCATTTCCAGCATCCACAGGCGGCTCACAACCATCTTCAACTCCAGTTCCAGGGAATCTGATGCTTTCTCGGAGCTCTGCCTGGACAAGGAACAAATGCAGGGCACAGATATACATACAGGCATAACATCCAAAAAACAGAGTGTTTTTAAAGGCAGTGGAAAACCAAAAAACAAACAAAAAAAAACAGAGAGAGAGAGAGAGAGAGAGAGAGAGAGAGAGAGAGAGAGCAACTAATGAATAGCCTAGAAACACAACACAAAGGCTGGAGAAATGGCTCAGTGGTTAAGAGCACTGGTTGCTCTTCCAGAGGCCCTTAGTCCAATTCCCAGCAACCACATGGTGGCTCACAACCATCTGTATTGGGATCTGATGCCCTCTTCTGGAGTGTCTGAAGACAATGACAGTATACTCATATACATTTTTTTTTAAATCTTAAAGAAGAAAAAAGGAAGGAAGGAAGGAAGGAAGGAAGGAAGGAAGGAAGGAAGGAAGGAAGGCAGGAAGGAAGGAAGACAACACAAAACATGCTTCAGAGTGCAATAAGAATGATTTGGGGTTCCCAGTTGCTGCTGGAGACAGACAGGTTGGTGCCTGTCCTGTCCTGCAGTCCTGAGACTTCTTCACTTGGTTGTGGACTTCATATTTACACTGGAAAATGTTCAACTTCTAAAACAAAATGTAAACAATGAAGGAAGGGACGAAGGGTAACTGGGGAGTGACCAAAAGCAAACCCCAGGAGTGACTCTGCCCTAGAACACTGAAAACCACAGAATAATGCAGAAGGAAATGACAAATGACCCTAAGAAGCAGGAGAACACCTGTGTTTGTGTACTGGGAGACTTCCTGTCATGGAGGTGCTATCCCTGGGTGGGTGGGTCTGAGCTGTGTAAGATAGCACACCACCAGCCTGGGAGCGGCCATGATGCAGTGTTCCTACACGACCTCTGCTTCAGTGCCTGCCGTGGCTTCCTCTGACGTTAGACTGTAACCTCTATGTAAAGTAACCACCACCCGAAAGATGACGATACAACAGAATCAGAATCCGCATCAAAATCCCAATGGCCATTTGGCAGAGATGAAAACCAAGAGACACAGTGGTAAGACTCACAGTCATTGATTAAAAATGTTACAAGAAATAAAACAAAACCCAAAGCACCAGTTACCAAACCAGTGTGGTGCAGACAAAGATCTGCATATGCATTAATGTATGTAATAAGACTGAAGTCCTAATTGGTCAATGAATTTCAATAAAAGCGACTGACCAACCACTCACAACACGGGGACAACTGGATATCTACCTTAAAGAAAGAAAGTAGCTTGTTCCCTCACAAAACCTAAGGGAAGAATGGAGGGAGACATTGCTCACTAGTGAAGCACTTTCTGGTATGTGCATGGCTCTGAGTTCAGTCCTTAGCACCCCACCCCTGCAAACTAAATTATTATAGATCAAAACCAAAAGTCCTTCAAAGCAACAACAAAAGATATAGATCAAAACCTAAACATAAGGGTTGAAACCACCAACTCTTCAAATTCTTTAAAGAAAACATATGGATTGTGTTAGACTTGACAATAAATTCTTGGATACAACTCAAAAGAATAAAAGAAAAAGGCATGTAAAGAAAAATTAGATAAATTAGATTTCAGTAAAATGTAAAACTTACATGTATCTAACATCACTATCAAGAAAACGAAACACAACACAGAATAAAGAAAATATCTAAAGATAAAGGTAATCTGGTGTCCAAACTATGTAAAGGTATCTCACAAGCCAACAATAACAAGCAACCCAGCTAAAAAAAAACTTGAACAGACATTTCTACAGAAGAAATATACAAAGCCCAATTAGCATATGAAAAGATATAACATAATGATTAATTACAGAGATGTAAATCAGACTATCACATGTTCATAGCCCCTAGAACAGCTTTCATGCTTTAAAAACAGACTATAATAATAAAAAAAACAGACTAAACAGTCAGGGATGTGGACAGAGTAGAATCCTGGGGTACTACAGGCTGAGATAGTGAGCTGCATAGAAAAGAGGCTGTGCGTCCGGAACAGTCAAACGTAGATCTCTAGTGGATGCAGTCATCCCTTTCCTAGGTATCGACCCAACAGAAATGAAGGCTGGTATTCAAACAGAAGTAGACGTGTTCAAATGTTCACTAAGTGTGTGGATTAACAGATTTTGAGCCATCAATAAAATAGAATGTTACTCAGCTATAATAAGTGAGTGACGTTCTAGAGGTTCATGTCAGTGATCCTCTGATCCTCAGTGTCACACACTGTGTGAGCATGTCTAGGAAGTGTTCAGAATAGACATATAGACATAAAATTATAGACATAAAAAGATTAGTGGTTGCAGGATCTGGAACACAGGGAAAAGGGGGAATGAAGGCTTTAGGATACATTTCCTTCTGTGGGGACTGAAAGTCTTACAACAACACAGAGATAATGTTTGCACTGGTGATTGTACTACGTCAGTCCATTGTACACTGTAAGATGACTATTTTGTTATAGGCATTTGCCTCAATTATACATATTCATTTAAAAAAGTTTAAAAAGTGAGAATTACAAACAGGGGAGGATGAAAAAGCAAAAGAGCAGGAGAAAAGGTGGAGGAAGAGAAAGAGGTAAGGAGGGAGGCAACGAGGGGGAGGAAGAAAACGATAAAAGAAACACAGAGCTACAGCACAGGGCTTTAATTGGGATCTCAAGGGCAAGTGGGCTTTATGAAGAAAGCTGTGCTCTCCCGTGCAGCTGGCTCCAGGATAAGCTGTCTACTTTGGAGAAGAGTTTGTCAACAGCTGATAAAATTCACGTAGACATAACTCAAAGCTGCCGTCTGGATGAACGCCACCAGGGACCATCATATACGTGCCCACTGAGTCATGCGCGCAGCACTGGACTGTTAGGTTTAAGTGTTGAGAAGAAGTGAGTGAAGAAGACGACAGCCATGTTATGGTGCCTTACTGTCTTTTCCTGCTGCTGTGACCAAATACGATGACAAAAGCAAGAAGGGTTCAGCTCACATCTCATGGATACAGCTCATCACGACAGGACAATCAAAGAGGGAGGAGCTTGAAGCAACTGGTCACACCATATCCTCAACCAGAAAGCAGAGGGCAATGAACACACACCTGCTCTTCAGCTCTCCAGACAATCCAGGACCCCAGCCAGGGAAGGAACACCCACAGTAGGTAAGTCTTCCCACGTCAATGAAACCAAGATGAACCTGTACACCTGCACATGCATGCTCAGAGGCATACACACACACACACACACACACACACACACACATATGTATGTATATCTCACTAGAGTATGGTGATATAGTATCATAGTAAATTTATGTTATAGTAGAAAGAAATGAAAGATATAAACAGAAGTAGGAAGAATTATTGCAGGCTTAAAAAAATGAAAGAAATCAAGAAAGACAGGGAGGGAGGGAGGGAGGGTGTTTTAGTTAGAACTTCTATTGTTACGCTGAAACACCATGACCAAAAAGCAAGTTGGGGAGAAAAGTGTTTGTTTACCTTATAGTTCTAAATCACTGTTCATCAATGAAGGAAGTCAGGACAGGAAGTCACACAGGGCAGGAACCTAGAGGCAGGACCTGGTGCAAAGGCTATGGAGGAGGGTGGCTTTCTGACCATGGCTTGCTTAGCCTGCTTTCTTATAAGACCTAGGACCACAGCCCAGGGATGGCCCCACCCACAATGGGCTGGCCCCTCTCCCATCAGTCACTAAGAAAATACTCTACATGTTGGAGATTGGCTCTAATGCTTTACTTCAATCAGGAATCTGTATCCAAAAGCTAAAGATCTTGTCCCCATTTGGTTTTTGATCAATCAATACAGATGCCAGCCGCCAATGGTTGGGCAAAGGGAGACAGGGCCGGGCCCTTAGAGATACATGGGCTAGGACTCAGGGAAGAGGAGACGCAGACTCGCCAGGACTTGGAGAAGGATGGGATGCAGGAGCGGCAGGAGATAAAGACAATCAGCCATGTGAGATTTCTGATAAGTGGCCAGTGGCCACTTCCCCGATTGGTCCTGGAGTAGCAGGGGAAGGTTTAGGAGTGCCCAGCCTTTGAGGTAGCCAAGGCACTTTAAAAATAAGCTAATGTGTGTGTGCCTTTCATTCCAGAATCCAAAAATAGCTCCTCGGCAGGTGCATGTGTCCAATCCGCCAGAAGCCAAAGCAGTATAGCTAAAAACTCACCCCTACACACCCACCTGGATCTTATGGAGGCATTTTCTCACGTAGGGTTTCCTCTTTTCAGATAACTCTAGTTTGTGTGTCAAGTTGGCATAAGGTCAGCTGGCATAGACAGAGAGAGGACGAGTCGGGCTGGATCTCATCTGGAAGCCAGGGCATTTAGTGAACTAATGCATAAGCCTCAAGTGTTGAGGCCAGAGAAGGAACATGCTGATGAGAACAGGAAGGCAAGCCTAAAATTAAAGTGTCACCAAGACTTGTGGACTGAGGTATGATGTCATGTTTTACCTGGAACTTATTCTTTACCATAAATATTTCTCCCACCACAGGGCAACTAGTCAGCATGGCTGTCTTCCTGCTTAGCACCAGTCCAGGGCAAAGCCCACAGGACAAAACAAGAAGAAGGCTGCTCTTCTTATGCGGCTAGAAGATCCAGGAGGTCTTACGACCTTGAGGCTCCATTTCACCAGGTATTTAATCTCAGGAAGACTCTGCCGTAGTCAAGGTAACCAAGTGCATGAGGGGAAGAGAGAATGAGATTGCTACTAAGTAGCAATGCTTATACAACACTGACCATAGAAGGAACTGTAGTCCGTGGATGAGTCAGGAGCCTGGCATGGACTTCTTTGGTCCTAGGTCTTCTTTGGGTTTTACAAAGCTGAAATTGAGACATCGCACAGTTGATGTTCACAGCTAGATATTTGGTGGGGGAAAAATCAACTTCCAAGGTCACTTAACCTTACCATTAAAATCCATGTCACTGGTTTGTGGACAAGAGGCTGTTGCCTGGAGGTTGCCTCTGGACTCTAAGAGGCCACCACGCCTGCTCACTACAGGACGTCATAGCCATTTACTTCACCAAGCCAGAAGGGATAGTCTCTACAGAAAGTCTGATAGCTAAAGGCAGCCTTTTATGACAGATTGTGGTCACAGTAGTGGCAGTCTTGGTTTTGTGGTCATTCTGAGGCTTGAAACAGATTCTGATTACTCAGTGAATAAATGTTTGTCGTTGGGGGCCAAAAAGATGGCCCAGCTTATAAAACACTCCTCACCAAGCTTAATGACCCTGGTTCGATCCCCAGAACCCATAAGAAGGTGGAATAAGAGGACCACTTACACAAAGTTGTCCTCTGTCCTCCGGCCCCTCTCTCCACAGCACACATATACACAATGACAATACTTTAAAAAAACAAAACAAACAAACAAAAAACAGAAAACAGAAAAATGTGTGGTGGTGTACACCTTGAATCCCAGCACTCAGGAGGCAGAGGCAGCAGGATCTCTTTGAGTTTGAGGCCAGCCTGAACTACACAGTGAGTTCCAGGACAGCCACGGCTATGTAGAGGCCCAGTTCAAAACAATCAAACAAGCGAGCAAACAAACAAATTAACTAACTAACTAATAAGACAAACAAATTAATAAAACAAATAAACAAAAAGCACAACAAAAAAATGTCCTTCTTGGAGTCATCTCTACCAGAATGGTTATAGAAAATGAAAATCGGCAAAAAGGATGTCACTGAAATCTTTAAGTTGTGCGTCTAATTTTTTGTTAACTGCGGTGCCCATTAGCATATCAAAGCACTGTCTTGGCTTTGCAAGTTCCTGCTAGCCTTCTGGCTAGCCTCAGCCCTTCTCATCCTGAGCTCCACCCTAAAGGTCTCTACCCCTTGCTCTCCTTCGCCCAGCTGCTTGTTCCTATAGAAGCCTGGCAAGATGCCTTCTTTTGGCTTTTGGCTCTTGGTGGTCTTTTCTATCTTGGCCCTCTCTGTTTTCTTCTCTTCCTCACATCCACCCCATGCGCCACCTTCCCATGGCCTGGTTCACTCTGCTACTCATATTCAGTGTGCTATTTTCTCTCCCTGCTCTAGACTCTTCCAGATGCCTCTGGCTGTACTCCCCCTAGTATCTACAGTAAAAACCTCTTCAAACACACCTTAGAAAGGTCATGTCCTCATTTATTCACGGTCACCACGTAGTTTGGTCTCCTAAACAAAATGAAAACTTCGTAGAGGCAAAAATGCATGTGAAGTTGCTTCAAATTGCTCTTTTTTGCGTATTATTTGCCTATTTAATTGCTTGTGCGGCATTTGTGATTTATTTTTCTTTTATGATGATCCTTTATCCTTTATCTCCCCCCCCCCAACCTGTCTATCCATGAATAAACATTTCCCCTTTTCTGTCCAGTACACCTATATATCCCACACCCCTCCGGTGATTTATCTTCTCTGTGGCCGGGTGAGAAGGCAAGACAGTTGCTTTCCGTGCTTTCCATCACTCTCCACCAAGGGCAACTCAGGGTCTGGGCGTCTTTACCAACTTGTGAGTTCCGCACCCTGCTGGCTCCCGCTGGCTGCCCGCCTGCCTCGGAGCGCGCGCCCGAGCCCGTCCCCGCCGCTGGGAGCGGCTCCGATCGGCGGCGCCCCGGCTCGGGCGGGCGCGGGAGGACGCGTTCGGGATCCCGGCGGGTGCAGGCGGGCAGCGGGGCGAACGCGGTTCCGGCCACGGGTTTCGGGCCACCAGAGCCACCCGTCCCTGCGCACTCGGTCGGAAAGTTCTGCTGGCTCCATCAGGAGCGGCGTGCGGGCCGAGAAGGTAAGCGGAGAACCGCGCGCGGGAGTGGCAGCCCTGCAACTTCGCAGGGTTGCGGGGACCGGGACCGGGGGAAGAGGCTCAAACCCTCGGTGCGCGTCCCCTCTGCGCGCGCCCTGGAACCTGGTGCGCGCCGCGTGACGCGTAGCTCCCTCTGGGGATCGCGGGAGAACGAGCGGTCCTCCTTCCTCCCCCCCAACCCCCCAAGAAGCTGCCAGACCAGCGCTCCAGAACCTTCGCGGCACGTTACACACCTGGTGCCCCAAGGAAATATTCCGAGGGGAAAAGCCGATCCTGGGGCCCCAGCAGGTGTAGGTTTCACCAGGGACGAGTCGTG
>JANHMN010000019.1:21829731-21843386 GCA_030674055.1 Rhabdomys pumilio
CTTTTCTTTTCTTTTCTTTTCTTTTCTTTTCTTCCCCTGCCAGTGCTGGGAACCAAACCCAGGGCTGCTCACATCTTAGGCAAACACCCTACCACACCAGGCCCTATTTTGTCTGTTTTTATCTATGTATAAAATGATTCAGCCAGAGAGTTAACCAGCTCAGTCAGTACGAGGACCTTAGGTCAGGTCCTCAGCCTGTGAGGGGCACCTGTGTAACCCCAATGTTGGGGACTAGTGGGGACAGGCAAGTCCCTGAGCTTGCCGGCCAATCAGTCTGGCCATTAGTGTGCTCCAGGTTCAATGTCTGGCCGTGTTTTAAAAACTAAGAGAACAATAAAGGAAGGCAACTGACACAGCATGCTAATCTCTATATGCATACACATATGTGCACACTTAGACACAAACATATACATACTTTAAACACATATACAAAATTTAACAATTATTCACCAGAAAAAAAGTGAATTTTAAAAAATGAGGTATTTAGTAATGTGGCATTTTATTTCAAATTATATAGGGATTTAAAAGTACATTTTAAGCATTTGAACGTACGTTAACATTCCTTATATATAGGGAATCTATAAGCAGGAAAGGCTTCAGAATAAAAGCCTATATGATAGTCAATGTCCTGTGGACTTAATGATGGAAATATCTAAAGAAAATCGATAGCACTGACTCTTTTTAAGTTCTGATTGTTGTGTTAATGCATTACTATCTTTGCAATTAAAATATTTTTATATTTATATTTTATATGTGCATGAGTATATTGAGATTTGGCCTGTTGCTATGTGTTGTAATTCTAAACTCTATACCCAGAGGTCTAGGCCTATGAGTGACTTCTCGTGTTTACAAGCTTTTGTTGTGCAAACCTTGTTACTTGATTTAAAACTATTGGTTAAATACAATTGGGTACAGCCAATGACTGGAAGGATTAGAGGTAGGTGGGTTTGGAGTGACCTGGTTGGAGGAGAAGAGAGGAGAGAAGGAGGAGGGAGGAGGATAGGAAAGAGGAGGCCGCCATAAGGGGAGATGGACCACGAGCACATGGCCAGGAGAAACAGCAACTGTCTGGGGTACATAGCCAGGCCAGCAGTTAGAAGAGTAGATTAAGGGTTGCACCCCAGTGATTGTCAAAGACAAATAAAATAACAACAGTTTGAGCCCCATTTATTCGTAAGCTAGCTGGGGATAGGCTTACATTGGTTGTACTATATGAGCGTTTTATCTGCATGTATGTATGTGCACCACATACATGCTTGGTGCCCATGGAAGTCAGGAAAGGATGTTAGATCCTCTGGAAATTGTGAATCACCACGTGGGTGCTGGGAACTGAACCTGGGTCCTCTGCAAGAGCAACAAGTGCTCTTAACTGTGGAGCCATCTCTTCAGCCCCTGGTTTTTTTTTTTGATGTAAAATTACATTATATTTTTCTAAATTTTGTAAAGAATGCAAACTGAAAGCTGAAAGAAGTTGGATACCAGACATGGAGTTGCAGAGTTTAGAGTCCACCCAGCTGGTGGTTGGTCTTGCTTTAGTCCAGTATTTCCTCACTGTGATGTTTGGGAACGGTAATATATATTCTGTGATGTGTAAGGTATGTGATCTGATTTTTGATTTTAGGGGATTATAGTTAAGAGATTACATGAATCTCAGGCGAGACTTGAACTTCTGACTTTTAAACATTGTTGAGGCTGTGACAGACTAAGGAGACTATTGAAGTTGTACTAAATGCATTGTGCACTATGTTATAGCTACAAGCCTATGGGGGCCAGGGAGTAGACTGTGGTGGTTTGAATAGGTTTGGCCTCCATGGATTCATGTGTTTGAATGCTTGGCCCATGGGCAGTGGCACTATTCAGAGGTGTGGCCTTGTGGAAGGAAGTGTGTCATTGCGGGGGTGGGCTTTGCAGTCACTATGCTCAATCTCCATCCAGTGTTGGAATTTCAGTCTCCTGGCTGCCTTTAGATCAAGAAATAGAAGTTTGGCTCCTCCAAAATCAAGTCTGCCTGCAGGATGCCATGGTGCCACCATGATGATAACAGCCTGAACATCTGAAACTGTAAGCCAGTCTCAATTAAATGTTTTTCTTTATAAAAAGAAAAGAAAAAAAACAAAGAATGTGAAGTGAAGCTACTGATTATAAAAAGGAAAGTGTCCCATCATGCAGGTTCCTGCATCTTTACAGCAGAGCAGAAGTTATCCTGTGCATCTTTGCGTACATTTATACACATTCATAGAGGGCAGAAACTTTTTTCTAATAAGAAATTGCATTTACTTAGACGCATTCAGAATGTCAATAATACATAGTGGTATTCCATTACCAGAACACCAATTATCTTCGTATAAGCCACATCGGAGACAACTAAAGATGAAAACAAATCAATCAACCAATCAATCAAACACAGAACTACCATCCACATATATAACTAACTTGTTTTGGACTCTAACAAGAACCTGCTTTAAATTTCCAGACCAATATACAACCCCCAGACTGTACCAGGCAGTTATTGACTATTGCAATACCACCAGGACAGGGCTAGTTAAAGACACATTCAGTAGTGTGTCAGCTATTGGAGAAAAGACACTCTATAGTTTTAAAACAAATCTTAGAAGGCCTTACATTTCAATTATTTTCTTTAAAAGGAGTGAGGTGTGTGTGGCACAGGGGGTGGCGGGGTAAAGGCTTTATAGACAAAAAACTGAACTAGAATGACTTATTATCTTCCTCTTCCTCCTCATCTTCTTCATCCTCCTCCTCCTCCTCTTCCTCTTCCTTTCTTTTGAGCCTTGACCCTTCTCTGCTGCAGCTGATTTTCCTTTACTTCCGTAGAAGTAAAGGAAATGTCATGTCATGTCATGGCCCTGTCTTTTTTTTTTTTTTTTTTGTATTTTCCTTTCATCTTGGCAGCCTTCTTGTCACAGGGCTACCTTGTCACCTGCAGCCCTGCTGTTCCACATCTCTCCGGGTTTCATTGCAGCATCACCAATGGACCAGCCAGGATAGACTCCTTTGATTTAGGGGCAATACCTAGGACAAAACAAGAAGGTTGAAGGAGGCCACTTGGGTGCACTGGGGTCCTTGAACTCTTTTTCAGTCCCCCATTTGGGTGGTCTACGTTTTCATGTCAGTCTTGGCCCTGTCTTTACATTTCTCCTCTCTTTAGCAGACACACAGTCCCTGCCTCTCTGAGGACTTCTTACAGAACTCTGAGGAGCTGTCAGAAGCATCCGTGCTCCTTCTTGTGCTCCTCCTGGCAGCTTTGCACATAGAGGCACATGAAGACTTCTGCCTCTTCGACTCTCCTTTGCGCATGTTTAGTTGATTTTTCTCTTTGAGGCACAGAATCGCCCAATACCCATCTGTCTCTTGCTTGTCCCAGCACTGTCTCTTCGGACCTCAATGTACTGAAATGTCTATGTGAGCAGGAACCAGACCTAGAAACACTTTTAATTAAAGGGAAAGGGAGTGGGGTGGGGGTTAAACACACGTGAAGCCACTGGTCTGGGTTTTACTGCCCTACTTTGGTTCCTTTATAACAAACCAAACCTAACTTCATACTCAATCAAATGGAAACCTAATTTACAAGAATCCTTTCTGTAACAAATGGGCGGGTTTCAGCCAGTCAGGAAAAGCTGAATTTCAGCCATCCATAGGCAGCCAAATCATAACTTCATGCAAATGAGGCAGATGCCTCGTAGCCAGTCCAGAGATTTTTGGTTTTGTGTTCTACTTTTAAGTGGTTTGTATGAGGCTGGTTCTGCTGGGTAGCTCCTCTGAGTCCTTTATCTTTATGCCTGACTGACCTAGGCCCTCTTTGCCCCACCTCTGCCAATTTGTCTAAACTTTTTTTTCTCATAAGATAATAATAGAGGTGCTTTCTTAAGAATATTTTTTAAATGCTATTTCAACATAAGAAAACCTGTAGTGAACATGGCATCAGTATTTAGGTGGGCATGGTTAAGTACCTAAGGAAAACCATGAATCTGAGACTCCCTTGAGCTGTGTAGCAAAGCAAAGGGGGTGAGTGGGAGAGAGAACAAAGAAGAGAAGAAGAAAAGGAAGAGGAGAAGAAAGCAGAGAAGGGGAAATAATGCTTTAATATCCTAGGTGATAACAGGGCCTTCCCAATTAAAGAGGAAATGTGTCTCAAGAGCAGATTGTGTGGCTCCCTGCTGTTAAAAAGCAGGCTATTTTTTGGTCTATTATGTGGCTGTGAAGCCCAACATCAGAATCACAATTTCCCCTCGATGCAGTGTACGTACTTCTCCTGCCAAAGTACTGACATCTACTTCTTCTTCTTGAAGTTTACTAATTCAGCAGGGCGGTGTCATGATTAATTTCTGTATCAATTTTTCACTGAACTTGCTGTGTTCTCTCTATTGGAATAATTTATTGTTCTTAATGTGGAGGTGATCTTTCCATCACTAATAGAGTTCCCTCTCTTTTGTAATTCTTTACTTTGGACACCAGTCATTCTTGCAGTATCTTAACTTTGCCTTCCGGAGCAGCTTTGTACGAGGCTTTGCTCTTTTGTCTTGTTCTCTTCTCAGAAGGTCTAGAGAGATGACTCAGGGGGTGAAGACACTTAATGCCAAGCGTGATGATCTGAGTTCAGTCCCGGGTATCAGGCCAGGGTGGGAAATAGAGAACTGTCAGCCCGAAGTTTTCCTCTGACCTCACACGCATGTGCATCAAACCCTGAATACATAAGTGTAATTTAAAAGGTACAGCAATAGGTTGGGAATGAGGCTGCGGGGATTCTAATGTGGCCAAGTCATTTCCTTGTTTGAAACTAGGGAAAATACCTACCCACCTCTCCTTCCCGTGGCTTCTCCTTCTTACAGCTATGAAGATTCTGGGTTAGAGTTCTTCATGAGGGATGTTAGTTGTCACCATAGTTTCTCCTATCCAATGACGGGATGATAGTAACAGTCAAGGGTCAACTACATTGTGTTGTGTTGTGCTGTGTTGTATTATATTATATTGTGTTATAATTGTTCTGAGAAAAGGCAGCTCGTGAATCATAGTGCCGTTCTTCTGTTCCATAAGGAAACTGAGTTCCTACAGGGAAAAAAAAATCACTTTAAACCTTTTAGAGTTTTATCTTGTAGAATCTAAGCTTTGTTTTCTGTTCTTGCCTGCAGTTTAAAATCAATTGTAATCTTAGCAGCTAATGGCAGCATTAACGGGCCCTTTGTCTTTGACCAGTTCATGGTCAGATCTGCGAGCAGGGAGGTTAACACAAAAATTCTGATTTCCTGGTCAAAGTTATTCCTGCCATAAAAAGATGTGAATGCAGCTATTCTGGTCTTGATTCTTTTGCCCAGGAGCAGCTTTGAGCTGTGAGATTGTAGACTGGTCAGGTCTGGCTTTCAGTCTTTAAAGCAATGTCTCTTGACAGGATTGTGGAATCATCACTTAACTAGTCTTTTGAAGTCAACAGAGTTCTCACAGAATTGGATTCCTGGCTGCTTCTCATCAACCAGCTGATCTTCTAGCAGCACTAGATTCACTCACCACAGGCAGCTGGAGCTGAGGAGGGTGGGCACCCTTGTGGGTGGGCACCCTTGTGGGTGGGCACCCTTGTGGGTGGGCACACTTGTGAGTGGGCACCCTTGTGGGTGTGCCGTGTGCTGGGCAAAGACTCTCTTTACATACCCAGATTCATTCACGTATGTTGGCTGAACAGTTGCTGAAGGAAGCACTCTTGTAACCTCTGATGAGTAGACGTAGCAATCCTCATTTCTTTTATTTAAATCATTTTTTACTGAAAATAAAATTTTTATACAATATATTCTGATCACTATTTCCCCTCTATCAGTTCCTCCCCACTTTCCCACCCACCCAAAGCCACACCCTTCTTTCTCTCTCTTATTAGGATACAAACAGTCATCTAAAATAATAATGATGATGATGATGATATAAGATAAAATAAAGACAAACTAGATAAAATGGGACAAAACAAACAGACAAACAGAAAAAAAAAGAGCCAAAGAAAGGCACAAGAAACATGTAAAGACACTGAGACACATATTTTTACACAGACTACCCATAAAAATAAAATTGGAAGCCATAATACATAAGCCAAAAGGGGGAGGAGCCCAAGCAAAGCATCTTGGAAAACAAAACAAAAACACCTTCCAAAAATATCATTGAATTCATGTTGGCTGTCTACTGCTGGGCATGGGGTCTGCCCTTCAGTGCGGTTCCATTAGAGAACACTAATCAATCTTCAATCCCAGGAGCCAGCTGAGGCCCAGAGAACAGACAGAGTCAGGACAGGTACTCAGGTCTGTTTGTGTCTAGATCTCCTATGTCCTGTCGCCCTCATTTGATTTCAACTTCAGAATCACTCTCTTTTTTTATTTTAAAGAATGTAATTTTTAATACAATGTATACAGTTCCCAATACCAGGGATTGATTTCTGTGTAACCGAACAAGTCTAATAAAAGAAATAGTTGAGTCTTAAGGACTGCTCCTCATTGGAAACTTTGTGGAGGAGACATGGAGATGGTTCAGTCTGTAAAATGTTTGTGTCACAATGTGAGGACCAATTTTAGATATCTGGCACTCACATAAAAAAACTCAGTTAAGAGCACTGACTGCTAGTTCAATTCCTGAGTTCAATTCCCAGCAACCACATGGTGGCTCACAATCACCTGTAATGGGCATCTTCTGGTGTGTTTGAAGAGAGCGACAGTGTACCCACATTCATGAAATAAATAAATCTTAAAAATGACAACAACAACAACAAGTGGGCTTGGTGCTGTGTTCCTGTAATCCTGGTGCTGAGGAAATGAAGAAGGATGGATCCCTGAAGCCTCATGGCCAGCCAGTCAAGTGGAATCAGTGAACTATAGGCTCAATAAGAGCCCCTATCTCAAAAAATAAGGTGAGCCAGTGCAGGTGTGCACACCTTTAAGCCCAGTACTTTGGAGGTAGAGGAATGAAGATCTCTGAGTTTGAGGCCAACCTGGTCTATAAGGTGAGTTCCAGGCCAGCCAGAGCTACATAGTGAGACTCTACACAAACAAAACAAATAAAACAAAATAAAAGGGCTGAAGAGTCAGCTCTGCGATTAAGAATACTTGCTCTCTCAGAGGACCCACAATGGATCGCTAACTCATAATGTGGCTCACAAGCATCCTTAACTTCTGCTCTAGGGGATCCAGCACCCTCTTCCAACCTCCTCAGGCACAGGCACCATGTGGGACATAGACATACATATAAGCAAGAACCTCATACACATAAAATAAACAAAGATAAGTTGGCAAGCAATTACAGTTGGTCTCTGGCCTCCACATGCACATATGTGCATACACAAACACACATGTGCAAACATTGCAGATATTACACACACACACACACACACACACACACACACATATGCCAAAAGAAAAAAGATGTAAAACAATTCATTTGCTGAGCCATTTTAGATACATAGATTTAAATTAATAGAAAATTTGTATTTAATTTATTCTGGCTGATATTTAATTATCTAAGAAAAATACTCTTTCCAAGTAGGGTGAGATTCAGTAATAGTCATGTTTACTTGGCGCAGAGTGCAGCTCTTCTATAATTCTACTTTGAAGGTTAATCTCAGAAAATGTACAGAGTGTGGTTCTGTAGAATTGGGGGAAAGGTGCAGGGAAAAGGTTCTTGGACTTCCTTTACCCCCCACTGTTCAGCTGTTGGCCACCAATGAATTCTGGAGGAGGAGGAGCCATCGAGTTCAGTTTTTCCTTAAGAACTTACCAGGCTCCAATGAGTGTTCCAAAGAGAAGACCCTCGGTATACTCTGTGGTCACAAAACTAAACCAAAAGTCCTGAATGTTGGAAAGGGATGTGGGGGGGGGGTTCTAGGGAGGAGAGGGAAATAAGAGTGTGGGTGAATGAGAAATCAGAATGTATTATACGTTCATGGGTGAAGTTGTCACAGAAGAAACAATTTAAAAGTTTGTTTTTAAATATTAAACAAAAATTACTTATGGAACTAAGGCCCTAATAAAACATTTGCTTGGGTTCCTTCCAGTCTGGTCCCAGGAACTGAGCAGATCCTGAACATCAGCTCTCCCCCAATCACACAGAACCCAGAGGAAGCAGGGCTTCCAAGAACTCTGACCCAGGCAGTATCTTAGGTAAGCAGACAGCAACGTCTGCCCCAAACAGGGAGTAACTGGGACCCACAAGGACCCAGGAAGTCACTCCTGGCCCAGAGTACTGGTTCCTTCTGGTCTGGGCCAGAGCACTGAGCTGATCTTAGGCAGCAGCTTTGCCCCCAATCTCTAAGAACCCAGAGGAAGCAGGGCTCCCAGAGCCCTCACCTGGGCAGTATCTTGTCTGTGCCTGAGCACTGAGCAGATTTTGGGCCTCAGCTCTTACCCCAGTAGTTATACCCAGCCCACACAGTTCTGATACAACCAAGATAATAGGAAAGACAGGCTCCTGTCAGAGATAGGGCAGGTAGTACTAAGGAGATACTGATGGCAAAAGGCAAGCGCAAGAACATAAGCATCAGCAACCCAGGGTACTTGGCATCATTAGAACCTAGTTCTCCCACACAAGAAAGTCCTGAATTCCCTGTATTACTAGGAAAGCAAGATTCAGATTTAAAATCCTTTCTAATAATGATGATAGAGGACTTTAAGAAGGACATAAATAACACTCGCAAAGAATTTGAGGAGAACACAGGTAAACAGGTAGAAGTCATTAAAGTGGAAACATAAAAATCCCTTAAAGAATTACAAGAGAACACAACCAAACAGGTGAAGGAATTGAACAAAACCATCCAGGACATAAAAATGGAAATTGAAACAATCAAGAAATCACAAAGGGAGACTACCCTGGAGATAGAAAACCTAGAAAAGAAATCAGGAGTCATAGACACAAGCATCAGCAACAGAATACAAGAGATAGAAGAGAGAATCTCAGGTGCAGAAAATACCATAGAAAATATTGACACAACTGTCAAAGAAAATGCAAAATGCAAAAAGTTCTTAACACAAAATATCCAGGAAATCCAGGACACAATGAGAAGATCAAACCTAAGGATAATAGGTATAGATGAGAGTGAAGATTCCCAACTTAAAGGGCCAATAAATGTCTTCAACAAAATTATAGAAAAAAAACTTCCCTAACCCAAAGAACGAGATGCCCATAAACATACAAGAAGCCTATAGAATGCCAAATAGACTAGACCAGAAAAGAAATACCTCTCATCACATAATAATCAAAACACCAAGCGCACAAGGCAAAGAAAGAATATTAAATGCAGTAAGGGAAAAAGGCCAAGTAACATATAAAGGCAGATCTATCAGAATTACACCAGACTTCTCACCAGATATTATAAAAACTAGAAGATTCTGGACAGATGTCATACAGACCCTAAGAGAACACAAATGGCAGCCCAGGCTACTATACCCGGCAAAACTCTCAATTACCATAGATGGAGAAACCAAGATATTCCACAACAAAACCAAATTTACACAATATCTTTCCACAAACCCAGCACTACAAAGGATAATAGCAGAAAAGCTCCAATACAAGGAGGGAAATTATACCCTAGAAAGAGCAAGAAAGCAACCCTCTTCAAACAAATCCAAAAGAAGATAGTCACACAAAGATAATTTCACCTCTAATAACAAAAATAACAGGAAGCAACAATAACTGTTCCTTAATATCTCTTAACATCAATGGACTCAATTCCCCAATTAAAAGACATAGGCTAATGGACTGGATACATAAACAAGACCCAGCATTTTGCTGAATACAGGAAACCCACCTCAGTGCAAAGACAGACTCCACCTTAGAGTAAAAGGCTGGAAAACAATTTTTCAAGCAAATGGTCCTAAGAAACAAGCTGGAGTAGCCATTCTAAAATCTCCAGCCTGAGAACACAAAGGGAGGGACTCATAGTTCCATCTATGTAGGTAGTTGAGGGTGGCCTTGCCAGGCATCAGTGGAAGTGGACAGCCTTGGTACCTGAAAGTTTGGATTCCCTAGTGTTGGGGAATTGCAAGAGCAGGGAGGCGGGAATGAGAGGATATTGGGAGCACACCCTCATTGTAATTGGCAGAGGGGGGATGGGGTAAGGGGTTAGGCATCAGTGGAAGTGGAGGGCCTTGGTGCCTGAAAGTTTGGATTCCCTAATGTTCAGAAATTTGAGAGCAGGAAGGAGAAAATGGGAGGATGTTGGGAACACACCCTCATAGAAACTCCCAGAATTAAATGGATTAGACATGACAGAGGCAGGCTACAAGAAGACTAGATTCCAGAATTGAAACAAACTATTATCCTGATACTAAAATTTGTTTTGAGAGTTGTATATTGCAGAATACATAGCCTTGGTGTATCTACTCATCAGGCTAGCTGGGCAGATGTACTTGAACCTCTGATGACCTGGAATTCCAGCTGGATGCAGTGAAGACACAGTGTCAGAGGCTTATCTATTTACTCTTCCCCTCAGCCCTCTTCTAATATTTCAACACCCATAATCGGCTTGAAGAAGTTAATTAAGAGTCAGCGCCCCTATTCCCTGGGCTTGGGGACTGAGATGGTTAATATTGGACTGCCTTTCTAGGGAAAAGTAGTGGTTTTGTTGGAACAGGGAGGATTAGCTAGGATTTATTGCATAGCCATAACCTGCTGGTAGAAATACGTATAATTGTTATTAAGATGAAGTTATAATTTCTTAAATGGTACAAAATTTACTTTGATTTCAAATTTAAGGTTTTCATTGGTATGAGCTTCTTATTAATATAAAAGTGAGATGAATATTGTTACTATCATAGGCATTGTGTCTGTATAACACATTTAGGAATACAAGGCTAGACCCAGTCCTTCTTTAACTTTTTTAACTTATTTGAGATGGTTAGACTGTGAGTTTTAAGGACCTATAGCAAATTCATGGCTTTGGGTTTATTGTTAGGGTGTTTTCTATATTTTATTTAGAAATAGCTGAGAGGAGTTAACAGACAACAGTCCAGATTACCTTACATGGATAGTTGGTTTTCAAAACATCAGAAATCCACAGAATTGATGTTACAAACATTGCTGTATTAATGTTCATTTTGATTAGAGACCTGTCTGCTCCTGACAGCTTCCTGTCTTGGATTCTAAGAAGAAATTGAGCATCTTTGGAGTTACTCCAGTTGTGGTGAGACAGCCACTGGGCAAGAATTGCCTCTTTTTATCTACAGACAAATTACTGTCCAGAAAAGAACACACTTGCAGAATAGTCAACTAATTATATCTGCCAAGACAGAGTAACCAGCCCTTAATAATTCTGCATCACTAGGTCTTTCAGATGATCCAGGGCCAGAAGGCTGAAGATCGGATGCTCTAACGTTCGGTAGTATAGGGACTGTCCAGGTGTTCAGTGGTTTCTATAAATTGGCTAAGTTTTAGAAGCTATACTTTGTGCTTCCCATAATGTCAGTTAACTCAGTCATTCTGTATTTCTGATGAGGTTGAAAACTTATAGTCTCATAGCCAATCCTGGCTATTTACTTTGAGAGAAAAGATTTGAGAGGATGGTTTTCAGCTGACATTCATTCTAAAGTCAAGAAAAAAAGCCAGGTTCAGAACTAAGTCTTTTATTTAGTAGAGATGACAGAGGTTCTGGTTAGTCAACAAAATGTTGGACTGGGTATTAGGTCTATCTTGCACCTTACTGACACAAATTGGTATAGTTATGCTCTAACTGTATTTTGAGAGAAAATTTTTATTTTAACAGGAAGGGTGATATGTAGGAGGAGCTAATGTGGAAGGAGTATGGAGAGGAAGAGGAGGAGTAAGGAGAGGAAGAGGAGAAGGATTAGAGGAGCTAGGTGATGAGAGAGAAAGAGAGAGGGGGGCCAGACATGGAGGCAGATGTTCACATGTCTTCACCAGTCAAAGATAGTTGATATATCTAGGCTGGGTATTAGGTTACACTTCTGATTGATATTGAGCATTACCAAACTTATAAAGCCTTTGGTTAACATTTAAAAAAATGTATAAAAGCAAAAAGGAGAAGGGGGCATAGGATAGTGGTTTTTCTAGGGAGGGGAAATGGGGAAAGGGGATGGCATCTGAAATGCAAATAAAGTATCCAATAAAAAAAATGACAGTTAAAGGAAAAAAATTAAAAATGAGCTTTACATTCATGATGTAGTGCCAGTAATGTGGATTTCATCATCTTCCATCACCAAAAAAAAAAAGGAAAAAAGAAAGAAAGAAGGAAAGAAAAAGAAAAAAACATTTGCTTAACTCTACAGATGTATCACAGTGAGTATTTTGAGTAGACATTAAATACTCATCATTAATGTGTGTAACGTTATCAACATGCCAAGGAAGGCGGGCAAGCTTCTGACATGCTCTCATAGACCAGCTTAATAAAAGGCTGGATCACGCTGACCATCTGTTTTGTGAACACGGTAAAGAAACAGTGACGTTTTGCTCAAGGTGTTTGTAAACGAGTCTGTGAGGAAGGAGAGTCTTTATGGCAGGCATAAGAATTTCGGTATTTCTCTTAGGCATGACTCATTTGTTTGCTGTGGGCTGAGGAGAGCACACACAGCCTGGTATAGCCCTGCAAAGCTTCCCTGCCTGTTCGGTTCACTCGCTGCTTTCCTGAGACAGCAGGTGCTGTCTTTCTAAAGATAGTATTTATTTAAAAATCGGTTTGTTCCGATTTCCTTTAGCTGAGTCTCAAGTACACATCTAAATTCTTAATTTAATTATGTAAATGGCCCTTGTAATTTGGAAACTAGGTCTATATAGTGTCAACATTTCAGTATCAGTAAAATGCCAGCTCCATGTGGGAAGGAATTTGAATTATTGCATATATTGGCTTACTGGTTCTTTGAGCGTTAATGCTATGAGCATGTTTTGAACACAAGCCTTGTTGAAACACAACTGACATATATGAAAGAAGAACTTGAGCATATGGAATTCCTCCACTTCTGTACGATTTATTACACAAGAAAGTGTTGGTGAAAGCTTTAAGCCGTAACCGGGTGCCCTAAGCTATAGAGGAACACGACAAAACACCAACACACACACCTCAATACGAACCAGCTACCCTGCCTGCATCCCACATTGGCCTCTGACGTCAGCGTCTGATGTCCTTTCACATGTATGACCTCTTCTATAACAAAGCATGTTCATTCCACATTGCTAACATGCCCAAACAGTTCAGATGAGAAGTGCCAGCTAGTCTTCGTATTGAAGAGAAATAGTGGAAGTGTTTTGGAAGAATCTGGGTGTGTGGAGGGAATGGGAAGATCCTGGTGGTGCCTGAGAGGTGCAACAGGGGAGTACAGTGCACTCTGCCAGTTGTCAGAGCTGTGGAGAGAAAAGGCTGTGGTTGGCAGAGAATCCAGGCCAGACAAGAGGCTTAAACACAAGTGGAAGGACTGGGGCAGGTGGGTGAGGAGTCAACGTAGCTATTTACAAAGACCTTGAAAGGAGGTTTTTGCTTGGTGTAGCAGAGCTCTTGAAGCCTTAGCCATGGCTGCTAGATGCTGTTGGGTTAAACCAAATTAACTTCCCGGCCAGAATCTAGAAGTCACTTGAGGGAAACTGCACATTGGATCAAAAATGAGTTTCTGATAAGACAGGTGCCTACGTGCTTAATCTAAACGCATGTTTCTCTGGCCTGCATTTTAAAG
>JANHMN010000019.1:21843396-21863301 GCA_030674055.1 Rhabdomys pumilio
ACACACACACACACACACACACACACACACACACACACACACACGATTTTTAACTTCCCCAGTGATAACATTTTTAAAGTAAGGACAGATGAAAATAGCTTTAATTACAGATTTTTGTTTAACCTACTATCTCCAGAGTACTCCCATTTCAAAATGTAATCAGTAAAACTTATGGAGCAGGATGCACTCACTTCTCTAAATCTTCAGAACTCATTGAACAATGCATCCCCCCACATGTGCCACACTCTGGGGGCTCTACTGTGTGGCTCACATATGCCACTTTGCACAGCACAGCTCCTAAATTCCCGATTATGGTCAAGAACATTTGAGAACCTTGGTTCAGTTCTCAGCACCCACATGGAGACTCACAGCTGTCTGCAACTCCAGTTCCAGGGGCTCTGATGGCCTCCTCTGACCTCCTCGGGCTTCATGCATAAAGACAGGGCACAAATATACATGTAGGCCATACAGTCACACAGATAACATGGAAAAAAAAACCAGACCAGTTGTAGCCCAGAAAGTGTCTGTCAGCTTACTTACTACACAGATGCATAAGTCTCCAGCCCTTTCAGAATGACTGATGTGAGAGAAAATACCTTTTCTAAGCAAAGAAGAGACACGGAGATACTTGTGCTAGCTTTCCTGTTACTGTGGCATGTGTCTTATAAAGAAGGAGGGTTCATTCACAGTGTTGGAGAGTTTAGTCTGCGGTTTTTTTTTGTTTGTTTGTTTTTGTTTTTTAAGATTTGTTTTATTTACCTGGGTATGGCAGCTCGTGCCATTTAATCACTCAAGAGGCAGAGGCAGGCAGAGCTCTGTGAGTTTGAGCCTAGCTTGGTTATACAGTCAGGTCAGGTCTAGGTCAGCCAGGACTACAAAATGATACCTTTTTCTTTTCTGTTTTAAAACAGAAAAGAAATATCATTTCATTTATGTCTGTGCTCACATGTCTGTGTGTGTGGATTTCTGAGTATATGAATAGACACATATATGTTTGGAAGGGTCCCAGTGTAGGTTGAAAAACTTTTCAAGATCTCTTGATTTGGAGATAGAGACATTTGTGTGCTACCCAGGAAGGGCTCCAGGATCCAAACTTTGGTTTGGTTTTGGGTTTTGTGGTGGTTTGGATGAGTGGCCCCTTAGGCTTTAATGTTTGAATACTAGGTCTCCAATTGGTGGAACTGTTTGGGAAGGATTAGGAGGTGTGGCCTTGTTCAAGGAGGCCTGTCACTCAGGGTAGGCTTTAAGGTTTCCAAAGCAATCTATGCCTCTTGATGTAAACTCTCAGCTACTGTTCCAGCACCATACCTGGCTTCCTGCTGCCATGTTCCCCACCATGGTGAGCATGGGCTCCAACCTCTGGACCGATAAGCCCCAAATTAAACGTTTTCTATTTTAAGTTGCCTTGACCATAGTGTGTTATCATGGCAATAGAAAAGTGACATATACAGTCCTTATGATTGAGTAACAAGCACTCTAACTTGGCAGGCATGGTAGCTGCCAAGCGATGCAGATGTGATTTAGGAAGACTGTTAGGAAGTACTGGACTGAGGAAGGAAACTGTTGCTGGCTTCCAGAGAGAGGAAAGCAGAGGGGTGGCTAGTTCTGGGCCCACAGGGTAAATGAGAGGTCAGAACACAGGACAGAAAATGACAGCAAAGAAATCACCTTGGCAGGACTGTACCAGCTTTGCATTACTAATTAAAGATAGAGAGCAGCCAGTGTAACTGTCTGTATTCCTGTCTTCAGTTGTAATCCTCTTGGGCAAGGTGCTGTCTAAAGCTATGCTAGTCTCAGTGGTTTAGCTCTAACATATCCAAGCAACAAGTACAGTGGTGCTGTGTTTATATTATTTTAAGTAATAGTATGAGGTGAAATATTTCTTCATTTGAGCCACGTGGTACTATTTATTTGTTTGCCATTTAAAACAGTGTGCATTGACATGTATGTAATGTATTCTGACCAAATTTATCCCCCTCTACCCTTTCTATTGTGACACCTCCTTCCCAACAAGCTCCCCTCTTAGTTTATGTGTGTGTGTATGTGTGTCTGTGTCTATACATACGAATTTCTGTGCTGTGTGTGTTTATGTGTGTGCATGCTTGTGTGTGTCTCTATGTGTGTTCGTGTGTGTGTGTGTGTGTGTGTGTGTGTGTGTGTGTGTGTTTAGTTAGGGTTGGTTGTATATAGGTGGAGAGTTGTTTACCAGAGCATAGGCAACATACTAGCAGCCACATCACTGATGAAAATGATCAGCTGCCAATAGCTTCTCAACTAAGAGTGAAGACTCAAGAGTTCCCTTCGATCCATCATGGGATATTATGGGCCCAGTTTTCTTGCAGCTAACCACAGCTGCAGCGTTTTGCACACATGCAGTGCAAAGATCATGCCATGACCAGAAGATGGCGTTTCTTTGCACCTCGCCCCCAGCCCCCACTCTCCAGCTCTTCCTTTTATTTTTTTGGTTTTTCAAGACAGGGTTTCTCTGAGTAGCCCTGGCTATCCTGGAACTCACGCTGTAGACCAGGCTGGACTCAAACTCAGAAATCCGCCTGCCTCTGCCTCCCAAGTGCTGGGATTAAAGGTGTGCGCCACCACTGCCCGGCCAGCTCTTCCATTTTTAACTGCCATCTCTCACATGTCCCATGAGCCTTGGAGGGTATGATATCGATGCCCAACTTAGGGCAGAGTACTCAACAGTCGCTGATTCTCAGCACTCGGACCAGTTATAAGTGTCCACTAACCACGGCCCACCGTGACAACAGGCTTTTCTGATCAAGGCTGAGAGCAGCACTGACTATGCGTATAAACACAAGTGTTCAGAAGGCAGTTTGATAATATGTCCATTTAGAAAAGCAGCAGTAGTAGGTGTTCTTCTAGGTGTGTGTTTGCTGAAGCTGGAGCTTGGCTTGGGGGAGGGCAGAACCTATGCAATGTGAAGGTAGATGAGAAGAATACTAAGGTGGAAAGGTGGAGAGAGGGAGAAGGAGGTGGGGACCAAGACCTGGATTTGTTCTCTGACTTCCACATGTGCAGTTGGGTGCATATGTGTGGACACAGATTCACACACGTGTGCAGTTTGAACAAACTACCCTGAATGGGTGGATAATGCTGTTCCTGAAACTGTAATTTTTTTAAGGGAATATCGTAAAGCTAGGTGTGACAAACCTTTCTAAGTTGTTGATCAAGGAGACCCTAGAAGCCCCCGAAAGAATACAGGCTATTGCTATTGTTCTTGGTAACACACCAGACCTAGATAACAAGACCCTACTGCTAAAGGTCACATGCACTCTGGCTTCAGGACATAGAAAACTTAAATTGAAATTGAGCTAGGAGTGTCCTCCCTGCTGGCTAGCTTTTATGATGCTGGAAGGAACTATGCAGGCTGCTGGGGTAGGGAAGTCAGTAGTCGGTTGTCTTATCCAGCTGTGGACCCTTTAAGGTCCAATACTGACCTGTTGAGCAAAATGTCCACAGGTGCAAAAGTGGCATGACAGTTATGGGGGTGACCAACTGTTTTCTGATTAGATCTGAGGTCCGATTAACAGGACAGAATTACCTAGTGCTACAAACCTAGTCAAAAGCCCATGGATGAAGAGGCCATAAGAGACCTTGACTGGGGAACCTATTACTGGTTGCTTGCTATTTGCTTTTTAGACAAAGTCCCACTATGTAGCCTAGGCTGACCTCTAATTCAAGATGATCCTGCCTCCGCCTCCTGAGTGTTGGGATTTCCAGAGTTGCCACCTTACCTTGTTTCTGGTACCACTTAAAGTAGATAGAATGGGTGGTGTTTCCCTTGCTTTGTTGGCAAATAAACGTTTCTAGGCTCACGTAGAGAAAAGAAGGCAGAGTGGGAGCTGTGGTTTCTAAGTCCCGATGATGTAGAATAGAAACAGATTAGTAGAGAACATGTGTCACACTTAAACAGTTTGTCCTTGAGCAACTCTTTTTTACCTTCTCTGAAATTCAGAATTCTCCTCAGTATAGTTACCCGCCTTAGGGAGTCATTCAGTGGGACAGTTTTAAAGTCTGCCTAGTCACGTACGTGTTGAATAAATGTACCATCTCAAGGGTAAGTAGGAAAAACGACAGCTGAGGAAAACGAGAACTTAGCATATGGAGCACATACCGAAGTTGGGATCTGATTCCAATTAATGAGTAGAATATTGGTATTTTGAGCTTGTGGGTTGCCTGGCAACCCAAACTAACTCAATAGCACCGACTACCGTACTAGTCGTTGTCTTTAATCAAAGCAGTAATTAAGTGTTCTTAAGAAGCTCAAGGTTGTAGGCACAGAGTTCACCTTGAATTTGGAGTTGGTTCAGATGTTTGGGGAGGAAAAAGATTTCCCAACTCCCCAGAGTATTCGTGCTTCCGCATCTCAGAGGTTGGGCTCTTTCCTGCATCTGTGTACTTAGGACACCCAGAAGGTGTTTTTGACATCCCATGTTAGGGGCGAATATCTTAGTATATTCAACTAACCTTCACTGGATGCAAAGGGTCAGACATGCAATGAATAACACCTGTCTCTGGCCCTGCTGCCCTTACAGTTTCAGAGCCTACAGGAAGACTAGGTCAAAGTTCAATAATACACCAAATGCTTTCACAAGTGGCTGTCTGTGTCTCCAGATGTAGACCGTTATGAACTAAACAGTCCATTTAAAGCTGTATTTAGTTTCCTGGCAAACCTGCTTCCATACTATTTGATTCAAAGATTTGCCTTTCAGCCCTAAGGAAGCTGGGCATACAGGCCCTTAAGCTTCCATGCTGCAGGGTGTAACCAACGACCCTTTACTTGAAGCCAGGGACTTTGCCAGGCTGTGTCCAGTTCCCCAGGGACTTTGCCAGACTATCCTAGCTCCCCCATGCTTGGCATGATTTTAGATTCTGCCTCCCTCAGACAGTGAGATAATAAACGTATTGGTAAGCAGATAAGCACAACTCTGGGCTAATCCTCCTCAGGGTGCCACCAGGGTTATGCCTTCTGCCCTTGAGTATCTTTTTATCATCTTATCCCTTTATAATTCACAGTCTTACAGATTTAAGAGAAAAACCGAATAAACTAGAAAAGCTGGCTGTCTGTGTTCGTTTGCTAGATTTCGTCTTCTCCATTTGTAGCTCAGTGGACAAGATCAGTTGCTGCTTGGGGAAGGAATCCATTGTGTTGTTTTGGCATTTCAGCGGTTATTTACACACAGAAATGACAAGGCCTGAGGGTCTGTGAGGCAGGCAGCTGGTGGATGAATCATGTTCCGACATCAGAGCAATGGTGGCACATGGCAGAGGCCTTTTCCTGCCCATCACCTGCTCCCGTCAGTTCCCCCTCTTCTAATAAAGTGCATCTGTTGTGGTGACTGGATAAAAACACACCAAGCCGGGCGTGCAGTAATTCAATCAGGGCAAGTCAGCATTCTGCAGCGGTACCATGCCCAGGGTGGCTGCTTAGTGCAACAGGAGTGGGCCAGAAGCACAGTTCCCCCTAGGACCCTCAGGATCACAATTCTGGCATGTAGACCCGGCATGCCCTCCGAATCAAGCATTTTAAGGAGCCGGTTCCCACATGCTCCTTTCTGAATCACCATGAACATTTACATGGCCTTTCTCTTATTAGCACCATCTTAAGGTTTCATTGAGGATTATAAATTTTTAAGGAAGTTCAACCCAAAGTTCAGAGACCTACTAGCAGGTCTTTTCATATTGGTTTTCGAGGTTGTGCTGAGTATTCTGAAGAATTGATTGACTAAAATGCCCCAGTTTTAAGAGTAAAACCACAGGGGAGTGACATTTGCAGGCTGGCATTTGCAGTTCCTGCTCTTCCTTGGATTTCCGAGAACCGCTCTTTGCTGTGACAGTCCAGCAGTATAGAATTTTGCGTGTTGTTTTTCCAGGAGGAGAAACTGAGCATGCTCAGAATGCTGGTCTGCTTGAGTCCTGTGTGTCACAGATTGTCCATAATCAGGGATTTGCAAGATGCTTGAAGTCTTTTAAAACAAGTAAAAATAATATAATATCTCTAAGCTGTGTATCTAAGCCATTGTCCTTTCCCTTCTGTCCCTTTTCCTCTTTCTCCTCTTCCTTCTCCTTTCTGATTCTCCTGCGGGGTCGTCATGACTTGAGAAAAGGTTCATGAATGAAGGGTGCCAACAGCAGCAGCACCTTTATGTCTAGTTCTGTCAGTGATGGCCCGTTCCCTGCCACTCGTAAGATATGTCTACTTCTGCGTGTTTTTATATTTTCCTTATGAGACACGGGCTGTGCCTTAACGGGTGTCCTGGGCAGCGGTAAACACAGCATCTACATTCCAGGTCTTTGCACGGTAGTCAGCGTTCCTCACGACTCAGGCTGAGGGGAGCGTCACAGTGACATCGTTAGCGCTGAGGAAAAACGTGGTAAGTGATGCATTGATGCAGGACCTTGCCATCATGCCCAGTTCTCTTCAGACACAGGTCCCAGGTTTTCATCTTCACATGGTTGGAAAAGTAGAGAATCCATGAACAGAGGACAAGAGTCAATAGTACTGTTGATCAGCTGGTAAATGTTTAAGTAACAGGGATTAAAGAATTCATCTATATGGATGCATCAATCTGAACCACAAATACAGAAAAATCATGCAGTAAATCCTGCTGTACTATAAAAGTCTTCTTAAAGTCTCTGAATCTAGTTAAAAGTTTTCACAGGCTATTGTGTATTCTTGAAGATCTCTCTTCTGGTCATAACACATGAACTATGTTTACTGATTTATTTGGAGTCCTTATAGTGTCATGTTTAAGCCATCTTTCATGGATGGCCATTTGCTTGGACGCAGCATGTAGGCAGGGCCACTTATGTCCTGGTTTGCTTGGATGGCTGTGTAGCCTCAGATATGTTTAAAGCATCAGACAGTATCTCTGTCAAGAGGGGTGGATTTTGGAAGGTCCATGGATTCATCGTAATTACATAGAGAGCTTGTTCAAAATACACACTCCTGGGATTTACCTTGATTTAATGTGTGGGGAAAGCCTATGGCTCTCTATTTTTAGTCATGTGTGTCAAGCGATTCTGATTTACGCTGTGCTCTAGACTAGCTGACCCAAGGATTTAGTTACTCTGATAAAACACTGACTAAATCCAACTTGGGGAGGAAAGGGTTTATTGCCCCTTACAGATTAGATTCCATCATTGAGGGATACCAGATCAAGGAGTTCAAAGCAGGAACCTAGAGGCAAGGACTGGAGCAGAGGCCATGGAGGAATGTCTGTACTGACTTGCTCCCGGTGACTTCCTGCGTTTGCCCTCTCATATATCTCAGGACTGCCTGCCTAGGGCTGGCACCGCCCACAGTGGGTGGGGCCCTTTCACATCAATCATTAACCAAGAAAATGCCCTACCAGCTTCCCTTAAATAGTCTGATGGAGGCATTTCCTCAGTTGAGATTCCTCCACAGGTGACTCTAGCTGGTCAAATAAAACTAACCTGCACACGCCGAAAAATCAGTAGCTAGCCAATTTCTAGTAAATATGCTTTTATTAAACATTTAATTAGTATTTGTGCTTAAAACATCCCAATTTCCTAACGATGGTAAGACAATTTGCATAATTGATGCTGCAGATTCATTAACTAAAGTACCATTCCATTCCTTTTGCTTAATTAGATCCTCTGTCCCTTTTTTTTTTTTCTTTCACACAGGAAATAGCAAAATCTTTGTGGACTTGGTCTGAATTAGGAGCCCAGACAAGCTTAAAGAAACTGGGACTGAACCATTAGCTTTTCGGATCCACGCCCGCTGAACCCCTCCATGCGGGCTCCCGTGTCGCACAGCCTGGGGAGCGTTAGCACCTTTCTGTGATGGGAAAGCGAAGGACTCTGTCACTGGCCTTAGGGTCATCTCAAGCGAACTGACAGGGAAGCAGATAGTGCAGCCATGGAGAAGAATTCAAGCTTATGGAAAAGCCTGGTGACTGAACACCCAGTCTGCACCACCTGGAAGCAAGAGGCCGAAGGCGCCACTTACCACCTCGCCAGTATCTTGTTTGTAGTAGGTTTTATGGGAGGCAGTGGATTCTTTGGGCTCCTTTATGTCTTCAGCTTGCTGGGGCTGGGTTTCCTCTGTTCTGCGGTCTGGGCGTGGGTGGACGTCTGTGCTGCTGACATATTTTCCTGGAATTTTGTGCTGTTTGTCATCTGCGTCACGCAGTTCGTTCACATCGCGTATCAGGTTCACAGCATAAGCTTCGCCCGGGAGTTCCATATGCTGTACAGCTCCCTCTTCAAGCCCCTCGGGATCCCTTTGCCCGTCTTCAGAACAATTGCTCTGAGCTCTGAAGTGGTCACTTTGGAAAAGGAGCACTGTTACGCCATGCAGGGGAAAACCTCCATTGATAGGCTCTCCGTGCTTGTCTCAGGAAGGTTCGTGGGTGTCTTACCTCTATAGTGGTTCTGTGTTTCCTTGTTCTGTATGCTTTGCTGGTGCAGCATAGTCCTGGGTGGCATTTATCACTTGAGAAAATCTTTGAGACATGACATAGATGTGGGGTATTTAGAGGACATGCTCTCGTTTACTTGAATGAGGAAATAATCTCAAGTCTTACTCTTTCATCTTATAAATACAATTCGCAAGTCTTAAAGGCAAAGCAAGAATTTAGTTCTGAGGACGCAGTAGTTGTAGCTAACCACTGAAAGTCAAGGAGGCTGAGGCAGGGTGAGCTGGTAGATCCTTCATCAGCACGCTAAGTAGTTTAAGTGGACTCTTCTGACATTCTTCTCCATAATGGGGAATCTCTAATGTTATATTATCAAATTTATTCAGTAACATTTGCCACCTTGTGAGAGGCGAGAGTAAAGACTTCAGATATGTATGTGTATAGAACCTAAACTTGGAAAAGTTTGAGTGGGGAAAAACAATAATGTGTTCTTCCTATAACTGAAAATATGAATGACTGGAGAGATGGCTCTGCAGTCAAGAGCACTGGCTCTTGTTCCAGAGGACCAGGGTTCAATTCCCAGCACCTGCGTGGCAGCTCATAACTGCCTGTAACCGAGATCCAACACCTTTACACAAGCATACATGCAGGCAAAACACCAATGCACATGAAACAAAATTATGTAGCAAAAAGAAAGGATTAAACCTTTAACTCACAGAGGTGCTTGCAGAAGATCTCCAGTATGCTCTTAAAGTCCCTCCTGTGTAATAAAAAAAAAAAAATCTGAGTGCGCTCCAGTCCTGTGCCAAGGCACAGTACGCATGTGGAATGGACCCATCTCATGCATGTACAACTTGATGAGCTGTTGGTGAATTTCACTTACTGTTCCAGACTCCTAGGTGACAAATATCAGATACAAATCTTATAGGGTACTATGGTAGTATATTTATTTAATATTTTGTTCTTCAAAATTCAACAGGGGAGAAGTCACCAAAGGCTGGAAGTATACCTCACCTTCCCCACCCCAAAAAAACAATATACCCCAAATGTGCACACACTTTCTTCTCACCTCGTAACAGACGTTCTTTGGTCTTGCTAGGATCAGAGTGACAGTCGATGGCGAATTTCTGCATTATATTTCCCCCTTTCAGTTCCTGGATTCTCCTGAATGGGATTCACTAAGACCCACAGAGGAAGGCATTTTTCAGGTAAGGACTAATTATGCCCCATGGTTCAGACCCCAACCTTCTAAATAGATGAATATCTGCTTAAAGCAAGCAAGTGTACACATAGAACAACATACAACACACAGCTTTAATTTATATTCAACTTTGATTACAGTTCGCTTCACGCATGATTTCTAACCGTGAGCTCTGCTGACTGGCGTCAGTCACAGGTGCAGCCACAGAGCGAATGAGCCCTCTCGAGGTTTCCCGTGGTGAATCTCATATATGGGAATTAATATGTAAAAACTTGACTTTAAACACTGCCGGTGTGATAGTTTAGAAAATACCAAGAGAAAAAATAACCATGCTTTCAAAATGAATGGTTTTTGAAACTGGAAGATGTCAATGGACAGACGGACATCAGCTATTCTAAAGTTGTTGTCATCTCTATGCTGTCATGTGCTGGTGGTACTAAAAGTCAATCACCTAAGTCAGTTCCATTGATCATGCTATACTGTTTCCTATAAACTAGCACACACATGTGCATGCACTTTCAGATGTATGTATACATGCAAGCATGGTATTTGTGCATTCCATATTGTACTAGAGAAACCATGTTGGGGTTAGAAGTCCACAATCTTCATAGCTGTATATTTCTCTCATGTTAGCCAGCTTTGTTCTCTCGTTTTCATATCAGGTAGGTCTACAAAACGCAAAACACGATCAAGAGGAGCACATGTGTACAGCATCGTGATTAGATATGAGAAATAAATTATGTAGGTTTTTTTTTTAATATATACTATCTTAAGTTTTGTGTATTGGTTGAGATGGTTTTTAACCTAAAAGGACAGTAGGAAATCCATTTAAAATTTGGGGCAGAAAATGTGATTGAAAGAACTGGAGAGATGTCTCAGTGGTTAAGAGCCCTGCCTATTCTGGCAGAGGCCATGGGTTCAGTTCCTAGCACTCACAGGCCTACTCACAACCATCTATAACGCCAATTCCCAGGGATCTGATGCCCTCTTCTGGTCTCTGTGGGCACTGCATGCATGTGGTGTACATACATACATGGAGACTTAATCTGTTGTTTTCTAGCTTTGTTGTACATGTGTCTCCATGTTTTCCAGGTAACCCTCACAGCAGACACTGACTGTCGCTATGTGTCATGGAGGAGAAAGAAATTGTATCTACTCTTTGCTCAGCATCGTTACATCTCCCGCCTGTTTTCGGTTTTAATTGGCAGTGACATTGCAGATAAACTCTATGCCTTGAATGACAGGGTGTACATAGGGAAGAAACATCACTATGATATTCGGATACCCAACTACTATCAGATGTCAAGTCCGGACTTGTCCAGATCACCCCTAACAGAACAGTTTCGGAATTCCAGACAACACTGTAACACATGACATCAAAACCTGAAGTTGTTGCAAAAAAGACTTCATCATTCCCAGACAGTCTGGAATCAAGATGCCATCGCCAGCTGTTTATTAATTCATTTTCACTTCTGCATTGCAAATAAAAGTTACAAATTTTCGTGTATTCCTTGCTGTTATAATGGGAGATGAATAAGGATGGGCAGTTTGCCCTTCTGCATCAGAACTGAGAGAATGAGATTTCGTATTCTCTGTTATTTCCTCCAACACGCTGTCTGGTACTGTTGGAACAGGAGGAGCAGTTAGCAAATGCCAGCGTGAGAGCAGGTTGCTATGGTCCACAGACCCATTTCTAGAATCTGCTTTTTAGTGACAGTCTTTGATGAATGTAAGTTACATTGTTGTCGTGGGAAGCAATTATTTCTTTTATATGTGAATTTCTTTGACATGACTGAAAAGAATAAATGTAAAAAAAATATTAACTTGCCAATTTGAACTTTCTTGCTACAAACAAGTCCTGCCCTTACATTTTTACAGTTACTATTAAAAGCAGCAACTCATAGAAAGCAAAACTGCATAATAATTACTGAGTAAATAGCATACCCATAAACAGATAGTTCAAATGCACATGGCCTTTCGAGTTGCATGTATATTGAGTTGCGAGGCTTTGACAGAAGAGGGACGGCTTCACAGTGAGTTCTCAGTCCTGTTAAAAGGGCTTAGGAAAGAGATACATGCAGACTTGGTCTTAGGAAAACTGGTTTTCTGGAACTCATATGCAATGGACCTCTGTAGAACCATTTGACAAATGGACCTAATGCCCTGTGTGTGGCTCTGGGTTATAAACTGGGCCCTGATGACAGATAATAGATCCAGTGATAGACATGATTCATCTCTCATGGAGCTTACATCCTGGGGGCAAGAGAGAAGATGAACTAGAAAAGCTTATGGATACAACGTGATGGGGCCAAGGAGAAGAAAATTAAAGGATGTGGGTTGGGAATGCTTGAGGGAGGTCTCAGCAAGAAGATGGTGCTTACTAAAGACCTGGGAGGCAAGGCGGTAGTCTACGCAGACACTGGGCAAGGGCAGTCTGGGCTAGGGGTTGCAGGCTCCTAGGCAGAACATGGCTGGCCAGGTCAGGACCAGCGTAGATTAGGACAGCCTTAGAGTGGGTGGGAGACTGTGAGTTGGATTTAGCAGCCACTGCAAAATTTGAAATAGAATAGTTCTGTCTGTGACCCCTTGATGGCCTGCTGAGGATGAGGTTCTGGGTGAGGGTCAATAGTAGATGAGGAAGATCAGGAGACACTGAGTGAACACTGAGTGTGAGTCTGGACTCAAGAGAACGATCTGGGCTAGAGATATAGCTGTGAGACATTTAGCAGTCAATAGTGTCCGAACTCATTGATCTAGAGGAGGTGCCAAGTGAGTGAGGGTAGATCAGAACAAAAATGGCCTGGGACCTTATCTGTGGGGATGTCATAGTGACCAGAGGGATATGGTGGAGTCAGCGAAGGATGTGAAGGAGCAGCCAGCGAGGCGGCAAGGACACCAAGGGAATGTGATGTTCCAGAAGCCAAGGAAAGAGACTTGTCCACAGACCCATTTCTAGAGTGTGTGTGTGTGTGTGTGTGTGTGTGTGTGTGTGTATCTCTGACAAATGTATGTCCTATTGTTGGTGTGGGAAACAATTCTTTCTTTTACATGTGAAGTTCTTTGACACGACTAGAAAGCAGAATAAATGTAAGAAATGATAATATGCCAATCTGAAGACAAGCTCAAACAAGTTCTGAGCTTATGCTTTACAGTTACCATTAAAAGAGGCACCTCGCTGGGCGGTGGTGGCGCACGCCTTTAATCCCAGCACTTGGGAGGCAGAGGCAGGTGGATTTCTGAGTTTGAGGCCAGCCTGGTCTACAGAGTGAGTTCCAGGACAGCCAAGGCTACACAGAGAAACCCTGTCTTGAAAAAAAAGAGGCACACCACAGAAAGCAAAATTGCAACCCTGCTAACTTATCACGGTGCTAAATCGTGGCTTAGTATTAGCGTATGAAAGATACAAAGCCCCAAATTTCTCCTGTAAGCATTGAGAAAGGAACAGTGAGGTGTCTTTAGTGTCACTACTGGACTGAGCAATGCTGAGCTTCACCAGGGAAGTTTGTGTAGGGTGATATGAAAACAGACCAAAGGGGGTGGGAGGTAAGATGTGGGGGCAGCAAAACCAGGTATGCTTTTCAAGCCCTTCTGATCTGAAGAGAAATGGAAACAGTCAGTAGCCTGCACATGAAGTGGGACTGAGAAAGAAATGGTTATTATTGATGAAGACCAGAAAAATGGCACCTAAGAGTGGTAAATGGCGTAAGCTCCAAGTGGGGGTGAGCTGTCTGCGTGCTGACCCCAAGCATGTTTGTGACGATGGGAGCCAGTGTCCTTAAACTGTGGTCATCACAGACAGACAGGAGGCAGAGCAGACCTCCAAAGTAAAGTCAGGAAGGGGCCAGGGAAAAGCACGTAGTGTGCATTGCCTTCTGATCTGTGGCAAATGGGATAGCAAGGCAAGGTGTGTGTCACCATGAATGAGCTGTTGTGTAATATGAGTTTAGCATGAACTAAGTACAGCGTGGGTTGCTTCCCTTTCTGGCCATCACAGTTCTTAATCAAAAAAGATAGTCAGACACAATGGTAGTCACCCTCTGGTATAGTCAGACCTTCAGGAAGTGCCACAAGCTTTTTGGTGGGTTTCACTGTGGCTCTGGGAGAAACTTGGGTGTCTGTGTCTTTAAGACTTTGTTTCAGCTAAGCAACCGATTCCCACCGTCCATTAATACCAGGTGACTGACGATTGTGACACCTTAGATGCCACCAGGTGGTTTAGCAGAAATTAATTGGCAGCTAGCTTTCTAATGATGAAGGGAAGTGAGGGCAAAACCACAGTGAGGTAGGCTCAGCCACACTGCGGGTAGAAAATGAGAAAAGTTGGTAGATGCATTTTCAAGAAATCGTTTTTAAGATAGGATACACATGCAGGGGGATGAAGGGTATTGAGAGGGGGAAGGATGAATACGGGACCCTCGCCATTTCCACTGTCACCAAGGGCTGGTACCAACCCTTCTACTTACAAATGGACTGTGAACCAACACATTGGTTTGTCTACAGGCTTTCTGACCTGGTAAAAAGTAAAAGCAGAAGACCCTACAGTGACCTCCTTGTAAGGACGCTGAGTGTCTAGTGGAAAATGTCTAGAAAACTATATTTTATCATCTCAAAATATTCTAATCAGCCCAAATGGAAAACACAAGTGGGTATTTCAGAAACTAGAGAAGTGCCCATGAATTGCCCTCCTGTGGTGGAATTAGAATTGAATTTCTGTTAAGACTGGGCTTATTTTCATCTAAGCCTAACCGTTGCCACTTCTAAATTCCCTGAGCTCTCTCATCGCTAAGAGCACAGTGAGATGAGAAATACAGGCTGTGTTCTTGTGTAAAAATGCTGTACACAGACTGGAGAGACGGCTCAGCAGTTGAGAGCACTGACTGCTCTTCCAGAGGTCTTGGGTTCCATTCTCGGAGGCCACATGGTGGCTCACAACCATCTGTAATGGGATTCAACGTCCTCTTCTGGTGTGTCTGGAGACAGCTACAGTGTACTTATATACAAAAAATAAATCTTTTTAAAAAACTGCTGTACAGCTTTGGGTACAAAGCTGTATGTGTGTGCCGGCATATTTGTAGATAAATAAAAGAGTTCTTCAAAAACTATTAAAAATTGCAAAGAAATCTCAAACAAGTTGGGGGCACATGCAAGTTAGACCCTTAGTAATTACCCATGTCACATGCCCAGAAAGCTGGCGCTTGCAGGTGCCCTGACTTTAAAGAATTAGTGAGAGTGCCTTATGGTTTTACTGACCTTAGTTGTGTGGTCAACGGGGACTCTGAGGAGTGGGGAGAGGGAGAAGGAGAGATGGATGCACACAATGAGCCCATAAACACCCACACCGCACTCGCCAGTGGAGTTCTGGAGGCTGCAGATCCATCTTCAAGGCCTTTACTTCACCCCAATTTTGAAGCCATTCTCTCAGAGCTATTCCCTGGAACTGAGTTGACCCCTGTTTTCCGGGGACTGCACATCCTTAGGAGCTTGCACTGAAGAATTACTCTACTGTGAAGAACAGCAGGAGTTCCTCTGAGTACTTGTGCATTGAAGCAGTACCCAACAGAGGAGCTCAGGGAAGGTCATAGGTCATGTGCTGTCCTCAGGATGCGCACAGACTGTCAAACAACCAGAAGGGCAAAAGCAATTAGACAGAGTACTCAAAAGAAAGCACCCGCATCTGACCCATCACACTCTTCATGGAGAAAAATTAATTCAGTGTTTCATGTGGTTCTCACATTCTCACCCCTCTCTGAAGAAACAGGACATGCTCAATAGAATTACGTAAACTGAAGCCTTTTCAAAGGGACGTGGGTAAAGGCTCCAAGACGTGGCAGATAACGTTCAGTGTGGTACAGGAGGTGTCTGAGGAACTGGGTATAACATGGACGTCAGCCAGTTCCCCTGAGATAAAAATTCAGCCAATGCTCAGACATCACATCTATGTTCCCAAGAAAGGAATCTCCGTTCACTTCTTCCCTGAGCCTCTGCGGAGTGCTGCCTGGCATAGGGCAGCAGCTTTGCCAACAATCTGTCTCACAAAAGAAACGACCGTACCTGCTCTTTCGTCAAATCCTGGCCCAATCTGATTGTGCCTCCCCAGTACCACTGACAGTTTTATCACAAGGTAAGATGGAAGGCCCGTGAAAACACCATTTACCCCTCTTGCTCCTGATGGGAGTTTGAACACTTTTCATTCTGAGTGCAGAGCCCTGAGACAGTTCTTGGGTTCCAAGATAACTGAGTTGAAAACCTGAATACTGATTTGTTTAGAGATGTTTTGTGTTGGAAATACTGAAAAATAAACTTAGGCACAATAAAAATTTGAAGAGTATTTGAGCAGACAGTATTTCATGAATGGAGCAACTGGAGACCCTAGACATCCTGAATGTGACAAACATGGCTCTGGCAGTCCTTGCCCTTCCCCCATTCCTTCTGCCTTGCTAAAAACCATTAGATTACATTCCTAAAGCTAACCACCAAGGTCTATTCCCTTATTTGGTTACTTCTTCCCCCCTGAGCTGACTACCAAGGTTCAGCTATCAAAGTACTGAAGTCCAGCAATCAAAAGCCCCCTTTTGGCTGCCCTGAGTAACATGTCCAATTAAATGAAACACCTCATCCTAACATGAGGTTTCTTTTACCTTTATAAACCACCATTTACTTATGTGCCTGGTCTGTCTCCTCTCTATCCAGAGATAGGCCTTTGTCACTCCTGAGTAAATCCCCTTCCCCCTCACCCTTGTTGCCTTCCCCTTCTCTATCTCCTGTCTTTGTCTCTTATTCCCTGCCCTTTGTCCCTCTGGAGCAAATGAATTTCCTTTGTCTTGGTCTTGGGGTGTCTTGTACAAATACAGGTCCCTTCAGCAACTGCAGGCCTAAGCAGTTCAGCACTTTCTTGAGTGTGGCGCTGAGAGAGAGGTGAACAGGACAGATGGAAAAGGTTTTGCTTTCAGTGGAAAGTCCCCATCATCAATTAGCTGGTGGCCTCTGGCTGATTATACTCTTAGGCTCCATTGAGTACACTGGTCTTTGATTTGCCACTAAAGACACTGGCCCACTCAGTCTAATGACCTCCCAATTAATGTTTCCAAACAGAAACATGCAGTGCATTATTATGCAAATATCCTGATTTAAATGATAATTAAATGGTGTGATTACTTGGTTTTTTTTTCCTCTAAAAAAATTAATAGTTTTTTGGAGAGGTGCTCCCCTGCCTTCATAATAAACTAGTGTTTATGTTATTTTATATATAAGTAAATTTTTCTGACAAAAGCTTGCCTGTAATTTAGTTTCTGATAGATGCCCATCAAATTCTTATTTTAAAAACTGAACTAAGACACAGATACAGCATATGCAAGCAGCCCTTTCTCTTACCTGCCCCCCCCCCCATCCCATCCTGTGGCACACACCCTTTCCCCAGTGATGGCAGAACATTTTATCCTGTTACTTAAAAGACGTTTTCTCTCTTTTTTTTGTTTTATTTATTATTTTTTTATTGGATATTTGATTTATTTACAATACAGATGACATCCCCTTTCCCCATTTCCCCTCCCTAGAAACCCCAATCCCATTCCCCCTCCTCCTTTATGCTTTTATACCATTTTGATTACATGTATGTATTAAGGCCAGTTTTAGTTTGAGGGTCTAGCAATACAATAGATGCAAATAGTCAAGGGACAAGCAAGACAATAAACACAAATAGTCAAAGAACAAGCAAGGCATTAAACCCAATTACGTGAACACTCCTGTGATCACTGTTTCTAAGGGCTTATCAGGATGACCAAAGTATCTGAGCCTACTTCCCTATCCTAGCCCAAAGTCATTTTCATGTCTGAAGCCTACTTCCTTGTTCTAGCCTAAAATTTAGGTTCCTGCCTGAGATTACTTCTTTGTTCTAGCCTAAGATTTAAAGTCCTACCTGAAATTACTTCTTATATTCAGAATAATTTGAAGAATACCACGTCACGTTCTCTGTCTATAGGGTTAATGTTTTATAATTTTGTTTTATTGAATAGAGAATATGTAACATAGATATTGGACAGTCCTTTGACACAAAATTGATTTAATACTTAGAAAAGGCAAAATATGAAAATATTTTTATAACAAACCTATGATTTAAGCTCAATTTTCACAAGATATATGAACTACAAATACTTTGAAATTAGCAAATGAAGCAATTCTACTTTAGAGTTCATTAAGAAATTTGCATTTTAAAGCTATGTGATTTCATTTCTTTATGTGTCAATTTAAAATTTAGATAGTGATTGTATTTATTTTATATTTTAGCCACTTTCCTTTGAACAAAATGCACTTTACAGATTGGTAGCTTTTACTTTTAACTTTTATTGCTTCAGCATATTCTGAAATGAGTATAGAAAATTCAACTATTTGTGAATAAAGATATGGAAGAAGCATAAAGAAAAGAAGTTTTTTCTGGGTGGTGGTGGTGGTGGGTAGTGGTGCATGCCTTTAACCCCCAGCACTTGGAAGGCAGAAGCAGATGGATCTCTGAGTTCGAGGCCAGCTTGGTCTACAGAAGGTTATACAGAGAAAGCCTGTCTCTGGAGAAAAAAAATTTACATTTCAACAATTTGTAATGAATTTGTAACAAATCTCTGTTTTTGTTTCTCCTTTGATCAAGAGGCTCAGGACTTAAGATTATCTGTCCCTCATCCCCCTTGGGTCAGGCCTCTGGTCATCTTGGCTGGTGACCCTGGGGTGTGACGTGCGGCCCTGCCATTGGCTCTGACACGCAGAGACCTGTATTCTTCCTGACCCCTGCACAATGGCCTTAGGCATTTCCTACCCTCAGGGGTAATAAATGAATATGTGAATATATGAATGAAGTCTGAAGGACACTCAGGTTAAACATCTGTATCCCTTCATCGCTCCTTCCGCCCTCTACACCTTTCTTTTTTATATTGTTCCTGTTCTGCCGTTAATCACTGAGGACCATGGGATGGAGAAATAGATAGGAGAACACTCAGGTGGCAGAGGGGTGGGTGTCACTGTCAATGGGAAAGTGCCATAATTCTAATAAAATGACCCAACCTGGAAGGACGTTAAAGGCCATCAGTTATTTGTTCCTTGTATTAGAATAAAGTATGACTGTTTTAGAAACGAGCTGAATGGACAAGCAAAAAGTGACAAGTCACTATCATAAGCCATTTCTAGTGACATGTTTTTTCCTATTTGTCTCATTCATAATAATTTAAGTTGTAAAATACAATTTTAAAGAAACGTGTACTATATCTTCACTAGAAAACTATGTACAATTTCTTCTGTTGCAAATACACTTAATTTTTCAACCCCCTGACACTGTTCCAATTATATATGAATCACATATTAGGTACACTAGAGATGAAAGGTACGTTAGGGCTCCTGGCCTCCAGTCACTTAGAGGACAGAGAAGGAACCTAACTATGTAAGAAATATTAAGTGATGGAGGACATGACAGACAGACAACATGTCTGGGGAAACAAAACATCTGTAATGCCACCTGCTTAGTTGAAAAAACACATTAGGGTATAAGCATAGGCAAGAACTGTCTGAACAAGAGTTCAATTGCTGAAGACATAATGCCAAGAGCTGACCAATGAGACTTTGTGGATTAAAGGTTTCTGCTCAGTAGAATGAAAAAACAAAATATAGAATGGGGCAGTGGTGTGTGTGTGTGTGTGTGTGTGTGTGTGTGTGTGTGTGTGTGTGTTTGTGTGTGTTTTTCTGTGTATGTGTGTGTGTGCATGTGTGTGTGTGTTTGCCATCTATATACCTGATGGGATTAGTACCTAAAATCATAAAGAACTCCAAATATTAAACATAAAAAATGTATCACTAAATGGGAAGATGAACAGTTCTGAAAGAAAAAGACAAAGGGCCAATAAACATTTGGAAAACATTCAGTGTCCTTAGCCACAAAGGAAAGGCACATGAAGTCAACATTGAGAAGCCATGTCACCACTGTCAAATGGCTATAGTCAAGAAAGCAATGACAACACATGCTGATGAGAGTGGCATTTGGAAACAGAACCCTGACACATTGCTGGAGGGAGTGTCAACCGTGTGCCCACAATGGAGCCTTTATCACAGGATCTGACTGTAGCACGCCTGGAATCTGAGTGATTGTGTCACAGAAATACTTACGCATCCATGTTCACAACAGCTGAGACATGGAACCAGTCTAGATGCCAATCAATGCAAAAACAGACAAAGACAATCGTGTGTGTGTGTGTGTGTGTGTGTGTGTGTGTGTGTGTGTGTGTGTGAGAGAGAGAGAGAGAGAGAGAGAGAGAGAGAGAGAGAGAG
>JANHMN010000019.1:21863701-21882285 GCA_030674055.1 Rhabdomys pumilio
AATACATGAGCCTGTGGAGTCATTCTCATCCAGGTAACTACAAAGGGGGAGGAAGGACACAGAGAGAGGGCAGGGGAGAAAAAAAAAGATGACATGTTTTTTCATGCGTGTGTGTGTGTGTGTGTGTGTGTGTGTGTGTGTGTGTGTGTGTGTATGACATGAAAGCAGAAGAAAGTCTACTTGGGGGAAAGAGGATCACAAAGAATGGGGTGGGGGAGAGGCAAACGAGAATAACGAGAGTATGACAATTACCAAGATACAAATAATACATGTACACACACATATGGTACATATATACACAAGGTATATATACATATTTATATATGCATACATGTACATATGTATTTATACATATATACATATGTACAAGGCATATATACATGCATATATATGTATATGTGTATGTATATATCCATATATATGTGTGTGTGTGTGTCTATATACTTAAAACATCATGATGAAACCCATTTTGTATGCTAACTAAAAATTCAAAAACATGAAAATATTAAAAAGAAAAAACCAGGTGGGAAACACAAGCCAACGTGCTAACTCATTAGTAACATAAGTGCTGATGCCAGATGATTAATAGCCATGGTTTCTACTGAGTTTTGCCATTCGGTATCCATTTTCTAGGCATTAGAAGTGCTATTTATTCATTAAATAAGTCATCTGAGAACTTCAGAGCATCTGTGGGATTTCCTGGCATATTTAAATGCTCTGTTGATTTCAGATGACAATTTCTCAGCTCATAATAAATGCATACACTTCTTGTCAGATAAAATAGTGTACTTGATATAAAAAATAGCTTTTAAAAATTATAGTAGCAGCCAAAGTGCCTAAGAATACTTGGGGAATGGGTCAGAAACTTTCCCTGGAGTTGTCTTGCCACACTCTACATAGACTCAATTGCTCTCAAATCTCCCCTTCAAAGTGCAAACATGCTTATTCTTTTGTGGAAGCACATGCGGTTCTCCACAGTTTTCAAACAAAAATATCATCGGAGCCATTTTGAGCAGCTCTAAATTGGTCCAAATATGTTTGATCTGAGATTAAAGAAATGGTTCATTGTATTTGCCATTTTTAATGCTAAGTGATAAAACTGTTGGTATGTGGTTCATCCATATTTTATTAGGCTTGATGTGCGCAGTAAGCTTGAGAGGTGTCTTATTTTCATGAATTTATTACAACAATTTAAGTAGTAATAATAATACACATTTGCATTTGAATAATTCATTTCCCCTGGGAATTCCAGTGCTCTGGCACAGTCCGTACCGGATGACAGCAGTGTTTCTCCCAGCGTTATCCCAACCTTCCAATGTGTTGCTTGGGTTTGTTTCTAGCCTTACGTCAGTTACTTGGCTGGCTAGTATCAGGCTTCACATTTGCCTCCAAAGTCACCTTTTGGGTTAATAAATTTGTAAGGCAGGATGGTATTGTACAGTAGAAGTCATACGTTCCCAAGTCCTGCCTTAAAGTCAGATGTGGCTTCACTTCCAATTAAATACCCAGCAATACCATCAAATTAAGAATTGTTAAAAAAGAATTTCAAGGAACTATATTTTTACAATGAGCCACACCTTGCCCTTTCTCTTTCTGTTTGTTTGCTTTTTTAGACAGGATTTCTCTGTGTGGCCCTGGAAATTGTTCTGTAGACCAGGCTGGCCTGGAACTCATAGATATTCGCCTGCCTCTGACTCTTGAGGGCTGGGATTAAAGGCGTGTGCCTGTACTGCCCATTTCAACAACTAAATATCTCACATTCCCCATGAACAACTTGCTATTGTGTTGGGAAAAAAACAGTCCCCTTAAAAGTGTCCTTTTTCAGGGATTAAGTTGTTGTTTAATCTCTCTGATCTGAAATCAAGTAATTGGAATTCATCAGATGGCTTAAGGGGTTTGGGGGGAGGTTGTCTGCAATTCTCTAGGACCCAAAGGTAAAGAAAGCACAGAGGTTGTCACAAGGTTGTCTAAACCTTTGCACCTGTCCTTCTGGGAGGGTGTATATGCCTGAGACTCACAGTAACTTTGTAAGATCTGACTTATCCTATCCCCCTGCCTCAGTGCCTAGAGTCTTCTTTGGGGGTCAGAACAATTCACAACTACTTTGATCTTCCTCTTAAAACTTAACCTTTAAAACAGAAGGATGCTTATGTGCCTGGTTACTCATAGTGAACCCCTTCCTTCTAAAACCATTTCTAAAGGGTTAAAAAGCTTATTCAATGCAACATCAGTTGATTTTGTTATTACTAATATCTTAAATGAGTAACTTGCAGCTATCACTCTGTTTCAGAAGGAAGCTACATGAGTGTAGCCATAGGGACGAACTTGACATTTTAATTACTTTTCTGCCACACACCCCAAAATGGTGAATTACTGTAACTCAGCTCCGTCAGTTGCCCAGGTTCTAAAATCTGTACTTTTGTATATTTTATGAGTTTGTCTTTGAAACCAATATCTAACTTCTGGGTAATTCAGGGAAATCCCAAAATATTGGAAATTTCAGAATGCACCAAAGTCTTGCAGCTTATAAGAAATCTTGTTTGGCCGGGCGGTGGTGGCTCACGCCTTTAATCCCAGCACTTGAGAGGCAGAGGCAGGCAGATTTCTGAGTTCGAGGCCAGCCTGGTCTACAGAGTGAGTTCCAGGACAGCCAGGACTACACAGAGAAACCTTGTCTCGAAAAACCAAAAAGAAAAAAAAAAGAAAAAAAAAAGAAAAAGAAATCTTGTTTGCCATACCTTGTGTGTGCTATAACCTGCCTGCCTAAGATGGGCACATGAATGAAATATGTAATTGCCCAGTAGCTAGTTCGTGTGTTCACTGGGCAGTTTAGTTGTCAGACTAGAGAATTCTGACTACTGTGATGGGGCAGGGGGTGGGGCAGGAGAGGGATTGGATATACTGTTCATCAAACAAAACCTAGATGCTAGGCATCTTAAAAAAATAGTCTCTAAAGGTCAAATAACCTAATTAATCATGTATTATTTTCCCCAGGTTTTACAGACAACTAAACTAAAGTTCAGAATTTTAAATCATATTTTATTGTTAAATATAAAACTATTGCGCAAACCCAGCTACTACTATCAAAGCCCCAGATTTCAATTGCCTTCATAATTCATCTTCTGTTATGATTCTCAATTGTTTTTTTGTAGAGTGAATATCTCGTGTGTTATATGAATGCATCACCTGTCAATTTAAAAACCTATGGCCAATAGAAAGAATAGAAGGTGGGTCATCCGGGAGGCAGAAAGAATTCTGGGACAGAGCCAGGTGCTGGAGATTTTCTCAGGAAGATGTGACGAGTCTACACATGGAACCTGAGCACAGGTAAGCAGCCACGTGGCAGAATATAGATTAGAGTAAATGGGTTATAATAAGTTATGATGTAATCAGAGAAGAGCCTAGCTATATAGCCAAGATATTTGTAAATACATTTTGAGTCTGAGTCTTATTTCTGGGAGCATAATAAATATATTTTAGTATGAGCATGGGACTGGGAGGAGACCTAACTTCCACAGATTTTAAAACTTTTAGTTGTGTACCAGTTTTCTTCAGAGGTGACAACTCCTTAGCAACGCTATTGTCTGATACACCAACTGAAGTACAGCTTTTTAAATGGAGGTCCTTCATAAATTCAATATCAGAAGTTCTTGGACATTGTCTTGTCCATTTTTAGAATCTATGAACTGGATCTCAACAACATGAATGTTTACATCCTTTGGTTTAAGATGCTATTTCTGTTTTCTAATCATATTAAATAACATCTGTCTGGTGCATATGCTGTTTTGTCATCTTGAACAAATTCACCAAAAGAGTCCATTTAGAAAGCAAACCCCACCTACATGAATGTCTAAAATCTAAACAACAAAATGAGAGTAAACACTAGCAAAGAGGTGGAGCAACAGAAACATCTGTCCCAACGTGGTGCATGCCTTTAACCCAGAACTTGTGGATCAGAGGCAGGAGGACCTCTGTGAGTTCAGGGCCAGCTTGGCCTACAAAGTGAGTTCCGGGACAGACAGAGCTACCAAGAGATACTGAGAGACTCTGTCTTAAAGCCACCCCTTGAATAAAAATTACACACAAATGCTTATCAAGTTTTCTATATCACCAAATATAGGAAGAACGCAAAATGTCTTTAAGATAGTGAATAAGCAAATAAATGGTGGTGCAGTCTCATAATGGAATATTCTGTGATAAAAGGGAAGGCATTATCACATCCCCCCAAATATGTGGGGTATACAACCAGTATCACACAACCATAGAGCATCAAAAGAGAACACTATGAAAAAGCATATGATAGCATAGAAAAAAATAAATTCCTAGAATTCCACAACCTACTGAGACTGAAGTAACAGAAAATCTGAACTGACCAATGTGAGTCAGACAACAACAAACAGTGAATAACAACAACAAACACCCTTCCATTCTCTTGATAAGAACTACAATCCGAGGACCCGGTACCCTCTGTCCTATCTGATCCATTGGTGCCATAACTTTGGTATGACTTTGAATAACGCTTTCTTTGTCCACTTTGAAGAAAGAAACCTTCCAATACAGAAAAGTGGAAGGGCAGACAACCTCACTTGTGACATCCACCAAGTCCTTGAGGAGATTGTGGCAGTTCCTTTTGAGCACAGATGAAAAGCATTAAATGAAAACCTAGCAAACAGAAGTCCTCTGCACATTAAAGTGACCATAGACCATGACCAAGTGAGAGTCAACCTTAGAATGCCAGGAGGGCTGACCATGAAAACTGGCTACTGTGATATCCCCACAGTGACAGAATGAACAGCAACAAACAAACAAACAAAAACACATCATGGTAACAGATGTGGGGAACAATTTGCTAAAATTTAGCTTTCTTTCATGATGACATGATTCAGATGTACTAAATACAAAAGTCCATATACTGTAAGTTTATAGGTAATACTGTAGGCAATAGTAAAATGCTGGATACTTTTCTCCTAAGATCAAGATCAATAGGGTAAGAGTTCCCATTTTCAACAATAGACAACTGGAATCAACCAGAGGAATTAGACATAAATAAATAAATCCAAGTTAGAAAGGAATATGTAGGATAGTGTCTGTAAAGAGGTCATGATCTTAGAGAAAACTCTAAAGATGCCATTAAAATCATTAAAATTAATAAAAATATTCAAGACTGAACCACCAACCAAAGAACATACATGGGCTGGATGGACCTAGGCCTCCCCGCACATATGTAGCAGACGTACAGCTTGGTTTTCATATGGGTCCCGAACAACTGGAGTGGGGGCTATCCCCAAAACTGTTGCCTCTATTGGGAATATGTTCTCTCAGCTGGGCTGCCTTGTCTGGCTTCAGTGGGAGAGGATGAGTCTAGCCTCACAGAGACTTGAAATGCCAGGGTGAGGGGATACCCAGGGAGGCCTCCACTTGATCAGAGGAGAAGGGAAGAGGGGATGGAGGGAAGGATTGTGGGAGGGAGTGACCAGAAGTGGGGCAATGAACAGGATGTAAAGTGAATAAGTAGTAAGTAAATAAATAAATTTGTATTTCAACATAATAGGCCACCTGGAAACTCAATACAGCAAATCCATTTGCAATAACATCAAAATTAGTAAAATACTTTGCAATCAATCGAATCGAGGAAGTAAAAGAGAATGAGACCCACACATTGACAGAACTAGTGAAAGAAATGGAGGAAGAAACAAGAAACGGAAAGGTATTCCATGTTCATAGATTGTTGTTATCAGAGAAGCTTCCTCCCTTAGCAGATAGAGACCCAGACATGATACAGAGAGAGAGGGACCTTAGGACACTTAGACCTGAATGGGAGGTCTTCACCAAACCCCTCCCCTCATAGTTCAGGGACCTCCGTAGAAGAGGAGCCAGAGAGGATGAAGGACACCAAGAGAACAAGACCTTCTAATTATCATGAGCAAAGCTCTTCTGAACTCACAAGGACTGAAGCGCAGAGCACAGGGCCTGCAGGAGTCAGCACCAGGTCCTCTGCTCATTTTATGGCATCCATTTTAGTGTCTTTACGGGATTCCTGATTGTGTCTCTGACTCTTGTGCCTTTTCTTGGGCTCTTTTCCTTCTGTTGGTTTGTCTTGTCCAGCTTCAGTGTGATGGTTTCTGTTTTATTATATTTTATTCTGTTATATTTTTAAAAAATGAATAAATGAGTGACTGAGTGAATGAATGAATAAATGAATGAATGAATGAATGAAAACCTAGTCACTAGAGTACAAACTGAACTGTCGTTTATACCTGCTGGGAGAGGGAAAGCCAGTTTTTTCCATTGGAATGACACTAGGTATATCAACCACAAAGGACAGGCCTCCTGTTCAGGAGTAGGTGGCCTATATGTAATGGACTTCACATTTTTGTATGTCTCTCTGTGTGTGTGCTTTTATTTGGTTATAGTTTGATGTTTTCTTTTGGGGGTAGTATTTTTTGTTGGTTTGGGTTTTGTTTGTTTTTTATTTAAAAAGAACAGTTTTTTGAGGAGGAGAAGGTCTGGAAAGACTTGAGGGAGGATAAGAATATGATCAAAATATATTTAAAGTTAAAAGTTGTCATAAGTAATTAAAAATATATATAAAAACAAAATGTCCACACTACCCCAAAGTATGGTATTGGTTTATAGGAATTTACATCAAAATTCTAGTTGAAGTCTTTATAAAAGTAGACAAAGAATTGAAGATGTGTAGGGAAACACAAAAATCTCTCAGATAATCCTGAGAAAGAACAGAGCAAGAAGCATCATGTGCTGATTTCAAACAGTTTTCACAATAGTATTTTTGTATATGCTTGGCCCAGGGAGTGGTATTAGTTAGAGGTGTAGCCTTCTTAGAGTAGCCATGTAACTGCGTGGGGGTGGGGGGACTTTAATACTCTTGTCCTAGAAAGAAGCCAGTCTCCTCCTAGCAGCCTTCCATGAAGATGTAGAACTCTCAGCTCCTCCTGCACCATGCCTGCCTGGATGCTGCCATGTTCCCGCCTTGTTGATAATGGACTAAACCTCTGAACCTATAAGCCAGCTCCAATTCAATGTTGTCCTTAAGAGTTGCCTTGGTCATTACGTCTGTTCACAGCAGTAAAACCCTAACTAAGACAGACATATAGATTACTGAACGCAGTAAAAAAGCTTAGAAGTAAACTCACATATATAAGGCCCAAAATATCTGGTAAGGGTATTGAAAAAGGCAGAAAGCTGTATAGTGGCTAAGAGGACTGCTTGCTCTTCCAGAGGACTCAAGTTTGATATCCAGCACTTGTGTGGCAGCCCACAACTGCCTGTAATTTTAGTTCCGTGGGTACCAGGCACATATGTGGTGCAGTGACATACATGCATACACACATACAGTAATAATAATGGTAAATAACAAGGATGAAAATAACTTTTTAAAAGATTATGATGGCAGACTTTGGTCAAGTGCACATGTCTATAGGCCTAGCACTGAGGGGCAGAGGCAGGAGGAGCAGACATTCAAGGTCATCCTCAGCTGCCTAATGACAACTTGGGCTACACGGGAGCATGTTTAAAAACATAAAACAAAAAAAAGATGTGGGAGCCAAAAATATTAACACAGCCAAGGTTTTACGACAAGAGTTCTTACATTGAGTCAGCATTCATGGATCCTTGATAAAAAATTGAAATACAGTAAGATATGATAAATTATGATTTAAATCCTTAGGCGAGTTGTGCTGAGGTTTTGTTTTAACAGTTTGTTTCTTACAACACGGAGTCAGAGTAGAGAGTCAAGCTGTCATGACTCTTCTTCATAAAACACCCTGTCCACATGACCAGAACACTGTAGGACCCCTATCCGATAGTGGAAGCAAAGTGTCCTGGGACAGGTGGGTCTCCTAGAACTACAAAAGCTATGACATGTATCTTTAAACAATTTGTAGTTGTGGGAAATTTGACAGAAGCAAATGCAGAGTGTGGAGTAGCTAAGAAAAGAGGAGGGTCATGGGAAGCAGGGAAGAGGCGGGGAGGAGAAAGAAAACTCCCCTTCAGCTCCTGCTGAGAAAGGGAAACAGCGCGTGGTTGGCCAGACTGGGAGTCTGACCACTGTTGCCCTCTGCCTCTTTCTGCTTTCTCTTTTGCACCTTTCTGCAGAAGACAGTGTAGCTGGAAGGAGGGATTGGTGGAAGTTTGTCCAATTGTACTGGCTCTGGAACCAGACTTCCTGGTTCACATCCTGACTCGGCTTCTCACTAAGCTGTGTAACTCTAAGGAGTTCACTCAGCCTGTTATTAAAATTTCCTAATAAAAAAATCATTTATCATAGTGATTGGCCCAAAGTATCATCCCTGTCAGGAGCCAGTAAACTTTTTCTGTGTCTGTTAACCACTGTCCTACAGTAGGCATTATTATGATGTCTGTAATACCTTTCTATATGCTTTCACATTTGTGTGCATGTGTGTGCACTTGTGTTGATCTCAGGAAGATTCTTTCCTGAGGCTCTTCCATCTTACGTTTTGAGGCAGGGTCTCTTAATCAAACCCCAGAGCTCCAAGCTAAAGTGATGGCTCTGCAGTTAAGAGTGTTTGCTGCTCTTAAAGGAGACCCGTGTTTGGTTCCCAGCCAGTACGTGACAGCTCACAGCTGCCTGTGGTTTTAACTCTAGGTGTGGTGGTTTGAATATGCTTGGCCCATGGAAAGTGGCACTATTGTTGGAACAAGTGCGGCTTTGCTGGATGAACCGTGTCACTGTGTAGGTGGACTTTGAGAACTCTGATGCTCAGGTTCTGCCCAGCGCAGAAGGGAGTTTCCTGTGGACCAAGATGTAGAACTCATGTCTGCCTGCAAGCTGCCATGTTTCCGCCATGATGATAACGAACTGAACTTCTGAAACTCTAAGTCAGCCCCAGTTAAATGTTTGCCTTTATAAGAGTTGCCTTGGTCATTGTGTCTCTTCACAGCAATGAAACCCTAAGACACTAGGGGAATCTGACACCCATTAATCTGATGCCTGTGCATAATTTGCATAGACTCAAGCAAACACACACACACACACACACACACACACACACACACACACACACACACACACAAATAAATAAAAATAAATACATCTTTTTAAATCAAAGGGTAGAACCCAGAGCTTCCCCATATATGGCTAGTCTCACTGAATAGCTTGCTCTGGGGATCCTCTATCTCTGCCTTCTGACTGTGGAATTAGAGGGGGCACCCTCCCAGGATTTGCCTGGGGTTAAGATGCATCAGAACTTTGCCCCTCTTGCTTGTACAGCAAGCACTTTAGTGGCCAAACCTTCATTTCTCCAGTCCTATGAATTATTTTAATAGCTGTCTAGAACAAGATTGTTCTAAAATTTACTCACAGTTGTGTGGTTAGAATATAGGCTAATTCCAGTTCTCATACAGTGAGTGGGCCATCCTTCAGTGAACAGCCACACAGGGAAATCTTTTGTTTATGGTGATGGACACCCAGACCTCAAATGTATTTTATTGTAGGAACCAAATCGGCAGATGGAACATCTGGAAACTAACAGACTGAATAACTAGCAGTGAAAACCAACTCCAGATAACATAAAGGAAATTAAACTGACAGTACACATTCATGCACCCAGAATTTGCATTAATACCATTCTAAAAACCTTTGCAGGTGTGATGAAATTCATCCCTGGACACAACCCTAGGGGGCTGGAGACAAGGTTCCGTTAGTAAAGTCCTTGCTGCACAAGCATGAAGACAGGAGTTTGATCCCCCAAAGCCATGTTAAAAAGTCATGTGTGGAGGTTCAGTTTGTAATCCCAGCTCTGGTGAGGCTATGACAGGCAAGTTCCTTGAGGCTTGCTGGTCAGCCAGATTAGACTAATAGGAGACTTCAGACTACTGGGAGACTCAAAAGACAAGGCTGATGGTCCCTCCGCATGCCCTGGGACATACACTCTTGAATAGAGGAAGAGGGGAGAGCATGAGGAGAGCATGGGTATGAAGGTGAGATGGGGGGAGGGGGAGATTTGAGAGCAAGCTCAGCTTGGGTGGAGGAAAGAGGGAAACGTCCCCTATGGTCTCTCCTTCACTTTCTTTGAGAGTTTTTTGTTTGTTTGTTTGTTTTTGCCCTGCCACAGAAGCTTCCAGGGATTCTCCCTTGTTCCCATGGATACACTGGGATAATAGGCTGCTGCATCCTGCTTTGCGGAACTGAAAACTCGGGCTTCGTGTTGGTAAGCACTTTACTACTGAGCCGACTCCTCTTTAAAGGTTCGATAATGCTGGGACCAAGCCAAGTCATGAACACGGGGGCCTTTGGGGAATGCCCCAGAGCCAACCGGAGCAGACAGATTGAAACTTGCTCTATACTACTTGACCTTGGAACAGCAGGCCAGCCTGACGTGTGGCCCCCGGAGATCCCGCCGAGCTGGATTTCAAAGGAGCGAGCTTAAGTGCTTATCCGAAATTCGCACGCCGGAGGGGTATTTGGGGCGAGCTCTCTACTAGGAAGACTGGACCAACGTGCACCTCGGGGTATTCTATCTGCGACTTGACACAGCGGGGGTCTGTTTGTTCTTTGATTCCACAAGACCGCGGTCTCTGTCACACAGTTGACACATGGTGACTAATGGATGCCCATTTAACTTTCCTATTTATCTTATAACCCTCATCCCACCCACTTTTCATTACTGTGATTTTTCTTGCATTTCTTACCTAGTCCAGTATACATACTGATTGGAGCATATGTCCATATTCTTTTTTTTTTTTTTTTCAATTTCTGGTCCCAAATGTAAGTGGCAAATTCAAATGGAGTTTGGCCTACCAGAGAAGTCCCCCGCCAACCCCCCACACTTCGGGCGTGCGAATTTCGGCTAAGCACTTAAGCTCACTTCTTTGAAATCTAGCCCGGTGCCTTGTAGCTGGAGTCTCTGGGGGACCACGCGTCAGGCTGGGCTGCCAGGTGTCGCGGCGCAAGAGCGCCCTCGGAGCCTCGGGTGGCCCTCCTCGGGTCTGTCCCCACTCCCCTGCCCTTTCCAGCGGGGAAGGGGGGCGACCCGCGTGCGCGCCCCCGCTCATGCCCAAACAAGGAAGCGCGGGAGCCAGGCGCGCGCACGCGGCGGGCCGGGCGGCGGGTCTGCGGGGCGCGGGGCTCCGCCCGCGGGGGGCGACCTCGGGCGGCGCGTGCGCCGTGAGCCCCAGCCGGCCGCCGGGATGCCTATTTTAGTCAAAGCGTCCGCGAGCGGGGAGCCGGCCGGGGCCGCGCCGCCTGGGGAACCGCCGCGAGCCCGTCCAGCCGCCGCCGCCGCTCCCCGCTGCCGCCGTCGCAAAGTTTGCGCGCTCCGTCGCCGCCGCCGCCCGGCCCCGGGACGCGCAAGGTAAGGAGCCCGGTCGCCCGGTCGCGCGGGAAAGTTGGGCACCGAGCGGCCGAGCAACTTGCGGCGCGCCCGCGCTCCGCGCCGTCCTTGCATCCGCCCTTCGCCCTTCGCCCGCCCGCGCCCGGCTCCCTCGGCGGGACGGCGCCCGGCCGCGGAGCTGTGGACGCTGACACTGTTGTGAGAGCGGGGCGAGCCGGTCGGGCGTGGGGGTGCTGTGGGCACGGATCCACCGGTTCTCACCACTGGCCCGCGCCCAAGAGAAACGGGTGGTTGCCAGACCGATCCCACAAACCCGCCGCCCCGAGCGCTCAAGGCTGCCGGAGGTGCGCGGAGAGTCCGAGAAAATACCAGAGAATTGCGTCTTATCGAAAGGTTTTTTTTTGTTTTTGTTTTTTACTCATCACTGTTCGTCTTCATTTTTGTTAATTTGGTCAAGGTTTAATGTTAGCTTGCTTCCTCGGTCAGGTATGTAGACCTGCAGACGCCTATTTGAAAACCAAGAGTTGGGCACGGTTTTACTACAGTGAGTAATTTGGGGAATTAGACGTGGAGTATCTGATGAGAAAGATGACAGTTTTTTGATTTTGACAGTTTACAAATTCACACAGTAATTTAACCTTCTTCATTAGATCTGCCATTGGCAGTTCAGTGTAGGCCACTTAAACCCATTACGTAGTTATTAAGCAGGCCGTTAGATTAAATCATTGAATATCGAAAATGCTGATTTATGACAGGTAAAAAGCATTTCTCAGCAATATATGTATCTATAGACCCACGACTGCATATAAAATTTCTGTATCTTTAATAAGTGTAGTGCATCAAAATATGTTTTACATTAATCCTACATTTAAACCTGGTCATTAGGACTGGTGAGAAAGCCCAGCCTTTCAAGGCAAGCCTGGCAACCTGGTTTTTATCCCCAGGACCCCTGAAGTACAAGGGGAGAGCGTCTCCAGCAAGCTGTCCTCTGATTTGTGCACACGTGCACCCCTGTAGAAATAAACACATGTAATACATGTTAATGACTATTGATGTTTTCTGGTTTTGAGGCAGATTATAGTTTTCTTGCCAATTTTCTTCGACCAGAAATGTAAGCATTTAATGCCACTTCTAAAACCTGGAAGTGAATATTAGGAGGTAACATAGGTGAAATATGAGGGGGTGCTTGTGTTGATTAATTTAGTACAAAAATCTGCTGTAGAACATCACAACCCGACCGAGTTTTTAAGACCATGCAGTTCTGGGGTTGGGGTTAGGGCGCAGATTAAGGAGGGCGGCAGCATTGGCTGGTTTATGTGGCGTCCTGGCAGCTTGTGGGATAGAAGCTGACCCAATGCAGGAAAGTATGCCTAAAAAAGGGTTTGACATACGAGTTATGTTTCAGTCTTATCTCCTTAGGCTCTTCCTCAGTGACATTATCTACAGGGCCTGGGAAATGTGTCATCAGTACAGATTATCCCTGCCTCCTACAGGACGTTGGGTAGCCATGGCAACAGGATGCAGGCATGACACTCACACTCACTTTTGGGTTCTTGGAACCAGCCCATCGTGATAAGCTTATGCTTTTAAGACGTTTGGAAAGTAGTTGGATTCTCACTTTTTTTTCTTTCTGTGGGAAATCAATATTTAAGTCAACTCTTACTATTTGTGAACTGTTGCAGGTGGGTATGTGTCTCAGTGGTGGAACACTCCCTTGTTCTGTTTAGAGCCCTGTGTATGGTCAGCACCACAAAGCAAATGTCACACAAGTAAACTTTGCCTCAACTTACTTCATAACTCACTTATGAATGTGTTTGTCATCTTAAGATATATAGAATTCATCCCCATAAACTTGTCTGGTGTCCTTTCAGGATGTTCATACCTATTAATACCACTTTAAATCTTTGTTATGTTAAAATGTGAATTTCTTCATTTCAAAGATATATACATTTCTAAATTAAATTTAAAGGTATTTTTGGTCTTCATTTGACAGCACAAAATTAAATAGATTAACTCGTGTCTTCTGTAAACCTATATAGTTTTGTCAGGGACCAGATTTGTATAATTAATAATGAAGGTTTTTTTGCATGTAGAGCAGAGACCAAGAATAGATAATAACAGACAAGATGGAGCGTTACTTTGTGTTAAGTTTTATATAAATATGTGTAAAATGTATATTGTTTGAAAATGTATATGCTGTGGAGCTTAACATTAAATATCCAAGTGTATATTCATGAACCTTCCTACAAATACATTGTACATTTGCTACTTTTTAATTTGTGAAATGCTACCAACTAGAATTATTTGAGGAATAAAAATAGACGCCTAAGTTAAAGAATAAATGAAATTTTAAATGCTATTAGTTTTCTACATGTATGTATATGCTAGTATTGTATATGATTATGTATTATGTGCACATATTATGGTAGGTATGTGGCAATGATTTAACACTGGCACAAAGTAACTCTCTGCATACTTTAACCTTTTAAGTAATTAATAGACGGGTGTTCCTTTTTAAAGGACTCAGGAAACCAGTTTTCTACATTTTTTTCCTGTGCCTAGTTTGGGTCTTCAGTATGAATAGTTTGAAGACTCTACTGAACTGTGGTGAATGCTGTGACCCATGAGTGTTGGTGATTCTTTTCTAAACATGTGTGTGTCTGTTGGAATCGTCGTGTCTCTGAGATAGGGAAAAGACATACCTACTTTGTGACAAGACTGGAGATTGAACCTATGCACCTGATAAGTACCAGAAAGCTCTGTTTACCAAGATGTAATTCATAAAATAATTTTGGCATATTACCTGTCACAGGTGTGAAAGATGAAGTCCCCATTTATGACTGTCTGTGTGTTTGTCTTTATAGGACGTTTCAACATGAATTATACGGAGTCCAGCCCACTGGCACAATCAACTGTAGCAGGTTTTACATCTGAGTTAGAAAGTCTCACACCCGTGCCTTCCAATGAGACCACTTGTGAACACTGGAGAGAGGTTCACCATCTGGTTTTTCATGTAGCAAACGTTTGCTTTGCAGTTGGCTTACTAATTCCCACCACTCTTCACCTCCATATGATACTGCTCAGAGTGATGCTATCTATAGGTGAGGCTTCCTATAGAATAGCATGTGTGCAATTGGCGTTAGATGGATTTTGCATTGGGAGCTTAGAGCATCTTTGTTATCCAGTCAGCAGTCTGTCCACAAACTTAGAACACAGGTCTGCGCACAGTCAGTGCCTCCCTTCTGTAATGTGTATAAGCTGTGTGTGCGTTCCTATACTGTTCAGGTTCTATGTGTCAGAAATTCGTGCACAAGTATGTAGATGTTGGAACCAGAGTGTGATTCCAGCCCTAACTGCTGCTTACTGACTGTGTAACTTGAGCCAATGATTTTAACTTTCTGTCACTCCAGGTTCCCCTTGCATCAAAGATGTGTGAAAATAAAACCACCTTTTAGGGTTATTGTGAGAATTAAATAAATGTATGTTAGGATAGTGCCTGGACAGGGTAAGCAGTGTGTGTCAACCATTATTTTTTGAAAAAACTACTTGGCAATAAAATCAATTCCCATCAATTCAAGTGTAACATTTATATAACATGTAAATAATATGAATATTTTGGCCCTATCAACTGATTGAAAATGTTAAATTTATTCACATTAAAATATTGAACAACAGAATCTACTGTTTTATCCAGTGATTATTAACAAATTCTTCATAGAATCTCTCTCCTCAATTCTCCATTTATTTAGGTGCAGTTTTTGATATTTGTAAAATATCTGACAAAGACTGAGGGAGGCCGTCTCCTTCCTTGTAGAAACAGATGGCCTGTCACAGTGTAGGGTGTCAGATGTGCACTGCAGGTCCATACCTAGGGCTCAGAGCAAACAGAGGTGACAGGCTCTGTGGTAATGAAAGGCAAGGTTCTCTATGATAGTGCCGCTGGCTTTGGAGAGATGACCAGGGTTTCTCTTAAATGTAGGCATGGGGTAAACTGGAGAAGGGCACAGAAGAGAAGAAATCTTAGGATAGTGCCAAAGAAGACTAGAGTTTTGGGCTTGAAATGTGTAAAAACTGCCAAGAAGAGACTGAAAAGGTAGCTAGGAGCCAGCTGTCAGGATTCTGTTTCACTTTCACGTAGTTAACCATTGCAGGAGCATTGGGTGGAGGAAGACACTTAATCCAGGCTTTCAGTATTACAACAAGAGGTCTGAGGGCAACGTGTGCCAGAAAGCATCTATTTAACCTGGTACGTTCATCCACAAATGAGGAAACAGGCCCAGGAAGTGAAGGGATCCTATTTATTCAGATGTACCACTGGTCTGAGCCCAGCATTGCACATAGCTAACTTTTGATGTGAAAAGTTTGCTTTCATGTGAATATAAATCTATAAGTCTGTATCTTAGTGGTCATTTCCAACTAAAAATACAGAAATCAGAAAATAAAGATACTTATACAAAACAAGAGACTTGATGAGAAAAGTACAGGAAGAGTTCAGTTGACAAATGGATCACCAAGTGAAAACTCAGGTCACTACTGTGAGATATCTGCTCTTGGGCTGGGGCTGCCGCTCATTGGTACAGTGCGTACCTGTGTTACATGAAGCCCTAGGCATGGTAGAGCAGGCCGACAATCACGAGCTAGGACCAGAAGTTCTGTGATGACCTCAGCCACACTGAGGCTCAAGGCTAGCCACAGGAGACCTTGCCTCAAAACACCAAAGTAAATAGAATATTCGAGTTCACCACTAATGATGAAAATACCAAATGAAGTAGAGTACACAGTTCCTTGTCAAATAATGAGTTTTAAAAAACATTAGAGTGGGATTGAGTCTCACTTTATAGACAGGGTTGGCTTCAAACTCACAAAAGATCCGCCTGCCTCTGCTTTCCACGTGCTGGGATTAAAGGTGTGTGGCACTGTGCCTGGATAGGAGTTTCCAACTTTGTAATTCTGACAATTCAGTACTGGTGTTCCCAACTACTAGTTTTGTTTGTAGAAACCTTTCGGAAACGTTTCTTCAGTGTCGCCTGAAGCTGTGACATGCATTCCCTTGCTTGGCCTTAAGCTTCAGTTAATTTAACAGTCATAAATGGAGAAATATTTTTTATATAATGTTGCCTTTGTTACCCAAATTTATACCCTCAGAGAGGCAATGCAGCAGTGTGGCTGTAATCCCAGTGAGTCAGAGGCTGAGGCAGAAAGGCTTGCAGTTAAGGATAGCCTGGTCTACAAAGGGAGACACTGTCTCAGAAAACTACAAACTCTAGGGTTAGGGATGTGACACGGCTGATAAGAGGACTGTCTGCTGTCCCCGCACTCCAGGTGGGGTCCTGCAAAATGAAATGCAATGAAATAATAACGAGACCAAAGAAACCATGTGTGTGTGAGAGAGAGAGAGATAAATATATGTGTATATGTATGCTATGTTTTATGTATGTGTGCTATGTATGTATGTGTCTCTGTGTGCTATGCTTTGTGTGGTATGTATATATGTGTGTATATGCTGTGTTTTATGTGTGTGTGCTGTGTATGTATGTGTCTGTGTGTTGTGTGCTCTGCTGTGTGTTTATGTGTGGTATGTATATGTGTGTATGTATGCTGTGTTTTATATGTATGTGTGTGTTGTGTATATGTATGTGTTGTGTGGGGGCTGTACATGTAGGGGGTGTGTGTGCTGCGTTTTGTATGTGTTTTTGGTGTGCTGTGTTGTGTGTGTGTATGCAGTGTTGTGTGTATGTAGTGTGTCTGTGTGTGTATGTGGGGTGTTGTGTGTGGGATGTGTATCGGGGGATGTGTATGTATGTGTGTGCTGCATTTTGTATGTGCGTTTGCTGTGTAGTGTTGTGTATGCTCTGTTGTGTTTATGTGTGTGTTGTGTTGTATGGGAGGATGGTGTGTGTGTGTGTATGTGTGTGTGTGTGTGTGTGTGTTCCAGATCCCAGAGCATTGCCTATCAGGAGGCAGATGGTTGAATGAGCTACATTAAAGCCTGTCATAGTGATGATAAACTCCTTACAATGGACTTTAATAAGATGGGAAAATCACTGCCCTCAGTATTGGTTTTAAGTTTGTACACATAATAGGTTTATTTCAGGGGAAGCTATTTGAAAACCTTAAGGCAGTATTAAATCTCAGCTGTGGTTTCTTTAGCTGGTAAATTATTTTTTCCACTTTAAAAAAAATATTCTTATCCACATTCCTTTAGTCCCAGCACTCGACAGAAGCAGGTACATTTCTGTGAGTTCAGAGTCAGCCTGGTCTACACAGTGAGTTCCAGGATATCCAGAAGTACGTAGTGAGACCCTGTCTTGGAAAACAAACCAACAACAACTAAAAACATTGTTTCTATAGAAATAGCCAAACATGTATTTTGGTTTGAGGTGATTTTACTCACAAAAGTCAATGAAAATGTGGTATTCAGCTTAAGTCTTATAAAGCAGGTTTGATTTCTAGACAGAGGAGGACTGTACTAAGCTACTTGCTGAATCTGCTGTTGAGTGTCTGATGCGCTGTTCCTCTACAGGGTGCACCCTTTACGTAGTCTGGGCCACGCTCTACCGCTGTGCCTTGGATATGATGATCTGGAACTCGGTGTTCTTGGGTATCAATATTTTGCATCTTTCATATCTTTTGTACAAGAAAAGACCGGTAATTACTAAAATTTTTTAAATAAGAAAGTGACTTTAAATATGAAAGGTTTTTAAAAGTACTTTATTCAGACTTGCATGTGAGCACCTGACAGCCTTGGTCCTTCTCGAATATTCAGAATATTGAGCTTTCTGGGTAAATGCCTGAGAGAAAAACATTTGAAATCTGTGAAATTCATCTAACAAATGAATTTTCAAAACTTTGACTCACTGGAGCATGAAAGACATGACTAATGTTGTCTTTTTTTTAGGCCTATTATGTGACCATTTCCTGGTCTGGTGCTACTCAGATATCACTTGGGAATATCTTTGCTTAATTATAAAATTACTGATAGGCAGCTTCCATTTCATACTAATGATTTGCAAATGGCTCATTCTGTTTTCTTAATATAGTGGTTATTATCTTTCTTGAACCTAAACTAATCACATGAAGAAATCAGCGCTTTTGGTGGCTTTTTACGAGAATGTCCATACTTAACTTTTTATTTGGGGCTCTGTCTTCTCTCAATGTGTTTTCTTAGTAACAGAATGAGTCTTGAGTGCAGTGGCACACCCTTGTGATCCCAGCATTCCCTGGGGCAGGTGGAGGTCAGTGATCCCAGCATTCCCTGGGGCAGGTGGAGGT
>JANHMN010000019.1:21882295-21902022 GCA_030674055.1 Rhabdomys pumilio
GCAGGTGGAGGTCAGTGATCCCAGCATTCCCTGGGGCAGGTGGAGGTAAAGGCCATTCTAGTGACCTTGATGTCAGCTTGGAGCTGTTATGGGGCCCCATCTTTAAATTAAAAACAAAAAAGAAAAGAAAACTACAATGATATTAAAAAAACAAACAAACAAACAAACAAACAAACAAACAAACCAAACCTACATAACCTCCCAAAGCATAAACCTAGAAACAAAGTAGAAAGCAGCTGGGTCCTAGAAATCCAGCCATCCGAGCTCACCAACTGTCCTAAGGACAAGCATTCAGTGACCTAAGGCAGTGGTAATGCTCATCCTAGCTCTGTGTCTAATGTAGAAAACTATTAGAAACTAGGGATTTCACATAGAAACACAGACGCTATGCATTGTGGTCACCCCACTATTCTGTAACCTCTCACATGGTAGCTCAGTTTGGGCTGCTTTCCTGTGTTGGTCAGTTTTTTTTTTTTTCCTAGGTTAGGCTGTGTAGCAGATGATCTAAAGATAGCCATGATGCAAGGACTTCTTGTCTCACCCACCTTATCTGAGGACTGGTGTCACTGGTTCTATCCCAGCATTTTACACATTTCAGGGTCTCTGCATTCTTACAGAAATTCTTACAGTCAGAAAAACACCCAATGACTCTTAACACGTCAGCCTTAGGAACTGGAAGGTGACTCAGTGGTTAAGAGCACTAGCTGCTTTTGCAGAGGAAATGGGTTTAGTTCCCAGCACCACCTGGGAGTTCTGATCCGTCTGTAACTCCAGGTCAGGAGATGCAGTGCCCTCTCTTGGCCTCTATAGGCACTGTGTGCACATAATGCAGACCAAATACCCATATGCATAAAATTTAAAAACAAAAGTTTTTTAAAAAAAATCTTCTCAGAAGAAATGTGTCACTTCTGCTCAGACTTCATTGGCCAAAGCCGATGACATGCCCAAGCCAGCTAACGTTAGAGGTAAGGCAGGCTAATTCTCTTACGGGACAGCGAACAATTGGAAGCAATGGTGTGATCTCACACGTTAGCTGTTGTAGCCCTGGGCGCGCTGGAGGTGTCCAGAGAAGCTTTTGACAAACAGATGCTTCCAAAAAAGAGAATTCAGACAACCTCATGAAGAAACTGAGTCTTGATCTGAGGTGTAAGGAAGGGCAGGACAAGGATGCGTGTTACTAGCCTGAACAGGTCCTGTGTTCATCGTTGGGCTGCAGTGCTTACTGACATGATTGGAGCACCAGAAAAAGCATGCGCCAGCTGGGCTCTTGGATTTTTGTTTTGTTTTTGTTTTTTGTCAGACTATCACTTCAACCAACCAACCAACCAACCAACCAACCAACCAACCAACCAATCAGTAAATAGTTAAAAGACTCTTCATGGAAGTGAACCAATGGGACAGAGTAGAGTGACATTAGGTAGAGGCAGCTGCCAGTTGTTTGCTGTCCCTAAGAGAATTTTGTGTTCTGTGTCTGTAGATTTCACCATGTGTCTGACTGGGTCAGAGTTCATCCACAGTGCAGCACAATTTTCCTTGCACCCAGTTACCGTGACTTTCAGACACTGCTGTATGCAGACACGTGGCAGCCCCTGGGCCTGAGAGAATGCCACAGAAGATCATTAAGACTGTTCTACTCATCTGGTAGCCAGCCTTACTCTTCAGTGGAATCTCGGTTCTGTGTAGATTAGGCTAGGATGAACCGCCACCCCAAAGCTCTCCTCCCTTCCCTTTTGCTTTGCTTATGAATATGTAAATGTGAAATGTGAGGCACTGAGCATTGGCTTTCCTGCCTCGAGGCATTAAATAACAGCTCGGAGATTAAAAAAAATGCTCAATGCATTATTTTGTAAATTTGTTTTTACACCAGTTCTTACTTTCTCACTATCCTAAGTTAAGGTTATGTTGTCCTTTAAAACAAACATCGTGTTACGTATGTACTGCTGCTAAGGTAGGAAGATCGTGATTTGACAAAAGCTTAAGCACTTGCTTTGTGGTCAGTGTAAAGGGGTGTGACCAATCTTAGCCTCCCTCACCCATCACCCGACCCACGACCCACCCACGGGTGATTCAACTTGACTCTGAGCTTCAAGGTTCCTTTTTAGAATGCAAATGTCCACCACTACTAACCTCTAAGACCCCTCTGACCACACACAGGGAGCCACTGGTGTGCAGCATGGGTTTGTTTATGTTTTAAATCCATATTGTGCCCTCAAGAGTCAGTGTCTGGGGACTGCTTTAGTGCAGGACTTTGGCGTTGCTGTCTTTCAGGTCAAGATTGAAAAGGAGCTGGGTGGTGTCTACCACCGGCTGTTTGAACCACTCCGAGTCCCTCCGGATTTGTTTCGGAGGCTAACTGGACAGTTTTGTATGATCCAGACCTTGAAAAGGGGCCAGGTTTATGCCACAGAGGACAAGACCTCAGTTGATGATCGCCTGAGTATTCTCCTAAAGGGAAGGTGAGTGTGTGTGGGGATTCCTGGTCTTGATCTTTTATCACCTCTGGGAAGGAAATGCTGCCAGCTAATGGAAGAAGCAACTGTTGCTGAAATCCCGGCTGCTGTGGAGCCAACAATAGGCCGACAGCAGGGCTGCAAACCTTATTGAGACCAACGTTTTCTACAGTGAATATATGTTTTAACCATGTTGACATTTTGCTTGATGTTAATGAGTCCACGCTGAAATGTGTTTAAACTAAATTTCAGAAGCTCTCGCATGTTGCAAAGGTGACATGCTTAGTTTTTGAGTACCTCAGTACATAAGGATCATCTGAGCTGAGAGTCAGCCATGTTACATGGGCGTAGTTGTTACTGTGTTCCTTTGATGGTGGTTTTAGATGACGTCTCAAACTCCTGGGCTTCAGCCTCCTGAGTGACTGGATCTATGACTGCTTGTTACCAGGCCTTCCTTGAAACATAGTTATTAATAACATCCCAGTCAATCCAGCTATAAGAATAGCAACAATGTAAACCATGGTCTGGGTTAATAATGGATGCTAGTTTCTTCTTTTGTCATTTTAAAAACTATTTCTGTTTCTGGAAGTGCTTTAAATTCTGTCCATTACCTGTGGGATCTTTAAAGCCAGGACAACTCCATTATTACTGTAATGTTGCCGTGATGAAAAGAATTACTTTGTTCCTTTGTTTTGTTTTGTTTCGTTGTGAAATTCTATGTGTTCCCATTTGACTTCTGTCACCAGAATGAAGGTCTCCTATCGAGGACATTTTCTGCATAACATTTACCCGTGTGCCTTTATAGATTCTCCCGAATTCAGATCAACACAGATGCACAAAGGCGAAAAATTCCAGGTATGATTTGGCTTTGAAGAAGGTTGAAACAATTTGTATCTTGTTCAAATCAAGCAAAATCGGGAAAGTGACCATAATTTCTTTTTAGAAAGGAGATAGACACATTGGTGTGTGGTGTGGTATGGTATGGTATGGTATGGTATGGTATGGTATGGTATGGTATAATGCTGTAAAAAGAGAACACCTTTCAACAGTGTTTGTATGTGCAGAACTGGATGTGGAAGTCTGGAGAGTGATGCTCTAATCTAGCCATCCTTCTAACCCTGTTGTTTCTCGGGTGGAAGTTTGTTTGCAGTTTACTATTTCATTTTTCAAAAAATTTTGCTCATTTTATAATACTTCCATTAAAAATGTATTGTTTTGGCGCCTGGTTAAGACTACTGGCTGCACTTCAAGAGGACCTGGGTTTCTTTCCCAGCACCCGCATGGCAGCTCACAACCGGCTGTGACTCCACAGCTGTGACCCTGAGGATTCGATGCCCTCTTATGGCTTCTGCAGGCATTGCATGTACTCGATGCACAAACATACTTCCAGGCAAATGAGGATTCACATAAAAATACAATCTTTTTAAAATCAATTTTTATTACGAGAAAAGTTCTATTGCTTGTAGATAATTCATGATCCTAAATATTTCACTGATTACCTTTCTTAGAGAAAACAGGACACTGGCTTCACTCTTAGAGAACTTACAAAATAAAACCTCTGATTGTTTCACTTCTTTTATAGTTAGTGACAGTTTAAAAGCAAAGAGGAAATTCCTCATGGTATCAGCAGTTCAGATGCTATTCCATTTAATTCTATTTTTATTTTTGAAAAATTGCTCTATTGTGTTGCAGCTTGTCCTGGTTATTTCCAAATGTCCCCAGGCCTCCTGTTTTATTTGTTATTCTTAGGAAAATAGCCAAGAACATAAGTCTCTGGATAAATAGCAGTAAGGAAACACTCTGGGCACAGGGGTGCTTTAGAAAACAGTACATATTTAGGAGGAAATAGAATTGACGAGAATACCATCACCTGAGAAACAGGACCCGTTAGTGCTCCTTGCTGGGACAATCTTGCTGGCTCACTTTGGATGCTGTTCAGCTCGGGATGCCGTAGGCTGGGCATGAAGGGGAAGTGCAGTTTTGTTCATTCCGTTAGAGTTGCAGCCCTGTCTTGCTGCCACTCTGCTGGCGTAAATGGCCTGGGCAGTTTTGGAATTTGCTACAGCTGGGCACATTTACCATAAGTACTACTGTAAGCTCCCTAAATGTGGGGTTGAATGAGAATGGCCCGCCTCCATAGGTTCGTCTGTTTGAGTGCCTGATTCCCAGTTAGTGGGACTGTTTGGGAAGGATTGGGAGATGTGGCACTGTTGGAAGAGGTGTGCCCTAATTGGAGAAGGTATGTTATTATGATTGGGATTTGAGGTTCCTAAAGCCTAGGCCAGGCCCAGAGTCTCCATCTCTGTCTCTCCCTCCTCCCCCTACCCCTCTCTCCTCCCTGTGGATCAGGGTATAAAACTCTCAGCTACTGCTCCAGTGCCATGCCTGTTTGTTCCGATCATAATGGACTAAGCCTCTAAAACTGTAAGCAAGCCCCGATTTAATGATTTCCGGTGTAATAACTGCTTTGGCCACAGTGTCTTCTCCCTGTAGAGCAGTAACTAAGACTCGGACTCACGAAGTGTTGTTCCTATGCTGGCTGCGCTTGACACATAGGAAGAGAAAGCCCTAGCTGCTGTTTCCTTACTGGGGGAGCTGTCTGTGTCCTGGGATGCATGCTCCTCCCATTTGAGCAGTGTGTTTAAGCACTGCCACCAAAGAACCAGGAGAGAGCCACTTCTCTTCCTTCTGACTTCCTTACAGGTAGTTTTCTATAATAACTTAGTCTCTTATTATCCTGAAGAAACCAGGATTCAGTTTGGGATGAAAAACTAAACCTTTGTTCAAGAAGCAAGAGCTTCCCTAAGAAATCGGGTATAGAATGTGCACTCCCTTTCCACTGAGCTCTAAGTTATGTTTCTAAGTAAGCGAACCATAAGTTACTACCTGTAACAGCAGCTTTCTTTGTTGGGGGACTGGGCTTTAGTAGTTGGGCTTTATTCCTAACTAGTGTGAAGATTACAGGAACATGATAAAAGCACGGACCCATCCTCGCCAATCTCCGCCAGCTTTCCTTGGCACCGGGTGTGGTATTTTGTCATTTTGTGGTATTTTGTCATTTTGTGGTATTTTGTGATTGCCAGTAGCTGCCCTGCCATCAAATCTGTGCCCAGAACAGTTAGAGCCAACTTCGTTAGAATAAACCCCAGGAGGGATTGTGCTTTGACTGTTTACAAAACAGTTCTCTGGTCAGGTACTCAGATGAGGAGAAGCTGCTCCATAGGGTGTTTATAGCACTGCATGTCGGTGCTGCTACACATTTGGACCCTCCTGGGCATGGTCTGCTTCTTCCCGGGAGCACTTAGTCTATTGGATTGCTTTGTTTGAGACAGGGTCTCCCATATCTCAGACTGGCCTTGAACTCTGTGTGACTAAGGATCTCCGTGAACTTTGGAACTTCCTGCTTCTGCCTCTTGTGTACTCTGAGTTTAGGCAGTGCCATTACACTCAGTATGTGGTACAGGGCATCATACCCAGGGCTTCATGCATGCTAGGCTGAGCTACACCCTCAACTCTTTATTTTTTATTTGTTTGTTTTGTTTTTTTTTTATTTATTTATTTATTTTTGACATGTGGCCCTAGTATGTAGCCCAAGCTGGCCTTGAACTCAGTATGGTCCAGGTTGTCCTAGAACCAGTGATAGTCCTCTTACCTCAGCATTCTGAATGCTGATATTATAGGCCCGTACCACCACTGTAGACTGTTACTTGTTTAAACTCTTTCTATGGTCAGGGTGCTGATGAACTGTACAATAGGGGAAAAGGGAAAAACTGTCAGGCAGCATAGAACGTCCCTTGGTAAATACCTTGGTAATTCTGATGCTACAGGCAGACTGGCAAAGCTAAGAAAATGGGTCCCAAAGTTCATTGTCTTTAGCGCCTGCCACTGGGGGACTTGCAGATCAGACTCCCACGTACAGCAGTTGACAGGGACTTTGATAGCAATATTACAAAATGTAGAAGCAGGTGTTGTGTTTATGCTTCTTTTTCTTTATCCAGTTGTTGTGTATCGAGTGAGTGTTTCTGATGAACGTGTTTCTTTTGTTTCTGTCTGTCTGCTGCTGCTGCTCGCCCATGGTCAGTCACATGCCCCCTTACTGCAAATCTGAAGATCAGTTTCGTTGACATAGAGGGAGAGACCTTAGAAAAGCATGTCTGTGCTCTTGTGAAATAAATGAACATTAAATTTTGGCTGGATTTAAAGAAAGGAGCACCTTTGGTCTGGAGAGATGGCATTGGTGTTAAAAGCACTCTTTAAAAAAGGTCGTCATTTCAAGTCCCAGTTCCCCCATGGTAGCTCACAAGGTCTGTAACTCAACTTCCAGAGATCTGATGCTGTCTCTGGCTTCCACGAGGCCAGGCATGGTAGCACACGGGCAGGCATATAGCAAAACAGCCATACTCTTAAAACAAGGATCTTGTCTTTTGAAAAAAAATTAACGTTAACTTATTTTGTTGTGAGTATGTGTGAGGTATATGTGTGCAGGTGTGCACCCCTGTGCATAGGCACAGAGGCTCCATGTGACCTTCTCTGTCACTCTGACTTGTATGTCTAGGACAGACTCTCCCCTAGAATAGTGACCAGCAAGGCCCAGTGATCTCCTGTGTCTGTCTTCTGTGGTGCTACAGTTACCAGTCAGGGGCTACACCCAGCTTTTTATGTGGACACCAGGATTTGAACTCATGCTTACATATCGTACCCACTGAGCCAACCTGCCAGCTCCCCCAGCTCCCTCTTTTAAACAGTATCTTATTATGGGGCTCAGCCTGGCCTGGCAGACACTGTATAGCCCAGGCCGGCTCCAACCTCATCATGCTTCTGTATTAGCTTCATGAATGCTAGGATTCCAGGCATAGGATACTATACCTGGCCCCTCTTGGATCCTGTCCTTTAAAAATGTGTGTGTGTGTGTGTGTGTGTGTGTGTGTGTGTGTGTGTGTGTGTGTCCATGGAAGCCAAAGGAGGACATCGGATATCCCAGTTAGCGTACTCTCTCTCTCTCGTTCTCTCTCTCTCTCTCCTCCCCTTTTTACTTAGTCTTCTCTCATATACTACATCCTTCTTCAGTTTCCCCTCCCTCCACTCCTCACAGTACCCCCTTCCTCTTTCCCTCTCCCTAGATCCACTCCTCTCTTCCCTTCTGAAAAGAGCAGGTTTCCCAGATATCAGTCGAACCCAGCAGAGCAAGTTACAAAGTAAAACTAGGCACAAACCTTCTCATCAAGGCTGGGCAAGGCAACCCAGTAGGAGGAAAGGGGTCCCAAGAGCAGGCAAAAGAGTCAGAGACACCTGCCATCTGACTCCACTATTAAGAGTCCCACAGGAAAACCAAGCTACACAAGCAGACCTAACTCAGACCCATATAGGGTCTGTGATTGTTGGCACAGTCTCTGAGCCCCTATGAGCCTGCTTAGTTGATTCTGTGGCCCATGTTCTTGTGGTCTCCACCCTCTGGTTCCTATAATCTGTTCTCTCCCTCTTTTGTGGAGTTCCCTAGGCTCGGCTTAGTGTTTGGCAGTGAGTTTCTGCATCTACTCCCATCAGTTGTTGGATGACACTTCTCTGATGACAGATAGGCCAGACGCTAATCTATAAGTATAGCAGAATATCATTAGGAATCATTTCATTGACTTTTTCTTCTCCGGTTATGTTTGGTTCCATCCTGGGTCTCTGAGCTATCCAGCCTCTGGCTTCTGGCCATCCAGACAGAACAACACACTTGTTTAACCACTAAGCCATTTCTTCAGCCTTGGATCCTGTCTTTGTTATTAACCATTGTAACTGCAGTACCAAGTGGCTTTGTCAGGAAATGCCTTTCTCATAATGTACACTGACGAAGAGTGTCACTGTGTGTCCTGTGGAGTCCTAAAAGCTACTGCTGCATTTCTTAAATCCACGTGTGCTTGGTTTTCATGAAATCCTCTTCTGACGTAATAAACATAGACTAATTTTCTACAAACGTTGACCCACTAAGCTCCAATTTCAGCCTGTCAATTAACAATCCTGGGAGGCTGGGGTTTTCATTTTTATTCTTGGTAGGCTTAAATGCTTCCGAAATCCTTAAATCATCCAAAAAGAAAGCTCTTTTGGAAATATTATGTTCTGAGTCCCGGGTAAGACTTTGTGTCAGTTTAATAAGCTTTTACCAGTCTCTGGCTGGGACAGGCACTGGTTTAGTGCTGAGGATGTAAAATGGATTTCACTGTCAGCCGTGCCTGTGCTTGTCTGTCGGCTCTTTTGTGAGAGTGTAGGTAGACCAGTACTCTGTTGAAGCCAGGCATTCCGACCTGAGGACACATGAGCCATAGCATCAGCGTGCTCAGGAGTCCACACATACATGTCAGCAGATGAGTTTGGTGGTTAGGTTTTGAATGTCATGAAGGAACAGGTGGCATACAGTGGGTTGAAGAGTATTTGCATGGTAAGAGGGACATCTGGATCCTGAGCCCTGATCTCGTGAAGGAGGGGTTTGTTGGAGAATTCTTGAGCTCTCTAGTGCTGTGACAGTGCCCACCCCTGCTTTTCCATGTTGTACTACTTACAGGGGAAGGTGTGGTGTCTTAGTTGTGTACTAGTTTGAGAACCTAATTAAGTAGGTTACCTTGGAGCTAGCCTTGAAACCTGTGGCAGAGGTTACTCACCAGCTGTTCTCATCAGTTGTTTATCTGAGCCTGTAACTCTTTCTCACTGTGTGTTTATGTGTCATCTGGATGAAGGGTTTTTCATATATAATTTACAAGTTTAGTCTCAGGTTCTGGTGATATAGTTCAATGGCAAGCAGCTCAATGTTAGAACATTTACTTGACCCTGGGTTTGATACACACACACACACACACACACACACACACACACACACACACGTATACATGTACAGGCATACATATACACACACACCAGTTCTCTCCCTCTCTTTCCCCTCTCTCCCTCTCCTCCATCCCTGAGTTCATTTGCTTAAAGGCCTGTGTTTTAGTTAGGGTTTCCATTGCTATGAAGAGACACCATGACCAAGGCAACATTTAATTAGGACTGGCTTACAGTTTCAAAGGTTCAGTCCATTATCACCATGGCAAGAAGCATTGCATTGTCTAGGCAGACATGGTGCTGGAAGAGCCAAGAGTTCTATATCTTGTTCTGAAGGCAGCCAGGAGGGTCTCTTCTGCACTGGGCAGACCTTAAATATAAGATCTCAAAGCCCAACCCCTCAGTGACTCACTTCTTCCAACAAGGCCACACCTCCTAATAGTGCCACTTCCCATGGGCCAAGCATTTTCAAACCACCACACCTGTCTTTAGACCTCATTGTAATCAACAGTAGGTAAAGAAATAGATTTTCATAAAGATCTTATCACAATATCTACAGCAGTATTGACACTATGGCCTTTTTTTCTATCCTGAGACCACAAAAAACCAAAGCAATAAAATACAGAGAAGTTGCCTGGACTTAGTCTACAGATTGCTTGTCTTTAAACATAATTTTATGGAGTAGGATAGTTCATAACTAATTTAACAGATTTTTCTTTCTTTTTTTTTTCCTTTTTTCTTTTGAATTTCTTTGTATAGCCCTGGCTGTCCTGGAACTCATTCTATAGACCAGACTGGCCACAAACTCAGAGATCAATCTGCTTTTGCCTCCCGAGTACTGGGATTAAAGGTGTGCACCACCACTGCCCAGCTTGACAAACATTTCTATGGTGGTGTCTGCTAGCTTCTTCTTCTGTCAGTTTAGCAAACTCATACCCTATGTATATAGATTTATATGTATATGATATGTATAACTTTGCTAGTGTGTGTGTTTCTCCAACAGGTCACCATTGTTGCCGATGATAACTGCAAGTTTTTATGCTGGTCAAGAGAGAGACTGACTTATTTTCTGGAGTCAGAGCCTTTTCTGTATGAAATTTTTAGGTACCTTATAGGAAAAGACATTACAAATAAGCTGTATTCACTGAATGATCCCACCTTAAATGATAAAGTAAGTGCTTTTCTGATTTGGGAGGGGTTAAGAAATATGTATATTTTCCTGAATTTTTACTAAGTGTTCATAAACGTCAGAGGGGGTAATTATAATGGAGAGACTCTTCAGCAAGTCCTTTCTTGAAGGCAAAGAATTTTTGGCAGTTCTTATCATCGTCACAGCTTGACCTCACTGCCATAGACTAACATGTATGCGATGGGGTACTGTCCTTTCCAAAAGTCGTCAAGCAGTCTAAGGGGTGGGGAGGGTGTGGGTGGGAGAAGGCGTGGAAAGGCAGTATTCCAGGATGTAAGACTAAGAGTTGCCATTTCAGCCTTGGTGTCTTCCACGTCTGCCAGGAATCCAGAGACCAGGAGAAGATGGACTTTCAGAGCTTTGATCAGCTTAGTTTTCTGCATTTGTTAAGAAGGAGATGAACACAGTTACAGATGGGAACTTTTAAAACATTTTTCCTGTGATATGTACTACCTACTAGGAACAATGAATGTGATGGCCTATTAGGGTCCTTGTCCAAGCGCTTCTCACCTTAAGGCTGGGGCTGTAGCTCTCAGCAGGAGAGCGCTAGCCTGCTATGAATGAGGCCTTGAGTTTGATCCCTAACACCACAAGAAAGAAAGAAGAAGGGTTTGCTTCCTATTTCAGATTAACACTTAGAATATTCATGTTTATAAGTTTTAGAATGGTATCTTTAAAGCAATAGCTAATGATAAAACCACAGCATACATTTATAGGGCACTTGATCACTCCCCGTTTGGGGCACTAATATCAAAGGATAGTACTTCCTGCTTATACGGAATATATGATTTGACCGCTGTACATCTCAGGCATCTTGAAACTTTGCTTTGTAGAAAGTTAAGAAGTTGGAGCCACAGATGAGCCTGTGCACACAGATCTCCATGCTGGAGATGAGGAACAGCATCACGAGCTCCAGCGATTGCGAGGACGGCCTCCATCACTTTCTGCGGGGCTCCTCCAGCACGGCTTCTCTCCGTGAGTTCCCATAACACTGACTCTCCACCGCTCGGATAGATGTCACTAGAACAGACACTCGGAATATTTTGGTCAGATAAATTACTTTTCAAGTAACTGGTAGCCCGGAGGAACGACTGCCCCAGTGTTTGATATAGACCAAAGCTTTAGAGCTCCTCTGCTTCTGAATCTGTTCACTTCTTTTGCCATATGTTTGCCATATATTTGGCTTACATTCTGGCCACTGGCATGGTGTGCATGGGTCCGTGTGGTTGGGTGACTGCTTGACGTTGTGGTGGTTCTCTTAGCTCTAGTGAAGGACAGCCATAGCAGCATGTGAGAGTTTATGGGCAGCTGATGGCTGGCTGCTCATCCCAGTGTGCACCCAAGAGTTAAGAAGTGAGCAGGCTTCAGGGTGTTCTTGAAGGTGCTCACTGAGCCCCGTGTGAGTAACATCCGGACGCCACCAAGACTCTAACGTATGCTTCGCACCATTGTAGAAGACACAGGCCACGCACATGTTCAGAACTAGTAAAATGAAAGAAACAAAATTATTTTAAGAATTCACTGCTTGAAATTTAAGAATTATTTTGAAAGTAGGAAAGCTTTGGATCACGACATGCTCGTGCATAAAGGCAGGCACATTCTTCCCTTGCATAAACTTAAAAACTCTTCACATGTCCAGGTGTGCTCCCAAGCAAAGAAACTGAAAATTCAGCCCTCATCCACGACTGTCAGTGTGAATGGTTGTGTGTCTGAGTGCCTTGTGTGAGCTGGATAACACTCTTAACTTTTGCACAGTTAGAAGGGGTGGGATTTACAAGGCCATATTACTAGCATTTGGGAGAGACAGAACCTCACCTCTTCCTTTCTAGGGTTTTCTTCTGGCTTGTCCTGAGAATTACACAGGACAGATTAACAAGAAGAAAAAAAAAACCCATGCACATTAATTCTAGAAATTTCAGATGACATGGAAAGACCCGAAGAATCACCTAGGCTCAGACGCCTATATGTACCACTCTAAACAAAAATGGGGAGGGCAAGGAAGCAGTTGAGTTAGGTTGGAAGCATTAAACATAACTTATTGTAATGAGGTTTACATAGAATCCTGTCTTTGATCATGTAGGAAGGGCGTTTTTTTACCTTATACCCTGTCTGCTTGTCTGAGACAAGGGAAAAGACTGAGTGGGCTTTTTAATATGCCATACAGAGTTTTGATTCCTTCCAAACCAAAGTGGAGATAGAAACATACTACGGACAGAAAGGGGACTTAAAGGGCAACGTGCATGAGAAATCAAAGATGGCTGAGTTTTATTCTAGTGCGGCTTAATTTAGGGTGCCACCCGAGGCTTCTGCCAGGCTCTCTTTATTCTGGAACCTGGGCAGAGGGAACATTTGTAGGGCAGCTACCATGGCTGTGGCAGAGGAAGGACATCCTACAGCTCCACCCCAGAGTGGCAGGTGCATGTCCTTTGACAGTGGGTACCATTTAGCCAGCATCACCCCTGTGGGTGGCCAGTGAATTCTGCTGTTGTGCCGAGAGCCGGTCAGAGTTGCAGAGTGAGTACCTTGACAGTGCCCTTCTAGCCCAGAGACCATTAACTTTTCAGATAGGGAAGTTGGTAGTATTTAGTGCCACCTGAGTACTCAGTACTCATAACTCACCTCAGTCCCTGCTGGGATACAGATTTAGGGATCTGGTCTGAGTGTAAAACTCAACGCTTATAAGGCTGAAATTCTACCCTGTAGGCATAGAAGCTAAGGTTACAACACCAGCTTTTTGAGAAGATAAAGGGGCTGGGATTTGTCGGTGGTCAAGGACACAGGACACAATCCCAGCTAGCTACCTGGCAGAGGGATTTAAGCAACTGGGCTAAGGCAAGATGGAGTGCTCATGATTGCCACTGTGAGTCTTGGTCGGTGGGGTAGTTGGTCTGTGGAGGCTGGGCCAGGTAACCCTGTGGATAATTTATAACTTTGACCAGGCATTGAGTCTCACCCAGGTCCTAGAAACTTTTCTGTCCTCTGGCTCTGCTTCTCACAGGTTGTCATTGTCATTTTAGGTCTGTCCCAACGTCCTGATTAATAGTTTGAATAGTTTTCAGAAACAGGAAAGTTGCCATTTTCAAACAGGTTCGGTTTCAAAATTGTTTCTGTTTTCAAGGGGGAAAAAAGATGCAAGTATATCTAACTGGTGCTTTGTGATTGATTGATCTGAACCAGCCAGAGCAGTTGCTATGTCAACAGGTAGAGGGTGTGTGTGTGTGTGTGTGTGTGTGTCCAATCTCGTAGTTTAGGGGCATCCTTGCTTCATCCCCTTTAAAAACTCTTTGACCTATAAAACATTGATTTCTTTTTAAATTCTTTGGGGCTTTTGGTTGATTGGTTGGTTGGTTGGTTGGTTGGCTGGTTTTGGTTTTGGGTTTGGGTTTGGTTTGGTTTGGTTTGGTTTGGCTTGGTTTGGTTTGGTTTGGTTTGGTTTGGTTTTAGACAGGGTCATGGGTAGCCCAGACTGGCGTTGAACTCTTTTTCCTGCCTCTACCTTCCAAATTTTGGACTTACAGATGAGCGCCAGCAAACCTGATGTCATGCAGGGCTAGGGATTAAACTCAGGGCTTCGTGAATGTCCGGCGAACCCTTACCACCTACTCTCCAGCCCTAGAACACTGATTCTTATACATTCCTGGATTGTGTGATAGCTCCTGACGCAGCCCTCCTACTTGGGGGTTCACATTTTAACACATTTCAGGTGATACCTGTGTGGTTATTCTGCCAGCTTCTTTGATGGGGGAGGGGGTCCAGAACTCCCTGTATTCTGGGATTCTGATATTCATGTCATGTGGGGGTGGTAGCAACGGTCTTATACATCCATCCAATAGTAGCTCAGCCTTGGGGCTTGCATGGACCACTGTGGGGACATTATTTTTAAAGATCTTGGCCAGCATGTGGTATAACACTACAAGCGTACCTCACAGCATTACACAGCAGACGGTGGCAAGGCAGAGATGCAGCTCACAAAGAGAGACTTTACACGAACCATTTCAATGAGATTACTGCTGCTCCCACGGCCCAGATTGTGCTCTGTCGTTATACATGTCTCCAAGCCGGATTCAGCGCAAGATCTGTGGGCTCTACCACACACATTCTATGTCCCGCTCCCAACTGTCACTCGGGTAAAAGGCGCTGCGGTTGCTTGAGAAAAATTTCTTCATTTGATGCGTTTCAAGTTTTTGTGTGTGTAATTGTGAGATGGAAGAGACAGGTCAAACTAGCCAAGGTGAACCCTGTCTCAAAAATAAAAACCAAAAACTAGCCAAGGTGTGTAAGTGTGTGAAACGCTGTCCAGTAAGTGTGAACTGGCTCCTCCCTGCTGGCTGGTCAGTATGCTGCATTGTAAGGGGAACTCACATCTTGACTTCCCTACTGTCGTGTCTGAAAGTCTCCATCCTCCTCTTTGTCTCTCACACGGATGAACTGTCTTGGCAGTTATGTTACTAGTGACTGCTCAACCATAGGCATTGTCATAGCCACAAGAAATCTTACTACTATATGTTTCCTTAAAAGTTGCAGAATTTTGTTTGAAATTAAATTAATAGTTTTTTTAATTTCTGTTTTACAAATCCAGATAATTTGGATACTATCAGTTGGGACTCTTCTTCAAATGCGTTTGTTAGTTTAAACCATTTTGTCCTGAAATAGGATTACTTTTTATGATGTTATTAAAGATGTTATAAAATAAGAGATTTCTCACTGAGAGAAAAGCCTTTGCTTTGTGTCAGGGTGGCACACCAGGCAGTCTAGCCCAGAAGCGAGCGGTACAGACGTGCTCGCTTCTCATTAGTCAGTGCTGCAGCCTGCAGACGGTAGTCACAGGCTTGTCATATGGAGCATCTTGTTGATAGCTCATCAGTCTATGACCTGAAATAGATTCCAGTGAAGCATTCTCAGTTTCAAGGCTGGCTTCGTGCAATCCATGCCCACTAAGAACAACAGCAGACTTATGAAGAGGGGCTTTGTAAATTACACAGAGAACTAGCAGGTGTGACAGACGGGAGGCAGCCAGAGAGGGTGTGGAGGAGCAGTGCCTCATTTTGTAGTTGAGGAAGGAGCAGCTTGGGGAAGTGAAGTTGCCGGGCCATGGTCAGGTGACTGAATACGTTATAGGGTCTTGTGGGGCTTCTCATCGTGAAGCTGTGTCATCACTGTGGGCATCCACTTACTCCAGGGGGGTTGGGGGGCTCTAACCTGCTGCAGCAGCTGGCATAGCTTAACTTTTTATTTAGTTTAACTTTTTATTTAGTATGGCACCATGGCTCCTGTCCTCCTTGGTCCAGTGGTTGGCCACTATTCCCATATTGTAGCTTCTCAGCTTGTAGGGTGACAATACGAGGATGTCATATGGTGAGACATGGTTAATCCTCTTAATGAAAAGGTTCATAGGCATCATGGAGAGATGTTTCAGTTGGTGAGGTGTCCGCTGTGCAGGAATGCAGACCTGAGCCTGGATCTCAACACCCACGTTAGTTAAGAAGCCTGTGCTGGCTTTTTAACCATCAACTAATATGCATCAGTAACTGCAGAGCTGTGGGCCACTAACAGGGAGATCCCGAGAGCTCGCTGGCCAGTCAGCTTAGCCAACTGGTTCAGTGAGAGTCTGTCTCAAAAGAAAAGGTGGGTAGACATCTGAAGAACTCTGTAGATGTCAGTCTAGCTGAAACCGTAAGCTCCAGGTTCAAGGAGACACTGCCTCAAAGAAATTCACGAAGACTGGTAGAAGGTGCCTGGTGCCCTTTCCTTGGCTCCATGGATATATGTGGTTGCTAGGAATTGAACTCAGGACCTCTGAAAGAGCAGTCAATACTTTTAACCACTGAGCCATCTCTCCAGCCCTTCTCCAGTCTCTTTAATAATATCTATTATTATTTTTATTAAAATATAATTGCATCATCCCCTCCCCTTTCCTCCCTCCAAATTCTGGGTCCAGCCCACTTCCTTGCAAATTCATGGTCTCTATATTTAATTATTATTGATATATAAATATCATTATACATATCAATTGATATATACTCATAAATTGTAAATACACCTTCTGAGTTCCTTTGGTGTTGATCTCAGCACTTGGCTTTGGATAACCAGCTAGTGGGCTCATCCCTGTGGAAGATGAGTCCTTCCTCTCCTGACATCCTTCATTGGCCTGCCGTTCTTTTCTAGTTGTTGAGTTCATGAAATTTCCCACTTCTACATTAGCGTGTTTGTTGATGTCCCCATTCAGCGAGGACACCCAGAGTTTAATCTCTCACCTTCACACATATGTATTTATGTGTGTACACACAAACATGTATATGCACCATACACCTAGCAAGCAGTACGTGCACATAAACCCACACGTTTTAAACGCCTCCTCTCTGACTCCATTTAATTAAATAAAAAGTTTAAAGCAACCAGATGTCGTGGTGCATGCCTGTAATCTCAGAACCCGAGAGGTAGAGGCAGATGAGGGCCAGCCTGAACTATGAAACAGGACCCTAAAAACAAAATTAGGGTAGTATTTAGACATAGATACTGTATAGCAAATGAGGAAATCATACAATAAAAGGTTGGTCTCTTCCAGGTTTACTTTAGCTCTTTTCCCAAGAGACTGTTGTTCATTGTGCTCAATAACTCACTGTTATTTGCTGGTTTATTCATTTACACTGTCTTCTGATCTAATTTGGCTCACTTCTAACCCCTTCTTCTTGCTGCTCAGCTTGGTAATGTCCATAGATTTTATTGTTCGGAGCCCACCTTTGGAACATCAAGTGATATATTCAAACTTCCCTTCACTTTTCTCTCTGCGTGTTGAAAAACATGCAGACAGTGCCATCCCTGCCTTTTGTGGCTTGGATATGGGCTGTCTTCCAGAGGTTCAAGCGTCTGAGTCTGTGGTTCCCGGCTGGGTTTGGAAGGTTGTAGAACCTGTAAGAGCCAGAGCCTCACTGGAGAAAGCATGTCCTTGCGACTGTAGTTTAGACTCATTGTCTGTCTTCTCTCTGCTTCCTGACTTTGGAAGCAATGTGACGAACAGCCTGCTGCTCTGGCCACTGTGCCATCTGCACCACAGTGGACTGTCCCTCCCTAACCAGCAGCCAAAGTCAGCCCTTCTCTCCTCCATTTGCTGTGGTTGTGTACTTTTATCAGAAAACAAAGAAGGTAACTGATCCCACAACTCTTCCCAGCCCCTCCTTTCAAACTGCCGCGCCTCCGGTTTTTATTCTGAAAGTCTCACAGTTGGACGTCCTCTTTTATAACTACAGCTCAGTCTACCCTGCTTGGTAACATTGGCATTGTGGTCTATGCAGAACCAGGTAGTGGGTTCTTCCTACATTTATTATTTTTGAGATCTGTGTCATATCAAGTACAGATATATTATTTTCCCTTTGTATATAATGTAAAAGTTATCCCATAAATTTTAAAACATTTGGATAGTTTGGAGGGGCTTGGGGGTTGTTTCTTTGTTTTTTGAGACGGTCACATAGCCATCCCTGGCCTCAAACCCCTTATGTAGATAAAGTTCACCTCTTGATCTCCTGCCTCCACCTCCCATGTACTGGCATTACAGCTATGTGTTACCTAAGATTTATTTTTGATTGACATGTCACATCTGTCTATGTTATGGGCATTGTGATGTACACATACACAGTGGGGTTGGCTTTCCCCTAAGTCAACTGTTCTCAAACTGTGGGTTGTGACCTCTTTGGGGGGTTGCATATCAGATACCTTGCATATCAGACATCTAGATTATGATTCATCACAGTAGCAAACTTATTAAGTAACAACGAAATATTTATGGTTGAGGGTCACCACAGCATGAAGAACTGTATTAAATGGTCTCAGCATTAGGAAGGGTGAGAGCTACTGGACTGAGTATTTATCTTGTGTTTGAGTTAGGAACTTCGGAATCTTTTCTTCTGGCCACTTTGCAGGCGCCCAGGATAGCTGTAGCTGCTATTCTGTGCAGTAGCATCAGAGACTCTCCCATCCTGCCTCACTGCCCCGCCCTGTGCAGCTCACTTGGTACGTTCACTCTCAAGCAGGTGTGTGCCTTGCCTGCCCTTGAGACTGTTAGCAGGGAGGTGGGGTAGGGGTAGGGGTGGGGGTGGGGTGTCAGGGTCAGAGCCTGGGCCCTGGAGTCCTAATAAGCTAGGCTCAGATCCCTCCCCTTAACAGGCCAGTTATAGGCAGTTTACACTGAGAAGCAGAGGAAGGAGATTTCCTCAGTACTGTCACATTGGGAAGAAGAGGGAGAGGTCCAGTGATACTCCCTCTTAGATCCACCTTGCATCCTGACTAGAAGTTTAGGTTTAAAGAGAGGACAGGAGGTATGCATAGTTATCAGCCCAGGTCAGAGTGTGGAATAAGCATCTTTGTCTTCTTGGCCCCAGTTTCTCCTGTAGGATGGTCTGACAAACTGTCAAACGCTAGTCCTCTGACTAGCAGGGCCACAGCCTTTTCCTTTCCCCAGCGTGCCACCTCTGGGAACATCCCGATTTCTCAGGGTCCATTGTCTCCACGGTCTGTTAGCCAAAAGGAAGGACACAGATGTCTCTTGTGAACCACTTCCTCCTGCCAGGAAGATTATAGAAGACATTGTATGCTGACTCTCTAGTGTCTGCCAGCTTCCCGTCAGTCTGTCACTTCAGAGGAGACTACTTACTGCTTCTTGCGGTCCCTGGGTGGGAGCCATGTTCTGTGGCAATTTTAGCTGCCATTTTTCCTCATCTGCACCTTTTCCATTCTGTTATCCCCACTCTCCTCAGCAACTCCATGTCCTCTTCTCCAGAGACCTTTTCCCAGCAGCCTCCAGCCTCCTCTGCCACAGTTGCTCTCAGAGGCGTGGCAGGGCTGTCACCCTGGACCCTGCCTTCTCTGTCCTCCCAGGTCTGTCTTTCCTCTCCTCCTCACAGGTGAAAAGGGGCTCTAGGATTCCCGCTGCCCCCCCCCCACCGGGTGCCACGTGGCTGAGCATCTGACCATCCATCCATGTGGTCGGGGGTACCCTGAGAAGGACCCTTTGGTCAGAGGAAGCTTTTCCTGAGAGCCACTAGCCTCTTCTGTCCTGGCTACTCTCCCTAGACTTGTATCTTTCTCCTGAGTTCCCTGGTGACAGTGTTGAGTCATTCAAATGAAAATTGGGTATAAAGGCTACAACCACCTTTCAATAGTATTGTGCAGAAGGGTTTGACTCAAACTCTTCAATCAAGGACAACTGTAGGGCTAAGGATGTACCTCAGTAGAGGACTCGTCTAGCATCAGACCCTGGGTTTGATCCCCAGCTCAAGGAGGGAGGGAAAAAA
>JANHMN010000019.1:21903960-21935716 GCA_030674055.1 Rhabdomys pumilio
TCTCTCTCTCTCTCTCTCTCTCTCTCTCTCTCTCTCTCTCTCTCTCTCAGAAGATACCAGAGATTGGTTGAGAGACTCATTCCGTTTGGGCTGTAAGGTAGACTCCAGTCTCACAGGCCGGAGGCTGTCATCCCTGGCTTGATAAATGGCCTTGAAAACTACAGCTCACTTAGCCCCACTTCTGTCAAAAGGAACTGGGTGTGTTTGCTGCGTGCATATGCAGCCGTGGCTTTGCTGTGTGCTGTTGACTGGGTGTGATGCTCTTAAGTGTGCTGTCCTCAGGGGTTTATGAGAGTGCAGATTCTCAACCTGAGTTAATATTTTATGAGATTCAATCATAATCAGAGGCTGTGATGGAAGCTATGGCAGAGACCGCCCTTGCTACTCTCATGGCAGTTGATATACAGAAACACAAACTGCTGTGTCCTGCTGAGGCGATGATGGATTTTGATAATTATTTTCATTTAGGCTGCTGACCTCCAGGCGTTCTGTTGATCCATGTTCTCACCAAAATTAACAAGGTGAACATTCTATTTCCCATACCGACCTAAGAACTTGGAAATTGTTTAGGCCTTCTAAGGACTTGCCAGGTCAGTGCGATCCCTACTGGCTTTATTTCACGAAGTGAGATGTCGTACCCAGTCACGCCTCTAGGGGGAAGCACAGTGGGAAACAGTTCCTGAACTTGTCTGGAGTTGGCCACTGGCCATGTGGGCCTTTATCGCTTATGGAGCTGCATAAGAGCAGAGCATGTGCCCCTCACAGCACTGCCTTCCGCTCAGGAACAGCCTGAGACATGCCTGGTACCCTGCCTGCCCCTCCTGGACGTGCAGTCACTCCCAGTGATGGGCAGGCTTGCTGTCTGGCATTCAGCAGCAGCGACCATGTATAATTCCAGTTTGGCTAGTCTGCTTCATCTAAGGTGCTTCTGTACCCCTTTGTTGTCCCCAAGCATTTGAAGAGTTGAGTCCCATCCACTGTCCTTCCCTAACATGGTTCCACAGTAGCTGACTGACTGCTGCCAGCCCTGCAGCTGGCACCAAGGTAGAGACTCTTAAAGGATGGATCTTGGCCTTGAAGGCAGCAATGGAAGGAAGGGAATTCAGGCTTACGTAGTTATGTGAACAGTTCACACAGCTTCAAAGTCTACTTTATAAAAACTTGCTGTTAGGGCCAACAAGATGTCTTAGCAGGCTCTTTTTCCAATTCCTACAACCCGAGTTCAGTCAGCAGGACCCACGTGTCGGAGGGAAAGAACAAACTCACGTAGGTTGTCCCAACTTCCACACAAATGCTGTGGCACAAATGCACAAACACATGCACACACACATGAGACATATAATCAAAATCCTTATCTCTTTAGGCGGGATGCTGTCACTCATCAGGCGTGAGTTCATGGTAGGGTGTGTGTACCCTGAGCTTTGGGTGAATGAGAGACTGAATGAATTGTTTCATATATCATCAGCAAAGTCCCTGGGGATGCACTTTGCTCACTAAACCACTCAGTTGAGACTTCGAGGGTGCTGTGTTCCGGAAGGCTCTCTCCAGTGTCGTCAGGCAGGGTGTACACTCAGCAGTTGGCATTCTGTGCTTTTTTACAGCCATGTCCTCCCCGCAGCAGCGAGCCTCTGCCAAAATGAAGCCAATCGAGGAAGGCGTAGAGGATGACGACGAGGTCTTCGTGCCGGTGTCTCCAGACGCGCTCAAATTCCGTCAGTCGCCTTGAGTGGCAGCTGGCGGCCGTGACCAGAAGCTGTCCTGATGAGCCAGAGAAGTCCCACACTCTGCGGTGACCTTTGGGTGGTTTGCGTCACTCCCGCCAGGTGGGAAGTGAGGGAGGGTCGCAGACAGGAGCTGTGTGCCACCTGTCCTTGTGTTAGCCGAGCCTTCTGACTAGACCTTGCTCTATTTCAAGATACGTATTTTTGCAGTAGATATATTAATATTATTTTAGTTAATCTTCGAGCTATCAACACAATGCGTTCTCACTTGTTTTTCTAAGTTGTGGCCCTTTTCTCACGTGTACTTTTCCCTCTATCATGGGAATTTAGAACGAGTTGTTCTTTTGATCATTTTAACGATGTAAGTTGAAATCGAGGCTAACATGACATTAAAAAGTTTACCTTTTGTTAAATTGACTTCTTCATGACACATTTTAGTCATGACACAGACTTGTCTGGTCTCATTTCCTGCCCCGGTACCAGAAGTGACTCCCTCACTAGGGCCACCCTTCTTGTTGGGTGCAGATCGCTTGTTAGTGACCACCTTTGTCTGAATGTGCTGAGATTGACCTCATTCCCTGCCATGTGTCAGTGACTCTGGAACCTGGACCTATGCTATGATGAGGAGTGTAAGCATTTCTGAGCACAGTTCCAACGCTCAGCAAACCCAACTTTCCGTCTTGGAATCTGGAGTCATCTTAGCCACAAGCTCAGATCCAGGGGAGGCCTCACTTTAGAAGTAAAGAAAGATGGGCTGAACCAGCATCACAGGCTGCGGGCACTGAACATCAGCCTTGCCCTTCAGTCTGTTTCTGGGATCACAGAAGCAGATGTACTGAGCCAGACATTGTGGCTCATACCTGTAACGCCAGCACTTGGGACACAGGGGTAGGAGCACTAAGAGTTTGAGGTCCACGTGGGGTCACTAAGTAACCACAGTTGGTCTCCAAACAACAAAATATTTATTTAAGGGCCAGCTGGTTCCAGACTGAGGTCAAGAGCAAACCCATGGGACAGAGGCTTCCCCTGAGGCCAGAGGCATCCAGCTGGAGTATGGGCTGTGAGAACCTTGGTATGGATCTTTCTTTCCTGCTAGTCACAGTTTTAGGGATGTGCGACACACCAGGCTTTGCCCAAATCAGTTGGTTCAGCTGACAGTGGCACACAGGCCACCCAGCTGAGGCCACGGATTGGCTAGTCATGTCATTCACGTTTGCTTCAAACCAACTGGAACAATGGAACCCCACCCCCACCTTTGTCATGTTCCATAGCTAAGGAAAATTCACTCAATAGCTCTTAATCTTGAAACAATGAAAGCAGTGGTGACTTTAGCCTTGGCTTTAAGGTTGTAGCTGTCAACCAGGGGGACGCCTTGTCCATTAACCCACATAAGATGTGATAGGGTGGTTCTCAATTTCCATGAAACTACTTAGCTCACCCACACATAAGGCTAATTTACAGTCACTCTGCAAATGACACCCCCTGAGATGGCAGGAATATCGGATTCCACTGGGACCAGTCTTCATGTGTGGTACTTCAGCAGACTTTTCTACCCCAGATAGTGGAAAAGGTTACCTCTGCCGATCTGCCTGGATCTAGTTGAGGCATTTGTTATGCTGGGAATGGAGCTGTTTTGAAGGCACGCGGTCACGCAGTTAAAAGTGGGTAATTTAGAATCCTTTACTCTCCTCTCAGAAACCTGTGTGTATCAATGTCACTGATAACGAAGATCTCAGTCTTGTGGTGAGGGATCTTCAGAGAGCCACTTAGTCTGAGTAAGAAACTTGAAACTATTTTTAAAGACATACCTCCAAGGAAGACAGAGCACAGGAGCCCTAAGCCATTGAATAGCCCTCCCTCATAGACCTGACTGGAAAGGAACAGAAAAGAACAGAAAAAGAATTCCAAGTGTCAGATCTGTGGACAACTTTAGATTCATTTACACAGACGAGCGAGTGTATTTTTGGACAAAGCATAAATTAATAGATTAAAGGATGTTTGTGCCAGTCTCCTATAAGATGCTTCCTCTGATTTTTAGCATTCAGTTAGCTCTGAGATAATGTTCAGAAGACGCTCTGCAGAAGTTATTCTATCTAAATCCCTTATCTTTGTTTAAATGTCACATCAAGTCAGTTACATGACTTTAGAGTATAATATTTATACCAAAAGGAAATTGTCACAGAATATTTTGAAAACCCTCAGAACATTTATATTTATAAAATAGCACAGATATTACACAGATGCACAGTTATATTTATCTTACGTTAGTCGTGATGGGTGCTATGTTACCTTATTAGTGCTTTCTGAACTCTGCCCATACCCCAGTCACCCTGTTATACTTCCATTTGTCCTCTGACGCTCGATGTGGGTCAAAGGCACACCGCCTTAGGATCGGCTCAACCTCTGTGCGTCTGGAGATTTTGTGGGGGTTATTTGTTGTTGTCCTTTTGGTTTTGGTTTTTGAGTCTGTTGATTTGTTTTACTCAAAGCCACCAGCTTCCGCTTTCTGTTCCTACTGAGGCCCCAAACACAGGAGCGCTTGGATGCTGGACAAATCTTTAGGAAAAGCTGATGTGACCTGCATACTTCCATGTCCCCAGTGCACTCTAGTTGGGGCTCGTCCTCCAGGAAATGTCCCAGCTAGGAGGTGGTGGTGCTTAGCCACCCAGTCCTGCCTTTAGTGTACATCTCTAAAAGGGTGCCACCCTGAGGGCTCACATTTTATTGAAATACATTTGTTTTGTCCCTGCTATGCCTGTTTCCTTTCCCCTTCCCTTCCTTGCTTCCCAGCTTCCTTTGCTACTGCCAAGTAGAGTGATTGGAATTCCCACCCACTCGGGCTCAGTCTCCCACCCACTCAGGCTCAGTCTGGAACTAGAGCCCATTCATGCTTCCCTTCTGCCATCTATAGGACACCACCACCACTGGCAGCGGCCACATTTTGATTATCACAGCCCCTTCGAACATCCTGGGTTGCATACATACCGTGTACACATTATAATCTAAGAAACTGATTGTAGGTGCCATTTATAGGTTTTCTGTTATACTTGCAAGCTAGTTTTGAGATGACAGATTTCACGAGTGCTTTATGCAGACACATTATAGGAAGCTTTGTCAGGTGCCGTTTACATGGGTAACATTCACTTTATATTAAAGGTGTGTGTCCGAGTATAATGATACTGTTCAAATTCACTCCATACATTGTCATCTGATTAAATAAATTTTTACTTAGAAAAATGTGTGCATTTTCTGTTTCATGCATCTTGCAACTTAGGACTTGATCTTAACTCCATTCCCAAGTGCAGGTTTGGGCCAGTTAACCACAGAGGTTAAGGGAGCCACCCTGCTGAGCAGCCCTGCGAGGTGATGTTATTCTGTTGGTTTTGTTTAAATGACCTAGGGTCTGCCAGCTTGACTTCCTTTGGCCAGCATAAGAGGATGCTGCAAGGCAGCGTCAACAGCTGACCAGGCACACCTCCAAACCCTTTGCAGTTTCCCTTCTGGGACAGAGTACCACACCTGACATCCTCTCCCCTCTAGTTCTAAGAGGTCCAACAACTTGGGGATCTCTTGAAAGAGTCAGCGGCCCCCCACCTTCCCTGGGACCTTGAGGACATTTTTTTTTCTTAGAAACTCAGTTTATTTCACCATGTCTCCAAGGTTTTTAAAAAGTTTATGTGTGAGTGTCTGTATGTATGTGCACCATGTGCGTGTCTGGTGCCCACAGAGGACAGAAGAACGTGTTGAACCGCCTGGAACTGACTTACAGACGGTTGTAAGCCCTGTGGATATGGGAAATGAACCTGGGTCCTTTACAAGAGCAGCCAGTGCTCTTAACCACAGAGCCATTTCTCCAGCTCCAAGTTTATTTTTAATGAAATACACACCCAATTCTCTATGTCTGGCGTTTCCTGTATCAGGACAACTCTAGGCTCATAATGTACAGTTAACATCTGAGCTGCTATCCAAGTGTGAGGAACAGAGTCATTCCTGAGTGAATATGTACTGTTGGCATTCATGTAGGCATGTAAAGGACCCTAATACTTTAGGTCTATGGAAATTTGCAAAGCTTTTCTCTGGTCCCAGTTCAAGTGTTCTCAAACAATTGACCATTGGATATAGGAAATGCCAGCCACACGGCTTCCTCCTGGATGATTGTCACATAACACTGTTCCCTGTAGACACCTCCTGCAGAGATTAAACTGCTTCCTCCTTGTTCAGCTGCATACAGTAAGCCCATCCCCTGCTCAGATGTGTACAATAAATAAGCTGAGCTTCCAGCTTGCTGCTGCTGCTGCTGCTGCGTGTCTCCATCAGAACATCCAGGCCACCCAAGCCTAGCTCCTCTGTACACATGTCTGTGTGTCTGTCCTTCCTCAGCATCCCAGCCAGGCCAGTTGCTGAACCTTTCGGGTCCCAGCATCAAAGTAGTCAGAGAATTTGCACGCTGAGATAAAAACTGCTCTGATGGAGCTTCTTTACCTGCAGGGGGAAAATGCTAATAGTTTCTTTTTAATTATGTGTTTGTGTGTGTGTTGGGTGTTTTGCCCACATGGATGTCTGTGTACCATGTGCATACTTGGTACCTGCAGAGGTCAGAAGAGGACATCAGATTTCCTGGGACTGGAATTACAGACAGTTGTGAGCTGTCATGTAGGCGTTGGGAATTGAACCTGGGACCTCTGGAAAAGCAGTCAGTGCTTTTAACCTTGAGCCATCTTTCCAGTCACTCACCAAATGCTGCTATTGTTAACACAGTCACCAAGGCTCTTCCTACATCAGTTCTGTCCACCCGTACCTCTGCCAGGGTACATCACCTGCTGTGATGCCTGAGTGGGGCCCTCAGTAATCTACAGTAGCTCCCCGCTGCCATGTTGTATCCCCTGTGAAATTTAATGCGCCCTTCCCTGCCAGTTTGCTGTCATGTGTTCACATACACTATAACTGGTTGTAGTTGCTTGTGTATAGTTCCATATCTAGGAAACCAGCTGATCCTGAATCAAATCTATTTGAGGCTGGATGTGATGATATGCATCTTTTAATCCTGATAAAGGGAGGCAGAGGCAGGCAGAACTCTTCAAGTCAGTCTGGTCTACAAGGTAAGTTCCCAGACCAAACAAAGATACAAAGTGAGATCCTGTCTCAAATTTTCTAAAGTGAAGGAAACTATGTCTCTATTGACTAGGTGAAAGATTTTTCATATTACATCAGACCCTAAGACACAGTGTTACAGTTTTTTATACAGCATTTGCTTTGTGTTGGGCATTATAAGTATAATTATAAATGCTGATTCAAGGATGTGGATTACTGCAGATTTTGTTTGTTTTTTTCTGTCTTATGTAAGATACTGTAACATCGGCTGGGGTGCTAAAACCAAGTCTCGCCAGATGACAATCAGGAAATTTCATAGGTAGGTTTATTAGTAATATGAAATACTTAGATGTTCACATTGTAGCTGAGGTGATGCAATCACTTTGGAGAGTGTGGGTAGTGCGCCCTCTGCTGGTACTGCTGCGGTACAGCATGGCCTCCAGCCAGAATGTGCAACTTCAGACCTGCCTTCATTCCTTTCTCTCTTCCTTCCTCCCCACTCCCCATCTTGAGATCAGATTTGCTAGTCATCTCAAGTGGACTTCCAAGTCACGATCCTCCTGTCTCAGTTTCCTGAGTGCTTGGATTGAAGGCATACAACACCACTAGCCTTTTCTATAGTTCCTTAAGGTCAAAACTTATTAAAAGAGATTATTTTAAAATGGATTTTTATTTGTATGATGTATTGCATGTATACATGGTGTGATGCTTTAATTAATCATGTCTCGTCAAATGTTCATCACTTAAGTGAAACCATCAGAAAAGAGTTAATATCTTTAATTTTTATAACTTTTTGTGTGCTGGGAGGGCCCACATGTCAGAGGACAACCCGTGTCCACTCTCTTTCCACCATGGGAAGCCAGAAGGTACAGAATTCTGGTCATCAAGTTTGGCATCAGGCATCTTCATCCACCGAGCCATCTCACTGGCCTGAGACAAACATCTTAAAATTGTTGCCTCTAGTCATCCTTGTATGCGATACCGTAGCAGAACTCTCCATATTCCTCCCACATCACTAGCAACGGTTACACTTCCAGAGACCTACTGTGAATGAACTGCGTTCTGATACACTGTTCTGTGTATCCCATACTCCCTCAAGAAAAGCTTCATGGAGAATGGAATCCATTCGGAAACAATTACCAGAAGTAGTGCGGGTTATTAGCGTGAGCGTCTAAGAAACGGGATCTCTAAGAATTCTGAATGTGGCTCACTGTTTGCTTTGTTCTGGGGCAAGGCAGAGAACTGGAGGTTCTACAAACTGGCAGTAGTTACTGTATCAACCACATGTGCCTGGCTTCCTTGATTCCTCTGTTAGGGCCTGACACAGGAGAGTCCATTTTGACTCTGACAGTTACCACCGTGCACCAGAGGTGAAGAGAAGCAAATAATACAAACATGTGTTCAAAGGACCCAGGCTTCTGGTCCTCCTGTTACCAGAAACATTAATTACAGGGACATGTTACAGTTCCCTAGTGTGCAAACTCCCACCACACATGGCAGCTAGTTAACAACACAAAGGTGAGAATCCACTCCACCCTTCTTCCGTGTTAACTGGGCACATACACGGCTGCTCTTCTGATCTCATCTCCTGCCTTCACACACCTACTAGGTCATCTTAAGGAGTAAGGCAGAAGGTCCTGAGGTGACCTGTGAAGAAAGAAAGCAAAGGGTAGTTTTCCCTTGCTGTGAGGCCCTGTCTTCTGTTCTCTTGAGTTCCGGTGCACAATGAGGATTTGGAAGAGACATCCATACTCAAGAGCAAAAAGCACAGGCCCAGTGAGCCTGTAGCCAACAGTCCAGAGACAAACAGGAAAGCAGAGCTAAGAAGTTAAGGGAGTGTGTCTGATGAAACAACTCACTGTGCCCACAGAAGCTCTCGTCCATGTATTCTTCTCAATAAACTAAAACTGAACAAAAGAACAAGGCCAGAAAAGTGCCTGGGATACAGACGGCTGTGAGCCACCATGTGGGTGCTGAGAATTGAACTTGGGTCCTCTTAAAGAGCAGCCCATGCTCTTAGCCACTGAACCATCTCTCCAGCCCCAACCTTGAACTCTCAATGCTTCTATTTCCTATTGACTATACTGTATTTTCCTCTGTATTCCCATTACAGATAAGTGGCCGTGCTGCTTTTTCAAGCTTCTGCTGTGTGGCTATACGGCACTCACTCTTTCTCCTAGCATCTGGAAGCATCCTACTGACCCATCTTTTGTATCTCTTGTGTATGCCTCAGTGTAATTTTTGTTTTAGATATATTTTCATTTGTGTGTGGTAGGGGGACGGGGGGTGACCTGTAGAGGCCAGAAAAGGACATCAAATCTCTTGGAACTAGAGTAGATGGTTGGAAACCAGAGACCTCTGAAAGAGCAGCAAGTGCCCCTGACCACTGACGACACCTTCTACTAAGTCTTAAGATTCAGTGTCTTCAATAAAAAAAAAAAAAAAAAAAAAAACAACAACAACAAAAAGAACAGAAACCTCTACAGAGTCAGGAAGATAGCTCAGTGGGTAAAGGCACCTGCTGCCAAACCTAGTGCCTTGAGTTGGAGTCTCAGGCCCTACATGTTAAGAGAGAAAAGACTCCTGCAAGTTGTCCTATGACTTCCACAAGTGTGTCATGGCACACTCTCACCCTACTTAAATGCATTAATTAAATGTTTTTTTTTTTTTTTAATTCTCTATGAAAATTTTTGGGAGCTTCCTTCCTTTAGAAACCTCTTCCTGACATCTGTCTTTTAAATGTGCTCTTCTGGCAGCCCTGAATTCCTTTTTCCACTGCTCAGAATACAACTCCTGCTTTGGTCCTCTTCTCTCATAGCTCCTGAGTAACAAACAGGAAGCACTCCTTTACTAGGGAACTAATAAAGGGGGTGCCGGGTCAGCAGACTTCATCAGGCCCATGGTCACATCGGCTGCCTCCGTGCAGACATACAGAGTCCAGTCGGTGTTCTACCTGTGCACTGCTTACCTGGCTTTGGTCTTTTTACGCTTGTTCTGGGATTTCCCCTTCCTTCAGATGAGCCTGGCAGTGCTCAGCCTTCAAATAAATGGACATTCAGGAAGTGCTATTTCTGAGCATTTGTTTAAATTTTACTTTATGTGATGGGTGTTTTACCTGCATGTGTGCCTGGTACTCATAGAGACCAAAAGAGGGCATGGGATCCCCTGGAGCTGGAGATGGTTCAGAGGGTAAGTGCACCTGGGTTTGGTTCCCAGCACCCACATGGTGGCTCCCAAACCACTTATAACTCCAGGTCCAGGGAATCCAGGACGCTCTCTTGTCCTCTGAGGATGCCAGGCACAAACACGGTACATATACATACTGCAAAGAAGACACTCACACATACAGTATGTAACAGGACACCAGATGGTTAAGGCCACCGTATGAATGAATGCTGGGAAGCAAAGCCAGGTCCTCAGTATTCTCAATGGCTGAGCCACCCACCCACCTCTCTAGCACCCTGAACCATGTTTGTCTATACAACAGAACACTATCTGACAAGAATAGCTCCAAACTATATCTAATAGCAAGTAATGTCCAATATTAAGTAGAGCTTCAAAGTTAGTCTAATGTAGATCCCATGTGTGTACACGCACATCTATCTGACCGTAAGAAAATCAACAAAACCCACTAACAGTTATTTCTAGATCATAAGACTATAGTTTTAAGGTTTTTTTTTAATATCTTAAAATTAATGAAAATATTATCAAGTTATCTGCATGTAGCGGTATTGTATATTTTCTTACATATTTTTCTTTTTTAATATCTATCTTTATTTACATGAGTGTTTTGCCCTCAGTGTGTGTGTGTGTGCCTCCCTTATACCTGGCACCCAGAGGAGCGAGGAAGGCGTTGGATGCTCTGGAACTGGCGTTACAGATTGTGAGCCAGCACATGGATGCTGCAAACCCAACCCAGTTCCTCTGCAGGAGCAGTGCTCTCAGGCACTCCACCCCCAGAGCTTTCTCTTTACATCCCATCCTTCACATTTCCTAGAGTACAATGCTTCATTTCTAAATGCAATCTTTGTACAACAAAAAGCTCTTCAGATAAGCAAAGTGAATCTGTCCACTGCTTTATGATCACGTGTGTGGCTTGAAACTATGGAAGTGTTCACTTAAAACACTACGGTTCAATTCAAACAAAAAACCCATGGGCTGGGGAGAAGGTTCCCTGGATAACAGTGAGTGTCGCTCTTACAGAGAGCCTGAGTTCAGCTGCCAGCACCCATGTCAGGTGGCTCACACCCCTGCAACTCCACCTCCCAGGAACCTGATGCTTCTGGCCACCAAGGACACTGGCACTAAGCACATGTATCCACTTAAAATTTGTTTTTAACTCTTAAAAGTTATAAACGATAGAGGGGTCATAGGACACAAAATCATAAAGCCAATCATCCCAGAACAGAGAAAAGTGACTTTGGAGTTGGATTGGACAGGGTGGGTGTGGCATTTAATCGCTCACCAATCTATTTTGACAGTGCATCACTACTGCACAGTCTGACCAAGTTACACTAACACTTTAAATTTCTGCTGCTGTTGTCTCCTAATTTGTTTTGTCGAAATCCTCATGATTAGTAGGAGAAGCCTGTTAAGAAAATTCTAAAATGATTTCTCCAGGAAGTTTTTGTAAGCTTCGTGCCATTCTTTCTGGCCACACAAAGGGTATAGGTCTCGATTTACAAGTTTGTACGATTCCTGATGATAATACTGGACAATCCTGGTGAAGACAAGTCACTCCCTTCCTCCCAAAAAAACACCTTCCATGTTTACCACCACTACCAGATCATGGTGAAATCTTTCACTCATCCGCGCATTGGCAAAGATACCTCTGAAAGGGCCCTTTATTCATTTACTTAATCACAGAGATCACACACAAAATATCTCCAAACCCATCGTAAACACCAACATTGTGTCTTTTATTTTTCTATCATGTAATTTTAAACCCCAAAACACCAACAGCCAACAGAGTGAGACATTCGGTACAGAGACAGCACTAGGCCCATGTCTGCGGAGCACAGTCCTCCGATGGACGGGACACAGCCTGCCAGTCTACTATCAACTCCTCTTTTGTTCTTTCTAACGAAAGTTCAAGTGTATCTTTAAAAAATGTTCACTGTAAACAACATGAAACAAAAATGGAGTGAGGTAATCTAAACACTACACGAGATCATTTTCAAATACTAGATAAAACACTGTATTAAAGACATAGAGAAACCAGGGTTCACTTTGGTCTTTATATGGATAGAGGTGTTACCACCACAAAAACAACACACACTAGTTAAAGCCAGCCTGGTGCTAGGTGCCTGTGGTTGACAGCCAGAGTGACTCAAGAGGTAGTCAACGCCGTCGTTTTCACACTGGGACCGTCAAGGGGTAAGCCACAGGTGTGTCGCATATCCGGGTACTTTCTGACAGTATAGGACTTCACCATAACGCCATAGTTCTGGTCCAAGTGTAAGGTCGATAATGAGTCTCACTTTAAACGAACAGTAGGTCACAGATCACACAGGCACATCTTCAAGAGGCTGCTGACAGTATGTAAGACAGAACTGGATGCTTTCAACAGGTTGTTCTTTTTCTAAAACAAACAAATCTCATTAAGACATCTAGAAAATTAAAGTCAGCACAACTCCACTTGCACATTCCCTAGATTTTTATACCAAAATGGGAAATTACATATATATTTTATGATAAACATTTCTTAGAGAAAACAGATAAATTAATTTAAATTAACTTTAAGACTTAATGAGATTCCCCACATCCTGTATAATTCATCTTACAGTGAATGTTACAAGGTCTATTAACACTTATGGGCTTCTATTCACAAACTACATACAACCAGAGACAAGTTAGGCCTGCACCGGCGCAAAATAAATCTCAGCCAGAATACAAAAATAATTGGCAATAAAAACATCCTATATTTGGGAGGTGGACTGATGCTAATAATGTGGTGTCTTTATCTTTTTCTTTAGATTGCACACTAACATTTCCAAGTTATAAGCAGATAAAAATTTTCCTAAATCTTTCATTTGTAAAAATACATCCAAAGAGTAGAAATGCACATATAAAAATGTCTCCACTATGACTTGCTGTGTAGAGAATGAATAGTTCACAGGCTAAAGGCTGGTAGTGAATCAATTTTTAGGAATTACATTTGTGTCGATATGAGGGGGAGGTCAAAAGGTGGCTCAACACATGGGCCATCACCCCACTATTAGGAATCCCTGCAAAGCGGTGCTCCACAGACTCCTTTCCCCCTGGCTCAAAGCAGCACTGCACTTTAAGTTCCCCCATGGCAAGCTGGTGCTAGTTAGTTATGTGCCCAGGGCCTGGAATGCTGCAGTACCCTTTGCCTTCAGTACAGCAGAGATACAAGTGAAGGGAGTAGGAATCTTTTATAACACTTGTCAGCAAAATACAAACAGCGAGTTTGCTTCTGTTACCTCTCCTGCCCCTTGCCTCTAGGTAACAGATCTATTTTCAAGATTGTTTCTGTATTCTGTTTTGCTTAGGATAAAGAGTGTCCATACTTCCTTAAATTCAATACATGATAACTTTAAGAAAATGCTTGGAGACTTTGCTACCTAACAAGAGAAGTCAATGAGAAAAACAGGCATTTTCCAGAAACATGCAGTTGCAAATGCCTATCTGTGCTACAGATTAAGTGTCTGTACTAGAGAATTATCAGCAACCCGTAGGCTGCAGCGGCACTGAGGTGTGCTGTGTAGTAGCTAGGAGGTAGCCATCTGCTGTAAACAGAACGTTTCACTTGTGTGAGTGGACAAGCGCTCATGTCAGTGAACTCACATCTGCATCACATCTGCAGGGGGTGGAGTCTTGCTTTACAAGACTCTGACGTGAAATAAAAAAAGGACTAATATATGATATTCAGAATTACGATCAATGTCAAACTCAGAGGTAGTTGTACATGTACGTACATAAAGACTTAATTTATTTGGCTTGTTCTGAGAAAGCAGGATTATAGACTAGTCTGTAAAAAAAAAAAACAATAAAAACATTATATGGTATGTTCCCTGAGCAAAGTTCTTTGTCCTGAGTATGTAATAGTGACAATATTTTCATATAAAAAATAAACTTTTAACCATAAGATAGGTTTGGTATGTGCTTTTAGTAAGTCAGTCTGGTCAGAAGCTGAAAAAGAAGTCAACTGCACCCAGAAGGTCTATAGTTCAAGTGTTTCTGAATTTTCTACTTTCATTTCTTAAAATGACTTCAGCTCTGAATTTTTATATGTAAACAGAATATCCAATTTTCAAGTCCATTATTTCCTATTTTTATAGTTAAGGAGCTTTGGTTTGAACGTTCAAAGTGACCTCCCATATTTTGCTTGTACAACTGTAACCTTGTTCATTATACTTGGATGACACTTTGATTTGTCTACATAATTTAAATAAGCTTGAAATCCTCACGTTAAGGCAAGGCAGCCTTCTCTATGGCTACATAACATTCAATATCGTCAAAGGTAAGCTCTGTATTACAGCACACTGATACTTCAGTAAAAACACTATGGGAATTCTCATAAATACTGTCAAGAAATTCAAGCTACTCTGGAAAGGACCGGCAAGCTAGTCGGAGACAGTTTCTTCTAGTGGCTTGATGAAACCTTAGCATCACCCACCTCCCATGACAAGACACAGGAGGAAGGGACTCCTCCATAGAATGCGTCTCATATGAGTCACAATGCTTTCTTGTTTGATTATCTGAGCTCATACCAACAGGCCCATATAGTTACAGCCAAAATCTGCACTGCAATTCCTTGGTACCTTCTTGAAGATGTTTCAAAAGTTTGCTCATCACATTTAGAACCAGGCTAACTCCATTTAAAAAATAAAACAAAACAAAACATGATGGAAAAAAGCCCAATACTCTGATCAGTCCCTAATCAATTTGTTAGCAAACTGAGAATCCATCTGAGAAGATTCTGTGACTAGCCCTGAATGCTCATCCTGAATCTATCACATAGGTTACTTTAGCTTCTATATTCACGAAAACTGCCATGGCATCAATGCCATCACATAGAGTATTTCTAGCCACATACCAGTGGGCAGTTTGGTAACTCTACTCCTGGCCTGTCATTCAGTCTGCCTGCCACCAAACACTATGCTTTTTAGTATCAACCATGGGCTGTATCTATTGGGCAACTTAATTTTCATTCTAAGCCCCACCATTTTATTTCTATGCTGCTTTTGTTTGTTTTAGAAACAGGTCTGAGGACTCTCCAGGGGAAATAAAAACAGCTACCCAAATATACCCAAATAATTAAGTTTTTCTCTAAGGCTTCAGTAGTAAGTAAGAGCCCTTCCTGTTCTAAGTGATGGTTCAAAAGCTACTTAGTCAAAGAAGGCTTCTGTTGCCACAATCCCTTAAAAACCTCAGAATACTTGTAAAAGACCTAATATCAAAATCCCACTGAAAAGGATCATATCACTATATACATCACCCTCCCTTCACTTTTCTTAATAGGCATGTAATTTACAATCAAAACAGAATAAAAGACACTGAAATATCAGCAGAGAAACTTCACATTCATTGTCTTTTCTGGAGTTACGTATCCAAGAATTAAAAGCTTATGGCAGTCAGAGGCATCTAGAGTTAAGTTACTACCTTCTAACAGGAGAAGACAAATAACAGCAACAGCAAAACACTCCATCAGCATCAAGACAGAGTTGTGAATACAGACTTGGGAGGCACCAAGTATCCCAAAAGCCTTTAGTACCATTGACTGGCAGCTCTGAGGTCTAAAGTATGCTTTGGTTCACATGAAAGGTAACAGTCACATGGTTATTTTTTTACATAATATAAAAGAAGTAATATTTAGGAAAAATTCCAAGGGTTAACTCTGAAACCATCTCAAATGCTTCACATGGATTTTCAATGCTTGGAGATGCCCAACTATCTGAGGAAGAGCATGTGCTCATATCTACATACACACACATATAAGACAACCATATATATACACACACATATATATATGCATGTGTGTGTGTGTGTGTGTGTGTGTGTGTGTGTGTGTGCCACAAATCCTTACACATACACACAGACTCAGGTCTCCCCTCTCACTTATGCACATACTATATGTAGTATCTCTATTCTTTAAAACACGACACCCTGCTTAAATGTAATTTGCTTAAGAGTGATTTGTCTAATTAAGAACTTCACAGTTCCTCGGCAGTAGTTAGAATCCCGTCAGCTGTTCCCTGTGACACACTCTTCCCCTGTGCTTGCATGAGGTAGACTTCCCAACCAGGTGAAGAGGACACTGACAAGTACTAAGTCTTTTTCCGTTTCTGAATCAAAGGCCCCTTTTTGTTTTGGTCTCCTATTGCTGCAAATGCTTTCGTGGAAGAAACTTCTTGGGGTGACCTGTCTGACCGGTCCGCCATTTCTGACTTCGACTCTTGAGGAAACAGCGTTGTACAGCCATGCCCCCCTCCCACTTCTCTCGGTGACAGAGAAGTGCATGGCTGCGATTCTGCCTCCTGTCTTCCCTGAGAACTGGCAGGCGGCGGAGCGACAAGCCTGTGTGGGCAGTTGGCCACCACGTGTAGGATGCTCTGACAGTAATGGCACTTCTTTGGCTGAGGAGGTAGACTGCATTCTTTAGCATGATGGTCAAGACCACCACAGTTGTAGCATCTGCAAAGAAAAGTAAGAAAAAAAATCTTAAAGTCGGTACTGTGTATCATTAATTATATGTAATTATATTATATGTAGTAATTATTGAAATAATTTACATATATAAAATTTTAAATTATCAGAGTTCAAAAACTATTAATGAGATCAGTTTATCCTAATGTGACTTTTTAAAAATATGTATTATTTATATTGTTTATACCGACTGCTTCAAGGATTATCATCACCAAAAGGTTCTAGTAACTTTATATAAATTAGTTGTGTTAAATACAACAGCCAGTGAAAACACATAAAGCGCAGCGTGATAGTGTTTCCATATAGAAACTAGTCGCTAAAATTTAACAGGCTACCATGAAAGAATAGTTTAACCCACTAGATGGCAGTCAACAATAAACCCAAAATCCACCAGCTGGCTTTAAATCTGAGGGAGAAGAAAGCAATGACTGGGAGTAGATGGAGGGAGGGACCTGGGTGGGAGAGGGGACAGGGAAGGGAAAAGGGGAACATGATTAGGTATTGGTGGGAGAAGAACAAGAGTGAAGCCCTGAGGGCCAGCGGAAAGAATGGAAACTGGCAACCCTGGGAGGTGGGAGGTAGGAGGTAGGGGGGCCCTCTAGAATGTATCAGAGACCTGGGAGATGAAAGACTCTCGGGACTTGAAGGGAGGGACCTTGGATAAAGTGCTCTACAGTGGGAAGGAGGTCTACCTCCAGTAGAGGCTCCTGTCTAAAAGAACTGCAGGGACAAAAATGTTGAAGAGACTGAGAGAAGGGAGGTCCAATGACAGGCCCAAAGTGGGATCGAGCTCAAGGGGAGGCTCCAAGGCCTGACACTATTACTGAGCTATGGAGTGCTTACAGACAGGAGCCTACCATGGCTGCCCTCTGAAAGGCCCAACAAGCATCAGATGCAGATACTTACACCCACACAATGCACAAAAGCTGGGCTTTTGTTACTGAATTAGGGAAAGGCTGGAAGAAGCTGAGGAGGAGGGCGACCCCATAGGAAGACCAGCAGTCTCAACTAACCTGAACCCCCGAGATCTCTCAGACACCGAGCCACCAACCAGGCAGCATAAATGAGCTGGTTTGAGGCCCCCAACACATATACAGCAGAGGACTGCCTGGTCAGGCCTCAGTGAGAGAAGATGCACCTAACCCTCAAGAAACTTGAGGCCCAGGGAGTGGAGAGTCCTGGTGGGTTGGGGGTAGGGTGAGAACATCCTGTTGGAGACAGGGAGGAGGAATGGGATGAAGAGCTCTCTGAGAGTGGGCCAGGAGGGGCATAATGACTGGATTATAAAAAAAGATTAAAGAATAAAATCTTTGCCATGCTAGAAACTGACTCAGCATTTAGAAAAATTACAAACTGAATTGAGTCTTATGAGTTAAAGACTTCAGTATCTAATAGAACTGAAATAGTTTTTGCCTTTGTATAAAATTTACAAGGAAATTTGATACCTAAGCTGTCTACTCAAAAGGAAGAAGAGAAAGAAGAGAAGGAGGAAGAGGAGGAGGAGGAAGAAGTGGAGGAGGAAGAAGAGGAAGGGGAGTTAGCTAGTGAGAGGCAAGACACTGAACGTCCAAACCAGAACACTGCTGAGAAGGCGCCTCCTTGAGGACTGAGAAGCCTCCCAAGGATGGAGGTTCCATCACTTTGGTCTGACGCTAGTTTGGTGACTAGAAAAGTTGACTTTTCTTTCTACAGAAACAACCTTTCCATTAGAGTAAACTTTCCTGTCTGAAGTGAGCCCAAACATCATTCTTTCTATCATTTAAATCTGAAAGCACATGGGGACAAGGATGAGCTCTACAGGAGAAGCTAGAAAGTCCACCTTCTAAGAACTGAGCCAAGACACGGCGTATTTGCTCAGCTTCAATCATAACTGCTTTGCCCGCTTTTCAAAAACAGTTTGAACGGAGGCATTAAGAAGCACTCTTATTTTAAAAAGTTTTGTTTTTAAGGCAGCATTTATACAGTAATTTGTTGCCAAATCAACTGTCTCAAGGTTTTTAATTTTAAATCCCTTTCCAAGTACAACTTATGATTCCACAATTCTAATTATAAATCAGTGTTTTTTAAAAAAAATAAAGAAAAAAGTGGCAGATGTAAAAATTTAAGACCATGTCATGTCAAAAATCATGACACTGTATGTCTGGAAACTCCAAACTTAAAACTTAAGTTTATTTAAGTTTTACATCTCAAAGATACTAGTTACTAGTAACTTAACAAGCAGTGTACATAGGATACTCAGTGTTTTATTTCCTAGAGTTAGATATAAAGAAAAAAGGCTCTCTTCTAGCATAAGGTAACTATGGTCTGCTTCGCTATTTTTCAGTATTATTTTACAGAACACGAAGAATGGGCTTCTATTCTTTGTAATAATCAATGGGTATTTATTTATCTTAATAGACTGCATAATATTTTCAAAAGTAAAGAGAACGGCCAAAAAATACAGTGTCCCAATTATTTGCTGCTCAAACACACAGTATAGTAAATTAACAATAACTGCAATTCAGATACAAGTACCTCAGCATATGCCCCGAGAGTACAAAAACAAATGATACCAAATGCCAGCCAAGCTTGAAATTCAGACCCTCAAAAATACTCTGGAATCTGTCACCTATGAATATGAACACAGTATTTTCAGAACTGTTTTCCCACATAGTTCTCTTCTATAATGAGCAGTGAAATTCTTAAGTCGAATTTGCCTTTTGCACACTCATAAAGCATCGTATTTAGCAGTGTGCTCACAGCTGAGGACAGTGTACAGCCAGGAGCTTATTTTCAAAGACAGCCAATAGGTGAGGAGCCAGCGCTGTTTCCCCCACACGCACACCAGTTCAGTCACTGTGGTACAAACTGCCTTGTCCAATTCAGGGACCACTCCCCACTCACTGAACAAGGGCCTGCACGTCAGAATTTCATGTTTACACATGGAGTCATCATTAGATCATCATGTTTTGTGTACTTAGTTGTAAAAGTGATTTTAAGAAAAATTACAGTTTTCGTTTCCCTGTGTATATTTACCTGTGTGACTTTTCACATAATGTTAACATTGTTAACATTTCCTTTCCTTTCACATTTGAAGATTAGCACTCACTGTACAAACAGCATTATTTATTCTCCTCTTCCATTTAATCATTCAACATCAATTGCTCTTACTAAGAATGCAGATCCCGGTTCATTATGAAACCCTTCTATCCCAACAGATAGACACCAAAATGCTGACGCTCAGCTCACAGGTGACACCAGAGCCACACGGGAAAACCGGATGTATGTGCGTCTGGACCCCTTTGTTCATACTTTACACTTGTCCAATCAATTTGATTTTGTTAATTTGAATGGAGTTTGTATAATTTGGGTATCAGAATACTAAATGTCCCATATACGACTACACACCTAACAAGCACTGGGATGGAGAGAGTGTGTCATGATCAAAGGGCCACACTAAGAAAACTGTAGTCATACTTTGTTATAAATTCCAACAGCTTGGCCTAAAAATTAAAACGTTCTGTTTGTTCAGCATTCAGGCCTTGGAACAGATTCACCAGAGTTTTAAAAAATCAACCAAACAAATCACCTATGTCCAGTATGTTACAAACGGTGAGCCAATGGCACCAAGTAGACTTTCACCCACACTAAGCATAAAGATTACCAAAAATGACCACTTTAGTTTTAGAACGTTACTAAGTTCTTTGTGGAATCACTGACAGATGCTTTAATTCCAATGACCTAACACACATTCTGTAAGTACTATTTATTACAGTTTAGACAACTTTAAAGATGGGAGGTAAATAAGTCAGTATAGTCAACTTTTGAAGACTACAAAATTGAGATTAAAATTTCTAACTGAAAGAACTGTATCAGTAGAGAAAGACCTAAGATGGCAAAAACAAAAACCAAACAAATCTCCTAAGCCTTTACAATTATTTATTTCATCTCATTATGAAATAAGCAATTATATATGTATATACATGTGTCTATGTGGGTGTTAAAAAGCATATCCAAATTTCTGGTGTTTCTGTTTTAAAATTAAAACTTTGATTCAAAAATTGGAATTCAGATATAACTATCACTCTTAGGAAATAAAATTATTTATTTTATTCATTCATTATTTATATTTATATTATATTTATAAATAATATATTTATATTATTCATTATTTTATTTATTCTCTTAGGAATCAAAATACATTAATAAGAAAATCGTATTTTCTTTTTTTTAAAAAAAAAATTTCGGAGGCTGAAGAGATGGGTCAGTGGATCCTAGTTCAGTGCCCCACATCCATGCTGAGGGGGTCACTACTTCCTGGAACTCCAGTTCCAGGAGGGCGGGACACTTACTGCCTCTACTGGCAGCTGAACTCACTTGCACAGACCCATGCATGCACATATAACTAAGAGAACATCTTCAAAAAGATGTTTTTACTTATGTGTATGCAAGCCTTTAATCTCAGCACTTGAGAGGCAGAAGCAGGTAGATCTCTGTGAGTTTGAGGGCAGTCTGATCTAGAAAGCAAGTTCCAGAATAGCAAGGGCTACAAAAAGAAACCCTGTCTTACGGATTAAAAACAGATTTTAAGTCAAAGCTCTAGGTTGATGCACTGTAACTGATGCTGTCAGGCTGACTCAGCAATTCTGGCCAGAGAAGAGAAGACTGACATCATGCTGTGATACCTGAAGGAACTGCAATCAACTAGCCAGAGTAAATACAAATTGGGACTGCCTTTCTTGAATAACAATTTAACAGCCAATTAATACATATACCTGAGCTGGCTACTGTAGCAATAGAAACTGGCTCCACATTCGCCATGGTGAGAAGCACAAATATCGTGGGTGTGAATACTTGAACTAAAGCTTTGTCCATACAAAGTTAGAAAAGTAAACGGTAAGAAGAACAAATGCTTTCAGGAAAACCAGGTGGTCTGGCTAGAGTCTATATCTTTACTGCTAAGCTATATATAAAATACATAAAACTAAAAACTGAGGCCCATAAATATCAAGAAATATTTTTCAGATATTAATAGGTATAAAGGAAAGGAATATTTAAATACAGAGGTAGATCTATCTATATACAGTGATATGGAGACATCGCCAAGACAAATTCATTAAAAATTAAATACAAACTAAAATATGCTTTATATATATTATACATGATTAAATAACTTTATCTTTAAGTAAATGGCAAGATGCTGAAGAATAAATGGTTAAGAAACAGTATCAGTATCTGCCAAGGCAGAGTTAGTAAGGCAGACTTTCCTTCCTCCACGAGATGTTATACTTCCCTTTTAAAATAACCAAAGAATCAATATGCTGTTTATATAATAAAAAAGAAAGCAATTAAAATGATAGAAATTGATTTTTATTCTATAATTTGACTTTCACTATTATTCTCAGTGGTGAGAGGACTACTGTATAATGGTAGTCCAAAAATCCTGGAAATTCTTTTTAAAACACTAACATCTAGGTACCATCAAGTCAAAACCTTTGATCATGCAGGCACCAGTATTTTGTGTTCAAAGCTTTCGGGCAGTTGAGTCCCAAGTCTCTATACTGATAATGAATGTATGAGGGATACTGTAACAGATATGGTCAGGAACAAAGTAGGCTTCTCAAGACACTGTTTCAACAAGTCACTCAGAAAGGAAAGAAGCAGAGATAGGAGAGACAGAAGGGAAGGTAGGTAGGAAGGGGTTAAGTGCTTCTAATTTGTTTCTTTCAAGAGATACAAAACTGACTCCTTGCTCCTGGTAGCTGTAGTTAAAAAGATTTCAACTTCTCACTACCACCAAAGAAAAACACTATATAAACTTCCTGAGTTTAACTGTAGAACTGGCTTTTCTGTTCTGAGACCATAATGCAGTTATGAGTGTATCAATCATTAACAGATTCAAACTGTGTGGACTCCTATCATCAAAATGGAGGAGAGGACTAAAACTCCTCAATCCACTGCTACTTGCCCTGAATTTCATGATTACGAATTAACGTTTACTGACCTTATTAAGATTTCCTATAGTAATTAACTTGCTATACTTAGTTGCCCAAATTTAAAATAATTTTGAAATGCACACGTATACATGTGTTAGGTCTATGTATTAGTCACTTCTTATTGCTATGATAAAACACTCTGGCCAAAATGATTTGTGGGAGAAAGAATTTATTTTAGTTATGGTTCCAGACGGAGAGTCTACAATGGTGAGGGAGATGTGGCAGTATGAAGCTTCACCAGGAAACTGAAAGATCCCAATTCTCTCCACAATACCAAGGCAGAGAAAATGAACTGTTAGTGGAATAAGGCTATGAACTCTCAAAGGACCCTCCCCATCTGCTTCTAACCTACTTCCTCTAGCAAGGTTGTATCTCCTAAAGATTCTGTACTTTCTCAAACAGTGCTACAACTGAAGGGCAAGTGTAAAACCCCTGAGCCTGTGGAGGTCCTTGATCACTCAGATTACTGTAGTTTAGAAATAGTCTTGCAAATGGAGTTGATTTTTATTAGAAAGTTTACTTTCCATGCTTTTTATAAAACCAACCTTCTTTTAATACTTAAACTGTATTTCCCCCTAAAACAATATCCTTAAGTAACAACAGCTTACTCTTTCTCTTCTTAAGTCACTCAGACTAGATTCTCAGCAATATTCTTAGGAAAGTGAAACTCCAACTATACAATTACCAATCAGCTCTTTTTAGTGTCCAATAAAAGGTAGGTGCTTGCACAGCTTTTTCCCAGTTCTGGTTGGTATGGGCACAAAATGCAATTTAAAACTAAAACTTGTAGCAGTAGAAATGACTTCTCTATCTTTTAACCCCAGTTTCAGACTATTTAAACTAAGGTGGGCTTTGTAAGAGGTTCAGAGGCTCTTTACTTGGCAACTCTCTACTGATTTCTTTTATTAGTTGGTTATACTGAAAAATTATCTCTACCTCTTACTGATTAGTAGAATCAACTGTTTAGAATATCCATCCAATCATTGTCCTACAAGAAAAAAAAATACTCAAAACATACACTATGTGCAAAACTTTGTATTAGACTCCAGTGACAGGTGTGGTAATAATGAGCTAGATAATGAAATTTACATGTTTATGTGGTCACCTTATTTGATGTCTTCTTTTTTTGACCTGCTTCTGAGTTTATTAGCTCTTTGGCTCTGATTAATGATGTGGTCTGGCTTGTAACAGCAACTAAAAATGTACCCAAGCACCTTGGAAACCAACAAAAATACACCAAGAACTCTTCTTGCAAGCTTTCTTCATCTTGTAAGAACAACAGAATGAAAACTGTGGTACAGAGAGAAGACGAACTGCAGTGTGGGTCATTAAGAAGTAGACATGGAAGATGCTGTAGTGGGTTTAAAAAGAAAAAGAGATCACAGAAGAAAGAAATCAGCAGAGGCCCGTGGGGGAGGGGTGGTGCCAAAGGGAGCCCTTTTCAGGCCAGCACAAGTCATTCAGGGATGGTTATAAGCCAGGTATTTGGAAGTTTATTTCATTACAAAACAATAAGCATTTGTTTAGAGTGACTTATTTTGTATCACAACTTGAAGAGCAAAATAATGAATTTTAGGTCTTGATTTAAACCTTTATTTGAAATAAATATTATCTCTCTTTTGGATGACAAGCAACATCCTGGAGAGCTAATCTCTTCTGGCTCATGGAAAAGACTGATATGCTTGTTAATGTTCTTTAAGGGAAAGATGTATTCAAAGGCAGATAACTTAATGCTTTCCAATTTCTTGGGAGTAAAAGCAGCTTGTTAGAAACAGGGAGGAATCCCACTCGCAGTGGCCCCTCTGCCAGTACCAGACAATGAGGAGGGAGTGTCTAGATCAGAAGTGACTTCCGTTCATGCACTCACAGAAGCCAAATGCCTTTCTGCAGAAGCAGTGGCACAATGGCAAGCTGGCATTCTAGCTGAAACCTTTTAGCGTTTCTTTTTACCATTTGGCCACACACCTTTAGGAATGAAGTATTTTACACACAGAAAGAACATATATTTAACTTCCCTTAGAATGATTAAAACAGGAGGAAGCTGCGAGCATGGATGAATCTGAGAGAAATGTATAATTACTGGTAATGTCTGTCTGCTCACTAATTTATTTCCGTAGCATGGGTAGAAATGTAAAAGTCTAGAAGTGCCTCTCATGGGACCATGCCAAATTCTCCAGGGTCAGAGATGTGACAAGGATTTGCTGAAAGGAACAGTTCCACCAGAACTGTGTCAACTTTTACAATTATTATTCTTGGTATCTTTTAAGCTTTGGTGTGATTGCACTAAAATTTTATCCCTTAAAACATGAAATTTGTTTTAATATTAAACACTGGACTGGATGCTGATCATGAGAGCACACTCCTGTGATCCTGGGACTTGGGAGACAGAGGCAGGAGTTCTAGGCTGGTCTGGTCCACATAGTGAGTTCTAGGTTAGCCAGGGCACATAGTGAGAACTGATTTCAAAAAAGTTTACATAATAAATGAATAAAATACCAGACTGGAATACAAAAAATTTTAAAGAGTTTGATCATTACTTGATAAAGGAATAATTTACAATCTCCCAAGTAGATATAAACATTAAACAACGAATGAAAGAACTTAAATAACACAATACCCTAAAAACATTAGGAATATAAAACAGATTTCAAAAGTATCAGTGCTCTTTCTCTCTCCCTTTCTTGCCCCCCACCCAAACACACACAAACCTTTGTTAAAAGAGAGGGCAGAAAGTTTAGAGGAAGAGTGATAAAGAAATCACAAGTCAAGTTTTGGTGGCAGGGCTAGAAAAGCTACACAGGCCGTGCTGCTTCTCTGCAAGGCAACGTCCACAGCAGGAAAACTAAAGATGTTATTCCAGGTTTAACCAATAGTATATCTGCTGTGTTATGCAGAACTTGGCATTACATTTGGATAAAGTTACCTCTGATACAAATAATGCTGCTAGGATCTGAGCTTTTTTGAAGACAGGATTAAAATACTCCTTTCTGTACTGCGACATTTTACTGAATTAGAACTATATTACTGATTTTTTAAGGATAGTTTTAAGTTTGTTTTATATAAGTAACATTTATTTATAGAGGATTAGGCTTGGAGCATTGGCTCAACATGATTTATCTAAAATGTGCCCTTGGGAACAATTTATGTGCAAGAGACTAAAGAAACTTGTGCCAAACCATATTCTGTCTTAATAACTATATAGGAATCTGAAGGAATTAAAAACTTGGGCTACAGAGATGAATAAGAGGCTAAGAATGCTTCCTGTTCTTACAGAATTCCTTAGTTTGGTTCCAAGCACCCAAATCTGCCAGCCTCAACTGCCTGTTAACTCCAGCTCTAAAGGATCCAAGTTCTTCTGATCTCTGATGCCACCCACACTCACATGGGCACACACCTGCCTCAGTACACATAAACTGTGAAATAAACTGTGAGAAAAAGAAAAGACAGAATTAAGACTGCTTTGCTAAAGGCACTAGGATACTTCCAATGCTTGGTGAGTTTAATGTTTCACTGCAGCCCAGTCACAGCTGAGGAAAATGACAGGGCAGAGATGAGAAGGAAATAACCCATCCTACTTCCCTGGCCAAATTGGTTCTCTTGTGGATGATGGCACATTATCCTTTGCCAAGAATGAGCATTCTAAAATTGCTCACCAAGTAGGCAGGTGAAATTGAGCAAGTTCAATTGCTGTAATGTTCAGATAACTTCTGTTAAATGAAGTGGTTTTTCCTTCTATGTAGGTCTCATCTTGAAAACCGAGAGTTGAAGGTGAAATCATGAACATTTTCCGTGCCCTTAGGACTTCTGTTTCTTGATCTTGCAGGGATGCTTTGTGTCAGGGAGGTATAAATGGGACTGAGCTTGATGAAGCTGAACATCTCTGTCATCTTTTCTTTGATCACTAATCTCTTAAAGAGATGGGTCTCAGGACTGGAACAATGGCTCAGCAGGTAAGAGCACCTGCTGGTTTTGCAGACGACCTGGTACTAGTACCTACACCAAGTGGCTCATGAACACCTAGAGCTCCTGTTACAGTGAATCTGTCACACTTCTATGGCCTCTGCAGGTCATATGGTGCACATGCATACAGACATGCAAGCAGATATAAACAAATAAATCCTTAGAGAATTATGCCTCGCTCTTTGACTCTGTGAAGATATTGAAATATCTTGGGTGGTGTCAGACTGTTTACATAAGTCCAAAACCTCTAATAATTGCTAATGATTAGGGTTAGATTACATAGGCTAACACACCGATTTATATACATTCCTAAGTCAAAGAAACAATGGCTTTAATGAAGACAATTCTACAGGGATAAGAATGATCCCTTGTCCTTCAATCATCTTATGGATTTGGCTGATGGAAACCTACATGAAGAGACAAAGCCACTATGTATATTTTGATAATAAAATCTTATAGTTGTAATAAAACAATGTAAAATCCCTGACACAATAAAAGTGATATTTATTCTATAAGAATATTTTAATATATAATAGCTACAAGTGTCTATTTATTTTTATTGGATATTTTATTTATTTACATTTCAGATGTCATCCCCTTCCCCCATTTTCCCTCCCTAGAACCAACCTATCCCATCCCCTCTCCTCCTTTGTGCTCTTATACCATTTTAATTACATGCATGCATTAAGGTCAGTTCTAGGTTGAGGAACTAGCAATACAATAGATGCAAACAGTCAAGGAACAAGCAAGACAATAAACACAAATAGTCAAAGAACAAGCAAGGCAATAAACAAAATTCTGTGAACACTCTTGTGATGTAATCACTGTTTCTAAAGGCTTATCAGGATGACCAAAATATCTGAGCCAATTTCCCTGTCCTAGCCCCATGTCATTTTCATGTCTGAAGCCTACTTCCTTGTTCTAGCCTAAGATTTAGATTCCTGCCTGAAATTACTTTTTTTATACTGGCCTAATGTCATATTCCTGCCTGAAGCCCACTTCCTTGTCCTTGGCCCATGTCAGATTCTTGCCAAGCAGCCCCAAAGGCTCTCCGCCTCTTCCCCTTTTTTATTTCACTAACAAGACTGAGCCTGTCTCTATCAACCAGCTTTTGTTTTATTGCCCTGAGTATCACAGAACCTTGGTATTGTTAAAATAGCTTGCAAGTACTGGAAGAAACGAGTCAGGCTTTAAGCAGAAGCAAGAAGGTAGTGGGCTTGATTATTGCTGGTGTAACAGCTTTAATTACATTAATTGCTAGCACCACTGCTTCTGCAATTGCTTTGATATAAAAAGTTAAGACAGCTACTTTTGTTAATCATTTAGCAAAAAATGTTATTAATGTGTTGAATATACAAGAGGATTTGGATAGGCATTTGGTAGAAAGGATTGATGTTCTTTATCCTTTTCAAATTACTGGAAAGAGGTTTAGAGTTTAAGGGTGAAGGAGCCATCTCGAGTGTCATGCCAAATACCACTGGATTCATGTTAGTTCTAAAATTAAAAGTGGTAGTCATTATAATAAGGAAAAAGTTTAAAGATGCAGTGTATTTGGCATAATTCTAATACCTCTCTGGATGTTTTAACTTTACATAGTGAGCTTATGAATTTCAAGAATGCTTCTCAGCTGAGCGTTGATGGGGTAGATACTACTGGTAAAATTACCCATGGCCTGAGGTCAGTATTTCTATTTTGTTCAAGCTTCAAGAGTGGCATATATAGCTTGATCATGCTAGCCCTTTTAGTCCTGGGAATGCTTTTATTCTTGCCCATCATGTTAAAGCTTGTCTCTAACAACATCAACATGTTGACAGCCAAAGTACATGGCTTGAAACTGAAAATGGACCCCCAGACAGAGTTATTAAATTAACAGGCTGGCAGGCCAAGAATGGATAAGATTCTGCACAGAGCCTTACCATCCTAAGACAGAAGTGCATTGCTTTTGATAATTCATATTCTATGATGGGTAAGGAAAGCATTCTTGTCAGAGTTACTACTATTTATAATACCTAGATTATGAAGCACAGCAAGTGTTCAATAACAGAAGCCATAAAGAAAATGCATTATATATACACAATGGAACTTTTCAGACATGAAAAAGAAAGAAAATGGATGTAACTAAAAACAATCATAATCATATTAAGTGAATTAAAGAAGCCTCAGAAAGACCTACTATCTTCTGTTCTCTCTAGTGGTTTCTGAATTTTATATAGATACTATAGATACTAGAATCATTCATATATATATATATATATAGCAACAGAAGTAGAAGTGAACCTGTCTAAAGGATCAGTGGGATAAGGGGAGACTATATGGAAAGAATATGAGCATACAATATACAGCTGTGTGAAAGTGTCCTTATGTAACAATGGCACATACAATATACAAACACAGTGAACTATACAGCTTAAAGTGTCCTTATGTAACAATATCCCATACAATGTACATATACAGTGATTTTTTTTTTTAATGTGACAGCAATAGTGTGATGATTGAATAAGAAATGGCCCTATTGTCTCAGGCATTTGAACAGGTGGTCTCTGGTTGATGGTGCTATGTGGGGAGGGTTAGGTGTCTCAGCCTGGTTGGAGGATGTATGACATTGGGAGTGAGCTTTGAAGGTAAAACATCTCATGTACTTCCAGTTCACTCTCTGCTTTGTGAGAGTGGTTTAAGATGTGAGCCCTCAGATTCCTGTTCCTGCACCATGCCCGCTACATACTGTCATGATGTCCCCACTGTTATGGACTTCAACCCCCTAGAACTGTGAGCCCCAGTAAACTCTTCCTTCTACAAGCTGTCTTGGTCACAGCGGCATCTTGTCACTGTGGTTAGGTGTACTGATGTACAAGAACCCCAGAACTTGAGAAGTTGAGACAGGAGGATGGTAATTAAAATAAGGCGCAATTAACTTTATATAAAACACCGAGGAAGAAACAAACAAACCTTAAATGGTAAAGTGTTCTCCTTTACCACAATGGATGTGAAATTATAAGTTTTATAATCTGAATGAATGGAACACATGAACAAGGGAAAAGTTGTACTTCACTGGTCTAGTCTAGGACCAGGGCACATAGCTCTAGATGGTCTGGTTTTGATTCCATAAAGGCTACCTTATATTTCTTTATATGGTCTATTGAGTGGCGAATTGTCCCTGGGTAGCTGGCAGTTGTGTTTGTTCCGTCCTCACTGCTCATGTTGTGTCCACTCACACATTCACATCAGCACATTCACGTCAGCACATTCATGCCAGCTCTCCTAGGCTCCAAAGGTGCTGCTTTTTAGATTCTCCTTTGAGCCAGGTATAACATCTGCCCTGGTCTCATTTAAGCGATATTTAATGCATACTCCTGTGGTATCCATATAACTCACACTATTGTTGTTCTTACCATATAATAATCATGCACCACAGAAGCCATGATATGGGACGCAAACAGTCAAAGTCTCTCGAGCATATGGACTCTAGACAGAGAAGGCCAACTAACTTTAACCTTCTGGGCCCACCTTTAGTTTTGGGTTTGGTTTGGATTTGGTTTTGGTTTTATGGGACAGGGTGTCTCTGTGTAGCCCTGGCTGTCCTAGAACTCAGAGAGATGCAGCTGCCTCTGCCTCTCAAAGCCGGAGTTAAAGGTATTTTTTTTTGGTTTTTCGAGACAGGGTTTCTCTGTGTAGCCCTGGCTGTCCTGGAACTCACTTGGTAGACCAGGCTGGCCTCGAACTCAGAAATCTGCCTGCCTCTGCCTCCCAAGTGCTGGGATTAAAGGCGTGCACCACCACTGCCCGGCACCAATTTACTTTTTATGGTTTTCCTTGTGATCCTTCTTTTCTTAATTTGAAATGCTTTGTTTTTAATACTACTGGAAATTATTTCTAACATGCTAAAAGGAAATTATAAAATATTATTATATTAGCATTATGTTTATAACAATTAATTAGCATTATGTTCATAATAACAATATAACTAAATGAGTTACGTTCTAAAAGTACACTTAAAACATTAATAACCTGAGAAGCTGCTATGGAAAGAAGATGGAAATAAGACAAGATGACACGTCATCCAGACAGAAGGTAACCCGGGTACTAATCATCAAGTTTCATTTTCTTACTCACGTCTTGAAGCACTCTCTGATCTTCCTAAGAATGTGTAAAAGATGTAATTTCTTAACCTTCCACTAAATACACTTAAGAACTTAAAATCCTTCACTTTTTGTTCATACAAGTAGAGACTTCACTAAAGATGTTCACAACTACTAGACAAATAAGAGCAAATACAAAAAGAGACGAGCACTTCATAGTAACAGCATGGTGACATTACTCATGAGAAAGACATATACCTTTACATAAGAAAATACCCATAAGAAATCCTCTCAAGAATCAATAAAAAAATACATTTCTAGAGACAAAAGGAAAATTTACATTCTAGTTAATAATTCTAGAAAAAACTATCATATAATACATTTAGACAAAAACTTTGCAAAAGGACATGACAGTATTTGTTCACTTTCTATATTTGTATAAGGAAATTTGTGTGGTATAGCCCACAGGTAAACAAATGCTTGAGACAATGAAGAGGGCTATGTATACCTTCAGTTTCCAATGTCCCTTCATCCATGCAATCCCGTTTAACTCAACAGTATCCTTATAAGAAAATGTCACTTTGACAGGGCTGAAGGATGAAAAGACAGGAGAAGTTTCTATAGAGATGGAAGGAGAGAGAACAAAGGTGGCAGAGGCAGGAAGATCTCTGAAATTCAGGATCACCCTGGTTTATACAGCAAGTTCCAGGCTGAGATTCTGTTTCAGCAATTAAGAAAAAAATGAAAAGAAAGAAAAGAAAAAGGAAAAGAAGGAAAGACTGAAAGGAAAAAAAAACCAAACAAATCCACTGACTTGGTCACTCTGACGAATGTCGAAGATAAGAATGTTTTATAAAGACCAGCAGAAGCAGCTGACCCCTCTTCAATAGGACCATAAACTCATAAACAATTTAAACTATTCCATTTGAGGTCATGAGAGAGTAACCAGACGTAATGAACAAGAGTCCATTCTCTTAGATTTGGATCAGTATTTACAAGATCGTAGGTATATCACCATCATTCTACAGTAATGTGGAATAACAATTTGGATTTGTTCCATTTACATTTTAATTAATTTTCAATATTTTAATAGGGCATCATCTTGTTTATAAATAGAGTCTTCTGGCTTGGAACTGTGACACATTTCTGTCGTTTCTGCTACTTAGAAAGCTGAAGTGGGGGACAACAGTTTGAAGACAACTCAAGAAGACCCTGCCTCATAACTTACACACACACACACACACACACACACACACACACA
>JANHMN010000019.1:21935726-21948317 GCA_030674055.1 Rhabdomys pumilio
CACACACACACACACACACACACACACACACACACACACACACACACGCTGATGCAAAGGTCAAGAAGGGGTGGACACTGCTTACTGGCTTCCTCCCCCTGCTTTCTTTTAGCACATCCCTAAAACAGACCAGGGATGTCACCACCACAACAGGCTGGTCATTCCCTCAGTGATCACTAAGAAAAACCCTACAGACTAGCCTGATTATACCCCAATCCTCTGGAAGCATTGTCTCAACTCAAGTTTCCTCCTCTGAGATGACTATAGCCTGTGTCAAGTTAACATAAAAGCAATCAGCACACCTACTCTTGCATTTTAGAGGAAGAAAGGTTATTTAGGGTGAAAACTAAGCCCCTGCATATAATAAGCACTTACCTACCTCTGTGGTATACTTCTAGTCCCTACACTTGCATTTTGATGAGATACCAAAAAATTAATCTGCTTTGTTACAAATGCAACATATCTTCTCATAGATATTTCATAGTTCAACGTTCATTTATTTGGTATTTTTCTGATTTATACCTTGGAATAACTAAAAATCAATTCCAGGATAACACAGGCCCTATGTATTCTTCCAAAGAACTGTAGAGATGAAGAAGGATATAAAGAACTAACTTGAGCCCTATTTTCGGCACACACCCGAAAATCCTAGCACTGGAGAGGTAGGCAGAGGGATGGCTGACAGTTCCAGGCCAGCATGGGTTATAGTGAGAGAGACATAAAGATCCAAAGGAAGAGTGACAAGGTAAGGGGCCTGCTGCCAAGCCTGATGACCACAGTCTAATCCCCTGAACCCTCATGGCAGAAAGACAGAACAAATTCCCATAGGTTGGCTTCTAACCTCCCCACGTGTATACTGCAAATAAATGATTGTTTTCTCTTTTTAAAGTTAAGAGCGTAAAAGAAAAAAAATGGATGTAACTATAGTAGTTTTAAGGGTGAGAAATTTGTTCCCCTGCATTCCAGAGGCCAGTGCCTTGTCTTGACTCCCAGGATGCTTTATTGTACTGGTTTGTTCTTCATCTCTGTGACAAATTTTCTTTTCCCAAATAGAAAACTTGTATGGTTGTGAGGATGGACCAGTGCATAAGTGACTGCTGAGCAAGCATGAGCATCTGAGTTTGAATCCCAGCATCCAGGTTAAAGAAAAAACTAAGAAATTAAAATTGAACCATTCGGCCAGTATAAAAATTAAACTCCAGGAGCAGATCCCAGGCTGCAGTTCTGTCCTCAATCTCAAAGAACCCAGAGGAAGTAGGGCTCCCAGGAGCTCTAACCCAGGCAGTATCTTAGGTAAGCAGACAGCAGTGCCCACCGCAAACAGGGAGTAACTGATACCCACAAAAACCCAGGTAGTCACTCCTGGCCCAGAGCACTGGTTCCTTCCAGTCTGGGCTCTGAGCACTGAGCAGATCCCAGGCAGCAGCTCTGCCCCCAATCTCAAAGAACCCAGAAGAAGCTGGGCTCCCAAGAGCTCTAACCCAGGCAGTATCTTAGGTAAGCAGACAGCAACACCCGCCCCAACAGGGAGTAACTGGGACCCACAAGGAGCCAGGAAGTCACTCCAGGACAGGAGCACTGGTTCTTTCCTGTCTGCACCTGAGCACTGAGCAGATTTTGGGACCCAGCTCTAACCCCAGTAGTAACACCCACACCACACAGTTCTGATACAACCAAGTTAATAGGAAAGACAGGCTCCAGTCAGAGCCAAGGCAGGTAGCACTAAGGAGATCTACATGCAAAAGGCAAGCGCAAGAACATAAGCATCAGCAACCCAGGGTACTTGGCATCACTAGAACCTAGTTCTCCCACACAAGAAAGTCCTGAATTCCCCATATCACTAGGAAAGCAAGATTCAGATTTAAAATCACTTCTAATGATGATGATAGAGGACTTTAAGAAGGACATAAATAACACTCTCAAAGAATGTGAGGAGAACACAGGTAAGCAGGTAGAAGCCCTTAAAGAGGAAACATGAAAATCCCTTAAAGAATTACAAGAGAATACAACCAAACAGGTGAAGGAATTGAACAAAACCATTCAGTATATAAAAATGGAAGTAGAAACAATTAAGAAATCACAAAGGGAGACCACCCTGGAGATAAAAAACCTAGGAAAGAAATCAGGAGTCATAGACACAAGCATCACCAACAGAATACAAAAGATAGAAGAGAGAATCTCAGGTGCAGAAGATATGATAGAAAATATTGACACAACTGTCAAAGAAAACACAAAATGAAAAAAGTTCTTAACACAAAATATCCAGGAAATCCAGGACACAATGAGAAGACCAAACCTAAGGATAATAGGTATAGATGAGAGTGAAGATTCCCAACTTAAAGGGCCAATAAATGTCTTCAACAAAATGATAGAAGAAAACTTCCCTAATCCAAAGAACAAGTTGCCCATAACCATACAAGAAGACTATAGAATGCCAAATAGACTAGACCAGAAAAGAAATACCTCCCGTCACATAATGATCAAAACACCAAGTGCACAAAACAAAAAAAGAATATTAAATACAGTAAGGGAAAAAGGCCAAGTAACATATAAAGGCAGACCTATCAGAATTACACCAGACTTCTCACCAGATACTATAAAAGCCAGAAGATCCTGGACAGATGTCATACAGACCCTAAGAGATCACACAAATGCCAGCCCTGGCTACAATATCCAGCAAAACTCTCAATTACCATAGATGGAGAAACCAAGATATTCTACAACAAACCAAATTTACACAGTATCTTTCCACAAACCCAGTATTACAAAGTATAATAGCAGAAAAGCTCCAATACAAGGAGAGAAATTATACCCCAGAAAGAGCAAGAAAGTAATCCTCTTCCAACAAATCCAAAAGAAAATAGCCACACAAAGATAATTTCACCTCTAACAACAAAAACAACAGGAAGCAACAATCACTGTTCCTTAATATCTGTTAAGACCAATGGTCTCAATTCCATATATAGGCTAACAGACTGGATACATAAACAGGACCCAGCATTTTGTTACATAAAGGAAACCCACCTCAGTGACAAAGACAGATTCTACCTTAGAGTAAAAGGCTGGAAAACAATTTTTCAACCAAATGGTCCTAAGAAACAAGCTGGAGTAGCCACTCTAAAATCTCCAGCCTGAGAACACAAAGGGAGAGACTCATGTTTCCACCTATGTAGGTAGTTGAGGGTGGCCTTGCCAGGCATCAGTGGAAGTGGACAGCCTTGGTACCTGAAAGTTGGATTCCCCAGTGTTGGGGAATTGCAAGAGCAGGGAGTCGGGAATGAGAGGATGTTGGGAGCACACCCTCATAGTAATTGGCAGAGGGGGGATGGGGTAAGGGGTTAGGCATCAGTGGAAGTGGAGGGCCTTGGTGCCTGAAAGTTTGGATTCCCTAATGTTCAGAAATTTGAGAGCAGGAAGGTGAAAATGGGAGGATGTTGGGAGCACACCCTCATAGAAACTCCCAGAATTAAATGGATTAGACATGACAGAGGCAGGCTGCCAGAAGACTAGATTCCAGAATTCAAACAAAAATTATCTTGATACTAAAATTTGTTTTGAGAATTGTATATTGCAGAATACACAGTCTCGGTGTATCTACTCATCAAGCAAGCTGAGCAGACCTGCTCGAACCTCTGATGTTCTGGAATTCCAGCTGGATGCAGTGAAGACACAGTGTCAGAGGCTTATCAATTTACTCTTCCCCTAGCCCTCTTCTGATATCTCAATGCCCGTAATCAGCTTGAAGAAGTTAATGAAGAGGTGGCGCCCCTATTCCCTGGGCTTGGGGACTGAGGTGGTTAATATTGGGCTGTCTTTCTAGGGAAAAGTAGTGGTTTTGTTGGAACAGGGAGGATTAACTAGGATTTATTGCATAGCCATAACCTATTGGTAGAAATGTGCATAATTGTTATTAAGATGAAGTTATAATTTCTTAAATGGTACAAAATTTACTTTGATTTCAAATTTAAGGTTTTCATTGGTATGAGCTTCTTATTGGTATAAAAGTGAGATTAATATTGTTACTCTCATAGGCATTGTGCCTATATAACACATTTGACCCAGTCCTTCTTTAACTTTTTAAACTGACTTGGGACGATTAGCCTGTGAGTTAAGGGACTATAGCAAATTCATGACTTTGAGTTTATTGTTAGGGTGTTTTCTATATTTTATTTAGAAATAGCTGAGAGGAGTTAACAGACAACAGTCCAGATTGCCTTTCATGGATAGTTGGATTTCAAATGTCAGAAGTCCACAGAATTGACTTTACAAACATTTCTGTATTAATGTTCATTTTGATTAGAGACCTGTCTGCTCCTGACAGCTTCCTGTCTTGGATTCTAAGAAGAAATTGAGCATCTTTGGAGTTACTCCAGTTGTGGTGAGATAGCCACTAGGCAAGAATTGCCTCTCTCCATCTACAGACAAATTACTGTCCAGAAAAGGATGCACTTGCAGAATAGTCGACTGATTATATCTGCCTAGACAGAGTAACCAGCCCTTAATAATTCTGCATCACTATGGTCTGTCAGATGATCCTGGGCCAGAAGGCTGAAGATCGGATGCTCTAACGTTTTGTAGTAGGGACTGTCCAGGTGTTCAGCGGTTTCTATAAATTGGCTAAGTTTTAGAAGCTATGCTTTGTGCTTCCCATAATTTCAGTTAACTCAGTCATTCTGGATTTCTGACGGAGTTGAAGACATAGTCTCATAGCCAGTCCCGGCTATTTACTTTGAGAGAAAAGATTTGAGAGGATGGTTTTCAGCTGACATTCATACTAAAGCCAAGAAAGAAGCCAGGTTCAGAACTAAGTCTTTTAGTTAGGAGAGATGACAGAGGTTCTGGTTAGTCAACAAAATGATGGACTGGGTATTAGGTCTATCTTGTACCTTACTAACACAAATTGGTATAGCTATGCTCTAATTGTATTTTGAGAGAAAAGTTTTATTTTAACAGGAAGGGTGATATGTAGGTAGAGCTAAGGTAGGAGGAGTATGGAGAAGAAAAGGAGGAATAAGGAGAGGAGGAACAGAAGGAGAGGAGGAAGAGGAGAAGGAGAGGAGGAGTTAGGTGATGAGAGAGAGAGAGAGAAAGAGAAAGAGACAGAAAGAGAGAGAAAGGGGCGGGGGACATGGAGGCGGACGTTCACATGTCTCTGCCAATCAAAGATAGTTGATATATCTAGGTTGGGTGTTAGGTTACACTTCTGATTGATATTGAGCATTACCAAACGTATGAAGCCTTTGATTAACATTAAAAAATTGTATAAAAGCAAAAAGGAAAAAGGGGCATGGGATAGGTGTTTTCTAGGGAGGGGAAATGAGGAAAGGGGATGGCATCTGAAATGTAAATAAAATATCCAATAAAAAATAAATTAAAAAATTAATTTCCAGAGTTCAATAGAAAAACAGAGACTAGGGCTGAGGAGATAGCTCAGTCATTAAAGTGCTTACCATACAAGTATCAGCACCTAGGCTTAATCTCCAGAAGTTATATCAAAATGGCAGTTGAAGTGATGTATGCTTGTCACCAACACTGGGAAGGCTGAGGCAGGCTGATCCCTAGGGTTCATGTCAGGCCAGCCAGCTCAGCCTATGAGGCAGATTCTAGGTCACTGAGAAAACTTGACTCAAAAAGAAGAAGGTGCTTGAGGGAATGGCACCTGAGGGAGGCCTCTCATTTTCACAATCGAGCAGAAACACATGCTCTCGAAACACAAAGGCACGCACTGCTGTGCACCAAGTTCCTCTGCATTGAAACATTCCGTTCTAGAGGGAGGAAGGAGGTTCATCATATCTCTAGGCCCTTCCCCAAAGCTACATAAGCTGTAAACAATGGGTGAGAATACTCCATCATAGAAGCTGCCTATAAGCTGGGCAGAAAACCTGGGGATACAGCTTTCCCAGGTTGTCAGCCATATTACTCTGAGCTTTTCAGTTATGTAGCTACTTCTGAGTCAACAATGCTCCTGTAAATAACTCCTCAACCTAGTTCTTACAAGTCAACCCAATACGGTGAACTTGGGTGGGATGTATCCTTGGTCTGCCACTGGGATGACTAGACATTTATTCACATATCCTCGGATAATCCCACGAAGGTTACAGACACACTTGAACTCAGGATTCCTGCAGCAGCAGAACTCATGAACCAGGTTTCTGGAGACAAGGGCTATATGCAAAGACATCTCCATCCCAAGCCACAAATACTTCTGATTAAGAGCTCTGCAAAACAGAGCAAGAAAGGCTTTAGTATTTGAAGAGAGATAAACACAGAGATACCTGAGATCGGACTATGGTATGAAATACTGACTAGCCAGAGTATATATAAACCACACTGAAATTTAAATCCAGAAACAGAAAGTTACTTTATCACAGGAATCTTCTGCCTTATGGAAAATGAACCACATTTTAAAGAAAGGAAGGGCTGTTCTCTACGACCCAGCAACAAAATCAAAACAGACTTACCTTAACCCACAACAAAAGTAAAGGCAGAGTACAAACGCAGTGATACTACAGCACACGGGACAAAACTCTATGGCCTACAAAGTTAAAATAACCCATACAGTCTGCAAACCGACCAGGCCAACAGTTTGCACAGAACAGCAACGTCCTAGACATAAAAAGCAGGGAAAGTAAGCCACACTCAAGGAGGAAACATTCAAGGGTCTCAAATTTTCTAAACAGAAAGGAAACGAAGCAAGCAAGCAAACAAAGAAAACCACCTCAAGACAGCTATCATATATACACTCAACAACTTAAAAGAAAATGGAAAATTATGACAGAAAAGTTGCAGAAATTTTAGACTTGAAAGCTACAATGTTTAACATGAACAAATTTACTAAAATATCTAAGAAAGTGAAGAAGTAGTAACCTTGGGCTGCCAAGATGGGTCAGCTGATGAAAGTGTTTGCCATTAAGCCTGACAACATGCCTTTGACTTCCAGAACTCACATGGTGGAAGGAGAGAACTGGCTTCTGAAAACAGTCCTCTGACCTCCACACATATGTCAGAGTACTCCTGTGTAAACACACAAACAAAATAAATAAAAGAGGATTTTTTATAAGTCAGCAAACTTAAGGATTCGCGACAAAAGCAACGACAGAAACTGCAGTTCAAAGAAAATTATGATTTTAAAAGTAAAAATAGAGGTCAACTATGTGCCTGTAGATAGTCCCACACCTAGGAGCATATGGATGGCACAAATTCAACTCACCTATTTACTTAGAAAGCAAACAAAAAAGCACACATAGTGTAGTGGTGCAGGAGTCAGGGAGAGAAGTGAGGAGGCATGATCAAAATACTTCATATAAAATTCTCAAAGAACTAATTAACACATTAAGAATCAAATGAGACCAAGTAGGATCTCTGTGATAAACGAGGCAACTATAAAATAGTCTGACCGTGCAGTTGGCAGCTGGGAAGTGACGGGACAGAGGAACAGAGAGGGTAACAGGGCGCTGGGCATGGCGCCACACATCTGTAACGCATGCAGGCAGGCTAAAGCACTGGAGTCGTTAGGCTGAGGGCTGAACAGCAAAACCTGTTTCAAAATAACAACAAAGCCACGAAGACATACACCAGTACCTGAAGAAATAATGGTCAAGATGTCCCAAGTTTTATGAAAAATCTTAGATCAACAAACTAACGAAACTCAATAAAATTCAAGAATGATGAATTCAAAGAAACCCACAATTTGTCATGGTCTAATTAAAATAATTAAAACCAAAATAAAGGAACAACAGGGGAAAGATCCAATTCCTTTTATGAAACAGAAAAAAACTCGTGTGTAGGGGAGTCTAGACCTATATGGTGGCAGCTGCCTGTACCAAGACACCTGAGTGCCGCCTGGAGGCTCTGAGGGGAGATGCAGTAGCAGAGGATGACCCAGCAGGGTGCTGTACACCAGCCTGGAGTTCACACAGGTTCTGCCCCCAAATGTACTAAGCTAGCAGCTTTATGTCAACATAACACAAGCTGGACACACCTGGGAAGATGGGACCTCAACCGAAAAAATGCAGCCATGACTGGCCTGTGGCAAACCTGTGGTGCATTTACTTAAGTGATGATTGCTGTCAGAGGGCCAGCTCACTGTGGGTGGTACCACCCTTGGGTAGGGCCACAGATGCTATAAGAAAGCAGGCTGTGGGGGCTGAAGAGATGGGTCAGCAGCTAAGAGCACTGGGTACTCTACCAGAGGCCCTGATTCGATTCCCAGCAACCATATGGTGCCTCACAACCATCTGTAATGGGATCTGATTTTCTCCTCTGGTATGCATGAATACAGAGCACTCATATATATTAAACAAATAAATACGAAAACGAACAAACAAGAAACGCGGGCTGAACAAGCCAGGAAGAAGAAACAAGCAAACAGTACTCCTCCATGGCCTCTGCTTCAGGTCCCACTACCTCCAGGTTCCTGCCCCGATTTCCTGTCCTGAATGTTAGACTACACGCTGTAAATTAAACCTTTTTCTCCCCACATTGATTTGGCCATGCTGTTTTAGCATAGCAATAAAAAATGTAACAAAGGCAAAACTTTTTTTCCAGGGCAGGGTAGAGTATGAACTTGTTTTCTGTTATGCCACTGGAAATAAAATCCAGGGAGAGCCTCATACATGGTAAACAAGGCAAATTCTAAATTTACTAAAATATCTTCTGAAATAAATAGAAAATATCTGAATGAATTTTTGCCAGAAAAACAAAAACAACAAAAACCACCCCCAAAACAAAACAAAAACCTCAAAAAACAAAACAAAACAAAAACCAAAAGCATTTTTAGGATTTAACAGAAGTATTAATTACCCTGTGGACATTTAGAAAGAAAGAAAGAAAAAGAACTAGAAACAAAAGATGTGTATATACAGGGTATGGAGATGGCTCAATTTGAAAAGGCACTTGCCATCAAGTCAGACCCCGTGAGACCCAAGTTCAATCCTCAGGGACCCACATGGAGAAGGAAAGAGCCAATTCTCATAAGTTGTCTTCTGGCCTCTCATGCATATCCATCCCCACAACATAAACAATAAATGAGGAAGTGCAACTTTTAAAAGATATATGCAAAATACTAATTTAATGCATGAAAGCAAAACTCTGCAGTATTCGTGTCATGCTTTAACATAGTAAGACAGAGAAGCACAGTATAACATGGGTGAGTAGAACTAGACTTCTGTAAAATTCTCAAATGGAATAATATTAACCAAAAAACAAAAAGCAAAGAAAATGAATAATAAAAAAAAAAACAAAAGGCCAGAGAAATAACAATAATCAGTAAAATGATAGGCTTGAACCTAACACCATCAATAACTAAATATGGACGGTCTGTCTCTGCACACATTCAACTGAAATGGCCAGGTTGGCTGAAGTAGAATTTTTGAAGAGCAAGTAAAAAACTAGGCTTTTTTTTTTTTTTTTTTTTTTTTTACCAACTTTTAAAAGTTGGAAAATAATAAAGAATACTTCAAAGCAAGATTTATTACCAGGGCATAGAAAAAGGAGTTTGGCTTAGATATGTTCAAGTGATACTGGGTACATGTAAGAAAGTGTCAAAGGATAAATTATAATATACTTAAAAGAGATTACAAGAGAAATGGAACATCTCATAAATGTAAAGCCCCATCAAGAAGATATGAAACTCCCAAGTATGTAATAAAATATATTTGCTGCTGATAGAAAGTCCAAACAGACCTGACAGACACTCTTAGCTCACAGGAAGGCAGAGGAAACAGAACATCCCCTTTTCTGTAAGTGAGAAGAAAGGAGACATTACACAGTAAGATGATAATCTGCACTGCACTAACAAACAATACTATCTAACTAACACAATGAAGCAATGCCCTCAATATTTGCTGAATATTCTTTTCAAATATACATAGAACACTGCCCAGGGCAAACTACATCTAAAAAAAATTAATGTCAACAAGTTTCACAAAGTTGAAATCTTACCAGACATGTTTTCTGACTCCAATAAGGTTAATTCAGAAATAAACAATACACACAAGGTTTTACTGTATTTGAACATCACACATTCTAAATAATGCATATAAAAAAGAAATCATAAGAGATATTAAAATTAAAAACCTTAAAACTCATGGGATACAAAAATATTAAAATTGGTGTCATATGCCGAGACAGTGTCTAGAGCTTTAAATGTTTCTATCTTTGAAAAGTTAAAAACCTTAAAATTCAGCAGTTTAAGCTTTATGCAGAGAAGGTAAAAAGAAAATAGCGGGGAGGAGGGGGGAGCCCAAAGTAAGTAAAACAAGTAAGAACAGAAACAACTGATGTGGAAAACTAGAAAATTAAATCCACCCCTGAAAGGATCATTTCCCATGAAAATGGACTAGAAATAAGAGACAAGAGAGAAAGAAAAAATTACCAGCATTAGACATGAAAACTGGACCACTGCTCTACCTTACAGACATTAACAAGAAACAAAGGGCTGAGTTACAGCTCAGCAGTTGAATGACTGACATCACAAGGCCCAAAGTTCAATCCCCAGAAGACTGTAAAAGAACGTGATAGTTAATTCAGTTGGCTAACTCCAAGGGGTCCGGAATCATCCAGAAGACACGCCTGTAAAGAATTACCTGAAGTTAGGTTAGTTTTCAGGCATACCTGTGAAAAATAATCCCAAGTACATTAACTGAAGTGAGAAGACCCACCTCAACTTGGTGACACAGCTCTACAGAGCAGTGGAGCGTTTAAGATCGGAATGAATGCATTTTGCATTATGAGCTGGAAGCTTATAAAGTGACACACTTCAGTGTCAAGTTGGCAAGGAGTAGACGGTCAATTCTGATGTCAACTTAATGGGATCTAGAGTCAGGTTGATGTGATACAGGCTTGTAAATCTGCTGTGGATGTCTGGGTCTTCAATACCATTCCATCGGTCAGCATGTCTGTTATAATTAAAATGCCACTTTGTTTTTCTTGCCATAGCTCTGTAGTACAACTTGAAATCAGCAAAGGGTGCTGGTCAAACTTGGATGGCTGCCTGTGAATGAATAAAACTCAATCCATATTTATCACTCCACACAAAACTGAACTCCAAATGGAGGAAGGACCTCAAGATACGATCATATACCTGAATAGGACAGAAGTGGGAAGTAGGTGTGAATGTGGCACAGGAAAGAACTTTCTGAACAGCACACTGATAGCACAAGCATTAAGACTGACAATTAACAAATGGGACCCCATGAAAATAGAAGGCTTCTTTACTGCAAACGAAGGACACCATCATTCCCAGAGTGGCAGCCTACAGACTGGGAAAGATCTTAACAATGACACATCTGATAGAGAGATCGAGACTATATGAGGAATAAGACGGGCAAGGAAAATATGGAACATTTACACAGTGGAACATTATTCAGCTATTAAGAAAAAAGAAATTATAAAATTAATAGGTAAATGGATAGACATAGAAGCAATCATCCTAAATGAAGTAACCCAGATCTAAAAGGAACCTTACAAGAAAGGGAAAGTAGGATATAGTATTATAAAGAGATAAAGGGGACACCTGAAATCTCTAGAACAAAAACAAGCAAACACACCAAAGAGGAGTAGACAGCAGGAAATAATCAAACTCAGGGCTGAAAGTAACCAAGTAGAACCAAAAAGAACTATACAATGAATCAACAGAACCAGGAGCTGGTTCTTTGAGAAAATCTTCCTTCCTTCCTTCCTCCTCTCTTTCCTTTCTTCTTTCCTTCTCTCTTTTGTTCTTTCTTTGCTTTTTATCAAATATAGTCTAACAGGAGTCAAATGGAAAAAGGAAACTTCAGTTGAGAAAATGTCTTCATCAGATTGTCTAGTAGGCAAAAGATCATTGAGTATTTTCTTGACCGATGATTTACTATTGTAAGTGCCATTCCTAGAAGCTGGAATAAGAAATAAGAAATAAGTCTGTACAAGACAGTAATTCTATTTCTTCATGACTTTCTCCAGTGCCTGCCTCCAAGTTGATGTCTGATTTCCTGTCCTTACTGCCATTCATAATGTACTGTAAGTTATAAGATGAAATAAACTCTTTCCTCTCAAAGAGTGAGAAAGTGAGAGAGACAGACAGACAGACACAGAGAGAGAGAGAGACAGACAGACAGACAGACACACACACACACACACACACAGAGAGAGAGAGAGAGAGAGAGAGAGAGAGAGAGAGAGACAGACAGACAGACAGACAGACAGACAGAGAAATGGGAAACCTGAGTAGGAGAATTAAATGGGGAGGAGACAGAAGCAGGGTAAAGGAGGAAATGAGGGGAGAACAAATAATACCAACAGCCTTTTTAAGTGTGATATGGAAACCTACTATTGTAGCAGCTTCCTAAAATACATGAAAAAATTAAGTGTAGCCACAATATAACGGGGTTGACAATGCCCCAACTGGGCATCTTATGTCACCTATTAAAATGTCCAGTGACAGAAATGGGTTATATCATGTTGAGTCATTGGCCAAAGGAATCCTGTAGACAACTCAACCTCCAAATATCACAGGCTAATGTTAAAGCTATTGGTTAGTCTCTACAAGCTGATGGTAATTTGGGGGTATTGCTAAAGACACAACCAACTTATGTCATTAATTTGAAAGCA
>JANHMN010000019.1:21948327-21978396 GCA_030674055.1 Rhabdomys pumilio
ACCAAGTCATGGTTGTACATATCAATTCATGGACATCCAGTTTCCACAATGAGAAAAACAAATGTCTGCTGTAAAACAAACAACGTTTTATGGTGTGTGATATTTTTAAGCTTCATAGAATATTTTTGCATTACTTCTATAATAATAAAGATGTGTTTGGATAAACAAACTAAAAGAGTTGGATAAAGCCAAACAGTATACTAAAAGATACATGAAAAAATACATTTTAAGTCAGTAAGTCAATTTTATATACACTTTAAAAGCTGTAATAACAAGAACCTGATGGTTCTCAAAGTTGTATCTCCAGCCCTTTTCTTCTTTACTCTGAACTTCAGAAAAGCTCACTTAAATAGATTTGACATCCCTAACATGTCTCATGTCTTTTGGACTTCATAAAATCAAATGAATCTTTGACTACTTCTATCCAAAACTTAGTAGACTGTCCAATTTTTACTTAAACTGCATCATTAATAAATTATAATACCCTGGCTCATAATGCACGCATGCCCAACATACACACACAACTTGAAATAAAACCTGAGAAACCAAATTAAAAAACCTTTATCCCCACGGAGACTCTGCTCTTCCAATGGACAAAGGTATGCAGAGAGGCTAGCTATTTCCTTTGCTCCTCAGACTTCCTCATCTCCTTAAGCAGAAAGATATTTTGTTGTAGTTTTTACAGTGTATATAAAATGTACAGTTATTACAGTTTTTAAAGTATATATATATAATAGACTTACTGACTTAAAATGTATGGCCTCACAAGTGTAGAGACCATACCTTCCAAACACAGCTTCAGGGAGAGCCAAAAGCCAGCTCTGTGTTGACATTAATTATGAAAACACAGGCTGGTGAGATGGCTCAGCAGGACAGGACACTTGCTGCCAAGCCTGACAACCTAAGTTCAATCTCCTGAACCCACTCAATTGAGGAAGAGCTGATTCCTGCAAGTCATTCTCTGGCCTCTACACACGCAAGTATAGATGTACATGCATGTATTTAAAAATAATAAAGTTCTTAACAGAAAGAACACAATGGAAAAGCAATAATCCATACAAAGTAATCTGAGGGAGAAAGCTGCATGTTTCTAGAATATATGGTTTCTATTGGCATCTGGAGTTAATTTACCACAAAGTTAGTTTGGAATAGAGGACATTCTCTGGAGCTAAAAACATGATTTTAAGATACCAAACTGAATTGAAAAAACAATGACAAAAGACATTCAAAACAGAGACCTCAGCCAATATTCTAGAAGAACTCAATTAACATTCAAAAGAAATTCAGCAAAAATCAAGACAAATTATGGAAATACTAAGAAAAGGGTTAAAACTAAGGACTAATTTAGGAGCACAGGTGAACCAGTCAACAAAGAGTAAAGCAGGAAAAACAGAAACAAACAACATGAGGCAGCCTCTAAAGGCACACGGAAGTAAACAAACAGAACAGAAAAAAAGATGCAGTAAGAATGTGAGATGAAGGAAGTGGTGCGCCCACAAACCCCAGGACGGCTCCCTGTATGGTGACAACCTGCCGCTGGATTCTGAGAAGGCTGTTGATGTGTATGACAGAAAAGCACTCCCATTAAATTCTCATCACACAATGATCCATCTTTTTGAGAACCATACCCACTTTATCTTTGCTGCTCATGGTCTGCATGGGGCTAATGTGACTCCCCCAGCGTAAGGAGGGCAAGCGCCTCACATTTAATAGACCAGAGGACTGTATGCTAGATCAATAAAATCAATGTTGGGCTTCTGTCAGGATTGCAGCAATCAAGCCCCTCCTGATGCTGTGACTGAGCACTTACACCCCTATGTGCCTAGGACCATTTTTTGTTTGACTTAAAAAGCTTCCTCCTCCTACATCCTTAAATCAATGGAGTCCAATGTTTGTCTATCGAAATTATGAGGAAAATTTGCTGGAAAACACCCAGGCCACACGGAACATTAGAACTCTACAGCACCATGTCCACAAGCCTAGATACTAACCATTTTTATCCACGCTTCCCCCATCAATGAGGGGCTTTCTCTCCTAAAAGCAAGGGACATGTCTGATTTTTTCCCTTACTAACTCAGTTTAAAATAACAACCAACAGAACAAAGCACTTCAAAAATGGCTGTTCTTCACCAAGCAGCAACAGTTCACACCTTTAATCCCAGCACTCAGGAGGCAGAGGCAGGTAGATGTCTGAGTTCAATGCCATCCTGGTCTATACATGAAGTTTCAGGACAGCCAGTGCTGTTACACAGAGTAACCCTATGACAAACCCACCCCCTCAACAGAAACCATACAAACAGAATATATTTCCTTGACTTTTTAATATTTATTCTTTGCTTATCTTAGCTGTGCCAACATTTCACTGTGTATCTGTATGCATGTGCAAGTGTGTGAAGACCAAACATGTTGAGGCCAGCAGACAAGCTCAGCCATCATTCTTTGGGTACCACCTGGTTTGTTTTCTTTGTGTGTAGGTGTGTGTATGTTGGCAGGTACATGTGTACCAAGCCCATGTGTGAAGGTCAGAGAACAACATTGCAGGGCTGGGTTTTCCCTTCTACCACATTGGCTCTGGGAATCAAACTCAGGTTGTCAGATGTGTTGACAAGTACCTTTACTCACTGAGCCATGTTAATGACCCAGATATAATTTTCAGAGCTGTTTTCACCTTCCATGTTGTTGACTCAGGGTCTCTCTTGCTTCTGCCACCACACTGTGTACTCCAAAACAACCAGCTCTGTTATTCTTCTGTCACTGCCTTGAAAGTGCTAATATTACAGATGTACGGCAAGCATCTGGCTTTTTACTTGAGTTCAAGAGAACAAACTCGAATCACAAGGTTTGCATGGCTAGTGCTTTTCACCTGCGACGCACCTCTGCAGCCCCTACCTAGTTCTGAGCGGTTTCTCACTGGCCTAGAACGCCCAAATAGGCAGGGCCACCAGGTGGTAGTGAGTCGCAGGGATGTATTAGCTTGTCTCTGACTCCAAGGAACTCTGAACATGCAGATACACATGATTTGTAGGCTGGTTCTGGGAATCAAGACCTCAGGCTTACAAGTACTCTACTGACTGAGGCTTCTGCCTAGCCCTTAAAGTACCCATAACTCTAAAAATCTAACGTATGGTTTTTTTAAAGGACATTATATGGAAATTTGCTAATCTGATTTCACAAAACAGTAGTCTGTTTTACCTAATTATTACTTCCAAGAAGTACATGAAGATATTTTGTTACATATTGTAAATTATTAATATAAAATTCTTATTATAGTAACAAAATAACATTCTGACAGTAGTTCATGTTCTTAATCTGTTTAACAAAACTGAAAATGTTAAATTTTAGTATAAATGTAGCAGAATACTTGAGAGCTCTTTAGCTTCATGAGAACAGAATTAGCTTTGTCTCTCATTAGTGGAGCTTTGGCTAGTCCCCTGTGTTTCTTGAAATTGAAATACAAGACTACTATTTCAGTGGAGGGATTTAACAGCATACATATGGAAATTTTTGTTGATTAATATTCAATTTGACCATACATTATTCTGTTCTCACAGAAAGAAAAACTGGATACCCCAACTATGAGTTATGATATGATAAGAATTTATGATTCAATTTCAAACATTTAAACAAATGTGATAGTTTAAACAATGTCATTATGCTTGTTTGTAAAACATGCCTAAGGGCAGTCCAGTGGTAGTGGCCTATCATTCTAGTGGTAAAACACTCATAGTTATTATTAGAGGCTACATATATTTCCTTTTTGCAATGACCTCATAGTTTAAGTTATCCATCTCTCATTAGACCCTGACACTGAAACAATGCAGTCCATATTGTCCTTGCAATGCTATTAGAGTTGTTTCCAATTGTTTTTTCCTTAGAGACATTATATATTTATCACACTTAGAACAAAATGATGATCAGAAAATCAACTTAAAATTCTGCTTGCTTGCCACTTGGCATCTGATCATTCCCATTAGAGGTCTGCGGAGACCTCTGCAACACCGAAGCTCAGCCCCACACAGTGTCTGGCTGAGGGTGATGAGAACGGCACATTGTCTGCCCAGTCTGCACAGAGGTCACAGCAGGGAGAGCATCTGCTAAGAGAATGTGAATGGAGGAAATGACGGTAATTGCCTCATTAAAGATCGCTGGCCAAATAATCACAAGAAAGGACAGAAAAACCACCTAAAAATTAGGTCGATAATACAGACATTTGGGGTTAGAATTTTAAAAAGTGCAAAAAACAAAAATTGAAAAGACTTGGGTATACTATTGGTTTCATTGACTTTCTTGGGTACTCCATAATTTAACAAAAACATGGAAACAACATCAGTTATCCAGCTGTAGCCGTTAGCAGTTGTTCAGAGTACAGATGCAAATTCCCAGCTAGCTACCCAGGGTACAAATAGGAAATGAAGGGCTGTGGGAAATCTCTAACAAAGGATCAACACAAAAATTCTGAAATTACTCTATGAAAAGCATGCAATTAGATAGCTTAAAAAATACTTTTTAAGAGGTGGGCTATAGAGCTTTAAACTGCACACTCACAAAGACAAAGCAGGAGAAAAGAACAAATTGTCTCTGTCTGATCAATGCTTTTTCTTCTATTTTCTACATCCAACTTTAAAAAAAAAGTCGACTTTCCTTGCAGTTCAGCAGTGTATACCCAGAGCTACAGTTTGGAGACTTCAAATTCTGAGACAGTAGAAGTACATATTTATCTAACATTATTAATAAGTATTTTATAGAAAATATTTAAAAATACAGGATTTTTTCAAAATAAACAAATATCCAAAGTAGTCATAGATTAAAATATCATTGCTACTGAGACAAATTATTTTGCATTTCTTGATATTTTGAAGTTAAGTTGTATGATCCTCATCTATATGTACATGCTAAAATGAATTATGATACAATAATACCCAAAAGTTAAACTTTTTCCCCGAATCCAACAGGCATGGTAAAATTAGCCTGTTACACCCATAAGCCAGGCTTAAAATAAGCAAGCTATTTGATGACTTTGATGTTTTGCACCCAAAATGTGCTGGCTAATTTTTCCATTCCATTTACCATTCCAGTCTTTAAAGTGCCTTAATCTCCTGCCCTCAGATGTTGATCTTGTAAGAATAGGGGTCATAGGTCAGAATAGACAGACCTCAAAGGATCTGGCCTATCAATTCATGCCTGAAAGATTTCTCTGCCACAATAGGAACCTACTGAACAGCAAATTCCTAAATCTAATCACAGAAGTATCAGGGTGAAACAGTTATTTATTGGAATTCGTTGATTTACATTTTTTTGAAACACTTCAGCATCTAAATAGCATTTTAATTTTCCTTTGGAAACAGGTTCTGGGATATGGTAAATGTGAAATAATACCACTGAAGGACTTCTGAGAGTAAAACAACAGTCTAAGCAGTGGCTTATTATTTTCAGGAATGCTATTAAGATTTCAAAAGCTATAGCAGTAGATTTCCCACGTAAAGTAACTAGAAGCCTCCAAATGATCCTGTGGAGACAATGAATGGGAACATTCTAACAGTGCAGAAGTGGACTGAGGGAAGAGCTACTACCACCCAGCTCAGAGCTCTGCTGCTCTGAGTGAATGAGGGTGCCCTGCAAACACTTTCCACGTGAAGGATAACACACACAGCTCTCCATTAGGCAGGAGCTGCCAAACTTTCTAACTTCAAATCTCTTCCTAAATTTTATTATGAATTTAAAATAATCTGAGTCCAACACATGATTATGTAAAACTACTTACATCTCCATGTAAAAAAACAGGTGTATGTGTATGTGTAACTCTTCTGCGTTTAAATTAAATATCATATATATATTAGATTCTATTTATACTCAACCTAGTCTTTTTGGCCATAAAATATATCACAATGTGTCATTTCAATATTAGACTACCAAAAATGACAAATTCTGAAACAAGTGTAAATAAAATCCATCTTGAACTAATGACTTTTTAATAGTAAGAAATAAAGGGATTTTCTTCCTTTCCACAAAAAAAAAAACCTTAGCAATTAATATTCTTTAGAAACAAAACACTACTTTAAGTTACATAGAAGATGAAAAATGTATTCATGTGCTAACATAGTTTAAAAATTAAATATCATATCAAATTAATTGGAAGCACTGGAATATTCTTAGTTTTTAAAATCTAAATTACTTTTTTAAAATATTTAAGTCACTACTGCTGGAAAAGGCTTTCAATTATTATCAGAGTGTGGTTGGTTTAGAAGATGTGCAAGGTTAAGGAGAACAAAGAAAACAGTCACTGTGCCAGAGACGGAACAGGATGACAAGAGGAAAAAAGCAAAACCGTAAGCAGACAAGTCCCAGAGCCAGATGTCTATACTCACAGACACATCTTCCCAATGTGAATTCATGACAAATGTTCTTAGAAGTCACGTGTGTCATTTACTAATTATTTATCATGCCACTTCATCTGCACAAAGATTTCTAGACCATTTTCTCCCTGCTGCAAGTCAGTTTAGTCACTCCACATATCTGTAAGTATAAACTAAAATTTTATAATAAAATAGTTAATACAATAATGTAGTTTGTCAGAATTGTGTCATGTAAATAAATACAATGGCAGACAAAATAATCAGTTCATTAGCCTACCTCAAATCTGTTAAAAATAACTTCTTTTGTTCATAGTAAACTGTGTTCTTTAGAAAAGACTAGGTTAGTTGTTAAGAACAAAGTGTAAGATCTCTAATTTTTCAACAGCCACCTCCAGTTTATAATGAGAAAAGTACAGGAGTTTTCTGCTCCTTACTCTTCTGAAGATGAACAGAAAACAAACTAAGCAGTAAATACATAATTATTTCATCTGACATTGTAATGAATCTTTTTTTATTATGGAATATTTAAATGTTCAGAATGAATATAGATGCTGTCTGAACAATTCCTATGATTCATAAACAAAAATGAATCAATCTAAACATTACACCAGATAGGAAGCTAACTCTAATTAGATTAAACAAAGGAAAAGGTACAACTATAAGAATAACAAAACAAACAAACAAACCATCCTGCCAGAGAAACATGGACTTCCTTCTGTATACTGTGATCTGGTGCTAAGCAAAAAATTCTATCCATCCATCTATCCTTCCATCCATCCATCCATCCATCCATCCATCCATCCATCCATCCATCCATCCATCCATCCATCCACCCATCTACCCATCCATCCGTCCGGCTTTTTGTTTGTTTGGTTTTTCAGTTTGTTTGTTTGTTTGTTTGTTTTTGAGACAGAGTTTTTCTGTGTATCCCTAGATGTCCTGGAACTCTGGAACTCACTCTGTAGACCAGGCTGGCCTCAAACTCATCAATCTGCCTGTCTCTTCCTCCTAAGTACTGAGATTAAAAACATGAACAACCAAATAAAGAATTCTTTTAAAGAAAGAATTCTTAGGCAGGACATCAATGGAGGAGTTAGAGAAAAGACTGAAGGAGCTGAAGGGGGTTTATGGCGCCATGGGAAGAACAACAATACCAACCAACCAGAGCTCCCAGGGTCTAAACCACTAGCCTGGGAGTACATAGGGAGGGACCCATGGCTCCAGCTGTATATGTAGGGGAGGACGGCCTTGTCGGGTATAGGTGGGAAAGGAGGTCCTTGGTCCAGTGAAGGATAGATGCCCCAGTGTGGGGGGAATTCAAGGGTGGGGAGGTGGGAGTGTGTGGGTGGGTGAGGGTACATCCTCATCGAAGCAGGAGGAGGGGAGATGGGATAGGGGGTTTCTGGGTGGGGGAAAATGGGGAAAGGGGATAACATCTGAAATGTAAATAAAATATCCAATAAAAAAATTAATTCAAAAAAAGATTAATTAAACTGTCATCAAAATAAACAACTTTTGCTCTACAAGATTATTTATGAGAAAGGAAAAATAAGCTACAGAATAGAAAAAAACATTTGAAAAATATTTATCTGGCCAATGTCCTATTTCCACAATGTATATTTAAAAACTCTCAGAGTACTAACAAGAAAATAAATAACTCAGTGAAAAAATGGGCAAAGACAGAACAGTTCACCAGAGGATAAATAGGATCAAAATCCCATGTTCAGCATCAGCAGCCGTTACTGAAACGAAATCCTAACCACTACAATTTACCTTAACTACAACCATGACTGCTACATATATGGAGTAGCTAAACTTATGTTCACTTGAAAAGCATTATTGGCAAATATGCATAGCAGGTGGCTCACATACTTCTGATAAGCATGCAGGAGAATGTGATTCTTCTGTAAAAACAAAGTTAAACACATACCCATGACCACATTACACAGAAATCCCACTCCAAAACGGAAGGCTAATATTCACAAAAAACCTATAGATGAGTCTTTTTAGATGCTGTTCATAACTGCCATAGCTAGAAAAAAAACCCAAAACATCTCAACAGAAGAATCAGACAGACACTATTAGAGTCTAATAATGGAACACTACCCAACGCTATAAAAGAATGTACTGATACATTCAACATTGCAGATAAATTCCAAAGTATTATGATGAGAGAAAAATGAAAAATCCAAAAGGCTGTAAAACACATCTGTTCATATGCCACTCACAAGAATAAAGTCAATAATAATATGAAAGAACACGTTATTGGTTACCACGATTATAGATTAGGCATGGGTAGCTATAAACAGCAGTGAGAGGTTGTTTGTTGGGGGTAACTGACTGTTCTGAGTAACCTTGCTGGTCAGAGGGTCAATGTAGATGTATAAGCATTCACAGAACTGTGCATAAAAGGTAAAATGGTTGTTTATGACAATTCGATAAGTAAAATCCAAACAAGCAAAACATACAAAGATGTATCAATGTTAATTTTTCTATTAAAAAAGTTTAACTGGAATTCTGCCCTTTTCTGCTTCAGTGAACCAAATCAACTACCTGCTATCATTTTTAAAGAATCAAGCATTAAGACCAAGGCCTTGTACATAACAAGGCAAGAGCTTCCTTCCCCAGGAATCTATGGTCCCAGCTCTAACATCATTCTTTCAAAATTTTGTAAACTTGAAGTTCACAAGTGGCTTAAGGGAGTAAATAAATATTTAAAAAAATATCGTAGGAACCTGTCAAACAGGTATAGAAGCTATCCAGAGGATGTTGCTAGAAGTGGAAATTTGAGCACCAGAGTCAATAAAGATTCTATAGATTATAAATCATGGGGAAATCCAGAAATCAATGGCTCTAAGAAATAAATAAAAAAATTTCAGTGAAATAAAGAATGGATGACTTATGATGTCTTAAGTCTTCTTTCCCCCGCAACAAAATTACAAAAGTAAATGGAGAAGCTTGCCCCATAACATCTTGATCACACAGTCAAAATTAAATTATCACTAATGGGAAAACTTAATGCCACTGTAGTATCTAATGACAGAATACCACACACGACTGCCGTGATAGCCTTTCTGAAGATGAATAACCTCAATCTATCTTTGAAGGACTAGCACACAAACACAAACTACAATTTGGACTCACCCCAGTGCTTCAAAACTCACACCTTTCATTCTTTTATTGCCTTTAAGTGAATACGGAGACAGAAAAAGTGAAAAGATACAGCTTTCTCTTTTAGAGAAAGTGGGATGAATCTGTCTCATTGATTCAGTATTTGGAGTCCATTTCAAAGATAGCTAGCCTAGTTACTGTCACAGACTATTTCTGAAACAATGAACCATGCAGGGAGGTACTGTTCTAAATAGCATGACATCTAAGGCATAAAAATACACTAAAGCACGGTGTGTGTGTGTGTGTGTGTGTGTTTAAAGTTACATTTGTTTAGACACTGTAGGTGTGAGTGTGCACACATGTTGTAGATTCGTGTGCACACAAGTGTGAAAGTACAAAGACAACTTGTAGGATTATTTGGTCCTCTCCTTCCATCGAGGTCTTAGTGATGAATTTTGGGTGGTCAGACTTGGTGCCTATGTGCCTTAATCTGCTCAGTCGCCTCAACAGTTATTGTTTCATTTCTGAAACATACTCTCATATATCTCAGACTATTCTCAAATTTTATACACAGATAAGGATGACTTTGAACTACTGATCAGAGACCCTGTATCCCATGTGCTGGAATTATAGTGTACATCATGAAGCTTATTTTTGCAATGTTGGGTGATAGAACTCAGGATTTCATGCTTGCTAAATCAGCACACTACCAACTGAGCTATATCTCTTGCTCCCACATAAATGTCCTTTATCTGTTTTCTGTTTTTAATTGTTCTTATTTTTTAAGCCATAAACATAAGTTTTAGACAAATGAATATTTATTTATTTATTGAGCATGCGCCCTACTACTGCATAGCTACATATCCACAGCTCTAAGAGAAGAAATGTTAACATGGACTATTACCTGTTAGGAAAAGTATTATACTTATTTTAATAAGTGGGAAAGTACTCTGGAATTTGTAACATATTTTACAATATACAATATATAACATATATAAAGTATATTTTACTATAAGAATGTAACATCAATATGGATAAGTGCTGACTGCACTGTTTTTTTCTACTTCCCTGTGTTCTGAAAATGTTCATGGTAAAAAGTAAAATTAAAGTAGAAGGAAATAATCATAGAATATTATCATTGACAATATAACAAATTAATCCCAAAGCAACTAGTTTAAGATACAGTATCACAATAAAATAAAGGAAAATAAACATATGGAAGCATTATGAAATTCAAGACATTTTATAAGACTTTTCTGGCTGTGTCACACATTTGGAATAACCATGAAATCTGATTAAAAAGTCTTATAATAATTACTTTGTTTCAGAAAGTACACACGGTTAATATTCAATGAAGAAATCAATAGTCATCAAAGCTCTGAAGAAACAAATCACTGCCTTGGTAATTATAGCCATTAGTTGACAAAAACCCATTTCTTTACCTTTTATATATACTCTTCTATGTATGTGCGTGGTATATACACATATGTATGCACACAGCTGTGTGAGATTGCAGACACATGTATGAGAGTCCATGTGTAAGCCCAGGGTTGAAAAGGGGTCTTTTTGACTATGCTCCCTTTTTTATTTGAGGCAGGGTCTCTCAACTGAACCAGAGAGCACTGATTGAGAACCTAGCTAGCCTGACTGTTCCAAAGACTAACTCTGAGCACTGGAACTGTATGCAGGCCACTCTGCACACACAGCCTTTATGTGGGTCCAGGGCTCCTGAACTGACTGGCAAGCCCTTTAAATCCTCAGCCATTGTCCTATCCCAAGCTCTCCTTCCTGCTAGCACACTGTTGAATCTGCTCTCATTGTACTTAGGGATCTCCATGCTTATCTGAACATTTTTTGGAGGTCTCCTTATATCTGTTGTTGTTTTGACTGAGACAGGGTCTCACTCTGTAGCCCTGACTGGCCTGGAACTTCCTGTATAGATCACACTAGCCTCAAATTTACATGATTTCAAATACTGATTATAACACCTCATCTGGACTGTTCTTCTAATATTTTATAAAAAATGACATGTGGAAAACTAGAGTTGCTGAATCTGGTGACAAAAGATTATGGCATCTTGAACAGAACAAAAGAGTGGAGTCATCAAACATCAACTATGCCAGTGCTAACCTGAGTAAGACAACAGATGCCAGCAACTAGAACAGTAGCCATCAAGTCTGTGCTGGTGAGAGGAAACACAACGACAGGCTAATTTTACTCTAAATTCACGTCTACTAATCTAGTAAGTTTCCAGTACAGCCTTGAAATCTTTTTTTTTCTCACAATGTGTGTACCTTCTTGGTAAGTCTGTAGGCACCAAGCAAGCACTATAAAATGGTGCAAACAGTCATCTAATTCCATGTTCACGTCTACTTACCTGTTTGGAGGTCACAGTCAAATCTCAAAGCTATCTGTCCATCTTTACAACCACTCAAAGAAGTCTGCAGCCACCATCCTCCTCTCCCCTGCATGCTGAATCTTTCCTTTCTATTAAACCATTCCCCAGCAACACTTACATGTACTGTAATTTCTTGACATTTAGAGAATTCAGCCCCTCCCCAATACTATATTTGCTGCTTCTGCTTCCTGTCCTCTTACTCTCTGCTCAACAAGACCCACAGGTTTCATTCCTTCCAGTCTACAGAGCTGTTCTTGTCATGTACATCAGTGACTTCTGTGTTGCTAAGTGGTCATTTTGATCATGGTATCATCAGCATCTGCAAACAGCCCTGATACTCACCTCCTTGACTTCACTGGTTCTAGAAGACCCTCCTGCTGTCCCTGCTTTCTCACTCTCTTTCACTGCTCCCTCCTTGCTTTATGGGTACAAACATCATTTCACCAACTACTGCTGAAACTTTATTTGCAGCCCATATCATGTACCTATCCACTACACTTACAACCCTCTTGAAGACTTATCAAACTCTAAGCCCATCTGTTACTCCTGCAGTTTTCCCCATCTTGGGAACCGGTCCCTCCATCTTTCTTGTTGCCCAGGCCAAACAAACCTTGGAATCATCCTGGACTCTTCTTCTCTCACAGTCCACATCTGATCCATCAGTAAATCCTGCCGTCTCCACCTTCAAAACATACAGGAATTTCGCTCACCACATCTATGTCTACCACCCCAATCCAAACCACCACCATCTCCTTCTGGTAACTGGAAAAGTATCCTTCACTCATCTCTCTGCTGCCATCTTTGCTTCTGCAAACTACACTAAAGTGACAGATGCCAGGAGGTAATGTTAATGTTACGATTTGAATATAAATGTTTCAGAGAAGCTTATGCTAAATGCTTGGCCTTAGTGCAACCGTGTTCATAAGTAGGGAGTACAGAAAGTGATTCCCTTTAATAACACAGTGGGATTAACCCACTGTAGCTTAATGGGTAATTGGAAATTTAAGGAAGAGGGGCCTCTGCTGACTCTCTCTCCTTTCCAACAGTCAAGAGGTGAACAAAATACACTTTTCTTCTTTTAAGTTAATTTTATCAAGTATTTTGTCATAGCAACAGAAAGTCAACTAGTATAAAAAAGTAATTAGATTAACAGATTATGTTGCTTTTTAAACAAAGCCTAATGTCTTTCCATTTTTTCTATAATCAAAGTTCACAATTGCAGCAGACAATGTTAAAAAACAAATAAACAAACAAACAAAAAAACAAAAGCAAAAAACCCAAAAAAGTGAGGTCCATAGCTATGTAATTAAAAAGATTAAGATTTAGTAAGCTGTCTCATCTTTATTGGTTGTAGTTTTTGCTCTAATTGGTTTTGGACAGCAGCTTAGAACTAGGTACTAAAAAGTTTCATAAATTATCTTCGGTCCAGATTTTCAGTAGTAAATACTTATTTGAAGGATATAATCAGAAAACATCTCAAAAATGTTCACAAAAGAATTACTACAGCCCTCTGATCTCAAAGCACAGAAAACAGATTCAACTGCCCTGACAGCACTGCTTATAAATTATGGCAGATTCAGATAGTGGGAATGTATACAGGTGAGAATGAATGACATGCAAGAGTCAGTTCAAAAAATCTCATAAATTTCAAAACAGCATATATTTTATGACTTCTGTCTACAGTTGAGATTTCACGTGACTTTTCCTCTAACTTCAGTTTTTTAATGCTTGGATTTTAATGTGTGAGTTGTCATTTTAAAACTCTTCGGAAAAAAACAGGTGGAGAATGAAAAAGGCTGTTCAGGAGAGAGGCATTTCCTCTGAATCTGAGCTCCTCTAGTTCCAAGAGTCTGGGGAATGGAAGTCAAGCTCTGCCCCACACTTCACTCTAGCTGTAGCTCGGTACTCTGAGGACAGTCCAAACTGCAAGACAAGACTTTCTCCCTGAGACAGTCTATCTGGCTACACACTGATGACAGTTTTATTTGACTAGGCTCTATAAAATCCACAAGCAAAAGAATAAAAAAATTGAAATATTTTCCAAGTACAGTAGACTCACAAGTCAGCCAGGTACAATTACCTATCTCCCTTTGGTTTTCTCTTTTGCAGTGTCTTCCCTTTAGGTCTTCTTTCACTTCCTAAGCAGGGGCTCCCACCTGGGCCTGTTACCCGTATTGACTCAAGGCCTTTGGGGGACTTTTTAAATGTAAATTCCACTGGCTCTCCTTCTTTCAAGCTTCTAAATCCTTCCATGAATAGTTTGCTCTGTAAAGAGTAAGGAAAGAGAGAGAGAGAGAGAGAGAGATATCAAGATTATCACTGCTTTATAAATCATCTGTATAATTTAAGATTATCAAAGCAAGAAATTCTGTTACCCATTACAAAAATTTAGTTTTTATTTTATTGAGGTTTGATAAAACTTACAACTCTGACAGATGAAATCCTATACCACTTATAAAAAGCAATTTAGTGATACAAAAATTTAAATGTCCACATTCTTTGTCCCATCAATTCTACCACAACGTTCTGTTATAAAGCAGAGAGGTGACTGGGTGGGTAAAGCACCTGCCACACACTAACAACCTGGGTTCCATTCTCAGGACACACTCAGTTGGTGAAGAAGAGAACACACTTGTCCTAACCTCCCCATATGCACCTATATTCACATACAATAAGTAAAAAAAAAAATCAATAATACCATTTTTAAAAAGAAGATTCTACTATACATAAACTAACAGAAATTATTTTTTTAAGCAACTACAGTACTGTCTGGCAGAAAAATTACCTCTGCCTTAATAACATTTTAATCCATTGATTAAATAAATTGTACCTGAGCTATGTAATTATTATCAAGGTTATCATTAAAATTTTTATTTAGCTTTGGGCAGGTAGTTCTTTTGTTACTGCCTTTCCTACTGTTCTCTTAAATAAAGTCTCCTTTTTGCCTTAAAAGACAAAGATATTTAGCATTACATGTATTGATGTATAAAGATAAATATGTGATACTGTTAAGTCTATAAAAATAAAGAACATATGCCAGTCACAATGCCACCAACACTTTCATTTTCATTTGAGATTATAATTCATCATTTCCCCCCTTCTGTTTCTTCCCTCCAAAGCCTCTCAAATACCCCTCCCTACTCTGTTTCAAATTCATCTCCTTTCTTCATTCATTGTCATTACACCCATATATTAGGAGAACCAGTTGCTTGTGTGCATGTTTTCAGTGATAACCTTTGGTATTGGGTCAGACATATAATCTTTAAAGACATATAATTATTTATGTAGAGATGGGGTATAGAGAAAGACACTAAAACTCTGTTCTAAAGCATAAAGTTCTATATGATTCTTAATTGCATCTTATACTGAAGCAATTGACTTTTATAATTTATAGTTATATTATTTAAATTTTTTCTCAATCACAAAATCAAAGCCTGAATTTCAAATACCCCTTCACTCTTCTAATAAAATGTTTTCATCGATGTGTCTGTGCCGATTCAAAATGCACTAAAATAATCAAATTATTCGTTTTTTGTATTTACTTATCTGAATTTCTTTTCATGTATTTTGAAAATCCAACTTGGAAGACTATACCATTTGTAAGGACTTTTCTAATTTTACGTGGAAGACTGCAGTTTGTAAGAACTTTTCTGATCACTTCTGACTCTGTTTGGCAAAAGAAAGAAGCAGTTATTGTCTTTTCTGCTGATGCATAAAACTCAAGCACTTGGATTTCTCAGTAATGATGGACCTGAAAAAACGACTGTGAAAGCAGGGTTTGGTCCAGTGAATGTGCAAACGACTGTTTCTCAGTGAAACACTCACCTTACTGTATCAGCAACAGAAATGTCCTCCCCTTCCCAGGTCAAAACTTGTAACACTACTTAATGCCCTGCTTAGTAGATCAGAAAATCTCTACTTCAAGTCTACAATCCTAAAACCATCTGCAAGGGTTCAGATGTGCTTTGTTCCATGCTGGCTCCCAAGAAACCACAGCCTAAAGTTGGGAAATAGTGTGAGGGTTTGTGGGGGTTGGGCATATTAGAAGGTCCACAGGTCAACTGGACTCTGCCTTCCAAAGAGCTCTCAGACTTCAGTCTCTCTAACTTCCTGTTTTGTAATGTAATCTCTTGCTCTCATGTGCATTCCTGCCATGATGCTATCTATCCACTGGACCTTTTCCACAGTAGAAACAGTGCCCCAACACTTGAGCTTGTACTTGGAATTTCTGAAACTGTGAACCCCATAAGCCTATGTTATTTGTAACATTACAGTAACAGTAAACTGACTGCTAGATACAGCAGTCCTCTTTAGCCCCGGTTTGCTTCTCCCAGTTTCCATTACCTAACAGTAATTAGAAAATGCCGAATGGAAATGTTAAGAAATAATTTATAAGCTTAAGATGTAAATCAGTTTGAGTACCATGATGAAATTTCTGTCACCCCATGTCATCTCACCAAGGACAGTATCCTGTGTATCCACATCCTACCGGAGCCATCATGGTTATCAGATCAGCCTGAGATGCTGCACTGCTTCTGTTCAAGCCATCTAATTTAACTTAAGAATGACCCCAAGGAAAAGTCATAATGTTGACAATGCAGTTATGCTGGACTGAGACACAATGTGAGTCCTTTAAGTTAAAAGGTAATAACTTACTAAGGGAAGACAAATGCTCATATGCCAAGGCTACAAAGATTAACAATGAAAAGTCTACCCAGGAAACTCCTGGGGAAAAAAAAAAAAAGAAAGAAATGTATCTTCATCTCACACTATACAAGTTAGGGCCATAAAGCATTGTGCTTATCGAGGATGAGAATTTGCTTCTCCTGAGTCCTATTCCAGCATCCAATGAGAATCATATACCAAATGAAATAGGAGACTACTCTAATTATAAATAACCCAAATAATTACATTGGATGGATAATGGCATTACTCCAAAATTGAATGCAAAAGGAGACTATTCATTGTAAAAATAATGTGGTATAAGAAAAACCTGTTTCTGGCACAGGTCACCTGACAGTGAAATCTTTCAGTCTGAAGTCTATAATATGACAGACCTTTTCTGTTGCCGATGGAATGTAGGGAGGGAAAGGGCTGCCATGACTACCACAAATCATCTCTTTGAAAGCCATATGAACAATTCTTTTTTTAAAGTAAGGCAATAAGTTTATTGAGCTAGCTCATAAAATTATAGGTGAGTAATTGCAGGGGTTACAAGTGGTTGCCAAACAACTATATTCACTAGAATATAGCACAGCAAAAATGAGGACCTCTCAAAAGTTGCCTAGATAGAGCTTCTTCTTGGTAGCTTGGCTTTCCTTTATACGCTTCATCTCCTGAGTCTCCCTGCAGCTGGAGAATGGTCAGTGCAGCTGGAGGAGAACTAGAAAGGAGGGAGTTACTGTATCTTAGGTAAGATCATCAGAGAGTGTGGGACAAGTCTCCAGGGAGCCAGCGGTGGGTCTTTCCACACCAACGGGTCCCACATACACGAGGAGGGTCCATGTGCTGCAGGCGGGAGCCGGGGAAGTCCTCCATGGTCACACAACGGTGGGTGCCAATACATATGAGAAAGTCCGGTTCCAAAAGGGATTTCAGAAGCTTTACTGTCATGGTGTGGTAGTTGGGTCTAGATGGTGCATGCCCCCCACCCCCGTTAAGCCAGGGGAGAGCTGGCTTAAATAGGGAGAGGAAAAAGGGGAGGGAATAACTTAATTAGCTATTCTGGCCCTTGGCCTTTAGATAACTCATTAATATGTAAATCTCTCAAGGCTGAAGCCTGTTAGTCACGCCCTCTACCTGTGTCCTATGTGAGTGACTGACAGTGCAGGTTAATGGAGTTCCACAGCACGTGTTAGGAGCCTGGATTCTGGGAGCATGGTGGAATAGATGCCCGTCCCTTACAGGCAATGGACACCTGTTGGGTCTCCGGGCTTTCCAGCCAGCGCTTCAACCAAAACCAGCCATCCTATCACGGTCCTACATGAGAGGAAAAGATCATCTACAAGCCAACAGAGAGTTGAAACAGAGACCTAACTCCTCAGCTCACAGATGGAGCCCACCCTGCTGATGCTCTGATCTCAGATTCGGAGTCTGTAGGGCTCACATATAGCCAAATCAACAAACACAACAACTGTATCAACAGAATGGAAGAAAAGAAAACACAATTATCTACATAAAATACAGAAAAAGCAACTCATAAATTCAACAGGATAAAACTGCTGAACAAAGCTACAGAAGAGTATAGTTAAACACAATAAAAGCAACTTTTAGTAAGATAACCGTTAATATTATAGCAAGCGGGGAAAAGCTGAAAGGTCCTTGCTAAGATCTGGAACAAGACAAGGACATCTACTTTTACCACTTGTATTCAATTCTGAGCATCCTAGCCACAGCAATCAGATAGGAGAAAAAGATCAAAGGCAAACATCTGAATTGGGACAGAAGAAAAATTAAAAGCATCACTTTTTGAAAATAATGTGATCTTACATAGAGAAAATTCCAAAGATTCTATGATAAACATTGTAAGAACTACTAAGTGAATTTAGCAAAACTGCAAGATATAAAGTTAACATGAAAATCAGTCCTGTTATATGCCAATAGCAAAGTATCTGAAGTAGAGACAAAGCTCAAACAAAAATATACTAACCAGGAATGAAGAGGTGAAAGAGCTTTGAACCCACACCCTCCTCGATAGAAAGATCGTTGTCTTGAGCATGTGCAGGTCTTATGAATCAGGTACTGAACTTAGTATGGAAATGCAAAAAAGTCTAACTAGCCAATCCAATCTAATTAAAAGCAGCAGAATAGACATTATACTATCTGATTTACTATCATACAAACTTCCAAGAATCAAACTGACAGGGACAGGCATGAAATCAAAAATGGAACAGAAAAGAGAGTATAAGAATAGTTGAGTGAAAGAAAGAAAGCTGTTTCCTGTAGTTAGTTAGTTTAGTGGATAAGTTAACTTTAAGAGGAACTTAAAAATCTTTCTGAAGTGACTGTGACATTATGTCTTCAGAATAATGAATTATAAAAGTAGAGGATTTTGTCAAATTTATTGAATTTATAAATTTCACTGTATATCAAGTAGCTCAAAAAAGATTCTGAAGCTGGGACAAATATGTGTCTGCTAATGGATTTAGGGGACAATATATTCATATTTGGGACATTAGGGTATTGGTTGTTGTGGGTTTGAGGGAAGCAGGGTCCTATGTTGCCACAGCTAACCTTGAATGTTTGGGCTCTAGCAATCTTCTTGACTAAACCTTCTCAATAGCTGAAACTACAGGCTTTACATAATACTGCTTTTGGCTCTACAACCTCTTTTGAGATCCATTACAAAGGTAAAGTATGCAGGCTGGAGAGACGGCTCTGCTTTTACAATCATCGACTAGGATTCAATTTCCAACATATACATGGTGACTCATGAAAGGATCTGATACCCACTCTGGCCTCTTTGGACACCAGGAAGGCAGACAGGGCACAGACATATATACAAACAAAATGCTGATACATATAAAATAATTTGAAAAAAAAAAAAAAAAAAACAAAGAAAGAAAAAGGTTAAATTGAACACTGATCCATACAGAGAAAATAAGTATGGAGTTCGATGAAGATAACAGGGAAGCTGGAGAGACAGCTCAACAGTCACAAGCACTTGTTGTACTTGCAGAGGACCTGGCTTTGGTTCTCAGTATCCATGTGGCACTTACCAAATGTCTAAGACTCCAGTATGAGATTCGAATGTGCTTTTGTGGCTGCATGCACATGATGCTCAGACACACATGCAGACAAACACACACACAGAAAGAGAGGGGGAGGGAGGGAGAGAGAGGGAGAGAGAGAGATAGCTGATATAAATGATAGTCACTGCTGTTAGGATAATTTTCTATGTATCAGATTTCAATTATAAATACTGAAAAACATATCTGATACAAAGATAGTTTATAGGTAAGAGGTTATCTCCATATACTTAAATTTAGAATAAAAAAGGTAGTTAGGTTGAAAATGAAGTTGCTATTATCTTTTTAAAGTATTTAGTAAGAATGAAATACAGAAATAAGCAAATTAAAAATGTGCCCCAAGCTCTCACAAAAGTTATTATCTTATAGCAGGAAGTAGTATGGCCTTTACCTGCTGTTCAGATGTTCTGGTGTGAGTACAGAAATTACGTAACTATACATGTATACGAATAATGACAGTTAGCCAAATGTCTGGTCACTGTTAAAAGACAATGTCACTTTCACAGAATAAAAACAAGGAAACAACGTTCAGGGTAAATGAACGACCTAATGACTGGAGAAACAAAATTCCATCTTTTAAAATAACCTATTACATTGAATATGAAGGAAAAAAAAAAAAAACAGAGAAAAAGCTAACAGCAATGTTATAATGTTACAAATATGGATGCCTGTAAAAGTATGAAGCACAAAATAAAATAAATTTGGCTGACATTATTGAGTTATCTTAATAACAGAATAGTTTATAATAAAAATGCAATAAATATATTTTCAAAAATAAAATGAATATATTTCCCAACAATAAAAACCATTTAAATTAAAGGCAGAATTTGGTCATTTAAAAATCTCTAACATGTTGCCAGGCAAGGCCTTTAATCCCAGGACATAGAAGAAAGAGGCAGGCATGAGTTCATGGCCAGCTTGGTCTACATAGTGAGGTAATGTTTTAATAATAATAATAACAATGATAATAATAATAAATGTTAGTATGTACAATTATTATGTGTTGATCAAAATACTTCTAAAATATTGCAAGTATCTTGCTCTGGAACCCAGGCTGGCCTTGAGATTCACATCCCTTCTATCTTCGCCTCTATAATGATGGGGCTACAGACATGTACCACCATATTCGGCATATGTTTTTCTAAATAAAAATATTAAAAATAAAAAGTAAAATCTCCAAATCAAACATTTATAATTCAAGGATGGGATACAAATAATTATTAAATATTGCCACTGATTCAACACAAAAAAGAAAATGTTCTATAATTCGTTCAGCTTCTTAGCCTCTCTCAATGAAAAGTATAATTTTAAAGTACCATTTTAAAAAGATAGCTCACATCTTTTACGGAATTTTAATGTTTGTATTACATTTACTGAACTCATTAATTTTCAAAAGTTGAAGAATTTGAAGCTAAAGGGAATCTCACGGAGTCCATTAGTCTGTGTCCTAAGGACTATGAGAAGGCCCTGCAGCCTGTACTGCTAGTGTGTGGGGAAAAAAAAAGTTCTCACTGTGCTATATTTTTAAAAACTTGAGATTTGATAGTCCCCAAACAAACAACTGGAGGCCACAGTGAAGAACGCTCATATAAAAAAATCTAAAATTTTTGACATTATCTTAGGGTCAGTATATGGGAACCAATAAAAATTGTACTGGATAGAGATCCACACTGTATTTAAAAGCACTTTGCAAAATTACCCCATAACAAAACGCAGGCCATATGTGAGAGCTACGCCCAATGCTAAGTGTGACAACACACACCTATTAATCAAGAGGCACTGGATTTAACCCTCAGCATCAAGAGAAAAAGGAACAGGTAAGAATCTCAGAGAAGACACTTCAAAATGAGAAAAGATACTAAGATCATTAAAAAAAAGGGCACAACATCAGAAGTCAAAAAAAAAAAAAAAAAAAAAAAAAAAAAAGACTGTACTCACCAAATCTGAGATTAATAAAAGATTATTCAAAAATCTCTGAACTAAATGAGGATATGGTAAAAATAAGAAGAGATGCTGGAAACTGAGTTATAATGAAAGAATCTTAAATACTGACATAACTGATAATAAACTTATACACACATATATACATCAGTAAGATTACTGGGGTTCTAACAGAGACAGGCGGCAGGAAAGGACATCATTAAACACAGTCCATGAGTAGACAGATGAGGTGGGGTTTTTTAAAAATATTAAATCATGAAAAAATAATAACTTGAATACACTGGGGGTCACTGTCAGAATGACACAAGGTGAATTAGTTCCTTCACAGTGAAACACATACCCAAGGCAAGTTATATATGATTTGTTTAGAATTATGGTTCAAGAGAGGCAAGAGTCCATCACAGCACAAGTGGCAGGCATGGCAGCAGGAAGATGAAGCCGAAAGCTCACATCTTGAAGCACAAGATTAAAGCAAAGAGAGCAAATGGAGATGAATATTAAGGATCTTTAAACTCAAGGCTCAGCTCCAATGACATACTTCCTCCAGTAAGGCCACGCCTCCTAAATGTGCCAAACAGTCTCATCAAACGGGGACTAAATGTTCAAATGAATGAGCCTATGGGGACATATTCAAATCAGGATACAGGGAATGTAAAACTGGAACCCCAAGTCCACCTAGAAATTTAAAAAAACAAAAACCAGAAAGTGATCTCATAAAAAGGATTAAAAATCAGAAGGGTATCTTAACTTTCTTAACAAGTGACACTAGAAAACAAAATACTTTCAAGCTCCTGGGGTAAATATATTGTGCGAATTGTATCCCTGGCTGAAAACTCTTGAAGAATAAAGTCTTATAAGAATGGAAAACTTTTCCTTGTTAACATTTTCCTACGGAAGAGTTAAGAATGTGTTCCTACTTTGTTTTGTTTTGTTTTGTTTTTCAAGACAGGGTTTCTCTGTGTAGCCCTGGCTGTCCCGGAACTCACTCTGTAGACTAGGCTGGCCTGGAACTCACAGAGATCCACCTGCCTCTGCCTCCCAGGTGCTGGGGAAATGGCTTAGCAGCTAAGAGCACACCCAGCTCTGCAGAGGACTGTATTTTAGGTCAGCTCCCAGCACCTGTCAAGGACCAGCCTCAGCTTGGAGAGGGGGTCCGAGAGAAAGGCTGTTTGGGAGTGGCAAAGCAAATGACTTGATGTCAAATTGTGGGTCCAAGCCAGCCGCCTATGTTCTGCTCAAGATGGCTCCCTAGAGAGCTCTCTGTAGATAGCTCATGGCTCTGCAGTCTGCTTGAGACAGCCTTTTAAGACTGTTCTCTCTGTGTGTTTTGTTCTATTCTAGAAAACTTTATTCTAGTTATTCTAAAAAACTCTCTGGTTGAGACAGCTTTCTTTGCTAGCAAAAATTCTAAAAGCTCTCTGGATAACTCATGGTTTTGTTTGACCCAAGTCAGAAAAGCTGCTATTAAAAATTCTTGGATCTTCCGACCAAGTCAGAAATCCTGTTGAAAAATTCTAAAAGTAATTCCTGGCTTTTCTGATCAAAATCAGAAACCCAGAAAAAAAAATCTAAAGAGCTGTGTTTGCTCTTCTGAAAGCCTTCTCATAGCTGCTAGAAAACATTCTAAAAGAGCTGTATCAGCTCTCTAAACCCTGTTAGAAAAAGTTCTTGAATAGCCGTATTCGATCTCCAGATAGGTCAGCTCTCCCTAGAGAAAAACAACGTAGAACTCCTATCACTTTCTGCTGGCTTCATCTCATGCAGACCAAAAGTTCCGCTTTTTATTTACATATCATTTCAGTTATCCATTCCAGGTTCCCTCCTGACCATCCCACCAATTGCATTCCATGACCTTAGCCCCTTGACTCCTAGGAAGAGACAGCAAGCATGAGCACAGACAATAAGATAGCTGGGGAGAGAAACTCAAAATAAAATGTATAAACTTCTTAGAAGACTTATTAAGATAAGAGAGACACCATGCACATAGGTAAGTAGTATAGCTTGTGCATGTTCCTGAGCTGGATCCTGCATTACTGTGAATGACATGGAGAGTATGCTGGTTTGAATCGGAACGGCCCCCATAGGCTCATGTTTGAATATTTGGTCCCAAATTGTTAGAACTGTTTGGGAAGGATTAGGAGGTGTGTCCTTGATGAATGAGACGTGTAATTAGTGTGGGCTTTGAGGTTGTAAAAGCCTCTGAACATTGTGTTCTCTGTTTCCTATTTTGTGGATTGAAATGTTAGCTGTCAGCTATTTCTCTATTATTATTCCTGCCTGCCTGCTGGCATCTCCCCACCATGATGGTGACAGACTCCTGTCCCTCCGGAGCTGTACGCTCCAAGTAAACTCTTCTTTCTATGAATTGACTTGGATGTGATGTTTCATAGAAACCAAAGAGTAACTAAAGCAGGAGAGGAGAGGGTAACAGGACGCCCTAGGGAGGAGAAAGAAAAACAACTCAGACATTTCCATATTAAACATGAAAGCAGGACTAGCACTACACGAGACATCAATACTGAGAAAATAAGTAGGCCAGTATGTATTTTGGGTACTACTTCATGTTGAAAATTTAAAAAGTAACGCCCAACAGGTAAATTCCTTGAGAAAAAATGAAACTTTGAAATAAACAGAAAATCTAAATAACGCTGTTAAAAGTTGAACCACTACTTAGAAACCTTCCTACAAAGACAGAAAGTGAGTAGTGATGGCGCACATCTTTAGTCTGAGCACGCAAGAAGCAGAGGCAGGGACATTTCTGAGTTCAATGCCAGGCTGCTCTACAGAGTATGTTCTAAGATAGGGCTACACAGAGAAACCTCGGCTCAAAAAAAAAAAAAAAAAAAAAAAAAATGGGGGTGGGGGGGAACCGGACAGCAACAGACCATGTAGCTTGTGAGTCCTTCCAACCCAAGGATAAAACTACTCTTGGAAAGATTCCTTTAAGAAACAAAAAAGGCATTCCGTGAGTTCAGGCTTTAACTTGTATTGAAGCTGACACTAAAAAGAAAGCAAGTAATACAATATGTATTACAAACACAAGTACAAAAATTCTAAACTGAATCTGGCAAATCAGTTGCACTTAGACGTAACCATATGCAATTAATCAGTGAAAGTTATATATTCAGAAATCAATCCAATTTACAACAGTCCTAAAGATATACTGTGATCTCTGTAAATACAGAAAGGTATTTTAAAACATTTGCTCATAAAAACCACCAGCAACCTATAGATAAAAGGGAAATGCCATAATTTGATAGATAGATTTAATTTAGATAGATATCTAAAACCTATGACTAATATCTAATCAGTTATTAGACATTTGACCCCAGAGTTAGGAACCAGATTTTAAAAATGGCCACAATAAATCATTTTTTACTCAATTTGGGGGATTTTGTTTGGTTTTGAATCGTTTGGGTTGCTTCTGTCTTTTGTTTGTTTGTTTGTCTGTATGTGGGAATCTTAGGGTTTCTACTGCTGCAATGAAACACCATGAACAAAAGCAAATTGGGAAGTGGGTTTATTTGGCTTATACTTCCAGATCATAGTCATGACTGAAATAAATCAGGACAGGAATTCAAACAGGGCTGGAACCCAGAGGCAGGAACTAATACAGAGGCCATGGAGGGGGGATGCTTACTGGTTTCCTTCTCATGGCTTGTTCAGCCTTCTTTCTTATAGAACCCAGGACCACCAGCTCAGGATGGCACCACCCACAAGGAGCTAGGCCTCCTCAATCAATCACTAAGAAAATGCCCTACAGGTCAGTGCCTACAGACCAATGTTATGGAGGTATTTTCTTAACTGAGGTTCCCTCCTCTCAGATGACTTTAGCTTGTGTCAAGTTGACATAAAACTATCCAGAACATAGGGTGTGGTGTGTGTGTGTGTGTGTGTGTGTGTGTGTGTGTGTGTGTGTGTGTGTTTGCTTTTGTTTCTGAGTCAAGATCTCACTATACAGCTTTGGCTACCCTAGAACTCACTTGAAAACTTGGCTGGCCTCAAACACACCAGATTGCCATTGCCTCTGCCTCTGCCTCTCTCTGCCTCTCTCTGCCTCTCTCTGCCTCTCTGCCTCTCTCTGCCTCTCTGCCTCTCTCTGCCTCTGCCCCTCTGCCTCTGCAGAGCTGGGATTAAAAGTGTGTGCCAGCCCACTAAGCTTTTAGTTGATGTCTTAATAAGGAACAACAACAAAATAGTGCCAAGAATATAGCTCAGTGGTAAATGTTTACCAAACATGCACAATGCAATAGAAAAGGGGTGGGGTGATTAGCAAGGAAAGGCAGAGCAGACCGAGGAAAGTCAAAAGCAGCTGTGGAGAGAAAAACAGGAGGGAGGGAGGGAGGCAGGGAGAGATGGGGAGGAAAAATAAAGATATTCAGATGGGAAATTCAAAACACTATTTTTTGAAGAAGGCACAATTATACATGTAATTTTTAAATTTATAAATGATTAGAAGAAAGTTAAGCAAATTGTCGAACCTAAGGACAGTATTTTAAAATTTGTTTTTCTTAATAGTAAACAGGATGCAAGACATTAAAGTATTACTTTACCAAAAAGATTAAATACATAGATATTATATAAAGGTGTCTGTAAATAGTGATAACAGAAATAGACAGAGTCTGCATAGGAAAGGTGAGTTAGTCTGAATGCCCTTCACTTCAGTGCAGACCCTGAATGGTAGTCAATACTCCACAGCATGTTACATGAGCAAGGAGCTCTGAGGATATTATTAATCTCTCTCTTAAAAAAGAAGTATTTCTAACTTAGTAAATGTGGGAAATTCTTGGACATAGACATTTCATTTCATATGTAACTTTCCACCATCTTATACATTCTGCTATTAATCTCTAAATTACAGGCACAGCACGTATTTTCAAATTTAGTTTCTTGCTTCTCCCTGTCATTTTAAAAATCATCTCATGGAACCTGATTCTTTTGGGTAAACCACTGGGTAATTTCTAGCTGATGGCCAATAATTTACTTACTTATCAATATCATTACTATTTAGCACATAGTTAAATCGATAATTTTAAAACCAAGTGTATTATAAACACCTTCTAAATATTTTTAATAATATATAGTTTACTTTATAAAACAAGAAAGATAAATAATATCAAGGTATCCCAACAAGCTAGGTGATTGGGGTGATGGTGAGGGTTTGGAAAACTTCCTCCACCCTCTGTGCACCTTGAAAAAAATAAGAGTAGCTCAGGTTTGATACACTATGTGTGTGGTTAAGCTGAAATTGGCCAGAGTAGGTTTACAAAGGCAAACAGTTAGAAACAACAAGGGAAGGAATTCACTTTGTTGGTAGCTTCTGTGAATGGCCTATAGCCAATGACAGAGTGAAGGTACTTACTCCAGTTCCACAACAGGATGGAACCAGCTAAACACACTCATGGGGCAAATCTGTCTTCTGAAGCAGTGATCCTAAGTGTCCATCCTTCCTTCCTTCCTTCCTTCTTTCCTCCCACCCTCCCTTTCTCTTCTACCCTCCATTACTCTGTACAAATGCTTACTCTCAGCTTACTGAGCAGCAGTGAACCAGATATCACAGTAGGGCCATACTGGGCTATCACTTAATCTGTTCAACTTGTAAGCTGAAAATGTCCACAGCTAATGAATTTGTTACCTACTTTTTATACTACTATTAAAGAAAATTGTGATTTAAAATACAAACACTTGTGTATGAATAACTGTTCATCTAGTTACTTGTGATTAAATTTTCAAAGGTGTGCAGAGAACAAAAGAATGCAGACTCCTCAGCTCCAAATCGGGATCTTTGCAGAAGGGTAGAGGGCTGTAAGAACCAGAGGTAGTATGTAACTTCACGAAAACACTGACTCTCAGACACAACAGACACATGTAGATATGAACTTACAGTAATTGTGACAGCACACACAAGACCTGTGCAAGCTCCAGCCAGAAAGAACTCCAATGTAGAGGGCAGGAAAGTCAGTATGTAATTCCACCATTAGCTGAAGAGCTATTAGAATTTGGATAGCTGCTAAGCCTGGGAGAAGCAGTTTTGTTTTGTTTCTTAATGATGGAATCCATTAGGCTAATGACACACAAGAGCACTCCCCAATCCCAACCCCACTGCAAAACCCAAACATATGGAGGTCAAAAGACAACAGTGTACATGCATCTTCTACCTGTGTGTAAGTCCCAGGATCAAATCAGATTACCATGCTTGCAATCATGCTGCCTCTGAAGTACTGAAATTACAGACATGAACATAGCATCCAGCTTCCAGTATACATCTTGGTAAGTTTCTCATCTTCTGAACATTCATAGAAAATCTCCCCACCTTCGGATTGCCTTTTTACATTGTTAGTGGTAATGAAGAAAAGTTTAAGTTTTGATAATGTGCAATTTGTCATATTTTCCCTTTGCAGTTAAGCATTATATTTGGTACCTATTGAAGATGGATTTGTATACCCAAAGGCTGTGATATTCTCCTTTGTGTTCCTTGAGATATTTAATGGGTTTAGCTTCACATGTGTCTATAACCCATATCAATACTATTTGAATATATTCTATCCCATTTTGTACTTATAACTTTACTTTCTGGTTAACTTGGCAGCACAACTTGTCCTTGAACTAAAGACAAATTCTCTAAGTATAACAGTGATTGATATGATTTTTAAAACAATTTTCTGAATGAAACAGCATGCTCCTGTTTTTCTGGAGATCTTTGTACTATTTCTTTGGCAGCATAATTCTCTTTCAAATATGTTGGAATTGCTTTTCCTTGGTTTTACTTGGAAAGTCAATAAGAATTACAAAAAAAAAAAAAAAAAAAAAAAAAACTACTCATTTTGATTTGTACTTGTGCTTATTTGACTAGGTAGCAGCTTTATAAGCTGTATGCAAGTGCTCAAATGAGCTAGAACCAGCAAAGCATACACGAATGACAATGAAACAGCTTTCCATCCTCTACCGCATGAGAGTCACTAAAAGCCAAAAATTAAACTTTGTAGCAAAAGATTAAAGTACTCGGGCCAGAAGAGCAGCAGATGTAAGCCAAGAAGCACTGGAAAATGATAGAAATTTCAGGTTAGTGATCTTTTTGTTAAAAGAAGCTTCTCCACAAAAGAAAAATTGATTAATCAGAGAAACTGACAAGGATCACAGGAACCTTGTCAATTCCTCTTAGCAGGCAGCACCAGTGTTAAAAGACCTTGAAGCAGAAAGACACAGATTATCAATTTCCTACAGAAGCTTTTTACACCAGGAAGAGGGAATACCGGTAAGTGTCATTAAGTGTGGGGGTGGGGTGGAGGGTGGAGGGAAGCCTAAGGAGCAAACTGAAAGGAAGAAATTTTAAATAGCAGTGCTTCAGAAGAGATGGGAAATGGCAGCACAAAGGAAACAATGGCTGGGCGAGGCTTACAATGTGGACGTCTACATCCTCCACCCTTTGTAATACCACGCTTTTCTAGCAAAAAGAAGTGTTCCAGAGCTTGCTGTTTGTTCTATCATCCAGCCGCAAAGCTGTCTAGCACTATCTCAGGAACAAGCCTAGTCCACAGGAAAGGAAAGACACATCATGAAACATAGCAAAAATATGTTTAAGAACATATTTAAACATATTGCAAGAACAAACTTGGTAACTATAGGTTATAGGAAGATTGTTCCTAGTGGCTGTGTTGAGAAAATAAGCATCTAAATGGACAGCATGATGAAAATCTATCTGTGTGCAGATGGGGAAATATCAATGTAGCAGAGGAGATATAAGTCTCTCAAGTAATGAGTACATGTAGACAGGCTAAACACAGGCTAACCACTGTGGTAAAAGGAACATTGAAACAGTATAAAGATGGTTTCCTTTAACATTAAGGAGACTATTCTTTCAACAGGTTTTGAAATTCTATATTTCAGGGGACAATATAAAATATGCCTGTAACTTATACTCAGACCAGCATAGGACCTTCCAGCCATGGAAAAGATTACATACACTTGTGTACACCGAAGTCAATTTAGGAAGATGAAGTCGACAGTAGCTTCTGGAAATTCCCCCATGTCGTATTTTCAACATCAAAAACTGTTTCTAGTTCACAATGCTTGCATCATTTCCCCACTTGTTCTACGGTCACATAAATTATCTTCCTTCTTCAAACAAAACTTCTCTCAACACAGAAAGATACTTATGTTGTCTTGGTTACATTCACTGATTTATCAAGTCATTAAAGCTGATAAACAATTACTTCACAACATTTTATGGAGCCTCAAACAACTATATTAGAGGTTGAAACATCTTACTAGTTAAAGTAATCACTAAAGATAGCAGAATTCAGCCAGGTGCACAACTTTAATCCCAGCACAAGGAGGCGGAGGCGGAGGCGGAGGCGGAGGCGGAGGCGGAGGCGGAGGCGGAGGCGGAGGCGGAGGCAGAGAGGCGGAGGCAGAGAGGCGGAGGCAGAGAGGCGGAGGCAGAGAGGCGGAGGCAGAGGCAGAGAGGCAGAGGCAGAGGCAGAGGCAGAGAGGCAGAGGCAGAGGCAGAGGCAGAGGC
>JANHMN010000019.1:21978826-21997044 GCA_030674055.1 Rhabdomys pumilio
GGCAGAGAGGCAGAGAGGCAGAGAGGCAGAGAGGCAGAGAGGCAGAGGCAGGCACACATATCTCTGAGTTCAAGGCCAGCCTGCTACAGTAAGTTCCAGGACAGCCAGGACTACATAAAAAAACCCTGTCTTGAAAAACACTAAAGGCAAAACAAAACAAAATGAACAACAAAAATGATAGCACACTTCAATTCTTATTACCTAGGAGAAAAGTATTAACTTGCCAATAAAACTTACAAGCTAGCTGCAGAGCTAATAATGACCTCAACACTTAAAAGAGATATACCAAAAATATTCATGTGAAAATAAAAACAAGACAACGGCGGGTAGAGATAGGTCACAAGCCTTCCTGAAGCACAGAAAGAGGGAAAGAGAGAGGAGGACATTAACATATCTGTTAATATTTTTCTCTACCCAGATGATTATTACCCATGGGTTTAAATTCAATAAGATAACATACAGCTCATATATTTCATAGTAGTGAAATTGAAGGAAAAAAAAGTACATTAAAAATATTGAAAGTACATAAAATAAGAAATAATGTTAGGTTTACTCTAAAAAAATTTATACTTCATATGCTTTAGAGTCTGTGATGGAAATGCACAGCATGTTTTTTTATATTTTCATCTTTCAACTTCCAAATTAATTCATATACATTTTTCCTATCAGATTGACTGATTTAACTTTCTCTAATTTACAGTTGACAATCATTTGACTAAGAGAATTCAAAGTTATTTTCTCTATTTGAGTTAAAAAAAGGTAAGCAACTAATTTGAGAAAAAGCATTTATTTTCAAAGTTAGGAAGAGGAGAAAAAGAATAAGGTTATTGGGTAGAGGAAATACTGAGTTGTTTATTTTTTTAAATTGGTTTTATCAATTACAACAATATCATGTATATCTTAAAATTTAAAACATTAAAATGTTTCATACTAAGAATTAAGTCCATGCTGTCACTTCATCCTTTTCTTAAAAAAAAAAAAAAAAAACATATTCATGTATATGTGTGTGTCCAAGCAAGTACATGCCATGGAGAGGAGTCAGTGTCCACAAAGGCCAGAAAAGGGTCCTAGATACCCAGCTGAGGTTACAATGACTCATGGGTGCTGGGAACTAAACTCAGGTCCTCTGCTAGAACAAGTGCTCTTAGTGTCAAGCCATCTCTCCAAGGCCCACTGCTTACATCTTAAATAACTTCATGGTAATTCTTATTCTAAATGTTTAGACCTTCCAAAAACATTTTTACTATACTTAGATCTAATATCTTTATAATTAAAGATATTACAAAGTCGAGGCTCCTCTGTGGAGGTAAGTGTCATGCTGGAGATGTGTGCTGCCAACATCTGGAGGCACACGTGGGAAATCACTAAGTAGCTTACGAGGTACAAGACAGCCCTCACAACACAATTATCTGGTCCAAACGGTCTAAGAGGACCCAGTGTGCCAACCCTGCTTCTGACTGTTAACCTACTTTTCTCTCTGATAAAAAATGCCACTTTATGTACCTTAACTACAATTTTTAGAATGCATTAGAATTGTCTATCCTTCCTACAAAATTATATTCCTTTAAAACATACTCTTCATGGACACAGTGGAAGACAGGGCATGGTAGAGCATGCTTTTAATCTCAGCACTCCAGAGGGAGATGTAGGCAAAGCTGAGATGGAGGTCAGCTTGGTCTACACAATGAGTTCCAGAACAGCAAGAGCTATATAGAGAGACTCTATAGCAAAAGAACTAAAATAAATAAATAAAATAAAACAAACTCTTCATATTCTAATACTGTTGAGACTGGGCTACAGAATTTAAATGTTAGGTTTTTAGGCTTTGGGTTTGAGTTTTTCTTTTTAAGATGCTGCACTTTATATGGTTTCCTACTTGGTCTAGTTTCCTATTTTTATTAAACACCAGACACACAGAAAATAAGATGTGTAGGATGCATAAGAACATATATTCCATTCATTCTGTTCTGCTCATACACACACATGCAGCTCAGTGGTTACTTGTTGAGGAGACTGGCAGGGCTAAGTCTTTGGAGAGTGCCTGACCCTTCAGAAACTCATCTGCCTACCAGCTCACCACTAAATACCTTCAATGTCAAACTATACCTTATGCCTTCCTGGAACACAGGTGCTTCTTTATTTGTGTTGCCTCAACCTCAGGTTCCAGCTGGTCTCGTGCAGATCCTGAAGCTGACAATCACAGCCCTGCTTTTATCACTAAGGTTTCAAGGATACATGACATGTTAGGAGGTATTTTGAGATTTAAAAAATAGAATCTTTAGGAAAGGCTGAGACTGGAAGGGTGAGGTACAGGCAAACTCTTCAGTTTGGTAATCCATATACATACAAGAAATCATTATTAGTAGGCACAGAATAAAGCAGATACAATGAAGAATCACAAAAGTGAAAGGATCATTGTTCATTAAATTTAATTTTGTAGGTCCAATTAAACTATATCTATCTGCTCTTAAGTCTTGGCTCTGACATTCCTTTACCACACTTTTCTGTTATATTAAATGTAGCATATACACCTTTTTTAAATTATAATAAAGATAGGATATATTTTTACTTCCCTTTCAAGGCACTGCCTGAAATACATTTGCTCTGTTGACTCACAACCCTAGAAATGAATACTGCTATCTCATTTCCATAGATAGACGAGCTTTGGTAAAATTCAAGCAACTACTAAGCACTACAGCCTCAGTTCCTCCTGCCACAGAGCTGCTCCTCACAACTCTTCCTTTCCTTTTTCCCTTGTTCTTCATCCCTCATCATAAATACTGTGCTCCCAAAAGAACACCGTGGTACATCCTTTTAATCCTAGCACTCAGGAGGGGAGTCCAAGGCCAGCCTGGTTTCCATAGTGAGTCCCAGGCCAGCCAGAGCTTCATGAGATGCTATCTAAAAAAATGAACAAAATAAATAAAGTCTTTTTTAGTCAAAGACTAGTTTAGATCCCTCACCATCCTATTATCAGAGGATAGTGACTCTCTGTCAAACTATAGCAGGGTTAATGTTATTTTTATTGTGGCTGAACTATCTGCCTCTGAGGGTTCTTTGAGATCTATAAGAAACTTGAGAAGGGAGGGAAGGGGGAGGGGAGGGGGAGAGAAAGACAGGCATAGAGGCAGAGAGAAATGGAGGGAAAGGAAAGAGAAGGAGGAGAAAGAAGAGGAGAAAGAAAAAGAGGGAGAGGGAGAAGGAGAAGGAGAAAGAAGAGGAGAAGGTGGGGAAGAGGAGGAGAAGGAGAAGAGGAAGACGATGACAATGACTTTTTTGGTGGTGGTGGTGGTTTTTCAGGTCAGGGTTTCTTTGCATATCCCTGACCTAGAACAAGCAGACCAGACTGGCCTCAATCTCAGAGATATCCACTACTCCCAGACCCCCCACATGAGTCCTGGGTATGTGCCATCACCTCCTGGCTCCCAGTTGACTTTGTTTGTGGGTGCTAGGGATCCAAACTCAGACCCTCAAGCACAGTAAACATTTTACTTCCTGAACCATCTTCCTCAGTGCCCTCCCTGCTTTGCAGTCACAAATGAACATCCAAAACCTGGCACAAAGGGAGCACATTAACATAAAATTAAAACTTTTAAATATGATGGAATTCAGATGTAAGAGTTGTATCCTGTAATCATATTAGATACCTAATTATGTGAAATTAGGCAATTAGCAATTCTATAATTTCTTTATTATCAAAAATGGACTATAGTTACAACTACCTTTTAGTGTTAAAAACAGTTAGTTAGAAAACACATACATACAGAACCCAGAAGAAGCTAGCCTCCCAGGAACTCTAACCTGGAAAGTATCTTAGGTAAGGAGACCCGCACTAAGATACGAGGGTATTGCTTATCTTAGGTAAGCAATACCCGTCCCAAACAGGGAGTAACTCGGACCCACTAGGACCTAGGAAGTCACTCCTGGCCTAGAGTACTGGTTCCTTCCAGTCTGGGCCCGAGCACTGAGCATATCCTTTGTAGCTCTGACCCCAATCTCATAGAACCCAGAGGAAACAGGGCTCCCAGGAGCTCTAACCTAGGCAGTATCTTAGGTAAGGAGACAACAATACCCGCACCAAACAGGGAGTAACTGGGACCCACTAGGACCCAGTAAGTCACTCCTGGCCTGGAGCAATGGTTCCTTCCTGTCTGCACCTGAGCACTGAGCAGATCTTGGGCCCCAGCTCTAACCCCAGTAGTAATACCCACACCACACAGTTCTGATACAACCAAGATAATAGGAAAGACAGGCTCCAGTCAGAGACAGGGCAGGTAGCACTAAGGAGATCCAGATGGCGAAAGGTCAATGAAAGAACATAAGCATCAGCAACCCAGGGTACTTGGCATCTCTAGAACCTAGTTCTCCCACACAAGAAAGTCCTGAATTCCCCATATCACTAGGAAAACAAGATTCAGATTTAAAATCACTTCTAATGATGATGATACAGGACTTTAAGAAGGACATAAATAACACTCTCAAAGAATGTGAGGAGAACACAGGTAAACAGGTAGAAGCCCTTAAAGAGGAAACATGAAAATCCCTTAAAGAATTACAAGAGAATACAACCAAACAGGTGAAGAAATTGAACAAAACCATCCAGGATATAAAAATGTAAGTAGAAACAATAAAGAAATCACAAAGGGAGACTACCCTGGAGATAGAAAACCTAGGAAAGAAATCAGGAGTCATAGACACAAGCATCACCAACAGAATACAAAAGATAGAAGAGAGAATCTCAGGTGCAGAAGATACCATAGAAATACAATACAATAGAAAATATTGACACAACTGTCAAAGAAAATGCAAAATGCAAAAAGTTCTTAACACAAAACATCCAGGAAATCCAGGACACAATGAGAAGATCAAACCTAAGGATAATAGGTATAGATGAGAATGAAGATTCCCAACTTAAAGGGCCAATAAATATCTTCCAAAAAATTACAGAAGAAAACTTACCTAATCTAAAAAACCAGATGCTCGTAAACATACAAGAAGGCTATAGAACGCCAAATAGACTAGATCAGAAAAGAAATACCTCTCATCACATAATAATCAAAACACCAAGTGCACAAAACAAAAAAAGAATATTAAATACAGTAAGGGAAAAAAGGCCAAGTAACATATAAAGACAGACCTATCAGAATTACACCAGACTTCTCACCAGATACTATAAAAGCGAGAAGATGCTGGACAGATGTCATATAGTCCCTAAGAGATCACAAATGCCAGCCCAGGCTACTATACCCAGCAAAACTCTCAATTACCATAGATGGAGAAACCAAGATATTCCACGACAAAACCAAATTTATACAATATCTTTCCACAAACCCAACATTAAAGGATAATAGCGGGAAAGCTCTAATACAAGGAGGGAAATTATACCCCAGAAAGAGCAAGAAAGTAATCCTCTTCCAACAAATCCAAAAGAAAATAGCCACACAAAGATAATTCCACTTCTAATAACAAAAATAACAGGAAGCAACAATCACTGTTCCTTAATATCTCTTAACATGAATGGACTCAATTCCCCAATTAAAAGACATAGGCTAACAGACTGGATAAATAAATAGGACCCAGCATTTTGCTGCATACAGGACACCCACCTCAGTGACAAAGACAGACTCTACCTTAGAGTAAAAGGCTGGAAAACAATTTTTCAAGCAAATGGTCCTAAGAAACAAGCTGGAGTAGCCATTCTAAAATCTCCAGCCTGAGAACACAAAGAGAGGGACTCATGGCTCCACCTGTATAGGTAGTTGAGGGTGGCCTTGTCAGGCATCAGTGGAAGTGGAGGGCTTTGATGCCTGAAAGTTTGGATTCCCTAGTGTTGGGGAATTTCTGGAGCAGAGAAGCGGGAATGGGAGGATGGTGGGAGCACACCCTCATAGAAACTCCCATAATTATATGGATTAGACATGACAGAGGCATGCCGCCAGAAGACTAGATTTCAGAATTCAAACAAAAAAATTATCTTGGTACTAAAATTTGTTTTGAGAATTGTATATTGCAGAATACACAGCCTTGGTGTATCTACTCATTAACCAAGCTGAGCAGATCTTCTTGAACCTCTGATGTCCTGGAATTCCAGCTGGATGCAGTGAAGACACAGCATCAGAGGCTTATCAATTTACTCTTCCCCCCAGCCCTCTTCTAATATCTCAACACCCATAATCAGCTTGAAGAAGTTAATAAAGAGTTGGTGCCCCTATTCCCTGGGCTTGGGGACTGAGGTGGTTAATATTGGGCTGTCTTTCTAGGGAAAAGTAGTGGTTTTGTTGGAACAGGGAGGATTAGCTAGGATTTATTGCACGGCCATATCTATTGGTAGAAATATGTATAATTGTTATTAAAATGAAGTTATAATTTCTTAAATGGTTCAAAATTTACTTTGATTTCAAATTTAAGGTTTTCATTTGTATGAGCTTCTTACTGACATAAAAGTGAGATGAATATTGTTACTCTCATAGGCATTGTGCCTATATAACACATTTAGGAATATAAGGCTTAGACCCAGTCTTTCTTTAACTTTTCTGATTTGAGATGGTTATCCTGTGAGTTAAGGGCCTATAGCAAATTCATGGCTCTGAGTTTACTGTTAGGGTATTTTCTATATTTTATTTAGAAATAGCTGAGAGGAGTTAACAGACAACAGTCCAGATTGCCTTTCATGAATAGTTGGTTTTCAAAACATCAGAAGTCCACAGAATTGACATTACAAACATTTCTGAATTAGTGTTCATTTTGATTAGAGACCTGTCTGCTCCTGACAGCTTCCTTAGATTCTAAGAAGAAACTGAGCATCTTTGCAGTTACTTCAGTTGTGGTGAGACAGCCACTAGGTAAGAATTGCCTCTTTCCAGCTACAGACAAATTACTGTCCAGAAAAGGACACACTTGCAGAATAGTCAACTGATGATATCTGCCAAGACAGAGTAATCAGTCCTTAATAATTCTGCATCATAGGTCTTTCAGATGATCCTGGGCCAGAAGGCTGAAGATCAGATGCTCCAACGTTTTGTAGTATAGGGACTGTCCAGGTGTTCAGCGGTCTGTAGAAATTGGTTAAGTTTTAGAAGCTATGCTTTGTGCTTCCCATAATTTCAGTTAACTCAGTCATTCTGGATTTCTGATGGGGTTGAAGACTCATAGTCAATCCAGGATATTTATTTTGAGAGAAAAGATTTGAGAGGATGGTTTTCAGCTGACATTCATTCTAAAGCCAAGAAAAAATTCACGTTCAGAACTAAGTGTTTTAGTTAGGAGGGATGACAAAGGTTCTGGTTAGTCAACAAAATGATGGGTATTAAGTCTATCTTGTACCTTACTGACACAAATTGGTATAGTTATGGTCTAATTGTATTTTGAGAGAAAAGTTTTATTTTAACAGGAAGGGTGATATGTAGGATGAGCTAAGGTGGGAGGAGTAAGGAAAGGAGGAGCTAGGTGATGAGAGGGGGGAGTTGGGGAGGGGGAGAACATGGAGACAAATGTTCACATGTCTCCGCCAGTCAAAGATAGTTGATATATCTAGGTTGGGTATTGGTTTACATTTCTGATTGTATGAGCATCTTGTTATTCATCATTACCAAACTTATAAATCCTTTGATTAACATTTAAAAAAATTGTATAATAGCAAAAAGGAGAAGGGGGGATGGAAGAGGGGTTTTCTAGGGAGGGGAAATGGGGAAAGGTGATGGCATCTGAAATGTAAATAAAATATCCAATAAAAAATAAATTAAAAAAGAAAAAAAGAAAATGCACATATGAGCACTCTATAAGTTACATGCCACTATTATTGCATTGTTCGTCACGGACATCATGATTATCAGCATTACCCCGGTATGCGCTTGCTGTAGCTTCAGGGTGACTAACTCCAGAACAGACACCAGATCAGCAAGTCACATTTGCTCATGTTCGTGGTTAGTAACGTGAGGTAGTTAGTTAGGAAGCATAGCAATCTACTTTTTTTTATGCTTTTATTTACGATTCTATTAAAAGATCACTCACAATTATAAACAGTTCGTATGGCCCAAACCCAGAACCACAATAATCTTTACATTGCCTTAGATCTACTTAGCTGCCTGTCACTTATTTGCCTATAAGCTGCCGTTTCTTTTTATGTTTAGCAGCCATACAGGCTGTTAAGGAAGCAGTCCTTCCTGAGATCAGCTCAAGGCCCTATCTCTAGTTTCCCTTTTATTAGAAAGTAAACATCAGTTTTATCACTCCTATGGTGCTGGGTGGAGACAAGGCATTCTGATCAGCTAGGTCCAAAGATTAGACGATAAGAGGCATACTAAGGTCTTCTCCTAAAAGATACTCCAGCAGGGCCTGTCAATCACCTGGTCAGAAGTCATATCCCACAGGAAAGGTGGTGTACCTAACTAAAGTCTTACTAAGGAGATGGAGGACTAATCATCCCCTTATGAGATAGTGCACTTGCCTTTCCTATAAATCCCTCTTCCATGTAGCCATCTGCAGAACTCCCACCAACCATTCTAGAGTCTGTTCACCGTCTGACTCAGAAGAGTCTAGCTTTTTCTTTTTCTTCTCTGTAGTCTGGCTCTGCTTTTCCTGATGCCTTGGACTGTCTCACTCTTTCTCTGAAACTTTCCGTCACCTTCCAGCACATGGCTGCTTGTAACCTCCATTACTGAACTTGCCTACTTTCTAGGACTGTAAAATAAAAGGTATAGCTTTCTTTCTTCCTGTGATCCACCTCCCTTTTCCTGGCAGATGTCAAAATTTACAGCTTAGCTGAAATACCTGTAGCACAACAGAGGAACAGGGACCTTTCAGAAGTCTTCACAGCATAGTCCGCTGACTGCAGACTTCCGAGAGGGAGAAGACAGGACCAGATCTGAGTTCTCCAGCGGACCCATACAATGAAGATTCCTTTTTCTTAATAGCAGTTAGAGGTTGTATCAAAAGTAAACTGCAAGTGAGTTTTGATAAGATTTCTTCTGTGCTGCTAACCTCTTGTCTAAGGAGCAGCAGCAGCGGCATGTGTGCTGAGGACAGGTCTGCGGTTCTGAGTGGTTACAGTTGGACCTAAGGCTTCCTCCTCAGAACTCACTGAAAGCAGGGAAAGAAAAGAGCAAGTGACACCACTCAGCTGAAGTAAGTCCTGGTGGAAGGTCAGATCGGAATGAGCAAGTGGGAAATAACTGGAAGTCAGCAAAATGAATTCATAATTTAAATAATTCTTTTACCCTACAACTTAAAACTGAAAATATAAACTAAAATAATCAATTGTTCGGTATGAAATCTACTCTGTGCTCAAGAGGACCCAACTCCAGCTTTCAGTATCCACATTAGATAGCTCACAACTGCCTATGAGGCCAGCTCTAGAAGATCCAATGTCTCTGGTTTCTGACAGCACCTTCAAGAGGAACATAGAAATTCATGCAGGCACACAAACCTACAACACATACCTTTATTCTAAATTGTTAAATTCTACTCCGAAAGCATTATTCCATTATGGATTTTGACTATCTATCACAAGTTCTTAATGACTTGTAGGGACACAATGGCATGGCAGTGACCAGAAAGAAGACAGGGTGGAAAAGTGTAGTCAGCCCCTAACAAACAATCTCACATAGCCCTTGTTCTAGGTCAGGAATTCTCCATCTTAAAAGCATGTATTACCTCGGAGCACTCTCCACTTGGTGAAAGATATGGAAGTAAGAATCTATGTTCCACAGACATTCTCCTGAATGTCCCCATCAGCTGAACCCTGGAGTCCAGGCGTCTCTACAGAAGCCAGTTGGAGTGAACGATCTGTTTCACGTGAAGGTACAAGTCGGAGCCTGCCCCAGCAGACGCACTACTCACTCACACTTTTACGTCCACACTCATACTCTCTGCCCCATACCTCTTTCTCCACTAAAACCTTTTTAACAGCACTTAGCAGAAAATGCTAACTTCCTTTTTTAAGACTGACTTTTATTTGTGTGTGCAAATACCCACATGTGTGCAAGTACCCACAGAAGCCAGAAGAGGTCATTAGATGCCCTAGAGCTGCAGTTATTAGGCGCTTGTGACCCATCCAACATGTGTATTAGGGCCTGAACATACCCCCAAACTATGAGTCTTTTAAAATTAGAATTTTTTTTTAAAATATTCAATCCAAGTGGCTGAAAAGATGGCTCAGAGATTAAGAGTATTGGCTGCTTTTTCAGAAAACCGGAGTTTAGTTCCCAGCACAACTACGAAAGTTCAGTCCAGTTCTAAGTCTATGATACCCTTTTCTGGACTGCATGCACATGGTACAAACATAAATAAATCTAAAAACAAAACCAAAAAAATCCAACCCTAGGAACATAATTATACAAAGATATAATTAATAGAAACGGATACACTGTTAAAGAACACAAAAATACACATCATTTGACAGATGAAGTCATTGACTAACTAGTGCATTAATTACAAACTTTACCCCAGATCCGAGGTTTTTTTAAAAACAAAAAACAAAAACTTAATAATGCATTTATTAACAGACATTTATGTAATCTTTTTGTGTAACATAACAATCTATCAATTAACTTTTAAGGTGTTTTTATCTAATATCACAAAACATAGTGCTAAAAATAGGATATTTTTCTTTCCTATTTATCCTAATAACAACACACACATACACACAAAATCAAATATTTTAAACTCTGGTTAATCTGGTAACAAAAATCACTCAATCAAATATCATTCGTTGTCTTTTAACAACTATAGGTCTATAAAAATACAAAATATTTTTTTATGTAACAGTCTATAATGTTTTATTGAGACAAAATACTTTAAACAGAAATGCATATTCTACTTTAAAATCTTATCATTCTTGGAAGTTTTTTAAAGGACCCACTTACATAGAAATATCAAAGAACAATACATTTTAAAAATCAATAGGTACCTCTTACGAAATTATTGTTTCATGGATGGGTGGTGGTGCCTTTAAGCTTAGAGCTTATGAGGCAGAGACAGGTGAAATTCTAAGTCCCAACTTGGTCTACAGATAGAGTTGGGGACAGCCAGGACTACACAGAGAATTCCTATCTCTAAAACTGAAATTATTGTTTCACGAATTTCATTCATTATTTGGTGATATAATGATAATGTTTAAAATACAACTCAAGTATATAAACTCTAAATATAAGCAAAACCAGCTTCAAGCTCTAAATATTTAATGACTCACAGTAAACTATGAATCATGAGTAAGCCATCACATTAGGGTTGGCAGTGACTCTCTTAACTCAAAAATAAAATGCTGATGCGGAAAGAGGTAGCATTTTCTCAAACACCTGGCTACAACAGATAGCTAATACATTTATTTTTACATTTGTACCTAGTTGTCATTTTTTCCATTTATTATCATACATTTTAAGTTCTGAGAAATAAGTTGCAATTTAGAAACTTCAAATGATGCCAGAAGATAAATGATAGAAAAGTGAATATGCTAGTAGCAATTAAAAAGTATTATTTTAGGGCCCAGCAGGACAGCTCAGCAGGCCTTTGCCACACAAGGTGAGTGTGAGCCCAGGTATCCACATAAATGTGGAAGGAGAGAACTGACTCTACACACTTGTTCTCTGACTTCCATTCACACTGTATCACACACACACACACACACACACACACACACACACACACACACAAATATTTTAAGTGTTGTTTTAGAAATCTACTTTCTTAAATAAATATTTTGTCCTCCTAAAAAAATACAGTCACTCAAAACAAGTAAATTAAGAGGCATATTTCAATAAACACTTCCTATAAACTCTGACATCTCACTCATTCTGAAATTCACTTCAGTGCAATCAATGACCAACTAAAAGAGAAGTCATTAAACTTAAGCAATCAAAAAGAAAGAAAGGGTATTTTTTTTTTTTTTTTTCCTTTTTTCTCTTTTTCTTTTCTGCAGGGAGAAACAAAAGCTTGGTATTAACTCTCAAAGCCAATGGATGGGCTACAAGCTAAACAGTTGTGAGGACTGAGGTTACAAATAGGCCACTAAAAGTTTCTGAAAGTTTAGAAAATAAATACAACAAGCACTCACATAAAATAACAAGCACTTACTATAAATTACATTTACCAGAACAAACTTTTGCAGTTTATAAGCAGTGCTGGTGCTTTTGCTGGGGTAAAACCGCCTCACTGTGATTGCTGCAGAGACATACCCATCCCCCACTGCACACAGCTACTTCCCAGGCCTCTTGAATAAATAGGAGTATCCAATGTCCAGGGTAATGGGTGGTCCTGAGCTGGAACCAGAGCTGTATACTTTTAGGGGATGCTGAGATAAGAACAAAGTGTTTTGTGTTTGTTTAAATCTGAGTCTAGATGTAAAATGTTTGCACCATTACTGGCACCAATCATACAATCATTGACTGGGTAAAGCAGAAGAGTCAGGATAGATGCTAGAGATTAAATACTTCACACAATAAAATGTTTTCAGCCTTTTTATAATCCAAATTAACTAACTCAATTTTCCCAAAAGTTGTCACTACATTTAAAAGGTACAAATATCTTACAACATGTTTTACTGCCAACAGAAGTTATTTAAATAAGACCATATACATCAAATAAACTGTAACTCAATAAAACAAGACAGTGAAATTAATCCAGTGAAGTCACAATCAAGCACCAAATACTAAATCCAATAGAAAAGTTTGTTGTACTTTATTTTCCTAGGACAGAAAGCAGGATTTACAAGTAGCCCCAGGAAAAGATAAGCAAAGAACAGTCTTGACCCAGGCTTTTCTGACTCAATCAGTGGCCTGCAACCTGAGCCAAAGGGCACAAATTCCTCGACATACAAAACCTTCAGTGGTGTGAGGGAGGAAACAGCTAAAAGGAGAAATGTGCAAATTCCTAGATTTAGTAACAAAGAAAATTTGTGTCAAACACCTAAAAATAAATAAGTCACCACTATGAGTGAATTTTTACTACAGTTTTACATAATTATTAAAAAGAAATCTTTTCCTTTTTAAATGAAAGGACTCATCCACTTTTATGATTTACAGAGGAGCACTACGTCAGGTATGTGTCAGGAAGACTTAGTGTAAAGTAGTTGCTGAAAAGCATAACTACTCTGTAAGCACCAGTGTTCCTATGTTGCATCGAAAGCATACTTAAGAATGCTTACATAAACTTTGCATTACTGACCTAAGTGTTTAAAGTGGTAGATACAACCTATGTTGACACGCTTTTGTTGTTGACTGACCTAACAAAGATCCATTTAATGTATGTAAAGATGAAAGAATTTAGGCATTACAGCATCTATAAACATCTTAGTCATTATTGTTAATAACTGAAGGAATTCGTTGCTAAGTGAAGGAAAGAAAAGGTCATGGACAAGTCCAGCCAAAGTAAAAGTAATTTGAAATTTACATGAAATTTTTATATCCTATATATCCTATATTTTTATATCCTATAAAACAAACTACAAATATAAAAACAAATCTTAGAGTGATCAGCAAATTAATGATATTTCAAATAGAGTTCTACTTTAACAAATCACAAATTTAAGTTAAATTTGATATTTAAAAGTAAAATGTCATAACAAAAGACTTAAAAGGCAACTGATAAGAAAAAAAAGTAAGGCTGGAGAGATGGCTAAGCCATTAAAGGCTAGGCTCACAACCAAAATTATAAAAAAAAAAAAAAAAGTATATTGGCATATATACTGGCAATAAATCGACAAGAGCAGGTTTCTCTGCAAAATCTAAAAACTACTTTAAAAGACTACTAAGAACAGTGTCTTTAACACAATTTGTGTGTGCACGTGAGTGTGTGTGTGTGTATTTGATTCCAAGTGCCTAGAGTCTGTATCTTTCAGACTTCCTAAAACTACTGTTATAAGAAGTTGTGAGCTGCCATGTGAATGCTTGGAATGAATCTGAGTCCTCTGGAAGAACAAGTGCTCCTAGCCACTGAGCCATCTCATCTCTCCAGCCCCTGTAGATAGCTTTAAAAGAATATGTATATTTTTAAATTTTTTTAACAATTTACTTTTTTGTTTTGTTTCTGTTTTTTAGGCACTGTTGTACTGTATAACTCAGACTTGCCTAGAACTCACTATGTATCATCTCAGAATGGCCTGAAACTCATTTTTGTATCCAAGGCAGGTCTGGAATTTGGTGATCTTGCTGCCTCCCAAGTGCTAGGATTATTCGCATGAACTAATATGCTTATCCTAAGATTTATTTTCTATCAGTTATTCACAAATAAAATTAGTATAGCCTTATAATTTGACTCTGTAAATATAAAAATAAATAATAAACAGGAAAAAAATAAACTTTTTGTCATTTATGAGTAACAATAAAAAAAATCTTTTTATTCAAAAGTGTGCTAAATTTATATGTGTGCATGTATGGGTGAGACTATAGTGGATGTGTGTTGAGTATATGTGAACATGCAGAGGCCAGAAAAGAATCTGAGGTATCCTGCTATGTCAATATCCCCCTTACTTGAGACAAAGTCTTTGTCTGAACCCAGAGCTAGAGTGGCGGCCGGTAAGCCTCAGTGTGATACTCTTCCCACACTGCTTCCTACAGCACTGTGCTTACAGGTGCACGTAACCATGCCTGGCTTTTTAAGTGTGTGCTGGAATCAGAACTAAGGCCCTCATGTTTGTACAGCAAGCACCCTGTTCTACTAGCTCATCTCTCCAGCCCCAAAATGTGCCAAAACTTGAGAGAGAGAGAAAGAGAGAAAGAAAGAAAAAGGAGGAGAACAGAATCCTTTAATACACCACCCAACAGTGAATGCTTTACATTTATTGACTAGAAAAGACTATGGAATAGAAAACTTAAAGAACCACAATGTTTTGTGAGTGTCCCAGTCACTGTTCTATTGCTATAAATTGACATTATGACCAAAGCAACTCTTAAAAACAAAGCATTTAATTAGAGGCTTGCTTACAGTTCAGAGATTTGGTTCACGATTACCATGGCAGGCAGCAGGAGGCACACATGGTACTGGAGCAGTAGCTACGGGATAAGTTCTGTTCCTCAGACTGAGTGATAGAGAGACACTGAACTTGGCATGGGCTTCTGAGACCTCAAAGCCCACTCCCAGTGACATACTTCCTCCAACAAGGCCACACCTCCTAATCCTTCTAATCCTTTCAAATCATACCACTCCCAGGCAACTAAGCATTCAACTATCTTATCTTAGCCTACAGGGTCATTCCTATTCAAATCACCACATAGAGTACTTACTTTCTAAAACAGAAATACATACCTGTAACAAAGACACAGCAATCTTCTTAATTCAGTATAAATAAGCCTAATAATAACCTGAGTTGTGTTAATGAAGTGAGCCATGAGTTTATGTTGTATAGGAAAAGAACATAAGCCAGTTTAGAGGAAGATCAGTAAAATGCATACAACTGATCTCTCCTTTTCCAGGAACAAAAGCTCCTCATGCAATGGTAATTTTCAAGCAGATTGAAATTACTAAAGAAGCCGGGCGGTGGTGGCGCACGTCTCGAAAAACCAAAAAAAAAAAAAAATTACTAAAGAAAAATACCTAGGAAAAAAGAGAAAGGCAATATGACCTTCTTAGACAAAGGATACTGAAATATATAAATATACATATATACATACACATATACATATATTCTCTTATCTGAGACAGGCTAAAAGAACCTGGTCAGTTAGCCAGTTAAGACAACACAGAGGCCAGGCAGTGGTGGTGCACGCCTTTAATCCCAGCACTTGGGAGGCAGAGGCAGGCGGATTTCTGAGTTCGAGGTCAGACTGGTCTACCCAGTGAGTTCCAGGACAGCCAGGGCTACACAGAGAAACCCTGTCTCGAAAAAACCAAAAAAAAAAAAAAAAAAAAAAAAAAAAAAAAAAAAAAAAAAAAAAAACAAAAAAAAAAAAAAAAAAAAAAAAAAAAAAAAAAAAAAAAAAAAAAAACCAAAAAAAAAAAAAAAAAAAGACAACACAGAGATGAACAATTGGTCAGTTGAACCTCTTCAAAAATGACTGTAAATGGGCAAAAGAGAACTCTCCCTGAAATGAGGACAATGTTTCATATTATGAGGAGAGTAGTGGTGAGAGAGAGAGAGAGAGATGTGAGGGAAGGATCCATAAATATAGTGAATATATAAACTGCAGTTCAAAAACAATGATTAAACAAAAAAAGATTCATGACATAAGCTTTCAAAAAATAGCCCTCAAATACAGATCAAAACTGTCACCTGGCATTGTTTACAGACTTTAAATTATTTTTATAGATACAATGTCAACTTCAATGGACTTAACCTGACCTCTCTAAAATAGGAGATCACACCAGCCACATTTAATTGTGTGAATACTGAAACTACTAGATGTGACTAGCCAAAAGATTGAAGCCCACCAAGTGACCCAGACCCCAAAACTCAGTGATCCTCCCTTACTACGCCACACAATAAACAACATGTACTGGGTCCTCTCATGTGTCAAACGATTAAGTCTTTCATACATGACAGTATTGAGTCTACATAATATTGCCATACAAAGTAGTACATTTGTGTCCCCACTTATATTACATTTATACATAACTTCCTCCCCAAACGATTAATCAATTTAGTTAGCCAGAGTCTATACCATTCTATTAGTCTATGTTCTTGCCACATACAAAATTAAACAATTATTAACAGCATTATCAAAATATATTGATTAAAACAGTATCTTTCCTTAGTTTACACTAAAGAATAAACATTATATACACCTGAAAAAACAGGTAAACCCCACAGAGAACAACAAATTATTAAAACAAGAATATTTATATGCCAAGTTATTCCCAAACCTTAGTTTACACCCTGATACTTCTGACAGTTTATGTATTTTTTAGATAAGGTTTCATTTTGTTGCCTAGACTAGGTCTGAATTTGTAAGTCCAAGCAATCTTCCTACTTCAGTCTCTTAAACAGCTAGGACTATAGGTATGTTATACACTAAACAATATTATTTATCATAAAACTATAATGAAAACTTCTATAGTTCACTGTAATAAAAATTAAGCTATCAATATTATGCAACATTTTTTATTAAATGTTAAAAAATGTTCAGTTTAAAAAAGACTAACCTGGGAGCTGGAGAGATGACTTTTCATGCCTTTGCCCCTGAGTATAGGGTTAACAGGCATGAACCACTATGATTTGTAAAACATTTTATTTTTTATCTACTATATTGAATATGTGTTATTAAAGTTGTTTTCATGAAATCCAAAAGCTCATGGGTAAGTGAAAGGCATTTTAGACACTACTAGATAAAGTCGGTTGTTAGCTACCTATTTTAAAAATATTTATTGTCTTCATTTGTTCTGAACTGTTGTTTTATAAGATGGATAGAACATAACCAAGAGTATATAATACTAAGGACTAAGTCTCACCTATTCCTGGGCATTAAAGTCAATATAGGCTTATCAGTTGTTAGCATATGCCGCGCCACGGTGGGAACACTGCTCGGTTATGAATGTGAGGGAAAAAGAGGCACACAGGAAAGTTCTCGTCCTTTCTCCTGATTTTGCTGTGAACCTAAAGCTGCTCTTGAAGACAGAAATTCCTAAACACAGTAAGTGTAGTTCAGTGCCTGACCGCCTGTTTGGCATGCACAAGTTCATTTAAAAGAGATGGGAGATGGGAAAGTGGAAGCGGGCAGTGGGCAAAGGAGGGAAAACAGAAAGAAAAAAAAACTAAGAAATGCAGAAGCATGGTTTAAATAGGAACTTAATTTACTTCTAAATTTAAAATGAGAATGACTAACAGCCTCTTTTTAAAAATTTTAAGACTATTTCAAAATCAGAAAGGAAGTATTCAGTATCTTTTATGTTAAATATAAAACTGGCCAAATGTTGAGCTAAATGCCTTTAAATTAATTTTGAGTATACAGCTCTAAGGAATTGTAGCTTACTCCAGTTTTCTCAATTGCTAAACTAAGAAAATTCATCTTAAAATTTTGGAAAATTAAACTTTTTTTTTTTTTTGACAGTTTCTCTATGTAGCCAGGCTAGCCTCAAGCTTACCCTGTGTCAGATCTGGGATCACAAACCTGTTTTTAAAACTGGTACTTAGGGCTGGAAACTTAACTCTGTGGTAGAGTTTACCTAGTGTGCCCAAAGGTCAGAATTTGATCTTTCAAATCAGGAAGGGGGAAAGAGCATGTTAAATAGCCTTGAGAACAATAATAATCACATATATTCAGCATATGAAAAATGTAATCATGCTAATATGT
>JANHMN010000019.1:21997054-22011109 GCA_030674055.1 Rhabdomys pumilio
CTGGAGTTAAAGATGGGTTGTAAGTTGCCTCTGTGTGTGTACTGATAACTGAACCTGTATCCTTTTCAAAAATAGCAAGTTCTTTTAACACGTAAGCACTCTCTCCAACAGTTTAATATTAAAATATTGTAAATATTGAAAATATGTGGAAATAAAATATTGACTAACCTGGCACAATACTTAAATGTTTCATTTATTTAAATAGTAGTTATCTATAAATATCTAATAGTATTTAATAACACTTTAAATTTAGACTATAATTTTTTCTATTTGTTTGTTTTAGACAGTCTATAGCTCATTCTGATTCTCTGATATTAAACTCTTGATGCTCCTAGAACTGGGATGTCAGGTGTGCTTCATATACTCAGCCATAAAAACTTTTAATTTTTTTATTCCCATTACTTTTTGGGATGTTTTCTAAGTAATAAAAAGAAACATGAAATAAATAAAAGCTTTGTAATTCAGATATTTGTATTCTTTGTGAAGACAAAAATACAAATTCTATAAAGGAAAAGACCAGCAATTGCAAAGTCCTCAGGACTGCTGGAGCAGCTGGTGCTCTTCACTGCTGAGCCAGCTCTACAGCCCAGATGTTTTGTTTATTTGTTTGGTTTATTTTGTACGTGTTTGCAAGGATGTCAGATCCTCTTGGGACTAGAGTTACAGGCAATTTTTGAGCTGCCTGATGTAAGTGCTGGTAACAGAACCCAGGTTCTCTGAAACAAACAAACAAACAAACAAACAAAACCCCTGAGCCATGTCTCCAGCTAAAAAACAAACAAAAAGTTTATATTAAAATGTTTTATGTCATATTCAATGGCCAAGAATCCCAAACATAAACACACAAAGTATGAAAAAGCATCATCAGGCAAATATGCTACTAAGAGGCCAGTGACAACTGTCTGCCATATCCAAAAATTATCTTGTTTTCTTAAGTAAGATAAAGTCTTAGGAAATCAGTATCAAAACCTATATTTAAAAAAAGTACATACCCAATATAAAATTATTTAAATAGCATACAATTTTTCTAAAAATTTTCCACTGTATTTAACTCTTACTAAAAACTTGTATTTAAAAAAAAAAAAAAAAAAAAAAAAGCCATTGACCCTCAACTAAATCAGATTGTTTCTACCTACAATCTGATTGTAGCTGCAGCTGTTTTAAGTTACTAACATGAAGCTGACAGGAAAATTAGTTATCAGCACTTACAAAATCATTGTTGAAGCGTTTGGTAAGACCCCTGACCAGGACCTTGCAGTTCAACTGGGACACATCTCTGTCCACTGCACCGGCTTCTTGAGCAACGCCTGAGGTGCAGTCACACAGACCTCAGCAACAAAATGTGTGCCCAGCGTGCCTGAGCTAAAAGACATATGACAAAACTCATAAATGGAGTAGTGCTTTATGAAATGTGTGTTACTGAACACCATCACTGACCACTGAGTCAGTAACAACATGGGTCTGACCATAAAAACACGATCACTTAAATCACATTAACCATAGAAATCACATGAAGATTGCCATTTTAAACCACCAATGGTCACTATTTCCAACAGTTGAATCTCATCCCTTTTACCTATGTAATCTCAAAACAGGGGAAGCACATGTCCAACTTGAGGACTTAGATATCACCAAAACTACAACAAAGTTTAATTACACTAATGCCACCAAATTCTAAATACAATCATATAACCAATACGCAGAGCTACATATAAAATTTACTACAAAGAACTACCTATCAAAATAACTCAACTGCTATGAAATAAAGAGGATATGCAGTTCTTTGTAGGATATATCTCTAAGAAAAAAAAATATGTGTGTCCCTTGGCATAAATTTAAATATTCAGTATCCTGAAAATAACATATCTTGGGGCTACAGACATGGCTCAGCAGTTAAGAGCACTGAATGTTCTTCCAAAGGACATGGATTCAATTCCCAGCACCCACACAGCAGCTCATAACTGTCTAGACCTCCAAGATTTGACATCTTCACACAGACATACATTCAGGTAAAAAGCATCAATGCACATAAAATAAAAATAAATTATTTTTTTTAAATCATTAATTTTGATTTCTCAAATACATAACATTAAAATGTGCTCAGAGTGCTGGAGAGATGCCTCAGTGGTTAAGAGCACTGATTGCTCTTCCAGAGGTTCTGAGTTCAATTCCCAGTAAGCACATGGTGGCTCACAACCATCTGTAATGGGATCCAGTGCCCTCTTGTGGTGTGTCTGAGGACAGCTACAGTGTACTCACAAACATAAATCTTAGGGGAAAAAAAAGTGCCCAGAGCAGGCGGTAGTGGAGGCATACACACACATGCCTTAATCCCAACATTCCGAAGGCAGAGGCACACAGATCTCTCTGACTTCCAGGACGGCTAGCTCTATACAAAAAAACTCTTGAAACAAACAAACAAACAAACAAAAAACCCCAAATGCTTGGAATTCTATGGCACATGTACTTTTGGATACAAACAAGAGCAGCAAGATGGTGTAACAGGGAAAGCACTTGTCCCTCAAGCCAAGTCTCTGAGTTCAACACCTACAAGGTGGAACTAGAGCCAACTCCACAGAGTTGTCCTCTAGTCTCCACAAGAGCTACTCAACACACACAACCATATACACATCACCCCAGATATACAAAATAATACATTACATTAAAAAGCCAACCTGACATATACTTCACAAACACTGGCCTAGCTGAACACTTCAATTTTCTAATCATGATTTACACACATTCTTTATAGTAGACTAGTATAGAAATATAATGAAAGACATTTAACATAAGCAACCTGAACGTGTGTGTGTTGCAAAACTGCTTATCAAGTAAAAATAATAGCTAGGTTAAAAAGCATTTTTAAAATGTTATAGGATAATTCTGAACCAAACCTGATTGATTGTACAGAGATGTTCAAAGACCCCTAAATACCTCCCTTACAACCATCTAACTTTTACTTGGACTGGAATCAGCAGGAACTCTGCTTTCTTCCATGTAATAATCACATAATGCATAATTTATTTGTCAATCTCAAATTTAAAAGCTAAGAGCCTTCATTTAATCACTGTCCTTTATTCACATGTGCAGAGAATAAGGGAAATATTAAAAAACAATGTTTATACTATAGAAACTGCAATAGTTATATGACATTTACCAGCAATATATTTTTAATTCAGTATACATAGGACTATTAATCTTATCTCTATTAAACAGTTTAAAGTAGATGCTTCACAGGTCTAAGTACTAACACTGGTTAGTAAAATAGCTAGTATTTCAGCATATTTTTTAATCTTTCTAAAATATATTTTAAAAACCCAAATACAACAAGATTTTAACAAGGTGTGACCAAACAAAGAAAAAACGTTCTATTTTTTTTCATTTATCATCTATAAAACAAATTTATGACATCGTAAAGAACAATTTAACAACCTAAAAAGTTTCAAGGGGAAGCAAGAGCCCTGAGAAAATAGGTTTCTCAATTTTAGTAATTCAATCTAAGAAATTTTTAAAAAGAAAAAAACTACACCAGAATATGCAACATAAACGCAGTAGGCTTTATCCAAGTACCTATTTACCATTTACATTGTTTTGTTTCACAGACACTATCCTTCCTCTGTGAACATCCAGTGATGACAGCCAGGCCTTCAGGAAAGACAAATGCAAACCCCACAGCAGAGTCAGAGAGTTAGCAGCCCCAGAGCACAGCGGAGGAAAACAGAATGGTTTCCTAGTTCCTCCTGTTACAGACCTAATATGAAATGACCTTCCTTGGGGAATGGGTGTAAACATTACCGAGAACAAGTAAGATGGCAGGCATCACACTGCTTAGTGGAGAAACTTCAGTATTGCAGACATGGACCCACGCCAGTCACATGCAATATAAAACTCACTCAGCTGCTCTTAACTTAGTAAACCAGAATAACCCTCTTTCCTCATGAGCCTCTTCATGTCTAGGAACTCACTAGAAAATTTTTATTTCCTTTACTTGCAGACTGTAAACTCTTCTTAACCCTGAAGCAATTAGTTAATAGAAAGGGATTTATGAGGAAAGGTATTTATTGTTTCCTGGGGACATTTTTTTAAAATGGAAAACAATGACTGTCCATTTGGTACTTAAGTATTTTAAAAACTATAACACAATATAAGCAATTGTAGAAATTTACCAAGTAACCAACTGTCAGGTTTTAAATGGCAGAGTTTGGCTGCATTAAAAAAAAAAAAAAATGGTCTCCTAAAAGAGACCGTATCCCTGAATCAATGACCTAAGAGGAAACAGTTCTTAAAAGTTTGGTCACTAAGAATCTTCTCTGGCATTGCTTTAAACTCACTCTTAATTAATGACATTCTATTTCATTTTTACTGTAAAACCAAATTATTTTTACATAAGCCTGCAAATGACTACAGAATAGACAAAGATAAACTAGTACAGGTGGTACTGTCATTAGAAGTAACCAAAATATAGGCTGCCTACACTTTCCTACAACAAGCAAAGTGCCTGGCTGTTGAGAAGCTCTCAGGGATCCACAGCCTTTCTTCCTGCACTTCCCATTCATTCACCAAGCACATAAGCCAATAGTAAGGGGCGCTTCTAGAATGCAAGTTCCTTGTCGAATGAAGGGAAGGTTTACTAAATAACACCAACCCAAGCCCAGCCAGTGAAGTAAGTACCAGACTTCACTTTCTATTTAGAAAAATATACCCTAGGAGGGACACATCTGAACACTGGACAATCACCTGATTCTATGGAATATTTCTGTATTTCAATACACTTAAGAGCACATTTTTCTGTCTATTAACATAACTACACACAAACTCCCACACATGGAAATGAGTAGAGAGGGGATTAAAAAGTCGGGCTTACTTGGTGTACAAATACATCCACTGGAATTTCCAAGGGGTTTCCCTCTCGACTTATCATGGAGATGAATCCAAATCCCATGCGCACGTTGAACCATTTACAGTGGCCAGCTCCATGCAGAACCTGGGCTTCATCCTCTACCAGCTCAGGCAGTTTTTCTGGCTCTTCACCTTTGCTTGCCCCGCCTGACATGGAAGAGGACAAAAGTCAGTTAGCCTGTATTTCTATATAGTGCTCATCTAAACAAAAAATTTTGCTTGTGAAAAGAAGAAATGAAGATGGAAAACAAGAGGTTGGCAAACCTTTTTCTTTCAGAAAGAAAGAAAGAGAGAGAGAGAGAGAGAGAGAGAGAGAAAGAAAGAGAGAAAGAAAGAAAGAAAGAAAGAAAGAAAGAAAGAAAGAAAACGGGTTAAAAGCAAAGCCAGGGAGGGAAGCCACACTGTTGCACCGCGCTCGCACCAGCTTCCACGTTTCTGCACATCCGCATACTTTTTCATCTGGCTCCTTTCCTCAGTAACATTCTACAGTTACAGCTTCTGACACTTCACGCACAGATTGCTGACCTAATACTATTCCAATGTACAAAGAGTAATTTTTCAGCGAGATTGGTTTTTCTAACAAGCAGAAAGAAAAAGAGAGAAATCCCAGGGCTGGCTGGCTGCTGGTTAATACACATGCGGCAGACAGGAATCCCGGGCTATTTGCAATGTGCACTCCCCTCCCCCTAACTTTCAATTAAAGTTAGGGTAGAATGGGGGAGGGGGCAGGTGTTTAAAAATGAGTCCAAGAAAACTCACTAACTGAAACTACATGTAATCACACACACACAATTCAAACAATAGCCCTCTGAAAGCTTTCCAAGTTGTGAATCGGTGTGGGCGGTACAAAACATTTTTGGAGATTTGTAACAATAGGTTAGAGTGCCGAAGCCCCACGGCACTCTAAGCGGTGGGGAGATAATGCCCAGTATTAGGGTAAAGGGGGACAGGAGAGAAGGGGTGAGAAACTGGGTGGTGGGGAGAAGCAGGGGAAAAAAGAAGAGAGGAATCACAGTAAAACAATAGAAAAGAAAATTAACCTTCGGCCATGTTGCCCCACCGGCCCTCAGCTTCAAACTCCAGAGATGAAAAGTTTCCCCTTGGACCGGAGTGATCTTCAGCATCAGTCTAACATCTTGATTTTGTGCGATCACAAATTTAGTTCGCATGGTCTAATGTGCTTTCCTTCTTTTGATTTTTTTCTCTTCTCTCTCCGGTTTCTGGCCCCTGAGCACACGTGACTCTGTCAATTACATGCTTTCTTGCTACTAATTCACCTCGGATCCTTAAGGGGCTGGCAAGAGGAAGAGATAACCAATCGCCATTTCATCTGCGCTGACATCAAAATAATTTATGAATGAGCACGGAAAACTCAAGCACGTTATCTTAAAGACAATCTGAGACGCTTCTTTATGATTAATCAGAATGCTGATTTTGTACTATTTAAACGAAGGGCCCTTGTGACTCGCTGGTTTAGAAAGGCGACAGACAGATATGTACACACGCCTGCTCTACACAGACAAGCTTCTCTAATCTCATAGGGGGAGCCATTTAAATAAAGCAACTGATGTTATGGTTCCCCACATACATTCCATAGGGATTTTGCTATACAGCACCAAACCACCTTAGGGACATTAATATTTAATTTGAAGAAGAAAATACGGAATTCCTAAATTCAAATATAAATTTAATTATAGAACAATTAACTTCAGATATTGGTAACATAAACCTACCAAAAGGCAAAAGCACACCTAACTTCAACCTAAATTTTTAAAAGTTGAAATAAAATCCTACTTAAAAAAAAAATCGCTACTAATTTCCTATCAAATAATGTTGCTCATATCAGAACAATTTTGAGAGGTATAGTAAGAAATTGTACTTCACAGGTTTCTCCACCATCTCTTTCCGGGGGAGGAGATGTGATTAATGACTTCCTAAATTACAGCCCAGTTTTCCAGCCTAACGTAGAGTGAACCTCAATCAGTGGCGATTGTTCCCCAAGAGCAGGAGACTCAGCGCAGTGGGGGGAGGGGAGCGAGCAAGGAGGTGAAGAGGGAGGGATGCAGGAGGCGACTGTAGAAGAAAAAAGCCTCCACTGCTGGGGTCAGGAGAGAGGGCACGTAGGGGAAAGGTAAATCCGCGTAGTATTAACTGGACCCTGACATCTTGGAAGTCTACTGCCAGCAAGCAAGTCGGTGAAATACACGAGACCGTAATATCGCAATGAGCTCCTCCCGTCCCTTCCTGTTGGCCCTCTGCAGCAAAACACTGTTTGCCTTTCAAATTGTTTTTGTCGTGTTTGTAACGGTACTAACCACCTTATGGAATATTTAAAAAAGCATTATATATTAACTAGAAGTGCTTTGTTTCTTTAAAACAAATCACCTGTTTTTGAAACATTATAAGGCTTCCACCAGGCTTTCACTACCCCATCCCCCCATTTTCTTAAACAAGCAGTTTACAGAAAAACTGTAGATACCACTTCCCTTCTTCAAAGCTACCAGCTGACCCTCCCCCACCATGCCCGCACACCCCTCACCCCATCTCTCCAGCCAGCCCACACAGTGCTTCACACAAACTAAAATGCTGGGATTATGAAAAGTCCGCACAGTACACCCATTAACACTCCTTCTCACGCTGAAAGCCTAAAAATAATTGGCTCAGGTCTAAAAATAACGGATGCATAAAGAAATAAATTATTTTCAGCTGTTTGTGATAAATGGTGTCAATCAAAACTGATCAATTTGGAAAGATTTTTCATCTGTTTCTTTCTTTTGTTGTTCCCAGAAAGGAGGCAAGCTTTTATTTATTTTGAGAAGGATAACAATGTGCCAGCTGGTGGAGAGAAAAAAACCCTTAAAATCCAAGGGATTTTCCAAGTGTAACAAGTACCATATTCTAAAGAAGTTGTTTGCTAACCAAGCGTCTACTAAACATTATCTTAATAGTAGAAATGGATTACTACCTCACTTGTTACATTATACATTATAAACAATAAAAAATTCTAAACGATAGTTTTTGTAATTAAAAAAATTACCTTTAAAAAAATCTAATATCAAATAATCTAGAAAAGTAGTCATGTAAATTGAGATAGTTTATGGGTTATTAACAGTTCTGTAAATTTTGGTTTATGGCAAATTACATTTTATCTACAAGTTTGTTTTTCTTTACAAAAGTTTACTGGTAAGAATCAGACCCACAGTAAATGGGTTTCTGAGTCCTTGTCTTCTTCACTCTAACAAATGTCACACAGACCTCGGTGTGTGTAAGGTAGGCAGACTACTACTGCTGAGCCGCACTGGATGGGATTCACAGTTGTACCTGATTAGGGGCCTCAGGATTCAAAGTATTAAGGTAGGGTTCACCAGGCTGGTCACTGGTGTCAGAGGTTATCAATTCATTCATTTCCTGAGAGGGACATCAGCCTTTCAAGTTATAGAGAAGGCTTTTTCCAATTGGGAACCCTGAGAAACTCTCTAAAATTCATTGGCAAAGAATGCAAGGCACAAGCACTTACATACCTTGGGGGTGGGGGAGAAGAAAGGGAAATAGAGGTGAAGGAAGGCTAGAAAGAAACAGGAAGGAAGGAGAAGGAAGGAAGTTGGAAAGAGGGAGAGTTGGAGACACAATCTCATCAACTCAAGGCTATGGCACTGTCTTTTAAATAGATTCTGTCCCCTCCCCAAATCTTCTTAGCCTTTTTATAAACTGACCATAAGCTCTTAAGGCTCAGAGTGCTTCCATCACATAAAATGGTTCTTAGGAGTCTCCTACAATGCTTTCCAATTTGTCACCTTCTGAAGTCTTCTGGTTTTAATTTTTTTCTCATTTCCTACTTGGTTTTAGTGCCAGAAAGACCCGCGTTTGACTAAAATGCATGTTTTAAACCTTCAAAAGCCAAATGTTTCATAGCTTGATTTATCATAGCTCTTCCAAAATGTCTTTAAAATTAGCTCAAGTCCTACCCTGACTCAACTTAATACCGGAGGGAGGGGATGACAATCAATCTATCCCAAGCTCTTTGGATATGAGGCTTGGGGTTCCCAGTTTTTTTAAAGGTGGTCACGTTTTTCTCAACTGAATCGCTCCGAAACTGCATTCTCCGAAACTGCATTCTGTGAAAACCTCCGGCCTTGCTCACCGTAGAAGCTACGTATAATTCTACTAAGCAGAAACAGTGTTTTGGTTCTTGTGAAAACCATGAGGAGCCGTAGCACAGCTAAGACCGGACCTGTCTTGTTCAGGCAGCAAGGAAGCAGAGGTCAGCAGCTCTAGCTGTCTCAGCAGCTAGCACTTTCCTGTGCAGCTTCTGCCCCCAGAGTCCCCAAGGCTCCAGGGCCCCAGTGTCCCCAGTGTCGGATTCTGGGGTTTGCATACCGGCCCTTTCTTTTCTTTCTGGTCCAGCAATTTCCTCACCTTTCTGTCTCCTACCCCCTTACACTTTACCTCTTATTCCACCATCTTCCCTCTAGAAATTCGGTCATCCCACAGAAGGCTGTTGTCTTACTAAGGGACTTTTAAACATTTGTCATCTTGCTCTTTAAAACAAACAAAAGAAGCCGTTATCTTCACCACTAAGACAGAACATTAGCCCCGATCTAGAACTTTTTTACTCAATTTAATCATATCTCATTTATAATTTGATCTCTTTACCTCCGAGATTCCAGAATGTCCTAAATCTAAGCAAGGAGACTCCGGAGAAACTCAGAAAGTGATTGCCCCCGCCCCCACCAGCCATGCTTAAAATCAGCAAGGGCGAGCCTGCGGTTGGGAGCTTGGCAAGTAGCTAACCCATCAGCAGCGCCTTTCTCTGAAGGATCTAGAAAGCGGAGGGTGGGAGGAGACTGTGGATTTGGGGACCCTGTCTGTTCCCGCATGATCTCAGGCAAAGGCTATCGATCTGTGTCGGGGAAACTGATCCGATTCCAGCCATTCCCTGTGTTTTGGGCAAAGTACTCCCTGGTGGATTAAAACAGGGAGTCATAGAAATGAGACCCCGTCTGAGCATGTTAGCAAAGGTACCCAGAAAATGAAGGAGTTCTGTTTTTGTTTCCAAAACGAAAATTCCGGTCTCGTTCATTAACCCTCCCCGCCCAAAAAAACAAAAACAAAAACAAAAAAACGGGAAACAAAAAAATACCCTGAGTTCAAGCAATTTTTTTTCTTAGAGTTTTTCAGTTGTCAGAAATCTCTTTAAAACATTTTTTAGATGCCTTCTGAATTATATTGTTTGAAGGCTAGTGTGGAAACAGAGGAACTTATTATAAATCTGAAGTTTTTCATTTAAATCACTTTTATACTTTAAAAACAAGCTATTTGTATCTGGGCTTTAGTCAGGTACTTTTGCAGTAAAACAAAACTTGGAAGAATAGAATTCATAAACAAGGCATCATTTTAAAGCCACTATTTGTAAAATGTTATTTTGAAAATCTAGCAAAATTCCGTTATAGCATTTCTCTTGCAATAAAAGGAAATAAAAATTGAGTATTCTTTTTCTCATATATCTTCTAAGCTATGTTCAACAAATATTTGTGTAAATTAATTTAGTTAAAATGATAACTTTGTAAACAATCATCTAGTAATAAACAAGCTTCACATAACTATTCAGAATAGCACAAAAGAACTTAAATTTGAAAAAATAATAGGCACTATTTTCCACTTGTGTTACTTGTATGTGTATGCTTCACAACTCAAACATTATTTTACAGTAAATAGAAATGTCTGAATCTATAGAATAAAAAACACAATGTACACATTTATTCTCTTTCCCCTAAGATCATTTAATTATTTAAAAGTTCATCTCATAAAAACAAATAATCAGATGAAAAGAGTATGCTCTACCTCTTAGGATTATTTCAATATTTACTCTGAAGAGTTTACTGGTCCTAACAGAAATAGGAAGCTGGAAAAAGGTGGGGAATAGAAAACAAGAGGCCCGGAAACAAATCCTGGGAAAAAATCATCTAGCTCAAATCTGTAGCCTGGGGCTCCAGCCCCACCTCCAACCTGGCTAGCAGTCTCTGGTTCCTAACTGAATGGCTGGGGCTTCACTTTCCTCAACAAGGGCATGAAGGTCCCATTGATACCAGAGCCTTTCTGTTTAAAGCCCAGCCTGAAGAAACAACCTCCCTTTGGTAAAAAATGGTACCTCTCTTCTCCAATTTCCTTTTCATCAAGAAGAAACAGAAAAGAAACTTTATTGCAGTCATTTAACACATTGGTGTTAACATCTTTTCCAACTCCCCCCTAAAATGTCTAAAAATGCCAATTTACTTCCAGAAAAACTCTGCAATCAATAGTAAGAAAAAAGTGATATATTAATATTTGTAGCAACTTTTAATAGTGAACCTTGAGAGTATCATCAACATGTTAAGTTTAATTCCACAAAAATAGTGCCTGTCAAAGAGCAGTACAGCTTCTCCAGTAAGATATATGATCCTTACTCTGGTTACTCAATCCTTATTAGTAAAGTTAATATTAAAGTATCATCATTATAAATCATTATGATTTTGTGGCTCACAACTCTTATGGAGTGCTCTCAAAGGTATATTAATCTAAGACTCAGTCAGAGCCAGGTGTGGAGGCGCACACACTTAATCCCAGAACTTAAGAGCCAGGCATATTTCTGTAAGTTCCAGGTCAGCCTGGTTTACATGGTAAGTCTCAGGCAGTGCCACACAGTGAGACTCTCTCTCAAAAAACAAGACAAGAAAAACAAACCAACTAATCTTGGACAGGTTTTTAACTCATTAGGGCAAATGCCAGAGTAACATAATATTATCAATAAGAGTACTACTGAAAAAAATCAATACTATAAATAATAAAAGTCCACGTCTAAAGTCTAGGTTAACTTCAAACAACTCTATTTTACAGTAGGACAATGAGCAGATTTTAGTAACTACAGTGAAAAGCAATATAAATGACCCATCCTGCATTAGTGAAGTGGAAGTTCCTCAAAAGTCCACTCTACATACATGAATTATTTGAAAACACTACATCTGTACTTAATTCAACAGATATTGGTAGTGCCTACTGGGAATCAGAGAAATAAATAAGCAATGGATTTGTCTCCGTAAGTGTTTAAGTATGCTGTCTGTCTTGGAAAAGTTATAGAAAAGAACATCAAAAGCCAGACACTGTCAAACAGAAGGTCGGGGTAAGTAGAGCATGCCACCCACACAACTGTGGTAGGAAGAGCGGTTTTATAGATGGGATATTCTGGATGGAGTACACTAGGATGCAGTGCCAGCCAATCTTGCCCATGTGGAAAAATCAAAATGGACAAATCCTTAGGGATAGCCAAGTCCTCTCATATGCCTCTACTGACCATTTAAGGCACTAAGTTAAGTAAAACATTTAATTTAAAAACAGACTAACCTGGGGCTGATGAACCCTGGTTGAGTGACCTCATCATCTTCTGAAGAACCTAAAATCAGAGAGTTCAAGTCAGTGCTACGGCAGTCGCCTGTTTAATGTCTGCTTCTGCAACGACATACTAGAAACAATGGCGTCCATAATTAAACTCTGTGAAGTCACCTGCAAACTGGTCTTTACAAATCACCTTGATGATCTGATAACCTCTTGCCACAAACTTATCTATTACTTCATCAAGGAACACTGGCTTAAAAAAATCAAACAAGAACACTTAGATGTAGTCATCACAATTTTATGATGTAGCTTTAAATATTTTGTTTGTATTGGTTTTTCAAGACAAGGTTTCTCTGTGTAATGGCGCTGGTCATCCCGACTCTTTGTAGACCAGGCTGGCTTCTAAACTCAGAGAACCACATGCTTCTGGGATTAAAGGAGGGAGCCACCACATATGGCTAAATTTTTAATACTGAATTTTATACTTTAATTCAAGGATCTCAATTTTTTTCACTCAAAAATCTAGCTAACTTACAATGCTTCTTGATAAAATTGACTATTTAGTCAGTTATATTTTAGAAGATAAATCATAAGGAATTAATCATGTTCCTGACAAACTAGTTAAAACCCTATACCACTGACTAATAGATATGTTGCACTCAAACACTCTTTTTTCTAGTTTTTTGAGACAGAGTCTCAACTATGTAGCCCAGGCTAGCCTCAAGCAGAGAGGAATCTTTTTGACTCAGTCTCTCAGATACTAGGATTACAGGCAAATCCTGGGATTATAGGTGTGATTCATTGTGTCTGTGTTCAAACACTTTTGGGTGAGGGCAGAAAGGGCTCACTACGTAGCACTGGCTGTCCTAGAGCTCACTCTATAGAACAAGTTAAGTTTGCACTCAGAAATCTGCCTGCTTCTGGAGTATTGGGTGCCACAAATACACAATTTCAAATACTTTTTAAAAATAAAATTACTTGAATAGTAATATATTTAATTAATTAAAAATTAGCTATATTTAAAGACATCAAATACCTATTAACTCAAATTGTAAAAGAAAATCTAAGTATTAAATCAGATGTAGTGGCACACACTTTTAATCCCAGCACTTGGGAGGCAGAGGCAGGCAGATCTGAATTCGAGGCCAGCCTGGTCTACAGAACAAGTTGCACGACAGCCAGGGCTACACAGAGAAACCCTGTCTTGAAATAACAATGTTTTGTCTTTCCCTACCTAAGTTTAAAATTCTGTAGCTACTATATAAATTCACACACACACACACACACACACACACACACACACACAGACAGAGAGAGAGGAGGAGGAGGAGAAAGAAAACACAAACAAACGAACAAAAGAAAGAGAACGGAAAGCAAGCCTAAGAGGTGCACATACTTGCAGTACAGTCTACTGTCCTCTCCAAAGGAAGTGGAGGCTTTCCCGGGTACCTGGTTCTACTTTACATTCACTCAACACACAGAAACTTCTGCACTTTAACAACTCCAGCTATTCTGTGTTTACAACAACAACAAGGTAATGACAGGTCATAACTTTAACAAACCAAGTAAATGTTATTCAAATTGGCTCTCTTTTCATAAGGTGTTTCTCAGGTCTTTTTTTCTCAACTGATTTATGTGTATGTGTTATTATCTCAGTAAAGCCTTGGCTTACAATGATAACCAGACATAATGGTATATGTCTTAATCCTAGCACTCAGGTGGTGGTGGTGGGAGGGCCATGACACACACACACACACACACACACACACACACACACACACACACACA
>JANHMN010000019.1:22011119-22028513 GCA_030674055.1 Rhabdomys pumilio
CACACACACACACACACACACACACACACACACACACACACACACACCACAGACAGGAACCTTGATTTCAAGAGCAGCCTTAAACAAGACCCCATTTGTTTTATTTTCTATTTATGTGTGTCTAAATGTAGGTGTACACACCTGCATACAGGATCTTGAAGTGGCAAAAAGGGGTGTCAGACTCCCCTGGAGGTGCAGTTATAGGCAGTTGTAAACTGCCAGACATCCTAGACCCTATTAGAGAAACAGAGACAGACAGACACACAAAGACACACAAAGACACACACACACACAGAGAGAGAGAGAGAGAGAGAGAGAGAGAGAGAGAGAGAACCTCTGTAAATTCAAGGCCGGCCTAGTCTACACAGCCAGGTCCAGGCCAGTCAAAGTTACATAAGAAGACCCAGTCTGAAAAACAAACAAAAATTCTCAATTATGATGGGAGGATCCAGAGTTCAAACTAACCAAAAAGAAAAAAGAAGCTAAGTAACTTGGATTTTTCATTATGCAAACTCATATAAGAAATTTTGGATTATAAAGTTCATCTTTCAACAGGAAATAAAATTATTACATGAAATTCACATATGTGACTAATGCTTGGGTCTTGTTTGTTTTGCTGTACTAGAGCCAGAACCTTGCACAAGGCACTACCTCGAAGCTACGTGCTCACAGAAGGGAAGTATGGCTTCAGTTTTTCTCTTTATTTTCCTTTCTCTTCTTTTGTTTTTGAGGACAGGGCATCACTCTGTGGTTCATCCTGGCCCAGGACTTGCTATCTTCTTCACTCGGGCTGCTGGAATTACAGATATGTCATAGGATTTTTCCAAATTACGAGTTAGTAAACAGAATGAAGTTTAAAAATGGATTACAATCAATCCGTATACTATTTACTGAATGACTACAGTTGGAATTTGATGGGTAAATGTTGTAGCGTTCCACTACAAAAAGTTACAAGCAATTAATTTAGAAAGTTATTTAAATGTATATGTACAGTAATAGTACAAAAGATAGCTATCTATATTTCACATATGGGTATTTTTATTTAATATCTGACTTTCCTAAAGTATCTAGGAGTATAATAGCTCACTGACTTTTAGTAAAATTGAACTAAAATCTTAGCTCATTGTTCTCTGCCGTTTCAGCAGACTAATCCCTGTTCATCATTTAGATTTCCACTGGAAGCTCTTCTTTATACTTCCTGTCAGTATGATGCTTCTACCATGGAATACTGATCTGTAACTTCCTAGAAGAGCCTCATGAAAAGATGCTCTTTCTCCCAGCTTCCCTGGGCTCTGTGGCAGCAGACACTGTAAGATACTTAGCCCATTACGACTCATCCTGTAGACTTTAGTGATTAATTTGTTTTTGTTGTTGGTTTTTGATTGGTTGGTTGGTGTTTGTTTGTTTTGAGGATTTATTTGTTTGTTCGTTTGAGACACGGTCTCTCTAGGGTAGCTCTAGCTGTCCTGGAACCTTTTCGAAGAATGTAGACCAGGCTGGCCTCAAACTCATAAGTGTCTCCCAAGTGCTAAAATTAAAGGCATGTGCCACCACCACCTGGTTTTGATATGTAGTTTGAAAAAATAATTCCTATAACAGTGTCTAGGGTGGCTTTTATGACAGGAAGAAGAAAAAAAGACTTCACCAAAAAAGAAAAAAAAATGTTCAAAAGAAAGTGAGTTTAGTGAGCACTGAACCTATAAAATTCATATGTAATTTTAACTTTAGTTTGTTTTAAATATACAGGGGCTAAGAATGTAGCTTAGTTGGTAGACTTTGCCTAGCATGTATGAGTTCCTGGGCTCAGTACACAGCACTACATGTAGACATAGACAAACATACAGACAAATACATGTACACACATACATCACTTCTGCTTTAAACTACCTTACTTATAATCATTCTGTATTACAAATATTCCTAAATTTTGTTTCTCATTAAAATACATAAAAATATTGTTATATGTTAAAATCCACTATACTAACTAACTGCATTAGAAAATGATTCTTACTTTGAATTAAGTCATTCATTCAAATACTAATAAGCCTACAAAACTAAGTAATGAATTTCAAAAATACAAGTATAAAACATATTACTCTGAATTTTATTTCTTGTTAACTTTTATTCCTAATCTTAATTAGCTTTATGTCAGCAAAAAGTGATTTAGCAATCAAGAATATTCACCATAGAAGTATTATTCCACAATTCCCCAACCTTTTAAGAGATATTAGATATTTTTAAGTATTGGTACTGACTAAACTGATATAGATATTAACAGTAAATATTCAACCTACAGCTTACAACAAAAATTAGTCTATTTTACTGTATCAAATAGATTTCTACAAAGCAAAATAGGCAACAATGATTTTTCCTAAAATAGCTCAGAAAACATTTTTAAACAACACTGGTAAAAATCATATAGCAAGCATGTAACACCAGAGAAAAACCTAAAGCACAATACTTACTGACAATAACTTAAAACACAATACATACATACAAATATTAGATGTAAAATTGAAGAATTTTATCAAAATGTACTTCTTTCAAAATATTCTTAGGCTATACTCCTAAAAATGTTTAATAGTAGTTAAAATCATACTTTAATAATGTTACAAATTTAGTTAACAGACTAAATTCAAGTCCTACCTAAAATCAGAATAAACTGCCTTGTAACTCAACTAAATATCCTACTCTAAGTTTAGCAGTAATTGGACTCATCATTTATGTTATATATTAATCATACAAAGGTAAAGACTTTAACATTCTAAAATGAAACACAAATACATGCAGTTTCACAGTTTAAAAAAATCTTAGGTTACTGAAATCTTCGGACAAGAAAATGTTATGAAACAATTAAAAATTAAGCTGATAGTAGAGAATTTTGTTACCTTTGAAAAACATTAGTCACATTATTTTTTATATATGAAAGGTATCCAAGTTAACTCACATGACAGCAATATTTATAATATTGCTGAATCAGAGTTATTTTGCAATCTGAAATTTTACTGGCTTGATGTCTACCACCTCTTCAAATGCTATAAATAAATAATTCAATGTAGAAATTAAAACTTCAATCAACCAGCATACTGTCAAGCCTACGTAAAGGTAAGATCATGTCACAAACACTAATTGCTAAATGCTAACTTTAAATTAAATGTAAACAATAAAGTTGAGTTACAATGGAAATGTGATATAACATAATGGTTTTTCTAATGCAAATGTATGTACTTTCTAATACTTGAAGTAATAGTTTTGTATAACAACTCAAAAGTCACATTAAAAGAAGAAAAAAATAGCAAAATTTGTTTTAGATCAAAGAGAAAATCAGTGACAAAGTTTCTATCTTCATAAAGCTAATCACAGGATTTTGAAGGCTCAGATTGACTTTAAAATAGCTTCTTATGGAGTAAACAGGGTGATTCCAAGTAAAACTGAATGACCCTATGTAATTACAATGTTAACAACATTTTATTTGACACATTTTTAGTTTTAATATACACTGTAAATGCTTAAACTTTTATGTTACCAGAGACAAAATTAAATACTAGAACCTTTAGCATCTTCTAAAGAGCTTGATTATTAGAGACATTCTAGTTTAATAAAAACATGCTTGTGGTTATATCATTGACAATAAACTGATGTTGTAATAATGTCATATTATATAAAAAGACATTATATAAAAATCAATAGCATTTTAATTAACGGAGGTGAAACCAGGACTAGTTTTCTTCCTTTACAGATTTCTAAAATTTTTAGTCTGCCAAGACATATTTTTTAACCTTCATATGTAGTTCAGAATATTGTAATTTAAATGTTTTTGAAAAATTTGACCACTACTATATAAAGAGATTACCTGAAAAACAAAAAAGTAGCACTGTAGCTCTGACGTTGACAAATAAAAAGCAACTGATTGGAAATATCTGAACAATCTGAAATGTGTCTGCCATCATTGGAACTAGCCATCCACCACCAGGTCTTTTTTCTATATAATTAAGCTTTTGTTCAAACATGGAAAAAAAAAAAAACCTAGAAGCTGAATGCTTGAAAATGAGCCACACGCCCTTTGTTCTGGTCTGTCACCTCTGACCCTTAATCTGATGATCCTGCATATCAATCCATTCTATTTTTAGAAAATAATGTCAACGTTCTACGCTTAAAATAGTACTTTTCTTACTGCAATGGTGAATGTGTTCATTACACAATCCTCTTCAGGTAATTTTGACAGTTTCACATCCATCCTCCTGCCTCACAATGTAGAACTCACTGTGAACACTTAAGCCCTGATGTCTGTCCTGCCTCTAACAACATAAATTTCCCCAAAGTGCTAGATCAAGACAATCTCAAAATTTATATTCTTTTAGAAATTGTCCATATTGTTATTTCTAAACAGAATTTATTTCACATGTAGTTTATAATTTGGTATTTGATAACCACACATTTTGATACAGATTTTCATAATGTCAAAACATAAACCTCGATCAAAACTTAACAAATAAAAACTGACATACAGCCTTGCATTAGCATCAACTAAAATCACAGTTTTGGGGTTAAATTCATTGGCTGAATCCTGTCGCCAAGAAGTGACAACTTTCAAAAAATGAGAAAATCTCTAGCACTGATTCTATTTATTTTATACTATTATTCAAAACCAATGCAGAACAGTAAATTAATACACTTTGGGAATAAATTTTCTTTATCATAGCTTCTGAATGATTTAGTACAACTGGGTAAAAATTAATTAAATGAAAATATATAACACAAATATACAAATTTCTCCTTGAACCTCCACACAATTTCTGTGTACAGTTTTCAGGTAGATTGAATGGGGACCAATATGGCTGTCTGGTTTCAGCACTGTGGTCAGCGACTTCACAGCCTCATCCTGTCAGAGATCCAGCATAATACCATTAAGCATATGCATGTTAAGTTTTCAAACCAATACAATCCTATAAATCATATTTCTAGATATGTATGAGTAGATCAATTTTATGTATCTGGATATAAAGAATTCCCATTGTTCTGCTTGGCAAGCAAGAAATTCTTGCTTAACTTGTAATTCATCAGAAACAGTGATTGTTTATAAAGAAAATACATTACCTTTAAAAGGCAAGAAAAGCAAGTATTTGTTCTAAAGCATTTAAATACAACATCTTTAACCATTTGGCAATTTTAAAACAAAAGAAAATTCTAAAATAGATCAAATAACTCGTTACCTACTGAAATACTTTAATGTTCCTTTCATGATAAGGAGCTTTAATTACTTCTAAGTTGACTCATCTCCATATTCCTATTTTTATCTTAATCAACTATGAGCTAAGATGTATATAAATCATCTCCTGATCAGAGCTTGGGAAAATGTGGTATGACTTCAACTATTTTAAAGGTCCCAGTCCCTGCACCACAGAATGCCATGTACAGACCTTTCACTTAGGAGCATGTGTTCTCTTCTATTAATGAATTGTAAAGTGTCACAGTGACAAGATCAGATACCAATCATTATTAAAGTTTCCAACAGGTAAGACCCACCGAACTCTTCTTTCACCAGAGTCAATAGAAAACCAATACCTTCTTCTATCCACTGCTTTACTCAGAGTTTGCTGGGGTTGGGAAGTTACGAGTGCAATGCCCTTTAAAATAACAGTCATCCTGAAAGCTAAGCCTGAGTGTTTCAGATCTCAGTGTGCTTCATGGCCAAAGACCCTGGCCCAGGACATTCTGTATTTACCTCAAGTTTAATTTCACAACTAACTTTTCATTCTTTCTCAAAGAAGTCTGGTCACAGAACATATACAAAAGTACACTCTTATTATTTGAAAACGATAAGTGGTCATATAATCAACAGATCATTGGTCCCAAATCTATTACTAAGATTCATAAACAGTTCATTCATATTAGCAATCTGCACTAAATATATTAAATTCCTTAAACACTGAAGCATCTTATTATCAAGAACAAATCAGCTGATCCTACTTGTAAATTAGGAAAGTCTAAAATTCCTCACTCAATGGAATCTTCTTCCTTCTTTTGTTAAAAGTCTGTGGCAGTTTAATTCCTCAAGATCTTTAAGAAACCAGGCACATTAGACTTCAGTAGTTCATACCCATAAAAGGTAAATATTAATACTTAATAAAAGTAAATATTTCTCAGAACTCTCAAGATGAACTAGGAACATATTACTAATTTAAATGGAAATTTTATATCATTCTTTTGAAATGAATTAACTTACAGACTAATTCAGTTCTATCAAATCTTCTCAAATACTCAGGAGGAAGATGTCATCTCACAAATTTAACATTTACTGAAATTACAAAATTGACACATTTGCAAGGACTCGATTTTAATTGCTAAAGGTTTCCTTTAAAGATCTGATAAAATTGTGACATTTTATAATTTATTGTTAGACTTTAAAATTTGTTTTAAAAGGCCATTTTTTTCATTAGTGTTCAGCTAAATGTTAAACACACAAAAATAAAACATGACAATTTCCTGAAAGGTGAGGAAAAAAATTATTTTTAGTTTTCCAGCAATATTGTAAAATGTTTTAAATCATTATAATACTAGATGTCATTGTCACCTGACTACTACAATATTTTTTGACAAAAACAGAAAATCCCTACAATAATAGAACACGATGTATTTTCTCTTGCGTTTACAATTCTAAGCATAAAAATCTTTACGGGAGAAATTACGTCTGTGAACAGCAGCCTTAAAACCCACATATAAAAACAAATCCATAGAAAGGACCTCAAGGAAACACTGGCACGTAAGATTTCATCCTGTTACGTGAAACAATCCAAAATGGCGGACTTACTATTACTTACATCTGAGATATTTGCCAATAAAGGAACTAAATACATATTGCAAGATGTTGCTCGGAAACCCTTAATATTTATCAACGTTCAATTTAAAAAAAAAAAAAAGTTTTCAGAGTACAAATCCTCATCAAGAACCCGCATCCAGTTCTCGCAGTTAATGCTGCTGCATTTCTTCCCCGGTTTTATCCTTTCTCAAACACCACCGACATCTGTTTTCCTCGGATCTCTCCATATCCTGAATTCTAAGTCACAAACTGATGCCACCGGGACAGCAGGAGCGGGAAGGCTCCCGGACGCCCGCGGGTACAAAGCGGCCGGGTGTGCGGCGAGCGCGGAGGGCAGGTACGCTCGCCCCCTGGTGGGAGCCCGCAACCCAGGCGCCCGCACCGCGGGGCGAGCCGCCGAGACCCCCCGCCGCCCGCGCCGCCCGCGCCGAGCCCGCCCGAGCCGCGCAGGGCGAGCCCGGGCGGCCGCGCTGACCGCACCGCGCCCACCCGCGCGCCGAGCGGGGACCCCAAGGTGTGAACCCGGAAGTACAAGCACGGTCCGCGCCTGGGGCGAGAGAGCGGGAGGACGGCGGAGGGCTGCGGCGCTCTGTCCCGCACCGCAACTTGTCGCAGGACCTGTCACACCCGCCGCGCCGCCCGTCCGCCCTCCCTCCTCCCTCCCCACGCTGGCGCCTCGGCGCTCGGCTCAGCTCCCAGCTCAGCGCTCGACGTTGCTCACGTGCGACACCCGCACCCGCGCGCACCCCGGTCCGCGCCCGCGCGGCCGGCTGCTTACCTCCGCGGCCTCATGGTCGTGCCGCCCGGCGTGCTGGCGGTGGGGAGAGAGCGGAGCGGCGGCGTCCGCGAGCCTGTCACTTCCTGACGGAGCTCGGCCGCGAGGCCCGGCACATCGCAAGCCGGAGGGCTGTGCACGCGGAGTGCCAGGGGGGCCGGGCGGCGTGGGGGCCCGAGCCGCTCGCCCCGAGCCCTGCGTCAGGCGGAGGCTCGCGCACACCTGCCCACCGCCGCTCCGAGCCGCGTCATTGGCTGCCCGCGCCGAGCGCGCGAGATTGAACCTTCCATTCATTCCTAGGGCCCGGCGTGCTCGCGCCGCCGCGACGGGACTCCGGCCCCGCGCGCGCGCCCTCGCCCCATCCCATCCTCCGACCCGCTCAGGCGCGTCCCCGAGGGCCTGGGGCGCGCACGGCCGGCGGCTCCGCGGTTCTTCCTGAGGCTTCCAGGGCCGCGGCCTTTCTCTCCGCGTCCTGTCGCGCGCCCGGTGAGTCGCCCGGAGCACGCGCGATGGCGGCGGTTGGCGCGCTCTCCCGCTCGGCCCCGAACTTGGTGCACCGGGAATAAGGATGTGCGTTGACTGCAGCCGGGCGCCTCGGATCGGCTGCGCAGGGGCGGTAGCGAGCTTACCTAACTGTGCAGTTTGGGGCAGAAAGGAGAAAGTGCATCTGAGTCCAATGGGCTGCATCCACCATGTCACAACTTCGAGGAACCTGGCATCCGCTGTGCCTAGTAAAATGTATATTCGACCCCAAATTCGGTTAGACTTAATAATTGTTCCATAACAAGCCGTGACGTCGGCGACCAGAAACGAAGCTGTGGGTGTAGTCCGGGTAATGCTTCCCACATTACTGCTGTCACTCCTGCTTTATTTTTGGTATTTTGTAGTTCCCTGTTGTCAACAAGTCCTCACTCCACTCTCACGGTGATAGCCAGCCGCAAAAAAACATACACGATTGGTTGGAATTAAGGAAAAAAAAAAAAAAGGAGAGATTTAATATTTCACAAAACCAGTTTTGTAAAAAAAAACTAAAATTACAGGATATAGAAGCAAACTAAAATTGTGAAACTTTGAAAATGACAACAAAGGCTGGCTAGCTGCATGACACTCTCACTTAAATCACCACAGCATTGCTATGTAAAGATGGCGATAGTCTTTGAATGTCTGGATTAGGATTCAGAGCTTAGTTCAACTACTGCAGCATTTCTGGCTTAAAGGGTGAGATAAATCAGAAAGCTGATCAGAATCTAAATCGTATTGTGATGCCTCTAGGAATTAACCAATTAACTCCTTTGAACTCATAACCAGGATGGCTGTCCACTTCTCCCATGAGTCAGTGGGGTATGTGATTTAGATGAAAAGAAACAAGCTGGGGTAGTCATTCTAATATTTAATAAAATCCACTTTCAACCAAAAGTTACCAAAAAAGATAAAGAGAAAACACTTCATACTTGTCAAAGGAAAAATCTACCAAGATGAATCAGTTCTAAACATCTATGCTCCAAATGCAAGGGCACCCACATTCATAAAAGAAACTTTACTAAAGTTCAAAGCACACACTGCACCTCACACAATAATAGTGGGAGACTTCAACACCCCACTCTCATCAATGGACAGATCATAGAAACAGAAACTAAACAGAGAGACAGTGAAACTAGCAGAAGTTATGTACCAAATGGACTTAACAGATATCTCTAGAACATTTCAACCTAAAACAAAAGAACATACCTTCTACTCAGAACCTCATGGTACAGTCTCCAAAACTGACCATATAATCAGTCACAAAACAGGCCTCAACAGATACAAGAAGATTGAATAATCCCTTGCATCCTATCAGATCGCCATGGACTATAGTCTTCAATAACAACAAAAACAACAGAAAGCCTACATACACATGGAAACTAAACGCTTTACTCAATGATAACTTGGTCAAGGAAGAAAGAAAGAAAAAAGAAAGAAAGAAAGAAAGAAAGAAAGAAAGAAAGAAAGAAAGAAGACTTTTTAGAATTTAATGAAAATGAAGGCACAACATACCTAAACTTATGGGACACAATGAAAGCAGTGCTAAGAGGAAACCTCAGAGCCCCGAGTGCCTCCAAAAAGAAACTGGAGAGAGCATACACTAGCAGCTTGACAGCACACCTGAAAGCTCTAGAACAAAAAGAAGCAAATGCACCCAAGAGGAGTAGATGGCAAGAAATAAACTCAGGGCTGAAATCAACCAAGTAGAAACAAAAAGAACTATACAAAGAATCAACAAAAGCGGAAGCTGGTTATTTGAGGAAATCAACAAGATAGATAAGCCCTGAACCAGACAAACCAAAGGCACAGAGACAGGATCCAAATTAACAAAATCAGACATGAAAAGGGAGATATAACAACAGAAACTGAGGAAATAAAAAAAAAATCATTAGCTCCTACTACAAAAGCCTATACTCAACAAAACTGGAAAATCTGGATGAAATGGACAATTTTCTAGACAGATACCAGGTAACAAAGTTAAATCAGGATCTGGTAAACCATCTAAACAGTCCCATAATACCTAACAAAATAGAAGTAGTCATTAAAAGTCTCCCAACTGAAAAAAGGAAATTGGCCTCTAACTCTCGTAGAGATCCAACTACTTCTGTCTCCTGACTGCTGGGATTAAAGGTATGCACTACACATCTGGCATCCCAACTTTAGAATTGTAATAGGAGTTTATTGGTGAAATTTTCCTGTAATAACTACCTAAATTATTTCCTCATAATTCTATGCTGTTTAATGTAATTAAATTACATTCTTCTTTTTTTAATGTATTTATTTTTATTTGTGTGAGCCACATGTGTGGGGGTGCCAAAAATGGCATCAGATCTCCTGCAACTAGAATTATAATCAATCTGAGTCGCCTCGGGTGGGTGCTGGAAACTGCATTTGGTCTTCTGAAAGAGCAATAAGCTCTTAACTCTAATTGGCCAGTTTCTCAGATGTGGGGAAATTTTTCTGTCAATCGAAACAAGAGATGCCCAGATTGAATATGGCAAGTTATAACTCTATTCCTGATGGGGAAGTAGACTTTAATAGCTTAGAGGATAGATCTCTGCCAAACTCTGGTGCATTAAAGGTTTATTAGAAATATAAAAGTTGTGTATCTTTTATCTGGGAACTGAGTGATCAAAGGTAGGATAGAAACACCCGACTGAAATTAATAATTACTACAAGAAGGTGTATTAGTGTATATGAGAACATGACTAGGAAAGTGTGTGTGTGTGTGTGTGTGTGTGTGTATGTGTGTGTGTGTGTACCTATCTATACATGTGTGTGTGCACCTATACATTTTGTGTGTGTGTGTGTGTGTGTGTGTGTGTGTGTGTGTGTGTGTGTGTTTGAAGTCACTCTTTCTATAAAAGAGTACCTAAATTAGATTCACTTTAGTTCTACAGGAAGGTTGTTTTAGGGAGAATAAATGTTCAAGCAGTACGTATCTCTGGGTACTGCTCTTACTTTCTGTCTTCTCTCCCAATAATAATAAGTAGGTATACAGGTAACATCACAGCAGCTTCTTTGCCCTGTCCACTTTGCTGAGAACTCACCTTCCTGAAGAGATTCACTGTATCACATAGAGCCATGATTAATTGTATGAATTAATTCTGGAGACCTAATCAATGGGAAATAATAATATGGTCCCAGAATTTTTTGTTGACTAGTTGGAATGCAGGTGTCCAGGCTGTACTGCCGATCCTCATTGACTCTCTCAATTGGGATCTTCAAAACACAAGAGCTCGGGGATACCTCTGTAACTTCCTGTTCCACTTGATGGCCTCAGATTAGAGAACTTAGGGGTTTTCCTCAAAGTTATGAGAGTATTGTGACTGTGGGAGTTGTTTATTTTTTCTCCTTTTATTGCTTGAGAATTTCATACATACACATAATGTGTTCTGCCTAAATCCATCCCCATTTCCCCTCCTGCAACTGCTCCCCATCCCCTCCAACACTTCTGCCTCTCAGTTTCATGTGCTCCATTTTTTTTTCTAAACAAAAGGAATCCACTTAGCACTCTCTGTTATGTGCATGGGTTTAGGACCTAAGTATTTCTTCCAGTAACCTCTGGAGAGATGTTTTAGTGGTCATAAATTCCTTAAATCTGTCTTCATTGTGGAGTTTCCTTTTTTCTGCAAGAGTGACTGGTAGTTTTGTTGAGTTTATAGTCTGTGGTCTTTCAGAACTTGTAGAACTCCTGTCAAGTCCTCACTATTGGTATCTGAATGGTCCTAGCTCTGCTAAGCCTAGGTGCAGCTTTTGAGCCAGGGAGCACACCTTCTGTAGAGTTAAAAGATTGTCACCACCCATCCCCAGAATCCCGTGGAAGGCTTACCAGGCTTTCCAGCTACTCCTTAGGTAGCATGGAGCTCAGAACAATGCAGGACTATCTGGAAAAGGATATATATCCTATTATATCCTTAGGCAAGATATATTGGTGGCAAAAGTGGAGGCATCTACTTGGAGGCCAGTGAAAGATATCACATGGTCTTCAGGTGTGTGTCAGGGGTTGGAGTCGGCTGGGGTAGGGGTAGTATGAAGTTGCAACTGGAGTCAAGCGTTCTCTGTCTCTCTGTCTCTGTCTCTGTCTCTCTTTCTCTCTCTTTTTTTCTTTGTCTCTTGGCTTCTGTCTTGGCTTATTCTTGGCTCTCTTCTTTCTCCTCTCTACCCTTCTCTCTTTCCTCTCATGGTCTGGTTCAGTCTGGGCCCATGTTCAGTCTACCACTTTCTCTCCTTGCTCTGAACTCTTCTAGATGCCTCTGGCTGTACTCTTCTTATCTACAATAAAGACCTCTTCAACTATACCTCAGAATTGTCATGTCCTCATTTTTTTCGTTCAAGAATCTCTACAACTATGAAACAGAATCAGCCACCTTCAGCCACCTAAAATGATACTCAAAGGTTAACAAGATTATTTTGTCCATGCAGAATTTAATAAGGAAAAGAGATGAAAATAACATTTTAAAAACACGAATAAAGCCGGGCAGTGGTGGCACACACCTTTAATCCCAGCACTTGGGAGGCAGAGACAGGCAGATTTCTGAGTTCGAGGCCAGCCTGGTCTACAGAGTGAGTTCCAGGACAGCCAGGACTATACAGAGAAACTCTGTCTCAAAAAACAAACAAACAAAAAAACACAAAAAAACAAAACAAACAAAAAACAACAACAACAACAAAAACCAAATAAGAATGACAACTGCCAATATTCATTAAACATGGCAGTTGCTTCTTACCATAGCATCCTAATGTAGGCATATAAGAATATAATTCTTATATGGAGAAATTCAGACTTGGGTGTGTGAAAGATGAGCATTAAATAACTTGTTCATGAACATGGAGAAAACTGGTATGTCCTCAAGCTAGAATTTATACTCAGAAAAACATTCAAGATATTAGACTCAACTGAGGGAGCTGATTAAGTGTGGTCAGCGCTAATTACCTTTCTTCAAAGGTTGCGCCTTGCCTAGAGTTTGTTTGTGTGTTTGTGTGTGGGTTAGTCATGATGAGCTCAGGAGTCCACAGGGAGGAAGTGGTAACCATGGCGTTTTGTCCTGTTGTTGTCCTGTCTAAAGAGGGGCGCCTTAGTAGCCAAGTTACAAAACAGGGAAGCAATGTCGCCAAGAGAAAGACCTGCCAAAAGCCCAGGTCTTAGAGATTAGTGTGTATCCAAGCATAGCTGGCTAGGGCAACTAGAATGTGCAGATTAATTAGCTTAAGCTAATTAGTTAACAGTCTAAACACTGGAAGTCTAAAGTTGCAAAGTAGTTGAAGCAGCTAAACTAAGACTTTAGGTATCAGAATTGTTCCCAAAGTAGAGTGTACAAATTGAAACCAAAAAATATAATTGTGAACTGGTCCAAGAAGGGCAGGAGGTTTCTATTTTTCCTAGTCATTGTGAAGTGTTCTAATTTACTCTGACAGGAATGTAACTTGGGCTTTTAAAATGATGGTTTTTTTTTTTAAAAAAAAAATCATTTCAAAAAATGTTTTCCATTTTGTATGAATCCCAGTAAACTATTATATTCAGAATTACACAGTTATAATAAAACTTTTTCTCAAAGCTTACAGAGTAGCAGAAGTTCAAAGGATTGTCATGAATGCTGTAAGGTATCCACCAGAGAAGATGACTTGGACATGGGTTTAAACTGGCCAGCAACTATATGGGGTGCTCAGAATCCCAGTGTAGCTCCAAGCCTTTCTCAGGATGAGCTTTTAAATCCAAAAACCATATCATATGTTCACATTCTTCAATTCACAAGAACAGGTACCCAGAAGCAGAACTACAGAAGCTAAACAGCAAAGTTAGTATATTTAGAGACCTTCAAAACTATGCACTTTGATGGCTTAGGTCTCCTTTTTCATTTTGGCAGGTGGTACTGCTACACTCTGAGTTTTATGGCCTGAATGGTACTTCTGTCATGGAGTCAGTTGTGGTAAGATCTGGAGTTGCGTTACAGTGAACGGATTCTAATTTGGAGGCTATCATTCCGGGTCCTGATAGAACGAAGTAGCACTAGCTTATATGAGGAACCATAAGAAATACTGAGTGACCTGGGTAGGCATGATGGTATGCCTGTAATCCAACCACTGCGGAAGTGGAAGGAGGAGGATTACCACAAATATGAGGCCAGGCTGATCTACATTAAAAGCTCCAGACAACCCAGGGCTACATGGTAAGACCCTATCACAAAAACAAAATACACACACACACACACACACACACACACACACACGCAAGCAAGAAACAAATATCTGTTAAATGAGGGGTAGAAACATGTAGAGTAGTCTTGGCATTTTTAAAAAAGTTTATTTTATATATAGGAGTACAGTGTATTCGTCTTCAGACACACAGAAGAGGGCATCAGATCCCATTACAGATGGTTGTGAGCCACCATGTGGTTGCTGGGAATTGAACTCAGAATCTCTGAAACAGCAGTCAGTGCCCCTTAAATGCTGAGCCATCTCATCTCTCCAGTCACTGGTTTTGCTGTTTAAAATACCTAATGAAGAGCTCAAGGCAGCTTACAAAACTGTTCTTGTTGAGTCTTAAGATTTGGTGGATAAAGCTTTGGAACTGACAGCAAGACCTACTATGTGCTGAGTTCCACAGAAACTCATGACATCTTCATCTGTGCCTTCCTTCTTCTTTAGCTTCTTTGGGTCTGTGGAGTGCAGCATGTGTATCCTGTATTTTATAGCTGGTATCCACTTCTCAGTGAATACATACTATGCATGTCCTTTTGGGCTGGGTTACTTCACTCAGAATGATATTCTCAGGGTCCATCCATTTACCTGAAAGATTCATAATGTCTTTGTTTTTAAATAACTGAATAATATTCTATTGTGTAGATGTATCACCTTTTCTTTATCCGTTCTTCAATTGAGGGACATCTAGGTTGTTTCCAGTTTCTGGTTATTACAAATAAAGCTGCTATGAACATAGTTGAGCATGTGTATTTCTGGAATGGTAAAGCATCTTTTGGGGTATATACTGAGGAGTGGAATAGCTGAGTCTTGAGGTAGAACTATTCCCAGTTTTCTGAGAAACTGCCAAATTGATTTCCAAAATTGTTGTACCAGTTTGCACTCCCACTAGTAATGAAGTAGTGTTTCAAGCAAGGATGCTTGAATTTCACTTACAAGGGGAAATAAAATAGTCATAAGAGGCAGATGGGGGAAGAGAACTGGGTGGGAGAAGGAAAGAGGAGAAAAATGGAGGGGGGGGTTCAGGATCAGATGTGGGGAGGGACAGGAGGGATGGCCAGATGGCTATAAGAATGAATGGAAACCTGCAACTGATGGGGGTGGGAAGGTGTGTGGGGGGGCATCTCCAGAAAGAGACAGAGACCTGGGATAAGGGAGGCATCCAAGAACCAATAGGGGTGTTCTTACCTGTGCTGCACAGCACTGGGGATATGGAACTCAAAGAGGCTACTTCCTGTAGCCAGGCAGGAACCCCAATGGAGTAATACGAACACCCACCCACAAAACTTCCAATCCAAACTTTATCGTGTCTACAAGAAATGCAGGGATGGGAGATGAAGCAGAGACTGAGAAAATGACCAACCAATAACTGGCTCAACTTGAGACCCATATCGTGGGCAAACATCAATTTCTAACACTATTAATGATGCTCTCTTATGCTTGCAGACAGGAGTCTAACATGGCTATTCTCTGAGAGGCTCCACCCATCAGCTGACTCAGACAGATACAGACACCCACAGCCAAACAGCTTGGAGATTTTTCTGGAACAATAGGAGGAAGGATTGCAGCTCCTAAGGAGATAGGAACTCCACAGGAAGACCAACAGAATCAAGTAACCTGGACCCTTGAGGCTCTCAGAGACTGAACCACCAACCAAAGGGCATACGCAGGCTAGACCTAGGCCTCTCCACACATATATAGCAGATGTACAGCTTGGTCCTGAACAACTGAAGCACAAGCTATACCAAAAGCTGTTGCCAGTCTGTGGGATGCTCTTCTAGCTGGGCTGCCTTGTCTGACGGGAGAGGATATGCCTAGCCTCATAAAGATTTGCTGTGCCACGGTGGGAGAATATGAAGGGGAGGGACATCCACCGGCTCAGAAGAGGAGAAGGGAAGGGGGATGGGGGAAGGATTGTAGGAGGGGTGACCAGAAGAGTGGAAGCGAGGGGGATGTAAAGTGAATAAGTAAAAGTTAAAAGAAGAAGAAGGGGAAGGGGAAGGGGGAGGGGGAGGAGGAGGAGGAGGGGGAGGAAGAGGAGGAGGAAGAGGAAGAGGAAGAGGAAGAGGAAAAAGGAGGAGGAAACAATAACAACTCAGGACAACCGGCTAACTGAAGTTCCTATTAACATATCAAAGGAGGCACTGGCCTCCAGGCTCTCACAGTACTGCAAATGCTGGCTACAGAATCCTGGCTCCTTTCAGCACTTCTCACCCCCAGCCCTAAACTTGTCCAGCTCCTGAGATGCCTTTCCCTCCCTCTAGCTTCTCTTTTCTATGTAACATGGCCATGTGCTCTCCTGGTTATCCACTTCTCTCAGTCTCTCTGTCTCTGTATCTCTCTGTCTCTTCTCTGTCTCTTCCTCTCTTGGTTCCCCTCCCTCTCCTGGCCATGTCCAGTCTACTAGCTGTGTTCAGCCTACCACTCTCTCTTCTCTGGACTGTTTCAGATGCCTCTGGCTGTTCTGTCCCTCATATCTACAACCCAAACCTCCTTAACTAGGACTGGCCATCCTCATTTTCATTTACTACGTTATATCAAAAACCCACCCAACCTCTATAGAAGATGGAGATGGGATTTAATTCGCCGTACAATAAGAGGAGTTCTTAGTTGTCAGCAAGGAAATGGGTTATTTTCTGTAGCTGTTCAAGTGACATAACCTGTATCTTATCTGTCTTCAAGATCAATTCTTCTGCCTGCTAGTCACTGCTCTGATTGAGATAATTCAGTGAGGTATTTGCTGTGGTGCTGTTTGTTTTGGTCTTGTTTAATTTGGTTTAAACTGGTTACTATATTTTCCAGTTTTCTGTTTTTATATTGATTTCCTTTTCCTTCTTCTCTTCTATTCTTTCTCTTTCCTCCCTCCCTCCCTCCCTCCCTCCCTCCCTCCCTCCCTCCCTCCCTATCCTCTATCTATCTATCCAGCTATCCATCCATCTGTCTATCCATCCATCTAACCATCCATTTATCCATCCATCACCCATACATCTATCCATCATCCATCCATCCATCATCCATCTGTCTATCCGTCTATCTATCTATCTATCTATCTATCTATCTATCTATCTATCTATCT
>JANHMN010000019.1:22028523-22049132 GCA_030674055.1 Rhabdomys pumilio
CTATCTATCTATCTATCTATCTATCTATCTATCTATCTATCTATCTACCTGAGTCTCACTATATAGCCATGACTGGCCAGAAATCATTATGCAGATCAGGCTGGGCTCTAACTCATAGAGATCTGCTAACCTCTGCCTCTGCATGCTGGGATTTACACTTGTAAACCATCATCCATTGATTCTTAAACTTATATTTCCCCTCTCTCTCTCCTTCCTCACAGAAATCTGCCTGTCTCTGCCTCCGGAGTACTGGGATCAAGAGATGTATGCCACTGCCACCTGGCTGAAACTTCTATTTCTTTGCTGTCTTTTTTCCCCCTGCTGTCTTTGCATTCATTTCAAGTAAATTCATAATTGCTTGTTGACTTATTTTTTATCATGATGGCTGCCCTAAACTCATATCTGACAATTTCAACGCCTGATTTATCTCAGTACTGATGTCATTTAATTGCTTGGTTCATCTAAGTTGCAGTTTTCCTGATACTTATTTTTAAATTTAAAAAAAGAAAAATCTTTGTGTGTGTAGATGTTTTGCCTGAGAGAGAGAGAGAGAGAGAGAGAGAGAGAGAGAGAGAGAGAGAGAGAGCCTTATGTGTACCTGGTGCCTGTGAAGGACAGAAAAGGGGCATCAGATTCCCTGGAACTAGAGCTATAAACCATTGTGGGCTGCCACATCAATGCCAGGAATCGAACCTGAGACCTCAGGAGAGCAGTTCTAAACCACAGAGTCAACTCTCCAGCTCTTTCCTACCATTTGTGACAGGAAGATTCTTTTCCCTTGCCTCAGTTTACCCCTTTCCTCCCCTGTCCTCTGGATTAAACACAAGGTTTCAGAGACTTTGCTCTTGTACTGAGTTATAGCCACAGCCTGTGGAAAGAATGTAGGACATTTTCTAGTAGACAAAGGTTCAGGAGAAGTGAAAGGTGAGCTGCCTCTGTGGGTCGGCAGGCCTTATGATGCCTGAGCATTGTGCTTCCCTTCCTCTTTCCTACCCCTCAACAGTTTGCCTCTCCCACTTTATCTTCAGGGTCCCCAGGGTTTATAGTTGTCTCTAGCAGAAGCAAGGGGAGATGAGACTGGGCCATTCTGTTTGGGGAGGAACCATACTAAACAAGTATGGAGATTCTCTAGAGGCCCTTGAGGGATTTGAAATATTGGTTGTACATATGTACAAAACAAATGTAACATTAGCTGGGCATAGTGAGATACTTCTCTAATTCCAGCACATGAAAGTCTGAGGCAGAATATTAGTAGTTGGAGGTCAGCAGAACCTCATCTTAAAACAGTACAAACATCCTCCAGTGATCCGTTCCATGTGTTTTAGAAAATTATTGGACAATTTCATACATGTATGTAATGAATTTTGATCATTTTCATTCATATCATCTTTTCTGAAAGAAGAAAATTAATGAAACATTTAAGAACCATTTTTCCTTTTGACATCAAAGGAAACAATTGAATTATACAGGATCAGATCAGTAGTACATAGTAGATGCGTTTAAGCAGAATTTAGCTCTTTTAATTATGGCGAGGAAGCAGAATATACATGCTGTAACTGCTGAAGGAGAGTCTTGATGCTAATGTTAACCATTCCATTTAATAGTCTAAGAAAAGTCTCAGGACATTCAAACAAAAGTTGAGGGAGTTTAAAAAGGCTGAGGGCAAGGGAAAGGAATATTAATTCTTCCTTTGTTTGCACAGATATCACAACTCCATGGTATTACTGCTTTTTATTAAAAATCAGAATAAAAGTCATTTTCTTACTCTAAACCCAAGTTCAAGTGGTAGAAGAAACTGAGGCTATTTAGCCTCAGGATATTAACGACCCTCAGATATGGGCAACATAGCTACCTATGAAAGTAGTGGATTTGCCGGGCGGTGGTGACACACGCCTTTAATCCCAGCACTTGGGAGGCAGAGGCAGGCAGATTTCTGAGTTCGAAGCCAGCCTGGTCTACAGAGTGAGTTCCAGGACAGCCAGGACTACACACAGAAACCCTGTCTCAAAAAACAAAAACAAAAAACAAAAAACAAAAAAAAAAAAAACAAAAAAAAAGAAAGAAAGAAAGAAGTAGATTAACAAATTACGTCATTTCTTTGACATGCTGATGAAAATGAGGCCAAGTGTACATTCCTGCTGCAACACAGACAGCTTCCTAACAGCGCATCAAGTAGCTAATTAGACTTATAGTCCTCGAAGCCTCATGCTCACAATCCCACCCAGTAGAAATCCTTCAGCGCAGTTACTACTCTCCAGAGATACTAGAGGGACACTTGTGTTTGAGAGAAAAGATTATAATTTACACATGCTGTCATTGATTTTTATTTGTTTTGCTGAAAGCGCCTCAATATAAAGTAGTATAGAAGCTAGTAATCCCACAGCTTAAATCTAGAAGGAAAGCCTGGGCATCTGCATCTCAGGATACCTGAGTAACTGAAGCAAGGGTTTACTTGAGCCCAGCCTAGTCAGTAGCAAGTGCTATCTCAAGAAAGTAATTAAAAATAACGAGAGCTGGGGGATTTAGTTGTTGAGGTCTGTCCCCCTAGCATGGCTGTAGCCATTTTATTCTATGCCCACCAGCTATTTCATAGTGTTTCTGTGACATGCCTGTCAGCCATTGACACAAAAAAATAACTTGACTCCGAGCAGGGTCATATACTGTTATGTTTTGTACGTTATAAGGTTTGTTAATCTTAGGAGATTCCACAACTATAAGATTCATATAGGACCCATCAAATTGAAGGTCAGTATAAACTGTTACGTCTAAAATGTCTTGAGTCGGGACTAACCATTAGGCAGCACTTCCAGCACCCGAGTGTGAACTCATTGTGGTTTTTGCTGTTGTAGCCTTTATAAATTGGCCTTGAGAAATGTCCAGCATACAGCTTTGAGCTCTCGAGCCTGAGCTGCTGCCCTGGTTGATCAGTATTTAGGTGTGTGTTTAACAAACCATCCCTGTCTGACTGAGATTGGGGTCTGTGGTTTGTGGGGCGACTCCTGGACCCCAGCAGTACTCAGGGGTGGAGCTCCTGTGCAGTGCATGCAGCCTCCTACATCCAGTGCACAACACAGCAAAGACATCTATTTAAATGAAGAAGCTCCAGCATGATAACCCATACGATGAAGAAAGTACAGAAAGCTCACATGGTCGTCCTTTTGAGAAGAGGAATGCCTGGCTTTGGCGGTGTGAAGAATATTTCAAATCATAGATTCCGCATCTACTTATTTGGCTTTTCAGATAAGGCACTGGCTGTGAAGAACCCTCATGTAGAGAATTCTGTCCTTGATCTGTTGACAAAGTGCCAGTTTGTAGATGGACCTCTTACAAAAATGGTCATTTAAAAACAACAACAAAAACCCAAGTTTTATTTTTTGCTTAAAATGAGATCTTAATTATTCTTTCTTTCTTTTTTACATGTGTTCAGTCTATGTGTTTGTGTGATATGTGGGTGAAGTGCCACACGTGAGGGGGTGAGAGGTCAACACGTATGAGTTGGTTATCTGCATCATGCTAGTTCCAGGAATCAGACTCAAGTTGTCAGGCTTGGTGACTAGTGTCACTACCCACTAAGCCATGTTGCCAGCCCAATAATGTCATCTGTATTACAGAAGTTGTTGCCAAGAGTGGTGGCACACACCTTTATTTATTATTCTTATTTCTTCTTATTATTATCATTATTATTTTTTTTCGAGCCGGGATTTCTCTGTATAGCCTTGGCTGACCCTGTGTCAACAAACAAAACAACAAAAATTGTCACTGAACTGGGTTTACTCTATTGCTGCCTAAATATTTCATCTATTTCAAGTCATGTTTGCTCTCTGGTCTTTTAAAAAAAACATACACCATAATCTTGATTTAAACCTTGATAAAAGATTAAAGCAACATAAGGATATTGTGGAAATTATAATTCATAAATGCTGACATCTAGTGGCTGCTGTTAGTTGTTGATCCAGATAGTCTTCATCTGGCTGCATCATAACACGTGGATTAAAAAATTCACAGGGAACTAAGCAAGAGTAGAGACACACTGCTTTAATCCTTGCAGAGGCTGGCTGATCTCAGGAATATGAGTACAGCCTGCACTACATAGTGAGTACCAGGTTAGCCAGGGCTACATGGTCAGACACTGTCAACAACAACAAACTTATATTTGTGTGTGTGTGTGTGTGTGTGTGTGAGCGTGCACGTGCATGTTTATCTAATACTCCCCTACTTTAGGCATCTGATAAAATTGTGTCTCTCTTATCTTTGGGAAAGTAAATGGTATTTCTAAATTTAGCTCATATTATTATTTCTCCATATGAAATCCTATACATCTCAAGTAATTATTAGGGAAAATAATTTTGAAAGCTTGAAATAAACCAAAATTTTCTTTTTCTTCTTTTCTGTGCTATTGGGATTTAAACCCAGATCCTTCCATGTTCTAGACAGGCACACTGCCGCTGAACTGCACATGCATCCCCAAATGTTCACTTGTTTTCCCTTGTGTATGTTCCACTTACAAGTCCATCACACCATCCTGAAATATACAATTGGATTTCAGTAGAAGCATAGAAAAAGGCGAGAATTCCCAGGAGACAGATATTTTAACGCTGAAACAAGAATTTTTGTTTTTGAGATAGGGAAGGCCTTTTATATCTCAGGCTGTCCTTCAACCATTCTAGAGGTAAGGATAGCCTTGAACGTTTTTATGCAATACCATGTGATTTTTATCACTTCTGCTCTGTAGTACAGCTTGAGATCAGGGATGATGATATCTCTAGCAGTTTGTTTATTCTTCAGGATTGTTTTAACTGTTTTTGTTTGTTGTTTGCTTTTCCATATAAAGTTGGGACCTGTCTTTTCAAAGTCTGTGAAGAATTCTGCTGAAAGTTTGATGAAAGTTTACTTTGAACTCGCTGACAGCTTTTTGTAAGATGGCCATGTTTACTATGTCATCCTCCCAATCCATGAGCATGGGAGATACTTCCATATTCTGATGTCTGGGGGAAGAAGGTCTGTCAACTTGAACTTCTTATTTTCTTCTTTCTTCCTAGCAAGTACTTGAGATTACAGGCCCCTGTTACCATTCCTGGTTTATTCTGTACTAGAAGTAAAAGATGGGGTTTTGTGCATGCATGGAAACACTTTGCCGACTGAGCCACATACCCCCTAACTAAACCATACTGGATCTAAAGTTTTTCTTTACTGTCTGTATAAAGACAGACAGCATCACTGGATAGTGACATCGCTGGACAGTAATACTTAAATTTGTTGGGAGTTCCCGGAAGTCCCATTTGGGTGACTATAACATTGAAAATGAAAACTCACTTCTCTGGCATGTGCTGTTCTCAGACTAGACCTAGCAACAAGGAAAGAATTCTTGTGATTCTCATCATTAAACAATTTTCAAGTAAGAAAAATAAGTGTGTCGCAGGACAATTATAATTCAGTGTGACAGAACACACTTTCATAAAGGATTAAGAAGAAAAGTAGACTATTAGAGTGATAAAAAATCTCTGCATAGGGACAATCTCTATTCTAAAATTTTAGGATTATTTGAATTGAGTTGTCAAAAGAGAGTTAGTTAAGACATTCACATACATATCCATTGTCCTTTTAATAAATATTTATAAAGCACACACCATCTATGGGTAGAAGTTCAGGGTTGTAAAGTCTGGAAGTACAAGTGGTATTTTTTTTAATAAAATGTTATTTATTTATTTATTTATTTAGGTAAAAACTACAGAAGCTGGATGATATGGGGCATACCTGTACTCTCAGCACTTGGGAGGTAGATGCAGGAGGATCAGCAGAAATTCGAGGCCAGCCTGGGATGCACATTAAGTTTGAGGCCTGCCTGAGCTGCACGAGACCCTGTTTTAAAAACTTTTGAAAGAAATTAATAATGTGGGAAGTAGCTCAGTGGGTAGCGAGCACCCAGGAAGCCCCGGGCTCAATCCTCCCCACTGTATAAAACAAGCGTGGCAGTGTGCAGCTGTACTTTCAGGGATTTGAAGACAGGGCAGAAGGACCAGAAAGTACTCTTGACAAAATAGTGAATGCAAGGCCTACCCATCCTAGAACAGATGAAACTCTGACTCAAAAAAAGAGAAAGTAAAGAAAGGAGACAGATGGATTTGATGTGCAGCCATAGAAACTGCTTGCTACAAATGTCAAAGAGCCTGAAGTTTATTTTATTTTTTAATGATAAAAACTTTGGATAGAACTAATCCATATATCTATCAATGAAGGGGTAAGTAAATTTAAATTAATATGCAGTGACAAAAGGAGGATGAGCACCTGTCTGAAAATAAATGATAATGATGTTTAATTTTGATTGTCAGCCTGAGAGATTCTAAGATTATCTGGGAGATAATCTTAGACTCTGGACAGAGAGTTTTCAGGTCGGGCTAATTGAGAAGACACACCATAAATATAGATGGCACCATTCCATGGGCTGGAGTCCTAGATAGAATGAAAAACAGAAGAAGCTGAGCTGAGCACCGGCAGTCATCTCCCCCTGCTTCCTGTTGTCACAATATGACCAGGTTATCTGAGCTATACAAATTACTCCTCTGTCTTAGTTAGGGTTTCCATTGCTGTGAAGAGACACCATTGTGGGATTAGCTTTTTCAAAACTTACTTTAATAAAGGTTCTCAAATGCTTTGGTCCCCATTTCTAGCCCACCATCCAAAGGTAGAGGAGAAAAGATAGTAAATAGGACAAGGGGATGCGGACCTATTTAAAAGTAGTTCTTTGGGGGCAATTCGAATCTCTGTCAGAATACCAGCCGTCTGTTCTGTAGTAGTCACGAAGCACAAATCAGCAATGGTGGCACAGTCCAGCAGAAACTGCAAGCCTCCACCGAACTGGCAACAAGAACCAGCTGCAATGCCAGAAGTTCTCTGCCGTGTCTCTTTCAACAAAGTGAAGGGCGGCAAAGACATGAGACCAATGAAGAGTTGCACAGCTAGTTATGCAAGTGCTCTGTCAAGGTCTGTTGGGTCAAACTTAACACTCTCTCCAAACATCACATGTTTTCTCATTGGTCTTGCCTCGGCAAAACATCATGTGAGAGTCTGCATCACATGACACAGTCAGAAATTTCTACTTCACACGATGACCAAGGCAACTCTTATAAAGGCAAACACTTCATTGGGGTTTGTTTACAATCCGTTATCATCATAGCAGGAAGCATGGCATCATGCAGGTAGGCATGATGTTGAAGAGGGAGCTGAGAATATCACATCTTGATCCAAAAGCAGCCAGAGGAAGACTGTCTTCAGGCATCTACAAGAAGGGTCTCAAAGGCCACCCTCAAAGTGACACAGTTCCTCCAACAAAGCCACGCCTACTCCAACAAGGCCACAATTCCTAGTGTCATTCTCTGGGCCTAGTACATTCAAACCACCACGTGCTCCCTCTGTGTCTTACCCATCTTGTGGGATTGTACCCTCAAACTATGATCCAAAATAAAGCCTTTCATTCTTTAATAGCCTTTGTCAGGTATTTTGCCCCAGCAACAAGCAACATAACTAATTCAAAAAAAGATGGGGAAGAGTTACAAATGGCATAAAGAAACTAGTGTGGAGTATGGTTAAGTTCACTGCTTGATTTGTGTGATGTGCTCATGGAGGAGTAGTTGCACAGCTATTTGCCATGTTGGATGCCTTAGACACAAGCTATTTATTATATCTCAGTGATATCCCAATTAAGCAACACATTCTGGTCATAATCTTTTGATTCAGATACATGTTTCTCTCTTTCCCTCCCTCCCTTCTTCTTTCCTTTCCTCTCTCTCTCTCTCTCTCTCTCTCTCTCTCTCTCTCTCTCTCTCTCTGTGTGTGTGTGCGCGCGTGTGTGTGTGTGTGTGTGTGTGTGTGTGTGTGTGTGTGTGTGTGTAGAGGTAGGAGGTAAGGGTGGGGGTGGGAAAGTAAAATAAGTAGAAGAAACAAAGCAAATTAGAAATGGATTTGGACATTTTTAAATGCTTATTTGGACAGAAGCATCATTGTATTTAAACACAGACCCCATGGTGGTTTAAATGTGCTTGGCTCAGGGATTGGCTAAGTGTGGCCTTGTTGGAGGAACTGTGTCACTGTGGGGTGAGCTTTGAGATCCTCTTCCTAGCTGCCTGGGAGTCAGTCTTCTCCTGTTTGCCTTTGGAACAAGATGTAGAGCTCTTAATTCCACAAGCACCATTCCTTCCTGGACACTGCCATGCTTCCCACCATGATGATAATGGATTGAGCCTCTGAACCTGTAAGCCAGCCCCACTGAAATCTGTCCGTTATACTTGCCTTGGTTATGGTGTCTCTTCACAGAAATGGAAACCCTAAGACAGGCACCCTTCTACTTTTCCTATTGTGATTGAAGCAAATCTTTTAAAACTTTTCTCTGACATACTCATTACACGATGAGATGGCCTTGATTACCTTAGAAAATTAAAACAAGCGTTAAACCAGCCATTTCTAGATGACCTGAAACAGTGCCACCAGCTCATTAGAGTAGCATGCCCACCAGTACGTGTGAGCTCTGTTACACCCAACTCCCTGACGCTCTCTATCTGGGAAAAAAGAGCAACTGCTAGGGTAGGAAACACAGAGTGTGGAAAATAACCCTTGAAAATAGTGAGGGCAGCAAGCCCAGCATTTGACTGACAAGACAACCGCAACTCCTCAACTTGACCTCTGCACCTTGTTCTCAAGGATGATAGCCCACTTCCTCGTGTTTTCTTGGGCTCACTTTATGCTCACGTGATCCCATAATCCACTAAAATGTTCATCCAGTAATGGCAGTGATAGGTCCCCTTTTCTTTTCTTGGACAATATCACTGAGACCTGCTCCTGGAATGAGTTTGCATATGGGAGACCATCTACCAATGATGCTTGTCCCACCAAAATTGGAGCCTCGAACCCATCTCAGGATAATGTCCATGCTATCATACTCTTATACAGTGACAGATAGAAGGGAGGTTTGAGAATGGCTCGTGTACCAGCTTGGCTGTTGGGTTGTGGTGTTGAGAGGTGGTAGGAACCATTAATAGTTGGATTATAATTAGAACCCTGGGGATACTACTACCTTCAGAAGGGATTAATACAATTCCATATGACCTGGCTTAGTTCCCTCAAGAGTGGCTCTTTTTTTTCCCAGACAAGGTCTAGTATAGCCACCCTAACATTGAATGCCTGTTCCTTCTTGCCCCATTTCCCACATCATGGATTCTAGGCATGTGCCATCACACTTGGCTAAGAAAAGGAGTTCCTAAAAGGAACAAACTTGGTCCCTAAGTCTCCCTGTATCTCATGTATCCCAGGCTGATCTTGAACTTGCTATGTAGCCCAGGATGAGCCTCCTATCTCCACCTCCTGAGTGATAGGATTGCAGGATTGCACCACAATGGCCAGGGTTGTCTTTGCACCATGCTCTGTCCTGGGTGCTGAGCCTACCCTCAGGCTTTCAGACCCAGTTGTGAAGTTCATTCCCTTGATAGGTATATGGAGGAACAATATTTGCTGTTGCTAGCTGGTAATAACTTCAGACCATGTAGTTGGAAGATTTTAATGTTTTCTACAAGAGTTATTAGGGATATCATAAAAATCTCACCTCACAGGACAGTTTATATTGTCTCTCGAGAAATTATAAGCCTCTAGAAATGCAGTTCTCTGAGATTCATATCTCAATATCTCTTGTAATTCTCTAGAAGCAGAAGATTTGCAAATACATGAATATTTAGAACTCTAAAAGTTTAAATATAGTTGAAATTCTTAAAAGTTTCAGAAATAATTGAATTATTTCATCTAGGCAGGGTTTTTTTTTTAAACGGGACTCAGTTCTAATATTAGACAAATCAGTTTGCTCATCTCTAGCTGACCTATTCATCCATTCAAGTCATTACTGTAATCTGTTTGTAGCTTCCTGTTACGTATGATAACTGGCGTTCATGGAATCCACTTGTAGCTGGTAGTGCTTCCCGCTTGACAATAAGTTTGATTAACCTGAATGTATGCATTTATGAAGAACTTCCTCTGAGAGGATTGAGTGGTTGATTAAATGAAAATGAGCACTCTATATCTTGGTGATGGCAGTCAGGCAAATGTAGAACCCCTTCACTCCAGACTGGACCAACACTCGAGACCCTGACTATATTACTGAGCGTTCCCTGTACGTTATGGAGGTGTAGTCAGATGCAGGGAATGACCACGCCTACCCATCTACTAGGTAATATCACACCACTTCTTTTAAAATTTTAAATTATTTATTGCCATTTCAGCTAAGCTTTTGGTAATTTTAATGTGTTTCCAACCATCAGTCTCTCTTCAGAAGCCTGTTACCCACCAGTGGAGACAATGCTACTTTCTTCTGTCTGCCTCAGTTTCCTTCAAATTGTCCACTTTGGCAACATAGACCTTCCTCATGTCCATCTTGGGCATCCTGTTATTCACATTCTATGCCTCTCACTTGGCCTTGGTTCCCACATCTGTGACAGGAAGGACAGGGATGTTGTAGTTGCCCTGAGTGTCCCGTTTGTATAAGTTGTACACTATCAATGTCTTCTTATCACTTACAGAATCCTTCAGCTGCTCAAGAGAAATGAGAACCACTTCAAATTCCATGTTACTCATCGCTGTCCTAGAGGTTGGGCCCTCTATCTTATATAGGTGATACCTGGGGCAGATCTCCTGATCATAAGGTAGAAAGGCTGATACAGTTTTCAGAGTGTTTTGATTTGATCATGTGCATAATAGGGTTCTTAACCATGACTGGAACACAGTAGGTCCCTTCCATGTTTTTTCTACATATGTGAAAACATTGCTCCACAAAAGTAGGACCTGAAACTGGAGAGGTGGTTCATGGGTAAAGAACATTTCTTACTCTTGCAGAAGGGCCTGGGTTTAACTCCCAGCATCTTCTCCATGGCCTGCATCCATATGTAAGTTCATTTCTATAGACTCTGATATCCTCTTCTAATTGCCTCAGGGACTGTACACACATGGTATACATACATACATGTAGGCAGAATGCTCATTTACATAAAATAAATGAATAAATTGCAAAAGTAGGACCTATTGATAGAGGAACTATTTGAACATATATATTTAATATGCCTTACATATTCATCTTTATATATAAAACCTATTTCCTATACATAAGTGCATATGCACATACATATTTCCCCCACATAGTATAGAAGGAAAGATTTAGTTTCTGGAGTTGTTGTTTAAGAAGTCCACTGAGTGGGGAAAGTCTCAATTTGAAGTTTTTCTGTTCACTCCCATCCATACCACACATGGAATAAACAAGCCATGTGCTTTTTCAAAGGACAAAAGAACTTTACTCATCAACCCAAATACAGTTTGTAAGACCATACAATTCCTTCAAGGGAAAGGTGTACTGTGACTTTAAGAAGTCTGTTGTAGCCCCTGCTTCCAGTGATAAGCTCTCATCCCAACACTTTTTGGATCAAAGAATTCTAATTTTCATCTAAACCATTTCCTTGCAGAAATTGGCAAACAAAGTCTTATGGTCTAATTTTTAGTTCATATCTATTTGTTTTTCTTTTGTTAAAAATGAGAACATTTTTATTATTGTTTGACAATCTCACATTTATGTAACAAGTTTCAGCACCCTCCATTTCCCTATCTTATACCCATTCCTCTCTTGTTAAAACCTTTCTTCCCAACAAGTTCAACTCCTACATATTTCTGCCTTCTTGTTTATGACCACTGAGTTTAGAAGGTTACTTGCTAAAGCAAAGATAACTTATCAGTGGCTATAACATGGAGGAGCTCAATCACACAATAAGGATTATGTTTATCTTTTAAAATTACTGTTAAAAAGTACAACAGTGCTCAGGGTTGTAGTTTGGAGTGTTTGCCTGGCATGTGAGAAGACTTAGATTCAACTCCAGCACCACTGAACAGTAACCAAAACAATAAAGGGCTGATGAGAGGCCTCAGCAGGTTACATCATAACAGCTCTATCTCAGAGGTCTATGGAGAGTCTTATGCTTGTTCCATGACATTTGTATTTATGACAAATGCCAATAATGCTGAAAAATGAAGCTGGCATGTGGTCTCACGTATCTTTGCTAACTTGATGAATTATACTTTATTTTATTAATCTTAAATCTCTGAAAAAGAAGCACCTAATTTTTTTGAGAGAGAGGGTCTTATTATATAGCTCTGCCTGGCCTGGAACTCACTTCATAGACCAAGTGATCTTTCAGCTCACAAAGACCCTCTTGCCTCTGTCTTCAGCTCTCAGGAGCTAGGGTTAAGGGGGCGTACACACCACATCCAGCCAGTGTTGAGAACTATGCACACTGTGCTCTTGCATTGTCTTTTAAAAGTGTTTATTTAGCACACATAAAGGGGATTGTGCAGATTCCCTTCTTGTCCCAGATAAGAGATAATATTCTTCTGTCACCTCGTTAGAGGTAGTGGGACCCAGAAGAATTAAACCAATAAATGAGGTAGACTAAAGTCTCCTGCAACGGCCAACTTTGTTCAGAGCTTCAGACAAGCTATACTCTGAGTGTTAAGAATGAAGTGAAGTTCTCAGAAGTTCATGCTGTGTACAATCTCAGGGAAAAGCAGTTCATGCTACTATATCTGGGAGGAGCATGAAAACACATTCCAAGAACAATTCCTTGTTTTGAAGAAACAGGTTCCAAGATTCCTGACTTGTTTTTCTAGAGTGTTTTCATAAGTACTCAGAATTCTCCTCACATAACTTTTGAGAGATATAAATGAATGAATGAATGAATGAATAAATAAAGAGAAATGTCTAAAATGAGAGTAGAGAAATAACCTTGCCCTCTCTCATCAGTGTTCCCACTATTGGTCTTTTCTTGCTCTTTTCATATTTTTAAATTGCTAATTCTTTTGTTTTATCCCTGTTTATTGTATATAAATGAGTGTATGCCACATGTGTACCAGTGTGGTAGAGGCCAGCAGAGCTGGAAATACAAGTGGTTACGAGCCACCAGACATGGGTGCTAGAAACTGAATTCAAATCTTCTAGAAGAACAATGAGTCTTCTTAACTACTGTGCAGTCTCTTTATTTTCCACCCTCTGCCATTTTAAAAAAATGATTTTTGACATAGGCTGTCACTATAAAACCAAGAACCCGGGCTGGCCTTGAACATGTGAGCCTCCTGATTTACTTCCCAAGTGTTGGATTTGTGGAATTGTGCTACCACACTTGGCTTCATTATTTTGTCTTTATCTCCTCTGGAATAGTGCAAAATGATTTATAGTGAATTAAGATACCTGCTTCTATATGTCAAGACCAAAAGGATCCTGAGGGCTGAAGCCACAAGATGTTTTCAGTAGCACCTGTCCAATCCAGTTTACACATGGAATCCCGGCAAATCTGCCAGATTGTAATTGTCCACAAAGAGTCACAGTCTTAAACCTCAGTCTCATTGTCATGACAATTGTGTGCTTGGGGATTTAAATCAACTTACATTAAATTTAGTCAAAAGGGAGGAAAGCCTTACCGCCTGTGTACTGTGTGGGGATCTGCTTGCCTGTTTCTTCACCTGAAAGTGCTGCTTCTCATCCTCAGCTCTGGATTGCTTTCCCTCCTCTGCTTTAGTCAGACTTGGCTATAATGTCATGTCACTATTCATTTTGTCCTCAGATTTAACTTGCCCTTCCCCTCACAGCCTTTATGTTCTTCTACCTGAGTTCTGTGGGTGCCATATTGGTCTCCACAGCTGACTTTCAAACTGTACCAGCGGTTTGACTCGAGCGAGTCCTTGCTACACACATCACGGATGCCTTCACTTCTGTTAGTACCCAGAGCGAAGATGGTTTAGGAGCTGTGCACCTGCGCGTGTCTCTGTCCGTGGTCCTGAATCAGCATTGCCCCATCATGGGCTGTTGGCAGCTTTTTCTCTGAAATGTTTGCAGTTTTTGCCTCTTATTTCCCCAGTCCAGTTCATGGCCAAGTCTTCCATCCCTGCTGTGCCACACATGGAATGTAAACACTGTCTTAAACCTAGAACAGAAGGCTGTTACTTGGAAGCATTGATGTAGTAGTTAACTCAGCCTGCTGCTGTCTCCACAGTTTAACCACAGCTTGAAAGAAAGCATTGAATGCAGATATGACTTTGAGTTTATTTTCCTCAAACTTTCCTTCTTTAGTTCTTTTGTTTATTAAAATGTTGGATTTTTTTTATGTATGGGTGGTTTGCCTGCACATATGTCTGTTTGTGCACCATATTCATGTCTGTGCCTACAGAGGCCAGAAGAAGGCATCAGATTCCTTGGAAATAGAGTTAGAAATAGATATGACCTGCCATGTGGATGCTGGGAACTGAACCCGGGTCCTTTACAGCCATTTTTCATAACCAATGAGCCATCTTGCCAGCCCTGAGTTAGCAAAATCTACATACTAAAAATTCCTGCAGAAATCAGAACAGGGTGTCCAGCCCCCTAGAATTGGAGTTCCAAACAAATGTTAACCACTGTGTGGGTGCTGGAAACTGAATTCAGGTCCTCTGACAGAGGAGCCAGTGTTTTTAACTACTGAGCTATCTCTCCAGCTTTTGCAGAGAATTTCTAAAACGATTAATTAATTATTTTTTGTTGAGAGCAGACTTTTAACAGAAAGCGGCTAGAAAGCAGCTATCCATGCCTGTAAGGCGCACGTGCTAGCCACGCCTCCAAGGCTTATGTCATATCCACACCCCTACAAGGGGTGTGGCAAAAGTGTATAAATACCCCAGATTTCCCTTCAATAAAAGACTAGACTTGAGACTGGATCAGAACCTCTGTCTTGTCTCCATTCCTAGTGTCTCTTCCCCTTATCTCTCTCCCTCTAGACCCTGACCCAAAGACCAGAGCAAGCCGCAACATTTTTTGTTAAGTCTTTTTTTTTCTCAAGCCAGGTAGAGCGAGCCGGTTGCAACATTTTTAAAACCATGCTTAAGTGTATGTGTGCGTTCATGTGGGTGTGTGGGCAACAACCAGCTGGAGTTACATCTGGTTGTTAGCTGTCATATGGATGTGGAAATCAAACCTGTGTGCTCTGCTACAGCACCAATTGATCTCAACCACTGAACACTCTCTGGTGCCCCTTGCATAGAGTTTTTATAGTCATGAATAATAGAAAAAGAGAGAATCTTAAAGTAATAAAAAGTGCTCTCTCTCTCTCTCTCTCTCTCTCTCTCTCTCTCTCTCTCTCTCTCTCTCTCACTGAGACAAGGTCTTGGTATTTTATATCCAGGTACTACTCAAACTTCTATTCTCAAATGATCCTCCTGAGGCAGGAGTTAGGTGGGCCTGAACTTAGATCTGAATCTGTGCACATAGTATCTTATATATCTAGAGGAAAATTGATGAAAAAAGAAAGTATGTGGGGAGAGAAAATAGTTTCCATTTTGGGCCAATGAGTCTGTAGGGTCAGAGAGCAATAGTCACTGAAGCTGGATTATAGATCCTTGGAGATTCCTATTATGCCAAGTCCTGCTAAGTAGAAGGGATGGTGTCATACACTTCCCATCCCTGGTGCAGAGCTAGCAGGGGGTGGGCCCCCATGAGTACTGATGTTTGCTGTGGGCATAGGGCTTGTTTGCGTAATAGTGTACATATTTTCATGTTCTTCCTTTGGGGAATGCTCTCCTTGTTAATGTTATTGACTCCATGATAATTAGAAACAGCATGAGTCTGGGGGGTGAGAATGTGTACCTCAGCAAAATGGCAAATGCTGTGACTTTCAGCCCTTAAGGCTGAGGGAAAGAACTCTGAAAACACGAGCTCAAGGATCTATAATTTCTCAACTATGCAAAATATAAGGATGCAATAGGAATTATATGAGGTGCTTCTAATGATATGATAAAACACTGACCAAAAACTACTTGAGGAGGAAAAGATTTGTTTGGCTTATGTGTCCTGCTCACAATGCACCATCAAAGGCAGCAAAGATAGGAACTGAATCAGAGACTGTGGAGGAGCAATGCTTAATGTTTGTTCTGTGTGTTGGCTAGTTTTATGTCAACTTGACACAAGCTAACGTCATCTGAGAGGAGGGAACCGCAATTGAGAAAATGTCTCCATAACATTGGGCAGCAGCCAAGCCTGAGAACATTTTCTTAATTAGTGACTCATGTGGGAGGGCCAGCTCATTGTGGGTGGGGCCATCTGTTGCGGTGCTGAAAACCAGAAGCAACCACTGTTCTGTTGCAAGGATAAAAATGTATTTCATAGCTGGGTCAAATTTGCAGTCACTTCTGAAGTAGGAGAGAGAAGCAGCCAAGACTAAAAGCACAGGAGCCTTTTTTATAGTCAAGCTCAACTCGAGGTACATAGCCAGTGATTACAGAAGTGGAATTCAGTTAGTTATTTTTATGGCCTTGGAAAAAACACATGTTGTGGCTCTGTGGCCAGCCAATTCTTGGATCATACCATGAAACAATGGAAACAATTTACAACCTATACATCATAGATTATAGAGGAAGAACAAGGCTCGGTAATTAGGGAATGGGACTATTTGAGAGGGGTGGCCTTGTTGGAGGAAGCGTAGGGGTGAGCTTTGAGGTTTGAAAAGCTCAAGCCAGGCCCGAGTCTCTCTCTTCTTTGCTGCCTGTGGATCTGTATGTAGAACTGCCAGCTACTTCTCCAGAACCATGTCTGCCTGCATGTCTCCATGTTCCCTACCATGACAACAATGGATTTAACCTCTGAAACCGTAAGCCAGCCCCAAATTAAATGCTTTCCTTTAAAGAGTGCTGTGGTCATGGTGTCTCTTCACAGTAATAGAACACTGACTAGGACAAACAGTATGAACTTAGACAGCCAGTTTTACATATAACCCCAGCATCTGAACTTCCTTCTATTGTGGTTAACTGGAAACTAAGGGTATCAGCATTTTAGGAACCTGATTTTCACCACAGAAACTAAAGCAAGCTCACTATGCTCACCTCCTTTTCAGCTAAAGCAGAAACATGCCCTAAGCTCATTCAATCACCGGCTCTATCCTCAGAGAAGTGTTTGTTTAACCTATGTTCTCCTCCTTCAAGCTTGGAGGCACAGAGATTGGTCATTGTCTGAAACTCGCAAGCACCTTGGATTCCACAACAAAAGAACCTCACAGGACAGATTTCTTCTCCATGAGATAGTTATCTGTAATAAGGTGGCTGTATTCCAGAGGAAAACTAATGGCTCTTTGAGACTCATCCCCTTAAATGATGGCCGTGATACTGACTTTTGGGGACCATGTTGAAGAGCCAGAATTGAGACTATAATAATCTTACCACAGCTAGATTAGGACTGCTTAATTGTGAATGCTTCTTGCTCCATTGCTCCAATTCTTCCTCTATTTAAACCTGAACTCTGTGTCAGTACTTCTCAAAATAGACTTTGGGTCATTGGGGTCCCCCCTTTTTAAATTCTTTTCACAATGTCACTACATTGAATAAATCTCTTTCTGATTTTCACAACTACTTGGTTTTTTTTTTTTTTTGATTGACATATTGGAGATGGGTAGATAATCCCAGCTTTCTGGGGCTGCAAGAGCTCAGACTGTTACCCCCAAAACTGTTCGTTTGTTGGTTGGTTTGTTTTAATTTTTAAAATTTATTTCATGTGCATTTGTGTTATGCCTGCATATGTATCTGTGTGAGTATGTCAGATGCTCTGGAACTGAAGTTACAGACAGATGTGAGTTGCCATGTGGGTGCTGGGAATTGAACTTGGGTAATCTGGAAGAGCAGACAGTGTTCGTAACTAGTAAACCATTTCTCCAGCCCCGAAAAATTCTTATTACACCATCTCCAAAGAGATGTCTCAGCAGTGAAAAGACTGATGCTCTTTTCTTGTATATAAATATTCAGATTGACTTCTCTCTCTCTCTCTCTCTCTCTCTCTCTCTCTCTCTCTCTCTCTCTCTGTCTCTCTCTCCCTTTCACTCTCACAATGCAATTACTGCATTTGTAGAATATAGACATGACTTTTGGTGCATCATTTTAGTACAAGGATCTGGGACACAAGGAAGCACTGAGTTGTGAAATAACCACTGAATTGGTATCTGCTTTTAACAGAAGAGTAACCTCCTTGTCTCTACTCCAGAAACTTGATTTGTGCATTCAAGATAATAGTGGTCAACATGGCTAGATAGAAACAATCAATAGATGTCTGGAGACATCAATGGACTGCAGGTCGCACTGTTCGGGATGTGATAGAGGGAGGGGACTACAAAGCTGGAGTGATGGCAAAAGACAAGAAGTCCTGACAAGATGATACTAAGTCAGAGGTCAGATAGTTGAGAATCCAGCAAGGAACTGAGAGACTACACACTCCAAAGACAGACTGTGAGGAGCTGACAGAAGGCGGCTATCATCCTTGCAGCCATCTTGAGCCATATACCCTGACAAGAGATTTGATTACAATAGCCTACAACAGCTGAGCACATTCTGATAACATCTTGTTTTAGATACCCAGGATTTTCCCTTGGGTATGTGAGACTTAAAGGTGTGGGACTTAAGGGCATGACTTAGAGATCAGATTTAGAGACAAGACCTAAGGGCATGACTTAAGGGCATGACTTAAAGGTGTGCCTTAGAAGTGAGACATATAAAAGGCAAGAGGCAGGCAGAAGAAGTTAGTTAGTTATTAGACATTAGGCACTTGGAAGATCATTAGACATTAGACACTTGAACTTGGATGACACTTGAGACGGAGTATTAGGTATTAGGCACTTAGCACTTGGAAGAAGTAACTTGGAACTTGGAAGAGCACTAGGGACTAGGGACTAGGGACTAGGAACTCAAGACTTGGGACTTGGACGAGGAAGAGAGACTGAAGAATAAATGGGATTGAATCATACTCTTTCTGGTCTCCATTCTTCATGTCCATCCTCACTCTCTCTCCTGCTGAACCCCAATCTGTGGACTGGAGCAGCTTGGGGCAGTTCGGGCTCTAACAACTTAGCCCTCAAGGCTTTTGGCTGTGTGGGTCCCAACATTGACAGAGCAATTCGTGACATTTTGGTCCCCAAGCATGGGACAACTCAGCTCGAAACAACAGACTAATCCTCTGATTAGGAAATTGGCATAGAAATGCTTTTCTCACTGAACCTAACAATAATGAGTATAGCTGGAAAAAAATAAAGCAGGAAGAGGCTCTAGATGGCCATTCAGAAACATCTGTCATAGAGATGGGAAGTATGATAGTTGTCAGGGTCTGGGGGGAGGCGAATGGGGACATTAACTGTTTAATGGGTACAGAGTTCCAGTGTTACTCCTGCTCTAGTTTGCCTTCAGAGCCACAGAGGAGTGCAGTTCTCTGGCTTGGTTCTCATGCCTGGATCAGATGGCTTTCTTTTACAACCCAGAACCACCTGCACAGATGTGGCACCGCCTTCAATGGGCTGGGCTTTGCTAAATCAATCATTAATCAAGAAAATGCCCCCATAGACTTGGCTGTAGTTAATAGATGGAGACATTGTCTCACAGTTGAGGTTCCCCTTCACAGATGACTCTAGTTTGTGGCTTGTACCACGATGACAAAAAACAATCACTGACGGCTTTGTTCATGCTGGGTAAAGTCCCCTGCCACCAAGTTACCCAGAGTTTTATATGCTCAAGATGAAGATCATTCTGGAGTAGTGGGGACTCTAGAGATGGATCGTGGTGGCAGCTGTGCAATACTGTGAAGGTACTTAATAGAGTTATTGTTATGTGTTTCTTTTGCATGCATGAAATAATACAATGTTTACAAGATAAGGAGCCAGCCATAAGGCAGTTCCTATGTGAGCCAAGCCTAAGGTGGAACTTTAGAGGTGACCCCAGACAGGCATCTTAAGCCTCTGCACTGGTCCCCATTAGCACAGGGACTTAGAGACTGGCCACAATGTGTGACTCTGGCTCCAGGGATCGTTGAGTTTCCAGTACCATTGCTGAGTTCTCATGTACCTGTCTGCTAGCACTAGAAGCCCACCGAAGCTCTCAAGGACCTTCTGGAACTAGCAACAGTGGTATCCTCCCTATTGTCTGCCACAGGGGAAGGACTTCCAAAGGGACAAGCTTGCTCTTAAAGAACCCTCCCCAGAGGGGATTCTCTAAGTAACTGACTCATGCTCTTCTCTTTCCAGTAATTCCACTGTCCATCTGTTATGCTATATTCAGGGCTTGTTATTTGTTTGCTGATATAGTAAAAGTAATAAAAAGAAAACCTGCATTTTCCAACTATATGCTTCTGTATTGATACATTTTGTCTCCCTTGTAATATTGCCTGCATATAAAGTGTTCTTTTTTTATTGACAAAAATCAGTCATCCTCTTTTTCTGGGATCAGATGTTCTCTGGTATTGGGTGATTTTTTTCCTCTATATAATTTTTTATATCAGTATATGAACACATTATTATACTAAACTTAAAAGACAAGTAAAGTTTGCCAGACAATCTGAGTGAATCACATTTTTTTTTTATCAGTTCAACAGGTCAATAGGATGGCCTTACTTCTTTCTAGTCCTAGCTACTCTGCCTTGAGACATTAAACCTTTACTGGTCTCACTGCTTTTATCCTGAAGAAAAGGAGAAAAACATCATTCTTCATAGATGATTGTAGAAATCCAGTTTGAACAAACTACAGCCATCTTCATTGTAAGGGCTGTT
>JANHMN010000019.1:22049142-22060095 GCA_030674055.1 Rhabdomys pumilio
ACACACACACACACACACACACACACACACACACACAACCAGGGAAAAAGCAGCCATGGATTTTCAAGGAATAAGGAAGAGTTTGGAAGGAAGAATGAGAAGGGTGGATTGTGTAACTGTAATCTCAAGAAAAAATTAGAAAAGACTGTACAGTGTAATTGGATAAGCAAATACATCGACACATGCTTGCATTCTTAGCACTTCGGAGTCAGAGGTAGGAAGTTCACTGAAGGTTTGAGGCTAGCCTGTTCTACATAGTGGGCTCCACAGCAGTCACAATCTCTTCTAACTCCAGTCCTAGAGGATCCAGGACCCTCTTTTGTACTCCAAGGGCACTGTGCACATGTGTACTGACAAACTACAGAGAAAATTGACCTCAACATAAAGCAGCAATAAAGGTTAAAAAAGACACTAAAATATACCTAGAAAGGCAGTGCTATAACATCTGTCTTTGTCATTATCTTTCAGGATCTCTGAGTTAAGTGCCCAGTCAGGAAATGAAAGGGCTTACAGCTTAGTTCTAGTGATTTTTTTTTTAAATATATCTGTGGACCTGACAGGTAGCTCAGTTTGTAGAGTGTTTGCCTACCATCCACAAAGCTCTGGGTTCAATTCCCAGCACTACATAAACCGTGCCTACTGGCACTTGCCTTTAATCTTAGCACTTAAGACTCAGAGCAGAAATATCAGAAGTTCAAGGTCATTTGGAAGTCTTGGTGAGTTTGAGCCCAGCCTAGGCTATAAAAGAGTCTGTCACAAACAGATGAAGAATAGCAATGAGTGATTGAAACTGGACCTCGAGGAGTCTGATAATGAATCGATGATACCTAGGGAAATACTTAGGTAATTTAAACAAAGATTTCAAAACTACCCATTTTGATGATTTTTTCTCCTCTTAGTCCTCTTGTTCCAGAACATTACTGCCATCATTGTGCTGGCAATTTAACCACAAACCGTGATTACTTTAAGCCTGTGCCATGCCTCTCAACTCTACCTGCTCATCTTTGTTTTAGTTCTTTAACCTGACGCAAGTTTCTACATAGAAAGGAAGCTTGTTACAGCTGTGCAGATATACAGCAGAGACAGATGGCAAATATCTACTTAATAGATGGAATTCCAAAGGTCTCATGTTTTATTTTAGTGGCTTCGAGATTAAGAGCAGCATTCCAAAAGTACAAATAAAGAATCCCAAACTCTGCTGCTCAGAGAAAGCTTGACCACAGAGCTGTCTGAGAGCTGTGGCTGCCTCTCTTGTCTCAGGGTGTCTCCCGGTTGCATCCTGCCCTGCCTTTCCTGTGGTTTACAAGACCATAGACTGCCTTGGTTTCCTTGGATAGCTGCCTTTGTACATTCCACTCCTTTGGGTCTCTCTTACCCTAATCTGGATTGAGTTATTGTCCTCAACTGCCTTCTCACTGAAGCTGTTCAGAAGAGAACTATTGTTCTGTGCATTCCTATAAACATAAGCTATATCCCCTATATTAGGTGAAGAGGATATGCACACATACTCTTGGATGAGGTCTGCCATTGACTAGTTTGAGTGTTGCCTTTTTATGCTAGGTTTATCAGTTTCATATGGAAAAGTGTTTTAAAAAAAAATCCTCCCTGATGGTGATAAAATTTCTTCCTATAGTTTTCCCAGTGAAGTTTTATTTTTAGTCTATGTTATTAGTTACAGGTTCATATTATCAATTTCCCTAGTGGTTCTCTAATAAACTATTTTTTTTTTTGCTTTAAAGTTTAATTTGCTCATACTAATATTGTTTGTAATAGTTAACTTTATGTGTCAACTGGGTTTTGGCTTTTTTTTTTTTTTTTTTTTTTGGCAAGTGGTTAACATTTAAAGTTTTGTTTTTATATTTATTTTGTGTTTGTGTGCACTTGTGCACACATGAGTGGATACATCCATGCCACAACACGTTCATAAAGGTCAAAACACAACTTGTGGGAGAGAATTGGTTCTCCTCTTCCACCACTCTATGGGTCTTGGAGGTCAAGTTCAGGTTTGAGGATGGACAGGAAGTGTTCCATCTTGCTGACCCAAAGTTATTGTTTAAGTTTGTGAAACTTTGCCAAAGTGACTGTGCTCCACAGCATAGAACTTGTCTAGGCAGTTGAAGACGGGAGTAAAACTACAAGACCAGAACAAGAAGATACTCTCCAGTGACCTACTTCCAACTCGGTCTGCGGCACTGGCTATCCTGAGACTCTCACTATTCCACTTTCCAGTTTCAAGTCAGCCGGCTGACACCATAGACATCAGATTCACAAACGTCCATAATCATGTGGGCCAGTTTCCCATAATAAATCTTCTAAGAAATAAACATGTATATAAATGTTGTATTGGTTGTTTCTCTGGACGTATTGCTATAATACGTGACTTTCTTTGTTAGTATTTCTCAGGCATTTCTTTTTCTCATTTGCTCTTGAAAATTATGGGAACTGAAATACTCTTAGAAACAGTTCATTGAGAACAGGCTAGGCTGACTCCATGACAGGATTCAAATGGGCAAGTCAAGAGACTAGGCCTGAATCTGTTTCCAAGAATTGGGCAAGTCCAGGCAAGTTTAGGCAAGTCAGTTGCTCAAAAAAAAAAAATCTCCAGGCTTTAGGCAGCCAGTCAGAAACTGCCCTAACATCAGAAGCTGCCCCACTACCTGGCCTGAGGCAAGGGCAATGGGTCAGCAACAGTTTCTAGACTTCCCCAGCAACAGTTTTCAGCCCCCCATACCCCAGTAATGGTTCTAGAATGTTCCTAGAGATAAAACCGACAGATTAAGATAGAGGTCACCTACATCTCAACCCTGGAACTCCCCTAATGTGCCTTAAATTGGGCCTGTGAGCTCACTTGGGTGTCTCCATCTTGGTGATGATAGACCCCAGCATGCTGGACTTCTTTGCAGAATAAGACACTCTTTGCTTTTGCATAATTTTCAAATTTGGGGTATCATTCTTCAGCAAACCATGAACCCTTACACTTAGCTGTTTTGTTTTTATATTTTCTTTTTGATTTATTTATTTATTTTATGTATATGAGTATACCATTGCTCTCTTCAGACACACCAGAAGAGGACATCAGATCCCATTACAGGGTTGTGAGCCATCATGTGGTTGCTGGGAATTGAACTTAGGACCTCTGTGAGAGCAGTCGGAGCTATCTTTCCAGTCCATTTTTATATTTTCCTACATAAAATAAAACAAAATAAAATAAAGTTAACTTTTGTTATATGATCCTGGTCCAGGAGACCTTGAACAAGTAGGCAGAGCATTTCTCACTGAGTTGCAGAAAGCTATGAAGAGGATATATATATGCATATTGACTTTTTTCTGTGGTGGGCTGCTACAACAAACTATTTTTAGGGCAGTTATTTAAGCCTATGTTTCTGTAGTCAATTGGTTTAATTTCATTCATAAGAATGTAAAGCTGAAGGAAGCAGGTAAGCTCAGTGCAGATCTTCACCTTTCCCTCCTCTCTTCAAGAACCAATCTCTCAGTCTTGTCCTCAGCCTTGTAGCAGACCACCTGTGGCAGCCTCCCTTCCCCCATCCTGCCCTCATCTCCAGCCAATCACACAGATCTATCTTTCTAAACTTCTTTCCCCTCACTCATTGTTTTACCCCAACCCCCAACTCTGTAGCAGATCACCTGCTCTGGCCTTTCCTCACTCTGCCCTGATTCTCAAGGACTAAGCAGATCCCAGAGGAACAGCCTGCTTCCCTCCCTCCTGTGTACCCTCTTACCCTGTTCTCCTAGCCCATCCCCATTCTTAAGTGTCTGCCTCCAATACCTAGAAACACATTTATCCTGGAAATGTCTACTTCTCTTGACCATACCTATCAAGATTCCAGAAGAATTTTCTACCAGGCCACCACACTTTCTTTAAAACCAGAGAGAATAACACAAACCAAGAGACAAAACACACACCCAACAAAGGCAAGCACCTAGAATTACTCTTTATTTAAAAATCCAAATGCCTACCCTCTCAGCCTCCTGCAAAGAGTAACAGCCTAAACAGGAAGTCATTGAAGAGAACTCTTATAAAGTATGATGTGATAAGGTTGCTGAAATGTAGCTTCCCACAACTGATGGTTTCTGGCGGGGATCTGGGAGGGGAAGGACTCAATTTATTTAAGGGGCAGGCCACAGAGAGTTTGAGTGTGCTCCAGGGAGTATATAGATAACACAAATTTCACAAACTGAAGGAAAAATATTTTCTTTTTTTTTAATTTTAAAATTGTTTTGAGGGAAGATTACAAGGGTTGGGGGGCAGACATGAAAGGACTGGAAAGTGGATGAGATTGGGGTGTATAATGTGAAATTCCCAAAGAATCCATAAAAATATTATGTTAAAGAAAAGAAAATGGCTCCTATTGATTTACAGGGAGTGGCATTATTGGGGTTGTGGGCTTTTTGGAATAGGTGAGGCCTTGTTCAAAGGAAGAGTGTCGCTGGGGCTGGGCCTTGAGGTTTTAGAAGCTCAAGTCTGGCCCAGTGTCCCTCTCTCTTCCTGCCAATCTGGACATAGAACTTTCACATACCTCTCTTGCACCATGTCTGCCCACATGACTGTCATGCTTCCTGCCATGAGGATGATGGGCTAAACCTCTGAACTACAAGCTAGCCTCAATTAAATGCCTGCCTTTGTAAGGGCTGCTATGGTCATGATGTCCCTTCACAGCAATAAAAGCCCTAAGACAGCTACGGATGTTGAACATTTCTTTAAATGTTTTTCAGGCATTTGAGAATTCTCTGTACCCCATTTCTTTTTTTATTGAATATTTTATTTACATTTCAGATGTCATTCCCTTTCCCCATTTCCCCTCCCTAGAAAACCCCTATCCCATGCCCCCTTTTCCTTTTTGCTTTTATATAATTTTTTTAAAATGTTAATCAAAGGCTTTAAAAGTTTGGTAATGTTAAATCAGAAGTGTAACCCAATACCCAACCTAGATATATCAACTATCTTTGACTGATGGAGACACGTGAACATCTGCTTCTATGTCCTACCCTCTCTTTCTCTCTGTTTCTCTCTCTCATCACCTAGCTTCTCCTCTCCTTCTTCTCCTCCTCTCCTTACTCCTTCTCTTCCTCTCCGTACTCCTCCCACCTTAGCTCCACCTACACATCACCCTTCCTGTTAAAATAAAACTTTTCTCTCAAAATACAGTTAGAGCATAATTATGCCAATTTGTACCAGTGAGGTACAAGGTAGTCCTAATACCCAGTCCATCATTTTGTTGACTAACTAGAACCTCTGTCATCTCTCCTAACTAAAACACTTAGTTCTGAACCTGGATTTTTTCTTGGCTTTAGAATGAATGTCAGCTGAAAACCATCCACTCAAATCTTTTCTCTCAAAGTAAATAGCCAGGATTGGCTATGAGACTAAGTTTTCAATCCCGTCAGAAATTCAGAATGACTGAGTTAACTGAAATTATGGGAAGCACAAAGCATAGCTTCTAAAACTTAGCCAATTTATAGAGACCGCTGAACACCTGGACAGTCCCTATACTACAAAACATTGGAGCATCTGATCTTCAGCCTTCTGGCCCAGTATCATCTGACCGACCTTAGCGATGCAGAATTATTAAGGGCTGATTACTCTGTCTAGGCAGATATAATCAGTCAACTATTCTGCAAGTGTGTCCTTTTCTGGACAGTAATTTGTCTTTAGATGGGAAGAGGCAATTCTTGCCCAGTGATTGTTTCACCACAACTGGAGTAACTCCAAAGATGCTCAATTTCTTCTTAGAATCCAAGACAGGAAGCTGTCAGGAGCAGACAGGTCTCTAATCAACATGAACATTAATACAGAAATGTTTGCTGTACCTCATTTCTAAGTTAGATTAATTGTGGGGTTTTTTGACATCTAGTTTTTTGACTTCTTTATATACTTTAAATATTAAACCTCTATCACATATGATGCTTGTAAAAATCTTTTCTCATTCTCTAGGCTGATGCTTTGTCTGATTAATGATCTTCACTTTACAGAAGTGATTCAGTTTCATGAGGTCCCATTTATTAGATATTGATCTTACTGCCTGTGATATTAGTGTTCTGTTCAGAAAGTTGCCTCCTATGCCAATGCTGTAAGATTCCCTAGTTTCTCTTCTATCAGATTTAGAACAAAAAGAAGTACTCACACCCAGAAAGAGTAGCCAGCAAGAAATAAACAAATTATGGGATGAAAACCATAAAATAGACACAGACAAACAAAAAACAAAACAAAGAATCAGCAAAACAAAAAGGTTGTTCTTTGAGAATATCAACAAGATAGACAAACCCTTATATAAAGTAACAAACAGACAAATTACTGTCTGACAACATCATATCTGATAGAGGTTTAATATTTAAAATATATAAGGAAGTCAAGAAACTAATTCAAATTAACAAAATCAGAAACAAAAAAGACGTATATAACAAGAGATACCAAGGAAATTGAAGAATCATAAAGACATACTTTTAAAATCTGTACTCCACCAATTTTGAAAATCTAAAAGGAGATGGATACCTTTCTTGGTAGATACCACTTACCAAAGTCTAATTAAGATCAGATAAACAATATCAATACTTCTATAACCCTCAGTGAAATATAAGTAATCATTAAATGTCCCCCCGAACCACTGCAAAAGGCCCACGGCTAGATAGTTTTAGCACAGAATTCTACAAGACTCTTTTCTTTTTAGATTAATTTTTTTATTGGATATTTTATTTACAGTTCAGATGTTATTCCCTTTTTTTCCATCCCCCCACTACCCAGAAACCCCGTCCTGCTTCTATGAGGATGTGCTCCCACCGACCCACCCACTCCCTCCTCCCCACCCTCAAATTCCCCCACACTGGGACATCCAGCCTTCACGGACCAAGGACCTCCTCTCCCACCTATGCCCAACAAGACCATCCTCCCCTACATATACAGCTGGAGCCATATGTCACTCCCTATGTGCTCCCAGGCTGGTGGTTTAGACCCTAGGAGCTCTGGTTGGTTGGTATTGTTGCTCTCCTCATGGGGCCGCAAATACCTTCTGCTCTTTCAGTCTTCTCTCTCACTCTTCCATTGGGAACACCTTGATGAGTTCTTTGGTTAGTTGTGAGCATCTGCCTCTGTATATGTCAGGCTCTGGCAGTCCTCTAAGGAGATAGCTACATCAGGCTCCTGTCAGGATGCACTTCCTGGAATCCACATCAGTGTCTGCCTTTGGTGACTGCACATGGGATGGATACTCATTCAGTTTCTGCCCCATACTTTGTCTCTATATTTGCTCCCATGACTATTTTGTTACTCCTTCTAAGAAGGACCAGAGCACCCACACTTTGGTCTTCCTTCTTCATCAGCTTCATGTGGTCTGTGAGTTGTATCTTGGGTATTTCGAGCTTTTGGGTTAATATCCATTTATCAGTGAGTGCATACCATATGTGTTCTTTTGTAATTGGATTAATTCACTCAGGATGATATTTTCTAGTTCCATTCATTTGCCTAAAAATTTCATGAATACATTGTTTTTGATAGCTGAGTAGTACTCCATTGTGTAAATGTACCACATTTTCTGTATTCTTACTCTGTTGAAGGGCATCTAGCTTCTTTCCATCGACTGGCTATTATGAATAAAGCTGCTATGAACATAGTGGAGCATATGTCTTTGTTATATGTTGGAGTATCTCCTGGGTATATGCCCAGGAGTGGTATAGCTGGGTCCTTGGGTAATGCTATGTCCAATTTTCTGAGGAACCACCAGACTGATTTCCAAAGTGGTTTTATCACCTTGCAATCACACCAACAATGGAGGAGTGTTCCTCTTTTTTTGCATCCTCACAGCATCTACCATCACTTGAGTTTTTGATCTTAGCCATTCTGACTGGTATGAGGTGGTATCTCAGGGTTGTTTTGATTTGCATTTCCCTGAAGATTAAGGATGTTGAGCATTTCTTAAGGTGCTTCTTGGGCATTCAAATTTCCTCAGTTGAGAATTCTTTGTTTAACTCTGTACTCCATTTTAATAGGGTTATTTGGTTGTCTGAAGTCTAGTTTCTTGAGTTCTTTGTATATATTGAATATAAGCCCTCTATCAGATGTAGGATTGGTAAAGATCTTTTCCCAATCTATTGGTTGCCTTTTTGTCCTATTGACAGTTTCCTTTGCTTTACAAAAGCTTTGCAATTTTATGAGGTTCCACTTGTCAATTCTTGATCTTAGAGCATAAGCTACTGGTGTTCTGTTCAGGAACTTTTTCCCTGTGCCCACATATTCCAGGCTCTTCCTCATCTTCTCTTTCATTAGTATCTGGTTTTATGTGAAGGTCCATTATCCACTTGGACTTGAGCTTTGTACAAAGAGATAAGAGTGAATTGATTTTCATTCTTCTACATGCTGGCCTCCAGTTGAACCAGCACCATTTGTTGAAAATACTGTCCTTTTTTCCCACTGGTTGGTTATAGCTCGTTTGTCAAAGATCAAGTGACCACAGGTGTGTAGGTTCATTCTGAGTCTTCAATTCTTTTCCATTGATATCCCTGCCTGTCTCTGTACCAATACCATGTGGTTTTTATCACTGTTGCTTTGTAATACAGCTTGAGGTCAGGAATGGTGATTCCCCCAGAAGTTCTTTTGTTGTTGAGAATAGTTCTTGCTATCCTGTTTTTTTGTTTGCTTGTTTTTTGTTATTCCAAATGAATTTGCAATTGCTCTTTCTATCTCTATTAAGAATTGAGTTGGAATTTTGACGGGGATTGCATTGAATCTGTAGATTGCTTTCAGCAAGATGGCCATTTTTACTATATTAATTCTGCCATTCCATGAGCATGGGAGATCTTTCCATCTTCTGAGATCTTCTTTAATTTCTTTCTTCGGAGATTTCAAGTTCTTGTCATACAGATCTTTCGCTTACTTGGTTAGATTCACACCAAGGTATTTTATATTATTGGTGACTATTGTGAAGGGTGTCATTTCCCTAATTTCTTTCTCAGCCTGTTTATCTTTTAACTAGAGGAAGGCTACTGATTTGTTTGAATTAATTTTATATCTAGCCACTTTTCTGAAGTTATCAGGTTTAGAAGTTCTCTGGTGGACACTTTGGAGTCACTTAAGTATACTATCATATCATCTGCAAATAGTGATATTTTGACTTCTTCCTTTCCTATTTGTATTCCTTTGACTTCCTTTTGTTGTCTAGTTGATCTGGCTAGGACTTCAAGTACTATATTGAACAGATAAGGAGAAAGTAGGCACCCTTGTCTAGTTCCTGATTTTTGTAGGATTGCTTCAAGATTCTCTCTATTTAGTTTGATGTTGGCTACTGGCTTGCTGTATATTACTTTTACTATGTTTAGGTATGGGCCTTGAATTCCTGTTCTTTCCAGGACTTTTACCATGAAGAGATGTTGAATTTTGCCAAATGCTTTCTCAGCAGCTGGTGAGATGATCATGTGGCTTTTTTCCTTTGATTTTGTTTATATAGTGGATTACATTGGTGGATTTCCAATTATTGAACCATCCCTGCATTCCTTGGATAAAGCCTACTTGATCATGATGGATGATTGTTTTGATGTGTTCTTGGATTCGGTTTGTGAGAATTTTATTGAGTATTTTTGCATTGATATTCATAAGAGAGATAGGTCTGAAGTGGGGGTCTTCATATGGGGGCACGTTCATGATTTTGCGACCACCCAAATCTCCAAGAACCCCTGTGGTTCTCTTCCTGTTCTTTCTCTTCCTGTTCTGTGTGTTTGTCAGTCTGTTCTGGTTTCTGGTTTCTAAAAAAGTGCACTTGTAGTTTGGTTTGGCAGTTGCTTCTGTCTTGTAAAAGACAGCAAACCGTTTCTGTCTCAGCAGTAGGCAAATGGGTGACCAGTAGATGTGCTAAGGGGATCACCGCTGCCAAAACCTGGGAGACATCCCAGGTGAGGGGGGACCCCAGGGAAGCCTTGTGGAGGAAGACACGGTGGTCCTCATGGAAGAGAGAGTGAAAGAAACTTCCCGGCCATCTGTTTTCTACATTGGTGTACTTGAGAAGGATTCTTGTTAGTCTGTGTGTGTGCGTTTGTTTTGTCTGTGTTTCATGTTATTAGTTACAATGGGGCAGACTCAGTCTGTGGTAACTCCCTTAAGCCTGACATTAGATCATTGGGCAGAAATGAGGGCCAAAGCTCATATTCTATTAGTTGATATCAGATAGGGACCATGGCAGACTTTGTGCACCTCAGAATGGCCAATCTTTGATGTGGGATGGCCTCCTGAGGCGACCTTTGACTTGTCTATTATCTTTGCAGTTAAAGCTATTATTTTCCGGGAAGGACCAGGGTCGAATCCCGGATCATCAGTCATATACTGTGGTCTGGCAGGACCTGGTCCAGAGCTCCCCTCTTTGGGTGAAACCATGGATAAAAAAGAAGCCAGGGTCTTTGCAGTTCAGGGTCAAAACCAAAACCAAAGCTGGTCTCGGAAACTAAGCCCTCGGCTCCGCCTAAAATCTACCTTGAGATCGAGGAGCCACCTGAGTGGCCAAACCTGCTGCCACCCACCATCATCAACCACCTCCACCACAGGCTCCCCCAGCAACGGCTCCATGCCTGGAACCTCAGGGAACAGGAGAAGAGGGACTGGTGGCTGGCACTCAGAGTCGGAGAGGACTGAGCCCTGAAGTACCGTTTCTTTGCCTCTCTGAGCCACGGGCCCCCACTGAGCCAAATGCAGTGCAGTTCCTACAATACTGGCCTTTTTCTTCCTCTGACCTATATAACTGGAAAATTAATCATCCTCCTTTTTCAGAAAACCCTGCATCCCTGACTGGGCTGGTGGAGTCTGTGATGTAATCGCATCAGCCCACCTGGGATGATTGCCAGCAGCTCCTCCAAACCCTCTTCATGATAGGAGAAAGAGAGAGAAAGAGAGAGAAAGAGAGAGAGAGAGAGAGAGAGAGAGAGAGAGAGAGAGAGAGAGAGAGAGAGAGAGAGAGA
>JANHMN010000019.1:22060105-22071091 GCA_030674055.1 Rhabdomys pumilio
AGAGAGAGAGAGAGAGAGAGAGAGAGAGAGAGAGAGAGAGAGAGAGAATTTTCCTAGAGGCCCGGAAAAATATTTGGAATGCCTCAGGTCAACTTTTGCAGACTCCAACAGAGATTGATGAAGCCCTTCCCCTCAACCGACCCCAATGGGACCATAATACGACCGCAGGCAGGGAGCGACTGTCCATTTACCACTAGGCTCTTGTGGCGGGCCTCTGGGGGGCAGCAAGGTGCCCCACCAATTTGGCCAAGGTAAGAGAGGTTATGCAGGGACCCATGGAAGCCCCTTCAGTCTTCTTTAGAGCACCTCATGGAGGCATATTGTAGATAGACTCCCTTTGATCCTGCCTCAGATGGACAGAAGGCTTATGTTATTATGGCTTTTATTGGACAATCTTCTCCAGATATTTGGAAGAAGTTACAGCATATCGAATGATTAAAAGATTATACAATTAGGGATGTGGTTAAAGAGGCAGAGAAAGTTTACAATAAGAGGGAGACTGAAGAAGAGAAGGCAGAGAGAGAAAAGAAAGAAAGAAGTGAGGAAGAAGATAAAAGACAGAGAAGGCAGGAAAAGAATTTGAGTAGGATTCTGGCTGCAGTTGTAGATGAGGGCAGACGCCAGGGAACCAGAGGAACTAGACAGATAGGGAACCTAGGCGAATATCAGGGGCAGGAGCCAAGGAGACCCAGAAGAGCCAGCCACACCCTAGACAAAGACCAGTGTGCCTATTGCAAGGAAACAGTCATTGGGCCAGAGAGTGTCCTAAAAGAAAGGGACCCCAAATTCAGTCCTTGGTGGAAATGAAAAGCGGGGGGGGGGGTCGAGGCTTGGCTCCCCTCCCTGAGTCTAGGGTAACCCTGAGAGTGGAGGAGACCCCCATGGACTTTCTTGTTGACACAGGAGCAGAATACTCAGTGCTCAAGAAACCCCTGGGGAAGTTGAGAGATAAACTATTGTTATTGGAGCAACTGGACAGAACTCATATCCTTGGACCACCTTGAGAACTGTGGATCTAGGAAAAGGACGGGTGTCTCATTCTTTCCTGATGATACCTGAATGCCCTAACCCCTTTCTGGGTAGGGACCTTTTAACCAAGCTGAAGGCACAGATAAGTTTCACTCCCCAAGGGCCGACTGTGACCTGGGGCTCCACCAATTCCCCAGTACTAACACTCTCCTTGAGAACAGAAGATGAATATAGGCTATTTCAACCTGGTAATCAGGAACACCCCTCACTGAAATTAGAGGAGGGACCTTGGTCTCTGTTCACTGAGGCTTGGGCAGAGACTGGGGGATGGGGATGGCCAAGGATGTACACCCGGTAATTATCGAGCTCAAGGCTGGAGCTACTCCAATTGGGGTTAAACAATATCCAATGAGCAAGGAAGCCAGAATGGGGATTCGTCCCCATATTGAGAGACTACTGCAACAGGGGATTCTAGACTCCTGTAAATCCCCATGGAATACACCTCTATTACCCGTGAAGAAACCAGGCACTGGTGACTATCGGCCCGTTCAAGATCTTCGTGAAGTTAACAAATGGGTATTAGATATTCACCCCACAGTGCCCAACCCCTATAACCTTCTCAGTTCTTTGCCCCCAGACAGAACTTGGTATTCAGTTTTAGACCTCAAAGATGCATTCTTTTGTCTGAGACTTCATCCCCAGAGTCAACCTATGTTTGTCTTTGAGTGGAGAGACCTGGAGAGCAGAAGAGCGGGACAATTAACCTGGATGAGGCTGCCTCAGGGATTCAAGAACTCTCCCACCCTATTTGATGAGGCACTCCACCGGGACTTGATCCCTTTTAGGGCTAATAATCCACAAGTGACTCTGATTCAGTATGTTGATAACCTTTTATTGGCAGCTGAGAACACCCGAGAATGTCAGAAATGAACAGAACACCTCCTGGCGGAGTTGGGTAAGTTGGGGTATTGGGCATCTATGAAGAACGCCCAGCTGTGAAGGACTGAGGTAACCTACTTGGGCTACGCTTTAAAAGATGGACAGCGCTGGCTGACATAGGCCAGAAAGCAGACTGTTATGCAGATCCCGGCCCCAACCACCCCTCGTCAGGTAAGAGAATTTCTCGGGACAGCTGGGTTTTGCAGACTGTGGATCCCAGGGTTTGCCACCCTGGCGGCACCGTTATACTCCCTGACTAAAGAGCAAGGGGAGTTTGTCTGGACAAAGGAACATCAAAAAACCTTTGATGCTTTGAAAAAGACTCTGCTGGAAGCCCCAGCCTTGGCCTTACCAGACTTGACCAAGTCTTTCACTCTCTATATAGATGAGAGGAAGGGGGTCACTAGAGGAGTTTTGACTCAGCTCTGGGACCATGGAAGAGCCCAGTGGTGTACCTCTCAAAGAAGCTAGACCCGGTAGCCAGTGGTTGGCCTGCCTGTCTAAGGGCCATAGCGGCTATGGCTTTACTAGTGAGAGATGCTCCCCATACTTTGGAGAGCATTGTCAGACAGCCTCCTGATCGCTGGATGACCAATGCCAGGATGACCCACTACCAGAGCCTCCTTTTGACTGAGATCATCACTTTCGCCCCACTGGCCATCCTAAACCCTGTCACCCTGCTACCCGAGGCTGACAGCTCTGTGATCCACCAGTGTGAAGAAATACTGGCTGAAGAAACATCCAGCAGACCGGACTTGACTGATAAGCTCTGGCCAGGGGTAAAGACTTGGTTCACTGATGGGAGCAGCTTCATGGTTGAGGGTAAGCAAAAAGCGGGGGCAGTAGTGGTAGATGGGAAGAAGACAGTGTGGGCCTTGGCCCTGCTGGAAGGAACTTCAGCACAAAAAACAAAACTAGTGTCCCTGACCCAAGTCCTGAAACTGGCAAAGGGACAGAGAGTCAATATCTACACAGACAACAGATATGCGTTTGCTACTGCTCACGTACATGGTGCCATCTACCAACAGAGAGGGTTATTGACCTCAGCAGGTAAAGAAATTAAGAACACGCTGGGCGGTCATGGCGCACACCTTTAATCCCAGCACTTGGGAGGCAGAGGCAGGCGGATTTCTGAGTTCGAGGCCAGTCTGGTCTACAGAGTGAGTTCCAGGACAGCCAGGGCTACACAGAGAAACCCTGTCTCGAAAAACAAAACAAAACAAAACAAAACAAAAACAAAAACAAAAAAAAGAAAAAGAAAAAAAGAAAAGAAATTAAGAACAAAGAAGAGATTTTGAACCTTTTAGAGGCAATCCACCTTCCAAAAAAGGTGGCTATAATCCATTGTCCTGTCCATCAGAAAGGAACAGACTTCATTGCTAAAGGAAATCAGATGGCTGACATTGAAGCAAAAAAAAAAAGCTGCTCAGGGACCCATGATTTTAGCCATCAAACTCAGGCTCAAGGTCCCCGACCCTATTAAGCTGCCATGGGCTGGGCCAGTGGCCCTATCAGAGGAAAAAGCCTACATTATCTATCTGGGCTTCATCAGTGGACCCACCTGGGACCTGAAAAGATGATAGAAATAGTGGCCTGGCCTCTGTATAAGATTCCAAGGCTGAAGAAACTAGCTCACAAGCTAGTGCATGTGCTTTCACAAACGCTGGTCACAATCAGGAGGTAAAAGGAACCAGGCTGTGGGGAGACCAACCTGCTTCATTTTGGGAGGTTGATTTCACTGAAGTAAGACTGGCCAGATATGGTAACAAATATCTCCTGGTGTTTATAGACACTTTCTCAGGATGGGTTGAGGCATTTCCCACCCAAAAAGAAACTGCTACTGTGGTGCCCAAGAAGATTCTGGAAGAGATTCTATCCAGGTTTGGAGTACCAATGGTAATTGGGTCAGACAATGGGCCTGCCTTCGTCGCCCAGGTAAGTCAGGGATTGGCCAATCAATTGGGGTTTGATTGGAAATTACATTGCTCTTACCGACCCAAGAGTTCAGGACAGGTAGAGAGGATGAATAGAACCATGAAAGAGGCCTTAACTAAATTGACCATAGAGACCGGCGGGAAAGATTGGATGGCCCTGCTCCCTCTTGCCCTATTCCGGGTTCGAAATACACCAGGAGTCCTGGGACTTACTCCTTTTGAAATTCTTTATGGATCCCCACCTCCTATCTATGAGACCCTTGAGAGTGTGGCACGCCCTGATGATGGCTATATTCCCCCTCTGCCTGTTCTGGCCCTACTAAAGGCCTTAGAGACTATAAAAAAGGAGATCTGGGGAGCTTTGAAGAACTCTTACGCTCCAAAAGAAGACCCAGTGCCACACCAGTTCAATGTTGGAGATGCTGTGCTGGTGAGGAGACATCAGACAGGCAACCTTGAGCCACGGTGGAAAGACCCGTACCTGGTCCTGTTGACCACCTCTACGGCAGTGAAGGTGGACGGCATAGCCGCGTGGATCCACGCTTCCCACGTGAAAAAGAGCACCTCCAGATTCTCAACAAGATGGGTGGACCTTGGAAAAGACTAATAATCCTCTTAAGCTGCGCCTGCACTGCAGGTGCCCCTCAGGTGATGGGAAATAATCCCCACGCCCCTCAAAAATTAACGTGGCAGGTTTTCACAGAGACTGGAGAAGTAATATGGTCCACATCCAAAGTGGCCCCACCATACACTTGGTGGCCCACTCTCACTCCCTATTTTTGTCAACTAGTTGCTGGGATGTACTATTGGGATATCCCTGATGCAGATCCTCTGAAATTGCCCCTAGATGCTGGAAGAAGGTTTGCCCCCGGGGCGACCTCAGATGCGCAGGTGTATGTTGGCAAAACTAGATTTTTATGTCTGTCCCCAAGACACCAAGACCGAGCCACCACTTGAGTTGTGGGGACATAGAAAGCTAGTACTGTGATGCTTGGGGATGTGAGACTACAGGAGATGATTACTGGAACCCTAGCTCTTCTTGAGATTGGATTGTAGTGCGTAAGAACTATACATCCAAACCCAGAGAGTGTAGATATGGGATTTATTATGAGAAAGATAACAGTATTTATGGCAAAACCCCCACCTGCATACCCCTAAACATAGCCTTTACTAATAAGGGACGAGCTGAGAATACAGCACAGTGGTTGAAAGGAAGGACATGGGGCCTTCGATGGTATTTTCCTGATAGAGTATCAAAAAAAAGATTATGGTGCTGCCTCCACCATTCGGCTAAAAATAGAGAGCCCACCTGCCCAACCTATAAGTCCTAATAAAGTGTTACCTAAACAGAAACTGCTCCCACCAGCTGTCCCGGTGGCACATTTTAGGCCCACAGAAAATAGTCTCCTCACTGCATGTTCCTAGAGTTCCCCACTCACTCCGATCACATCTATCCCAAGCACTGGACAGAGACTATTTAATTCAAGGAGCTTTTACTGTGTTAAATGGATCTCAACCTAACATGACTAAATCTTGTTGGCTCTGCCTCTTCTCAGGACCCCCTTATTATGAAGGCATTGCAACAGCTAGGACTTTTAACAACACCACTAGCCATAACGCCTGTGTATGGAACAGTAAAAATAGACTAACTCTTACTGAAGTTTCAGGACAAGGGGTCTGCATAGGAAAACCCCCAGAGGCTTATAAACATCTATGCAACCAGACTCTTAAAAGCCCAAAGACCTCTGTTAACGGATTCCTAGTATCTGAAATTGATAAATGGTGGACTTGCTGTTCTGGGCTAACACCATGTATCTCCACTGCTATTTTTGATGAGAACAAAGATTATTGTGTACTTGTCCAGCTAGTCTCCCAAGTCTACTACCACCCTGCAGGTACTCTTGAATGTGAGTTTGAGATATACCCTAGACTCTTCCAAAGAGAGCCTATTTCCTTGACTCTAACTGTTATATTGGGATTAGGAGTGGCCACAGGTGTGGGGACAGGTGCCACTGCATTGATACAGACACCTCATTATTTTCATCAGTTGAGAGCTGCCATTGATGTAGATTTGAGAGCCCTAGAACAGTCAGCATCAACGTTAGAAGAGTCATTGACTTCCCTCTCAGAGGTTGTTCTGCAGAATAGAAGAGGATTAGACTTGTTGTTTTTAGAGAAGAGGGCCTGTGTGCTGCCCTAAAAGAAGAATGTTGCTTCTATGTAGACCATTCAGGAATGATTAGAGACTCTAGGAGTAAACTCAGAGAAAGGTTAGACCAAAGACAGAAAAATAGAGAGGCACAGCAAAACTGGTCTGAGTGTTGGTTCAATAGGTCCCCTTGGATGACCACCCTGTTATCCTCCCTTGCTGGACCTCTTATGATTTTACTTTTACTTTTAAACATAGGTACTTGTATTTTAAATAGATTGGTAACTTTTGTTAGAGAAAGAGTAAGTGCTGTTCAGCTTTTAGTGCTACGCCATCAATATATGGCTTTAAGTCAAGACAATGAAAGTTATGATGATGCTGAAGTTTAAAATTTCTAAAGATTCACATTAGAAGAAGTGAGGCAGGAGCAGGAATATTAATAATTGAGTTTTATGATTAAAAATCTAATTAGAAGAAGTGGGGATGTAGAGTGAAATTTATAAAAATCATAGAATATATATATATTCTAATATATATTTTTTTCCTTAAGTTTTTGGCATGGAAAATTTTCTCTGAAGCAAGCCAGGCCAGTTTTGGGAACTAGATGTACAAAAAGGGAAGTAAAGAATGTAAGTCATTTAGGTGGCGATCACAATGGCTGGGCAAGGCTGTGTCCGTAACAAGTGAGAAATAGTTAATCAGAAATAGTTAAGTAAATGACAGGGTAGGGCACCGTGACATAGTAAAACCATATGTTTGAGAAGAATGAGTATACAGAGTGTTTTTCTTATGACCCTAAATCATTTAGGTTGGGTTCCTCTGGAATGTTCCGCTATTTTTATGTTATGTATCCTTAGTAACCCTCACCCCCTCCTCACCCCCCAGGTTTGTGGTTTCCCCCTTTAAAAACCCTTCTCAGACTGACTGGCTTTGTCAATTCAGCTCCTGTGTGAGCAAATAGATTGACCTTGGCCGGCCAACTCTCCCTAATAAAGCCTCTGCTGATTGCATCCAGGTACGGTGTCTTTCGATTTTTGGGTGGCTATGACTTCCCGAGACTTGAGTGAGGGTCTCCGGAGTTTGGGGATCTTCAAATAAAAACGACCCCCCATATGTCCATAGGGAGAGGCACTATTAGGAAGTGTGGCCTTGTTCGAGTAGACATGGTTTTGTTGAAGGAATTGTGTCGTTGGGTGTGATCTTTGAGGTCTCAGAAGTTCAAATCAGGCCCAATGACTCACTGTCTTTTCTAGCAGCCTATAGATCCAGATGTAGTATTCTCAGGTAACTTTCCAGCACCACATCTTCCTGTATGCCACCATGCTTCTCTCCATGATGATTATGGACTAAACCTCTGAACTTCAAGACAGCCCCAAGTAATTTTTTTTATAAGAGTTGTTGTGATCATGGTGTCTCTTCGCAGCAATAAAACCCAAACTAAGACAATATACATAAGTGACCCTAAAAATTCCACTAGAGAACTCCTACAGATGATAAACATTTTCAGCAAAGTGACTGGATACAAGATTAACTAAAAAAGAAAACAAGGAAGAAAGAAAAATCAGTATCTCTCTTTTATAAATGAAAGACTGAAAAAGACATCAGGAAAACAATGCTTTTCATAATAGTCTTGAATAATATAAAGTATCTTGGGTTAGCTTTAACCAAGCAAGTGAAAAACTTGTAAAATAAAAACTTCAAGACTTTGAAGAAAGAAATTGAAGAAGAAGATATCAGAATATGAAAAGATCTCCCATGCTCATGGATCGATAGGATTAACATAATAAAAATGGCCATCCTGCCTAAAGCAATCTACAGATTCAATGCAATCACCATCAGAATTCAAACACAATTCTTTTTAGACCTTAAAAGGATAATTCTCAACTTTGCATGGAAAAGCAAGAAAAGCCAGGATGACTAAACAATCCTGAACAGTGAAAGAACTGCTGCAGATGTCAGCACACTCTATTTCAAGCTATACTGCAGAGCTAGAGCAAAGAGAACTCCAGGGCTTTGCACAAACCCAGACATGTTGATCAAGAAAATCAATCTGAAGACTAGGCAAAAATCCACACTCCCACTGACACCTGATTTTTTGTAAAGAATCCAGAATTACACAGTGGACTAAAGAAAGCATCTTCAATAAATAGTACTGGCTAAATTGGCTGGATCTCTGTAGAAGAGTCTAAAGAGATTCATACTTATCACCCTGCACAAAAAGCAACTTCAAATAAATCAAAGACCTCAACATAAAACCAAATATACTGAACCTGATAGGAGAGAAAGGGGGAATCAGCCTTGAACTCATTAATACAGAAAAGAGTTTCTGAATAAAATAAGGTTGTGGGTCTGTGTTCTGCCTCACTGCTGGGGTGTGTGAAGGTTGCTCTGGCAGACAAAATGGGAAGTGTTAGGTTACTTTCATAGCCTAAGATGGGGGACACAGCCTGGATGAGAAATGAGGCAGGCTGAAGCTGATGAGGCAGGGGTTCTCAAATTCTCAGGCATCCAGTCATTGCTCTGGAACTCTGGCTTAGCTCAGGAGGTTAGTGTCTGAGTCCAGAGGGCAGAGGGGACTTCTGGGGTAGAAGACGTAGGTATGTGTGGCTCTGAATGACAAAGGCTTCCCCCCCAGAGGTTCTTGATGAGACAAACAGTCCTTGTTTGTCATTCATTGTTCATGGTGAAACATGGGTATATACACTTTACTCAGGGTGGACCAGAGATTAAATACCTTTTACAAATAGGAATGACTAGGGGCCAGTTCATCTTGACAAGTCATTGGCTTGGAGAACTCTGTGCTAGGTGACCAGTGGTCGTGATCCCCATGTGAGGTGTTATGGTCATGTGCTCCAGTACAGGAACCAGGTCGAGAGTTAGATGAAACTCCTACCATTCTCAGATACCATTCTCCTGGTCTCAGAAAAAGACCAGGGTTTCTGAATCCACTCAACCTTCTCAATTTTTGTCTGGTGACATGGTGCCACTTGCCCCACTTATGGTTAGGGCAGAAACTAACACAATCTCTTAATAAATGGCACTTCATAAAACTGATAAGCTCTTAACAGCAAAGGACACCATCATTCAGACAGAGAGGCAGCCTACAGAATGAGAAAAGATTTTTTTTAGCACCCACTCATCTGAAAGAAGACTAATATCCAAAATATATAAAGAACTCAAAAAAAAAAAAAAACTGGATGTCAAGCAAATAGATCATCTAACTAAAATATGGTCTATAGGCGTAAAATATTCTCAAAGGAGAAAAGTCAAGTGACTGAGAAAACTTAAATTATTGAAGATAATACCTACATAAACAATTAATCATGAAGCTGAGCTGATGCCTACACAGAACTTTCGCCCCTATGTTCTAGAGTTTTTGGTGCAAGAAGCTACTCTACTTGCTACCAAAAGAGAAATGTAAACTCTGATCGACAGTGGTGTCCTGCCTGCAAGGTACACTAGTGAAATGGGGGCAGAAAGCTTGTAGGGGTTACTTGTTATCTGATTTGACTTAAGGCCCACTTCATGAGATAGAACCCATACTTGGCATTGCTTGGGTGACCAGGAACCTGAAACAAGGAAGTCCAGAGTCCTAGATAAAACAAGGCCTTATTCCTCTAAAAACAAAAAAGCAAATAGGAAATGTAGCAACACTATGACTCCTAATAACATTCTGCTATGCTCACTGATCAGTACCTGGCTCAGCCCTTCTCAGAGAAGCTGCCTTCAGCAGCAGATGGGAACAAATACAGGAACCCACAGCCAGACACTATGCAAAGAGTGAGAACCTTTGAACACATAGCCTGGGATGTCTCCATCAAATCCCTTTCCTCAGAGCTCAGGGAGCCACGTGGTAGAGGAGGTGATGGGAGAGGAATTTAAGAGGCAGAGATGTAGCACACTAGACCAAGGCCATCTAAATCAGCATGGGTAAAGCTCATTGAACTCAGAGACTGAAGCAGCAAGCACAGGGCCTGCCCGGTCTACACCAGGTCCTCTGCTTACAGTGTTCTTATGGAATTCCTTAGTGTGGCCGTGAGAGGGTCACTGTTTCTTGTGCCTTCTCTTGGGTTTTTTCCTTCTGTTTGTTTGTTCTGTCCAATTCCAGTATGTTGGTTTTTGTTTTATCTTATATTTTACATAATATACTATAATGTATATAATATGATGTTGTAGTGCATAGCTACTATATTACATTACAATATTATACTATATTTACTATATTCCCTTAGAAGTTTGTTTGTGTGTTAGAGAGGGCTCAGCACTTAAGAGCACTGACTGCTGCTCTTCCAGAGATCCCCAGTTCAGTTCTCAGCAACCACATGGTGGCCCTTAACCATCTATCACACGATCTGATGCCCTCTTATGGCATACATACATGTATGCAGACAGAGCACTCATATACATATAATACTTAAATAAAAAATAAAAGAAGTGTGTATGGTTTTTAATGAGAGACAGAAAAGGAGTGAATCCAGATGTGAGGGGAGGTATGGAGTCATGGGAGGATCAGAGGGAGGGGAGATCATAATCAGGACATATTATGTGTGGGAAAAGGTATTTTCATTAAAGGAAAAGTTAAAGAAAAATAGTCTTCAAAAAAAGAATGTAAAACTTATATGTTTACAGTTAAAGATTACCTTGTACTAGTGAAGTTAGTATACAGTTTCCAATACAGGGCACTGGGCAGCCTTAGGTATGTCTAAATGGGACATCCATCTCAATTTCTTTTTCTTCCATACATGTAATCTAAGACTTGTTGGGTTTTTTTGTTTATTTATTTAAAAATAGTGTCTCATTTAACCCAGGCTGTTCTGGACTCTCTGTGTAGACGATAGTGAGAGGAGTGACTGACCTTCTGGTCTTTCTGCCATCACTGGCTGAGACTGCAGTACGACATTCTGCTTCTCTGTACATTCTGTCAATTGGGCTGCATCTCCGCCTTCTGTCTTTCTTTCTTTCTTTCTTTCTTTCTTTCTTTCTTTCTTTCTTTCT
>JANHMN010000019.1:22079555-22126876 GCA_030674055.1 Rhabdomys pumilio
CTTCCAACACCATGAATACTATTCAGTAGGGAGGAAGGTTCTAGGTAGGCACCAGCTCAACTTTTCCATGTTCAATGAGTTATGTAGGTGCTGTCTTCAACAATAAAGTCTTACCACCAGTTGTTTGTGGTTTTTCGTGGGATCTCTTTGACCAACAACTCACCTAGATGTAAACTATCCCTGGGGATGGATGCTTCACTTGGTGTTGAAAGATACAGATAACTACAGTTGGAAAACAGTCTCCCCCATTATTTGGGGACTTCATTCATATATATATGTGTGTGTGTGTGTGTGTGTGTGTGTGTATATGTGTGTGTGTGTGTGTGTGTGTGTGTATATATGTGTGTGTGTGTGTACATATATATATATATATATATATGTGTGTGTGTCTGTGTGTGTCTGTGTGTGTGTCTGTGTGTCTCTGTGTATGTGTATCTGTGTGTGTCTGTGTGTCTGTGTGTTTGTGTGTGTCTGTGTATGTATATGTATGAATGTTTGTATACTTTCTAAGAAATTTCTAAGCTTCTTAGAAACATAAGTTTCCATATAACCCCTTAAATGTCCCTGAGTGTTTGTTGTCCTCCAGCTTTCCCTCCCTTACTCTCTTCTTTCCCCTCCTCTTGTTCCTGTACTGCTTCCCCTCAACATGTCTCTCCATAACTATATATTCTATTTCTCTTTCCTTAGAAGGTCCACCCCCACTAGTTCTTTTCTCTATATATAATCTATAAAGCTATCCAGATTTTAGCAGGTCTATCAACGCTTAAGAACTAACATCTATCCGAAAAATAATGGACCAAGAAATGGGCTGAGTATCCCATTCATTTATGGTCATCCTAGACTGTCCCTACCCTCTGTTGGGTCGAGACTTATTCCCCAGGATGGGGGCCCAGATTCACTTCCTACCTGACTGGCTGCAACTAACTGACAAGAATTCACGGGTAGAGGAAAAGCTTCACCTACTAACCCTGGTTGGGAGCGGAGGCAACATGCTTTACAAACGGGAGCAGTTTTCTCCATGCTGGTCAGAGACAAGCCGGTGCTGCTGTGGTAGATGACACAAATGTCATCTGGGCTGACTCCCCAACCCCGGGCTCGTCGGTGCAGAGAGCAGCCTTGGAACTTGGGGCCGACAAGAAAATCAACATCTGCATGGACAGCAGGTATGCCTTTGCCAAAGCCCATGTCCACAGAGCTATATACCAAGAGAGAGGACTGACTGCTCACATCAGAAGCTCAGATCTCTTAGATGCCCTGATGAAGCCAACAATTGTGAGTATTCGTTGCCCAGGACACCAAAAGGGAGGAGACTCAGTGGCCTGAGGCAATAACCAGACAGATCAAGTTGCTTGTTACAGGAGCCTGTCCTGGTTATGGGCCTAAGAGATGGCCTCACTTAAAACACAGAGTAAAAGAAGGAACTCAGATTGCTAGCCATCCTGCCAACTACTATCTAGAGAAAGAGGCAGTGGTGCACACAAGAAGGGAGAACTATACTCCCCAGAAAACCAAAGACCTACTAGGCTAAATGCACAGATGGACTCTTGAGATATAAGTACATCCAAGCAGTCAAGAGGTCTAAAGTGTATAATGGACCTCAGGTTTTGGGCCAGAGAAATAATAAGACAGTGTAAGAAATGCCAGCAAGCAAAGGCTTATGAGACTTAGAGTAAATAAGAAAATACCTAGGAGAGAACAGCCTAGAGTATATACAGAGAGACAACCAAGAGGATATTAATAGAGATCTTCCTGAGGTTTCAAGTGTCTGAAGTAATTAGATCAGATAGCAATCTTGTTTTTGTTTCTAAGGTAAGTCAGGAATTGTCAGAGATATTAGAGACTAATTAGAAGCTCCATTGTTCATATTGTCTTCAGAGCTCAGGACAGGTAGAGAGAATAAACAGAACCCTAAAAGAAACCTTAACTAAATTGCCCTCAGGAATTGGCGCTGGGGGGTGTCCCTTGTCCCTGTTCCAAACCCAGAATGCCCCTCTTGTGTGAGAATTGATTTTTCAGGCTACTAAGAGACTGTTCCTGGTGTTGTTGACCATCCTACCTCTGTTGAAGTTCACCAACACCTGTGCCTGATGCCAACTGGAGAACAGCCAGACACCTGAGCAGCCCCGTGATGTTTAACTCAAGATCACCTGCCATTCTACAAGGCCAAAAAGTGGCAGGCCTTGACTCCTGAGATATCCCCACCCTAGAGACATGCAGATAATACAGCCTTAGATTGTGGAAATTAAGATATTTACACCCAAAGTTAAATGACTCTTTTGGCCTACAATAAGATGATTCTAAAACCTAAAACAGATATTTTAAGATTAAAATTATTTATTAGAAGAAGAGGGGAAATGAAAGAAAAATTTATGGGTCCCATGAAAAACTAATAAAACAGCAGGGCCCTGTAGATTCCTTCTCCCAAACCCAAGTAGCTGAAAATGCCGCCTTCAGGGTTTGCTAGTCAGAGGCCCAGTTAATCCGTTACCAAAGAATGCAGAGTTGCAGGACAAAGGGCAAGGCCTTCTGGGTGTGATAGCCGGAGGCTTAGTTGATTAATTGCTAAAGAATGTAGAGTGACAGAACAAAGGACAAAGGCCTATTAAGCCATCCCAGGAACTGGCTGGTCAAAAAGATAAGAAAGGTATGCAAAGCTCTGCTAACCTAGATAAGCATCTGCCCGAAGGAACTGCACTCTGCCCCCATTGACTGGTACAGCCTGCTGATGTTCAAAAATCATAAAACAACCAATCATGTGTAACCTCGTGAAAGTTTTCTCCCTTTCCCCACCCTGTGTCTATATAAACCCTAAACCTTGGAGCCTGGGGATCATCCCCTCTGTCTCTTGCACGAGACGCGTGTTGGGCGGTCTGGAGTGCTCCGTCATTAAACTACCTCATGTGTTTGCAGCAAGCTGGTCTCTCGTGAGTCCTTGGGTATGTGCCGTCCTGAGACTCGAGTGGGGTCCATTGGGGTCCCCTTCTGGGGGTTTAAGCCTTTCAATATGATATTGATGTTTTTGGATCTGGATTACTTCTGTTGGGAATTGGTTCTAATGCTTTGTCTTAATTCGACTCCCCAAAGCCTAACTTCTAGATGCTGTGGGTCCCTGTCCCCACCTGGGTTTAATTAGAAATAAAGAATTGCTGTACAGCCAATGGCTGGACAGGGAGACAGATGTGGGACTTTTAAATTGAGTCAACAAGCGACCCGAGGGAGAAGAACAGGAGAATCACCACGATGGGGAGGAAGGAGAACTGACTTAAAGGTCCATCAACATGTAAGATTCTGGAAAAGTGGCCCTAGGGTCTGGGATAGCAGAGATGAAATATAGATTTTAAAAGATGTTAACTCAGGATTACTGGAGAGTATGTGCTAGGGGTTTAAAAGTGCCCAGCCATTGAGATAGTCAAGGCATATAAAAATTAGCTGGTGTATGTATGTCTTTCATTTGCAAATACAGAACTCCTGGATGTAGAGGGTATGCACATGAACCGCTGGGAGCCAGAAGACATGCACTGGAACCACAGAGGTCCTGGATGCAGAGGACATGCACGTGAACTGCTGGGAGCCAGAGGAGTTAACTCTTTGCTGCTATATACTTCATTCAGGATGATTTTTTTCTAGCTCCATTAACTTGTAAATTTCATTATTTGATGTTTTTTTGTTAAGCTGAATAATATTTCATGGTGTTAATGTACCATATTTTCATTTTCTAGTCATCTGTAAGTGGACATCTACTCTGTTTCCAATTTCTGGATATTGTGCTCAGAGCAGGAATGAAGACAGTTGAGCAAGCACCTCTGTAGCAGGCTGGAGTCCTCTGGGTGTATGCCCAAGAGTGGATCAGCCGGATACTGAGGTAGATCTGCTCCTAGCTTTCCAAGGAGCCATCATCTGGTTATCATGATTACTCATAGTGTCTTATAAGTTTATACTCCCACCAGGAATGGGTAAGTGTTTCCCTTATTCCACACCCTCACAGCATGACTTGTTACTTGTTTCCTTAATCTTGGCCATTCTGGCTGATGTAAGATGAAATCTCAAAGTAATTTTTATTTGCATTTCCCAGATGGTTAAGGATATTGAACATTTCTTTAAGTGTTTCTTAGCCATTTGTGTTTTATATTTTAAGAACTCTTTGTGATCAGATCAAGGGTTCCCAATGGAGAAGTTAGAGAGAAGACTGAAGGAGCTGAAGGGGTTGGCGACCCCATGAGGAGAGCAAGAATACCAACAGAGCTCCCTAGGGTCTAAACCACCAGCCTGGTAGCACATAGGGAAGGACCCATGACTTCAACTTGTAGGGGAGGATGGCCTTGTTGAACATAGGTGGGAGAGGAGATCCTTGGTCCCATGAGGGCTGAACACTGAGTGGGGGGGAATTCGAGGGTGGGGAGGTGAGAGTTGGGGGTAGATGGGAGCACTACCTCATAGAAGCAGGAGGAGGGGGAATGCGATAAGGGGTTTCTGGGTGGTAGGGGGATTGGAGTAAGGGGATAAAATCTGAAATATAAATATAATATCTAATAAAAAATAAATAAAATAGATTACACAACCCCCCTAAAAAAAGAAAAGAAGTCTTGTTTAATTCTGTATCCCATTTTAGAATTGAGTGTTCATTTTCTGATGTCCAGGTTTTGTTGTCGTCGTCATCGTCGTTGTCATTCTTTAAATATTAGATCTTAGCCTTCTATTGAATGTATAGTTGATAAAACTCTTTTCCCATTCTCTAGCCTTCCACTTTGTCCAAATGATGGTGTTGTTTGCCATACAGAAGCCTTTTGGTTTCATGAGGTTCCTTTTATTAACTGTTGATTTTTTTCTAAGATAGTGTCTTTCTGTACATCCTGGGACCCACTGTTGTAGACCAGGTTAGTCTTGAATGCACAGAGATCTGCTTTCCTATGCCTCTTGAGTGTTAGGATTAAAGGTGTTTGACATACTGCCTGGTCCTATTTATTGTTTTCTCAGTGTCTGTGCTATCCAAGTCCTGTTCAGAAAGTCCTTTTCTATGCCAACGAGTTTAAGACTGTTCATTTCTCTTCTGTTTGGTTTATTGTATGTGGTTTTAGTTGAGGTCTTGATCCACTTGGAGCTGAGTATGTGCAAGGTGATAAACATGAATCTCTTTGCATTTTCCTACCTTCAGCCAAGCATTCAAACACATTAATCTATGGGGGCCATACCTATTCAAACCATCATGGGTAGTTTGTGGATTAGGTTTGTATCTTCAGTTTGATTCTGTTTATCAACATGTCTATTTTTATGTCAGTACCACACTGTTATTATAGCTTTGCAATACCACTTAAATCAGGGACTGTGATACCTCTGGTAGACTTTTATTTTTCAGGATAGTTTCAACTATCCTGTGTTTTTGTGTTTTTATGTGAAGCTAAAGATTATTTTTTTCAATTTCTATTAGGTTGTGTTGGAATTTTGATGGGGGTTTTATTGAATCTGTAGATTTTTTTTTTTTTGGTAGGATGGCTGATTTTTACAATATTGACCTTAGTGATCCATGATCATGAGAGATCTTACCATTTTCTGAGGTCTTCTTTGGTTTCTTTCTTCAATGTCTTAAAGTTTTTATTTAATTATGAGTTTAAAAATCCTTTCATGCCAGCTGCATTTCTGGTGTGGAGTAGCTATGGTAGGTAGGGCTTAGAGCTTTGAACTGTGTAGATTACAGGGTACTTCTATCACTGTTGGACTCTCCACTTGATAAAGAGGTAATAAGCCTATTGCAATACTATTCATATACCCTGTTATGTTTTGTATGTGCTCAGCCCAGGGAGTGGCACTATTAGAAGGTGTGGCCTTGTTTGAATAGGTGTGTCACTGGGTATGGGCTATAAGACCCTTATCCTAGCTGCCTGGAAGTCAGTATTCTGCTATCAGCCTTCAGATGAAGATGTAGAACTCTCAGCTTCTCCTGCACCAAGCCTGCCTGGATGCTGCCATGTTCCTGCCTTGATGATAGTGGACTAAACCTCTGAACCTGTAAGCGAGCCCCAGTTAAATGTTGTTTCTATAAGAATTGCCTTTGTCATGGTGTCTGTTCACAGCAATCAAACCCTGACTAAGACACACCCCAAACTGAGCTATGTGGGAGACTGCTCTCTATATTATAGATTTTAGAATTATCAGTCTACTGTTCTGTAAGGTTCTTCCTGTATGTCCCAGTCACGTAATAAACAGTGACCAACTTGGGGAACAGTGCTTACGACGAAGTCAGCTGGGAGTCTACCCCGGTTCACATAATCTAGGTCTGGGCTTAATGCCTAGACTTTGGAGGTGTTCCTCAGGGAACCCAAGGAACTACTGCATCTTGTTGGCGATAAGTGTTGAGGGACTAACTTTGATGTAACAGTGCAATCCTTCCCTCTTACCCATTGCTTTGAGACAGGCTTTCACTGTGTGCCCAGACTGGCCTGGAGCTCTGGGCTCACACCAGGGCAGAAGGCCATGCTATCTCAGATCTGGCACCAAAACAGGCTTTTCTTTCCTTTTATTTATTTTTTAAACTCATTTTTATTTTATGTATTTTTCTTGTATGTATGTCCACTGCCTATGTGTCTGGTGATCATGGAGTGTGCTGAATTCTTGGTAACTGGAGTCATGGATGAGTGTGAGCCACCATGTGAATGCTGCGTACTGAATCTAGGTTTTCTGCAAGGGTAGAAAGGGCTCTTAAGTACCGAGCCTTCTATCCTTTTCTTTAGATCCTTTTAGATTGAGAGAGAGAGAGAGAGAGAGAGAGAGAGAGAGAGAGAGAGAGAAAGAGGGAGAGAGAGAGAGAGAGAGAGAGAGAGAGAGAGAGAGAGAGAGAGAGAGAGAAGACATACAAGGACTAAGTTCCAGGCCTTTGGGATTCTAGGCTCCTGACTTACTATAGATCTGTGGCCCCACCACAGGAAGTTGACATTTTGGATGTTTTAAAGAGGACACACAGAACCAGAACATTCTCACTCGAGACCATGTTGCAAAGTTTGAGCACCACCCTGGTTGGCCCATTACCTTTATTCTTCCTTTGAAACTTTGGTTTTTCCAACCTTCTTGCCAGTCAGGTTTGGGTCTCATCCAAACTAACTGGTTAAATGAAGATGATGAAGATCTGCCTTGAGCCTGTAGCACAAGTGACTGTCACTTGTAGGTTGAAACTGACTATAATTGCACTGGGAAGTGACACCCATGCCAGCCACCCTCTTTCTCCTTACATCCTGCATTTGGGCTCAATAAAAGTCAGAGAGTATTTCTCTCTGTAGAGGAGGTGGCCTGAAGAGCTCACTGCAATGGAAGCTTTGCCTCTTGGAGAGACAAGTTGAGAATCTCGGTTTCTTTGTTCTTCAGTGCATCTCCAGCACTGGTGACGATAGAAGAGAGGCATCCCCCCTTAGTTTTTCAGATTCAGTAGTGTTGGCCATTCTTATATTCACCATAGATTAGATTGATTCACATTTCAGATTCTTAAATTTTTGCCTGTTTGAATTTTTGGTTTATTACTTTTAATGTATGTGTAAGTGCTCTGTTTGCAGGTAAGTATACCGTGTTCATGCAGTGCTTGCAGAGGCCAGAAGAGATCATCTGAATCTCTGGAACTAGACTAAGGACAGTTGAATGTGGGCTTTGGAGAGCAAACCTGGGTCCTCTGCAATACCAGGTACCAGTGCTCTTAATTGCCGAGTCCCTTAAACTATTTAAAAAGATATTTTATTCTTGATTCTGTATTCTCTGCGTGGACATGGACACCCAAGTGTGTCTGATTCCCTCGAGTTGGACTACATGAGCTTTTGGGGTGCAAGGTGTGGGTGCTGGGAACCAAACTTTGCAAGAGCAGACCTCTGACCCACCTTTCCAATCCCTGAATCTTTTTTTTTTTTTTAAGTTTTTATCTGTTTGCCTGCATGTACGTCTGTGCACCACTTGTATGTGGTGCCTGAAGGCCAGAATAGGGCATTGGGTCTCCTGAAACTGCCATTACAGATGGCTGTGCTCTGCCATATAGAAAGCAAATCTGGTTCTCTGGAAGAGCAGCCAGGGCTTTTAGCTGCAGAGCCATTGTTCTAACTCCAGCTTAAATTTTATTAAACCATTTTGTTTTAATTAAGGTTAAATTAATTTTGCTTAATTAAGGTTAAAACTACCAGGCCTGGTACTGAGTGTAGGATAAAAGAAGAAAGAAAACTTGCCAGTTCCTTAGCAAGAAAACTCACCAATCCCTGAGCAAGAAAACCTATCAATCTCTGAACAGGAAAACCCACCAATACCTGAACAAGAAAACCAACTGATTCCTGAGCATGAAACCCCACCAATCCCTGAGCAGCAAAACCCCCTAACCTCTGAGCTCACCCAAGCACAGCTTGGAAAGCTGCACCCCCATCCCTCCGTAAATCCTATATAAGGTAAGTCCTATATAAGCCCTGCCTTCTGCTTAGTTCTCTGCTGCTTCTTGTCAGAGCAGAGGTAGCCACTCTCCTGGGTGTTGCCCTCCTAATAAACCTCTTGTGTGAAGTTTTGTGTGTGGTGTGACTTTGTGGTAGTCCTTGGCTCTGGGTTGCCAGGCTACCTCTCTAGTAGAGATGTAACACTTTCACTAGAGCGTACCCTCCTGGAGCAGAGCTGTTACACTTCTGTAGGGGAAGCCTTTCCCTTCAGAGCAATACAGATCCTAGCACTTGGAAGGACAGGGCAAAGAATGTAGCAGTTTTAGCTACACATCAAAGCTAGCCAGGGCTACCTGCCTCAGCTTTTTGAGTGCTGGGATTACCTGTATTACCATGCGTAACTTGGACACTTCTGTTTTTCTATGAGTTGGTACCCTCATTAAGTTAAAGTCTTTGTATCGACCACTGGGGCCTGAGAATTTGTTTACCAAATAAACATGCCCCCTTTTGTCTCTTATATCTTCCTCAAAGTTTGGAGTTGGTGCCCTGTTCTGTGCTAAGTACAGGGATGTCTAACAGGGCATAGGCTAGAGCTGTGTCCCTGTTCTTAGAAATGTACTCAGCGAGAGGAGCAAATAATTAAAGCGTTGTTAAGTCATAATAAAGGAAAACAGCTACATTTTGCTTTCGAATTTCAGTTTTATTACTCTTCAAATTTTACATATGTAAGCAGGATAGTTAAGGGATTTGTTTATAACAAATGCATCTATTTTAGCTTGGTGGTGATGAATTTAGGAATAACTGCAATTCTCTAATCTGCTTTACTGGGGTGTGTTAGAACCAAGGGAGGATGCTTTTTTACAACTTTGGAGGGAAGAACAAGAGGGCGTGTGAAAGCCCAGAAAGTATTTCCACAAATTGCTCAACCTAACCTACGGATCACCGCTCAGAGGCCAAGAGAGGCGGGGCTCCGTCTGGGACTGTGGCCCAGCCAGCTCGGAACTACAGTTCCCAGAAGGCTTCGCGAGCCCAGGAGGGAAGCGGGGCCGCGGCAGGAAAGGCGCGAGCGAGCGGAGGCGGCGGCTGGTGCCCACCCCGGCGCGGTCTGGCTGGCAGCCGTCGGTGCCGCGGACTGACTCGGCTTAGCATCCTAGCGTTCCCGAGCGCCGGCCGCGGCGAGCTCGCTCCTTCGCCCGCGGGCCCGGCCTGTGCCGGGATGTAGGGCGCGGGTCGCGGAGGCCGCGGGCGCGGCGTGGGCTTTGCGGAGGCCGCGCCGAGGATGGAGAGAGCGATGGAGCAGCTCAACCGTCTGACGCGCTCGCTGCGCCGCGCGCGCACCGTGGAGCTGCCCGAGGGTGAGGCGCCGGGAGAACGCGCGCTGCACTTTTCTGAGGCTGGCGGGCCGGGGGAGGCGCGGGGGCGCTGCCGGCGGGGGCGGGGACGGGCTGCCCCGTGGGGTTCAGTCCGAGCGGAAATGCTCGCGGGGACCGGCCCGCACCGGGAAAGGGTGCGGTGGCGCCTCGCACGGGCGCGGGCTGGGGACGCGCTGGGTTTGCTTAAGCTGCAGAGTGAGGTAGGCGGGCTCGTATTTATTTTAAATACGGGGCGCAGCTCGGTTTTGGCTGTAGACAAAGGTTGTCAGCCACCAGACTGGTATTTGTGAAGCTCTGTCGGTGTAGTAAGCATTCCTGCTGTAGGCTTGCCTGCCTCCATCATTTAGTCCTGCAGACCTGTGTTGAGTGGGCTGGGTGAGAAATGGGGGTGAATTTACACAGAGGGATAAAAGCTCTGTTCTGAACTTTTGCTTTGGAAAACTCCAAATAAAGGAGATGGGGCGGGGGTGGGAGCGTTGTTTGGTGCCTTGTGAAGTGAGACGTTTTGGTGGCAGTGAGACATGGCAGTTGCAGTTATGTTTGTAACCCGGGCTGGCTGCAAACGTGAGAGCCTCCTGCCTCAGCCTTCCAAGAATGTGGATTCTAGGCATTCGCCTACCTTGCCCTGCTTAGTTTGCCCCACTCCACCCCAAACTTGGTTTTACTTAGCTAAGGAGAGTGATGAAAAGAAATGTGGAGTTGGTGAGTTTGGGGATACTTTTTTTTTTTGGAAAAGTTTTATTCTTTATGATCTTAAGTAGGGAAAATTTGTGGCAACTGTTTCTTGTATTTGTTACTTTGCTAGAATGAAGTAATTAATGTAGAACAATCCCAGTTTCAGGAAGTAAACGTCAGCTTCAATTTTTTCTCTATTTCCATCTGTGAATCTTTCACTAGGGGCTGGTCTCACTTTTTTTCTGATGCCATGCTATCTATTGATGACAGTTGATGAAGACTGTGTGTGCGTAGGTTATAGACATTGCTGTTTGTATTGGTAACGTGTACCAGCATTTTTTGTAAATAAGGTATAAAAAGTTTTGATAATATTTCCTGGTTTTAAATATTCGTATATTTTAATTGTAGAAAAATTTGATAATAAAACTAAAGAAAAATTTGTCAAGCAATGTTGGCATTGCTTATATACCTAACGTATTTCATACAGTATCTTGTTATGTGTTTAGAAAACACCATAAATATATTTAATGATTTGGCAGGACTTGGTAGGATGAATGAAACAAAACTTGCTTTTTTAAATTTTAATTTTTTTTATTGATTTTATGAGGAGCAGCTTTGTCCTTAAGACTTAGTCATCTGCTTCTTTAGGGTTCATTCCTAGAAGATGAGCAGGATTTAATTACATAACCAACATTTAAAAGATTTTAATTACCAGTCTCTTAACCTGTTTTTTGGGGGAGTTCTGGTCAGCAGTCTTGTGATTGTGTCTTGAATATTACAATAAAAAATAAAGTGTTTCTTCTTGTTGCTAGGCAAAAATGGCATATTGCTTACATCTCTTTGATTATAAATCTTCATTTGATTACAGTGAATTTGTTCATTTTGTTCTTTGAATTTATCTTTGTTTTGATGAATCTTTTTGAATTCTCTTAGTTTGGCTCTTTTAGGTAGATCATGTTCAGTCTAAAAATACAAATTATTGTGGTTGCATTTTAAGGCTGAACAGGGGCTGGTGAGATGTGTCTGTGTGAAGGGGCGTGCCCCTTCCCCAAACCTGGCTACCTGAGTTTGATCCCTAGACCTCATGTAGAGACAGAGAGTACTGACTCCACAGAGCAGTCCTCTGACCTCCACGAGTGTGCTTTTGAGCACACAGATAATAATAAAAAAAACTGAACAGAAGCACTAAGGTCTTTCTAAAATTAAGAAATCAATTTTTTTTTGCTTTGTTAGAATTTAGCAGTCAATAAATATCTAATTATATAATTAGAAAAAAATTGTTAAAGTATGTTTCTAATTAGCTTTCACCCTACAATTAACTTTGCTGTATATCACGAATATGTAGGAACTTGATACTTGACTCGGATACTGAGAGGTCCCCTTATGTTATACTAGTGAGTGATGGAGAGTATGTGGTTGAGTCATCCCATGCAGGGGTAACAAAGTGGGACAGAAAATTCACAGAGGCAAAGAAATTAACTTAGAGATATGGCTTCTCTTGAGCTTTATAAGGCTCATGTGTATTGCGCACTATGTGGAGAAAACTAAATTTACATTGAAGGTAGTTTGTTGAATAGGATAGAATTTGAGTGCATTTTAGCATATGTATTTGAATCATGGTCAGAATAACTGCCAGTCTTTAAAACAACAACAACAACGACAACAACAACAAAACCAACAACAACATCAACAACACATCACATCTTTCCCCTTTTGTGGTCATTGCTGGAGCAGCAGTCAGATTGAAATTTGTTGTGACTTCTGACCAAAGAAGGAACTGTAAGAGGCATCTCAGTGTCCTTTTCACGTGTGGAGGAAGACACGTCTTTCCCACTTTTCAAAGAGCTGAGACAGAAGTCTGATGTTCTTCCTGTCTGTGCCCGTTGGAAAGGATGGTGAGGGCCTGGCTGTATGAGGACATTACAGAGGCCAGCAGATTGGTGAAAGTAATCTAGGTCTACAGGGAGGAAGATGTGGCTCAGCTGCCTCTGGTCATTCACCCCACCGAGGTGGAATCACCAGGTTCAGGCTGACAGATGCTGGAGAAAACTCCTGGAACATAAAACCAAATCCTGCATGTAGTGAAGGAGAAGGACAGATACAAGGAAGGACTGAGAGGGAGGACTCTGATGTACAGCCTTCACTCAGGACAGCTTACGGGATAGTACCGTGAGTTTGGAGAGCACTTTGGTCATTGCACTCTTCTGTTGAGTAATTTAGTTCTAAAACCGTATTCATAAAAGTGGTCAACCTATCTGATTTTCTCATCTCTTAGAAAGTGTTTATTTCTGCTTTTCAGGGTATCTTTGTGAATATGGAGAAGGAACTATCTGGGAACAAATATTCTTAGTATAGTATTTCTTAGTCTCTTAAAATTTTTAATTAGTTTATGCATATGGTATTTTTGCCTGAATGTATGTATGTTCTACACTTTAGTGCTGGTGGAGGACAGAAGAGGATGTCAGATGCCTTGGAACGAGAGTTAGAGATAGTGTGACCCACCATGCTGGGAATCGAGCCTGCAGACTCTGAAAGAGCAGCCCTTTGATAGTATTTTAACATTACAGTTGTTATTTTTATTATCCTTACATTTAATGTTTGTGATCTGTCATCTGTCTGTCCATCTTCCTTCCATCTATTCATATCTATCTTGTTTTGAGAGACATAGGGTCACCAAATATAGTCCCAGATGTCCTGGGACTCTATGTACACCAGGCTGGCCTTGAACTTAGTGCTGAATGGGATTAAAGGTGTGAGGTACCATGTCTGGTTGTGATCTATATCTTTATAAGGTTGATGTGACTTAAAAGTATAAGACCTGTATCTAAATTTTAATATAAATAAAAGCTTTATAAATAATGCAAATCTTTTGATGCTCACTAATGCTCACTTAAGTTGTGTGCTTTGATTTGTTTTGTTTTCTTGAGACAGAGTCATTGTAGCCGTGGCCGGCCTGGTACTCAAAAGTTGGTTTCAGACTCAAGGCAGATCCTCTTGACTCAGCCTTCCAAATACTGAGATTGTAGGTGTGCTGTCGTGGTAGGCTTGTACCATCATGATTAAAACATTTAGGCTCACAAGTACAGGTATTACCTGTTCTGACAGTTCGTTATGAGGTTACTTAATTGGAATTGTTATGGTTTAGAAGCTGCAAGTGGGTAATGTGAGAAAGAGTGCCATGACGTCAGCAGTACTTAGGACAGTATTTTCAGTCCTGATGATGACCTGTTGGTATGTAGGGACAACAGGATACTGAGGTGCAATCAGCATTTTAAAGAAATAGATAAAATGATTAGAGTATAGTACATATATTAAGAAGACCTTTCTTTTGGTGTTGTGTAGAGAGGACACTGGCTATTATGTAACATGTACTGTTGGGGCTCTGGAATCAGTCACTTAAATGCCAGCATTACACAGCTGGCTTTTTAGGGGCGAAATAGGAATCATAGTGTCTATTTTATAAGGTAATTGTGATACTTTTGGTGGAGGCAGAAGGCTAGCTTTGGTTAAGGCCAGCCTGTTGAAATCCAATCTCACCTACATTCCCCAAAAGAAAGATAATGACTATTAAAGTATTATTTTTATAGTTGAAGATTTATATCCACATGTTGATTAACAACTCACAAATAGTAAAACATAATGAAATGGTAATAAGTTTCTATATTCCCTATAACATGACTCAGTCCTTTATTTCTTAATATATACTTTTTAAACATAATCATAATGCCATTATCAGCATCAATACAGTTAACAGTCTTTTTTTTTTTTTTTAAATTGTTCTTAACCAGTACATGCTTATTTTTTCTCTCTCTCAAAATGTGTGTCAGAGCTGGAGATCAAAGCCAGGAGCACAGGGCCTCTCTCATGCTCTGTAAGTTGTCTGCCATGGCCACCTTCTCAGCTCTTCAGGTTGCTTTCTTAAAGTCAGTATTCATGCTCAGCACATTACAGTTAGCTGATTCATCTCTCACGATTTAATGTGTCAGGCCTGGTGTGGTGCATGCCTTTAGTCCCAGCACTTGGGAGGTAGACATAAGCATATCTCTGTGAATTCACAGCCAGCCTTGTCTACATAGAGAGTTCCAGGATAGCCAGGGCTGTTACACAGAGAAACCCTATCACAAACAAACAAAAAGACTTAATGTCTCTAAAAATGTCTAGACAGTTTGAACTCTGTTGCACAACCATGTGAATATTGTTAATAGTAATGAATTGTTTACTTGAAAATGGCTAATGTTGTATTTGTTTTTATCACAGAGAGAAAAATATGTATTATCAATAAAAGTCAATTTTGGCTGTTTTAGGCTTATAGAGAATCCAGCTTTCCTTTCAGCATCTTGGACTACCATAGTACCGTTATCAAGTCTAAGAAATTAACATGTGCACGATGCCACTGTGAACTGCGCTACAAACTCGATCAGAGTTTTAGCTTTCCCACTGTTGCGTGCTTTAGCATGTACTCCAGGATGCTCTCTCACATGTGATTGGGTTCTTTAGTCTCCCCAGTGCGTCTTCTGATCACTGTAAGGAGATCTGCTTATGCATTTTGTGGCGTTGCTTGGTTTTGTCAGATGTCTTCTGATGATCCCAGTGAGGTCACACATTTTGGGGAGTATGGCCTTTTCTGTGGGTTGTAGGAGTTATTTGTAATGATATTGCCTATTATCAGTCCATTAAAGTGCTAGGTGCTGGGGTATTTACTATAAATTTATTCTTTTTCTTTTATAATTTTTGGGAGATATTTTGGTATAAGCCTCACTATTTTAAAGGCTAATTAAATTTCTAAAATGATACTGTTAGTAATGTAAAAAAAAGAAATAAGTTCAAAACACTGGCTGAAAAACAACATAAATGCAATGTGGCATCTCAGACACTGACTGTGTGTGTGTGTGTGTGTGTATTTACAGAGGCCACTGTCTTCCACTCTGTTTCTGTGAGATAAGAGTCTCCCATTGGACCTGGAGGCTAGACAGCAAGTCTCTCCAACTGTCTATATGTCTGGTAGTGCTGAGGGTTCGGGGTGCGCTCTTAGATGGATGGGTGTTGGGGCTCGCAACTCAGATCCTCCTCATGCCGGTGCAGCAGCTGCTTCTGCCCACTGCAGAGACATCTTTCCAGCCTGGTAGAGGTTGGTTTTTAGCTTTTGAGGCACAGTTTGTACTTTTATCCAGAAACATATGAGTATGTCCTAAGAATGTAAAGCAGTAAGCATATAGTTAAGGTTTCTTTCTGAGTAAAGATACTCATCTGTCTGTCTGTGTGAATAGTGTCAGACCATATATGTGTTTGAGTGGCTGTGAGGGTCAGAAGAGGTCAGATCACTTGGAGCTTGAGTGTCTGTGAGCTACCTGACGTGGGTACCAGGATCCAGATGCTGGGTCTCCCTTCTAGCATCAGGTGTTCTTTAGCCCTGAGACATCTTTCCATTCGTTCAGGTTTTATTTTTTTTCCATTTTCACACATATTTGATTTTGTCTGACCCTCCCCCTTCCCTCTCTGATCCCCCCCATCTCCCTGCTGTTTATCCCAGCTAAGCCTATCTTTCGCCAGTGTTCTTCCTTTCGTTTTCATATGTATTGTTCTTTTACCATCTCTATTACTGTCTTTTAAAATACCTATTTCCCTCCTCTTTTTGGGGGGGCGGGTGAGTGGTGGAGGGAGGAGAAAAGGTGTTACACAGGCTGTCCTGGACCAGTATATAATTGTCTTCTTGCCTTCCCCTCTGGAGTACTGTGATTATGGGTAGAGCCACCAAGCTTGGCATATAGTTAAGATTTTAGAATTATTTTAGCACACACATATCTTTTAATACCCTAATACTTAAAACTGTGTGTTAAAATTTCCTAAATTAAAAAAAAAAAATCTCTCTAATTATGCTTAAACAATAAAGCATGTCTAAAAAGCCCATTTTTTTTTTCTTTTTTTTGGAAATGAAATGTCACTTGTTAAAGTTACAGGAGGTCCTAGCTCTCCAATTTTGTCTTATACCCACAAGCTAAGTTTTTCTGTGTAGTGTAGGAGGCATAAACAGCAAAGGAGATGAGAAAGTCTGTGGTGTCATGACATTTGCAGTGTGTTTGGTGTTCTGCCTTGCTGGACCTCTTCACTTCTATGTACAGCTGGAAAAACTGTAATTGTTTATATCATCTCTTGTAAAAGTAGGGGATTCTTGACTTCTTTTTGTGTTTATTTCTTACTCAGATAATGAGACTGCTGTTTACACACTAATGCCGATGGTGATGGCCGATCAGCACAGGTGAGGGGGCGCTGCTGCTTAGGTTTGTGCCATGCTTTTCTTAGCTGGTTTTGAACAGTGTTGTATTGACTGTCATTTTTCAGATAGAGAACTGTTGGAATTAGTAACTGTTGTTACAGAGCTCTCACCTTGATTTACTATGTTTTAAAAATGTTTTTATTACTTATGTATCATCAGCTCTTTTTATTTTGGGGGGTATAGGTCTGTTTCTGAACTCCTATCAAATTCAAAATTTGATGTCAATTATGCATTTGGACGTGTGAAGAGAAGCTTGCTTCACATTGCAGCAAAGTAAGCCTGAAATATTTGACATTAAACTCTGGTCTAGAGTAAGGGTGGAAGCTTTGGATCAGTTGCCTTACAGCAGCTCTGGGAAAGAGGAGAGTTGGCACCTAAGGGGGCTGGGTCCTGTTTAGCCCTTGATGTGCTGTGCTTCATAAATTGTTAGCCTTGATATGGAATTCATGTCTCATGTCCAGGTGCTTGTAGATTGCTTTAGGTGAGGTCTGGATCTGTGTAGAGTGTGTATTCACCAACATCCTTACCACTCTGAGGGATAAAGGGGTGGTGGATGTCCTTGGACTCAGCAGTTTTCTCCTGCTTCCCTAGGTGGGCGTGTCTATCCACATCCTGACACAGACTAGCTGACCCCAGTCTTCCTTTCAGGATTTAGGCAGCAGTGCTGCAATCAATTGTTCATGACTAACTAGCTCTCAGAAAGCCAGAAAGTCAAGAGCATTGTTTCGTTTCTTTCAGAAACTGATTGTTCGATGTACTTTATTTGAACTATTATTTTGAAGGTGGAGGGTAATTCGTTTTTGTTATGAGTTAAATGGTAGGTAAATTGGGACCTTAAAAATAGTGCTTGATAGATTTTGTTTGTTTTTAAATGTTGTCTATCTACTATGGCTGTTTGTTGCATGTATCTGATTGTCTTTTATATTGTTCTAGCTGTGGATCTGTGGAATGCTTGGTTCTCCTGTTAAAGAAAGGAGCAAACCCTAACTACCAGGATATTTCGGGCTGTACACCCCTTCATCTGGCTGCCAGAAACGGGTAGGCTTTGTTTTTGTAACGGTGCATCGTCAGTCCTGGAAGGTTTCTAGGAACTCATTCTTGATTTTTTTTTTCTTCCTAACGTTTATCTTGAGAAAAATTACAAAGGTGTTATGTGTATATTTTTAACAATTTTTAGTCTTTTAAGGATAATTGTCTACTTTTCTCCTTAAAATTGGTCTCAGATAATTTTGTTGAATTTGCAAATGATGATCATGCTTAATTTATTGAATTTTTCTGATAGTTTTCCTTTTTAAATGAATATTTATTATTTTTTGGATATAATGACAGTTATTTTATATTTTTCTTGTTTCTTTCTCTGTGAATCTTTACATTCCTTGCCTTGCCATATAACATATGATATAAATTATTATGTTATATAATTATATATGATATATACTATTTAATGTATAATATATAATATATAATATATAATATATAATATATAATATATAATATATAATATATAATAAATATATGGTAATATATAATATGTTACACATTTATATAATATAATATAAGCTACTTGTCTAGTTTACATTATTAGTAGAGGTAAATTATTAATACATTAGACAGTTTCTAATTATTTGAGAGTGAATTGTATGACTAATCTTTCTAGTGAACGGTAGCTTCTAATACTAATGCTATTCTTCATTTTAGTTAGTTATTTATTGGCAGTGCTTGAGATTATACACAGTATGTAAATGTGTAACCCCCACTTTGTTTCTCATTTAACTGTTGTCTTAGTTGCTTTTCTTGTTGCCCTTATAAAGTGCTCTGACAAAAGCAATTTAAGGGAGAAAGGGCTTATTTTATTCACATCTGGGGTGGGGGTGGGGGGATGCGTCAGATTATCGTGGTGTGAAAGTCAGGGTGCTGGGAGCTGGAAGAAGCTAATGACATCACATTCAAAGGCAGGAAGTAGGAGCTCTGGGTGCTGCTGCTTCTGCTGCTGCTGCTGCTTCTGCTGCTGCTTCTGCTGCTGCTGCTGCTTCTGCAGCTTCTTCTCAGCTCAGCTATTTCTCTACTTGGTTTGGCCAGGATTTCAATCAGGTATTGGTGTTGCCCACAGCAAGTAGTGAAATCAAGAGAATCCCCCAAAGGCGTGGCCAGAGGCTTCTCAGGGGATTCACAATCACAGCTGTGTGAAAAGCTTCCTAAGTAAGCGTGTTTAATGAAACAACCAAACCAATATAATACTAGTGTTTCCAAAATGTGAAAACTTAGACATGGCATATTAGGTATATTTGTTTGCCTATTCCTTATAATTCTGGTCGTTATTGATTAATATCATTGTTATTATGTGCTATTTTAAGCTCTTCTATGCTGCTTATGGTGTTTTTTGTCTTTATCTGCCACATGTTTCAAATGTTACATCTCTTTGCCTTTATCCTGTGTGTTGGTTAGACCTTTGTCAACTTGACCCAGCTAAAGTTATTTGGAGAGAGAACTTCACTTGAGAAATGCTTCAATCATATTGGCATGTCGGCAGGTCTATGGGACATTTTCTTGATTAATGATTGCTGTGGTAGGATCCATCTTGCTGTTGATAGTGTCACCCCCAGGGCACATTGAAGTGGAAACTTAAGGGATCTTTGGACAATCAGTTGTGTTGGATGGTGTGTTGCTGGGGCAAACATGGTTTCCTGAAGTGGATACAGGTGAAAGGCTAAGGCAGATTCATGAAGAAACATCTTCTGAAGCAGACACAAGTGAAGGGCTGTTCTACTAACGCAAGCATGTGAAAGGACATGTGATGAAGGATTCTTGGCTAAAGACATACATGTGTATTGGTCTGCTTATACTGCATAGTTGAGCTCCATTTGTCAGGACTCCATAAAGAGAAATGCACCAAAAAACTTGTGGTGGTGTGCCGTGGCTTCTTGCTGCTTTAGCAGACTTGGTTTGATTGGCAGAGTGATGTCAGCTGGTACAGACACATGTGCTGAGGTAATGAGGCAAGACGCATGGAGGATACATGATGTTTGGAGGGAGTATAGTGATGGAGGCTGAGGCTGAGCTTGGCTTGCTGTACAGTGCTTATTGGTCTCAAGTCTCCACTGACTTTTGCTGAGAGAGGCACAGCTGAGAACTTTTCTTGGCATTGTTGTTGGTCCTAGTCCCTCCTGCTGATTAGTGCTGAGGTGGACACCTGGCTGTCTCTGCTAGGTAGCGCCACCGATTCATATTTGTTATCCTGATATTACTGAACTGGACTGCTGGTATATTCATGAAGTGTTTGCGAGTGGATGAACCTGCCGCTGCTGACCTGTGAACTGAACTGCTGATTTCCAGACAACACAGATAGGATCTGCTCCAAAGAACCTTTCTAAATAGATCCACTCCTCACCCAACCCTCCCATGGTATTTTTTCTTTTCCATCACCTCTGGTGGGTAGTGCACTAGAAGGGAGGCTAAAGTGTTTAAGAACCATCATTAAAAAATAAGGTTTGAAAAAATTAAGTTATAGCAGATAGTCCTGGGTTGTATTAAGACATAAATGATACTAAAATAAACCATCATTTTGGTAGCATTCCCTAATCCAGCAGGATTTTAAATAAGCATATATCATTGCTTATTAAGAAAATAAAATATCATTTCAAATAAAGTTTAAAATGATAATCAGTTTTTGATCTAGGATTTGGGGAATTTAGGATTCGAAAATCTTTTTCAAAGATTGTAAATTTTCTCTGACAGTATACTGTTGTGTGTCTTTTAATTAATCTTACAGGTATTTTTATTTTCTGAACAGGCATTGTATGTAATTGAAGTGGTTACATACATGAAATGACTATGGAGATAAAATTATCCATTCCATTAGCTTGAGGCATATTATATATATATATATCTCCTTGGATATATATATATCCAAGAAGATAGTGAACGATAATTATCTCTAGGTCGGGTAGGAGTGAGCTGTAGTATTTGAGCTAAAGTCTCTTTGATTGCCCCACTTAATGAGTGAGCCATTTTAATTGCACACTAATTGATAAATAACCACATACTAAGTAAGCAACTGTTTGAATGTTAGGTATGTTGTTATGTGTCACATCTGAAGACATAACTGTTAGTTACTTTTTAGATACATTGATTATATTGGCAGGATAATGGCAGATCGTTCTTGAATGGTTATATATCTTACAGTGCTTTTGAACAGCTACAGAGGAAAGGACAGCTTGGTGCAGGAGAGGGATTAAAAAGTTCTTCTAGACACAGAATGTGAAGACCAACGTGTCAAACTCAAAAGACAGAATAGTCTTGTTCTTCTAGGAAGACTGTTCACGTACAGTGCTTCTGAAGTAAAGGCCTTTTAAGTATAACATACAAAGTACTTTTGATCATTATCATCAACAGTAATTGAAAGTACATTAACATTTTAAAGGTTCAGAAGTAGGGCAGGTAATGCATAGTTCACTTAGCAATCAGCAAGATGAAAAGGTGCAGATGATGTATTCTCTTCTCAGATGCCTCTTATGTCTACCAAGAATACTTGTGACATTCAGTACTTAAATATTTGATCTTTTATTGCTTATTGAATGGTTGCCTTGTACAATATGGAGGTCCTTACTAAGTGTTTGCTAAATGAATCAAGTACTCAATACTTCTGGACCTACTGGTATTTTAAAAAAGGCTCTTTATGGGGCCTGCAAAGTGGCTCTCCAGGTAAAGGTGCCTATGATCAAGTCAGATGAACTAAGTTCAATCCTTGGCTCCCACCTGGTAGAAAGACAGTAGAGACTCCTACAAGGACTCCTCTGACTTTCAGAGGCAGGCCATGGCACACACACATGGTAAATAAAAATGTAATAAAAGAAAAAGAGGCCTTGAAGGAAGTTTCCTCCTTTAATAACCAGGCGGTGGTGGTGCACACCTTTAATTCTGGCATTTGGGAGGTAGATCCCTGAGTTTTAGACCAGCCTGGTATACAACGCGAGTTCCAGAACACAGAGAAACCTTGTCTCGAAAACAAAACAAAACAAAACAAAACGAAAAACAACAAAAAGTATTATTATTTTTTTTTTTTTAGCTATAATTGAAGTATGAAATCAATACTGAAGTGTAAGTCATGTAAGAATTTTGTCCTTTTGGCTGGTTTAATTTGGTTTCTTTTGCTTCTCTCAATTGTCCTTGTCAGATGGATAGTGTATATCTGTCGACCTGTTCTATCAGGTGGACAGTGTATATCTGTTAGCTTCTGTATTGCTTATCACCATTTCTGTTGTATTGCCCTCTTTCTTTGTTCTCTCTCTCTCCTTCCCTTCCCCCTTCTTTTTCCCTCCCTCCTAACACACACACACACACACACACACACACACACACACACACACACATCCCCCGTCTTTCATACACTACATCTTTGAAGGTCAAGCTGGTTTGACTTTTCAGGAGTTCTCCTGCCCCAGTCTTCTAAATGGCAGGATTTTAGCTGTGAGCCATCTTGCCCAACACCTCCTTTCTAATATAAGCCCCATAAGCTTTCATAGGTTCTGTGCCATTTAGACCTCTATAAGCGTTGTTAAAGTATCTGGGCAGGGAAATAGTTGCTTTTTTGTGTAGGAGATTCAGCTTTACTCTTGATTATATGAAATATTTAAAGGAAATACTTTGAAATTTATAAATTATAGATTATCATCTATCTGTAGGTTACAGATGGTCAAGTTTGAAACACGAGTTTAAAAATATTTGGAAGGTAAATTATGAGTTCATAAAGAACAAAACTAGCCTCAGTATTTTAGCAGTAAATCCCAGCAAAATAGGTGCTCAGTTGTTGGGTTGTTTGACTGAGATTGTAGAAAGTAGTAGTAGTGTGTATTAAATAAGAAAGGTAGGATAGGTTTCTTGTCTGTCTTGTCCTGGACCTTTTGCTCTGTTTTTGGAAGGGAGAGCATTACATGGGTACTTTTCTTCATCCAGCTTCTCGTGTCTGCTCCTGGCCCATTTCCACCTGACTGCTTAATTTGGAGCTAGGCCAATGATCTACATTGCATTCTGACTAGTCTTAAAATTCTATCTGTATAAACATAGTCACAGGACCACATTTGGAACAATGTATTTTTAAAGAACTTAATAATTTTATTATTTTGAGAATTTCATATCTGAGCACTGTACCTTCATCATTCCCACCCCATCCCTTCCCCTCCAGCTCTTCCCAGCCCCCTCACCAAGTTCACGAGCTTTTAATTATTATTGTTATTAATGCATGTATGCATGCATATAATAATATCTAGGACTGGATCAGCCTAAAGGGAAGTTTGTGAGTAGACTCAGGTTATTGAGTTTATTGAGTTCATTTTGCTTTGCTGTGTGTTTGTTCAGTGCTGACCACTTGTGATTTGTGTGTGAGCTCATCTTTTTAGGAGACTGATACTCTTTGAAGGCATTGCTCACCTGAAGCTCTTCATTTAAGGGTGAGACTGGAATCCCTGTCCACATTGTCATGTGAACTGGTGTTAGCACTATGCTATTCTTTTTTAGGCAACCATATTATTGAGATTCATAGATGTATCTTCCTTGTTATATGAGGAAGACATTGTTGCACCATAGAGATACCATATACCATATAGATCCGTACACTTAAAAATGGTTAAGGAGAGCCTGCCTTAGTCTCACTACTTCAGAGGCAGAAGCAGGTGATCTCCATGAGTTTGAGGCCATTCTGATCTACACAGTGAATTCCAGACCAGCCAGCCAGGACTGTGTATTGAGACCCTGTCTCAGAGAGTCAGTCAATCTATCAAACAAAAATGGTTTAAGATGATAAATTTTATGTTAGATACATTTTACCACATAATGTAATTTTAAAAATGTGGGTAGAGAGGGGTACATTTATGTGCGGTTTACCAGTTCTCCGATTATGTATTTTCATCTCACTGGAGATGGAACCCAGAGTCTCAGACATGCTAAGCAAGTGCTTTGTCACCACGTTATTCTCCCAACCTTGTTTGTGTAGATTTTCTTAGTATTTTAAACATTTTGCAGTCAACAAAGTAGAGATACAACATTGTGGTATTTGTTGTGTTTATTGCTAACCCATTAGATGTATATATTTTTAAATTTCAAATGAAGAATTGCTATTCCATTTAGTTAGCCAAAGCTAGAAATTTCTAGTAATTTGATTTACTTAGCAACATTAAAAATTCCTCAGCAATCTAAAGGGTAAATCTGTCCTAATGAAATGGAAACAAAACAAAACAAAAGAAGACAAAAGAAAATGGATTGTGTCCTTTCTTTAATCTGTTATTTAGGTCATAAAAACAGTTTTCTATTTTATTTCAAAATAGTGTTTATATATTGGAGCTAGTTTGAAATTTTAGAGAGCACTATTATCTAATATTGATATCTGTAGTTTAATGTTGGTTATATTTAGTATTTCAGTGAAATAGTTGCCATTGTACATTTCCTATCATAGTTATCTGTTAATGTCTTTTTTCTTTCAGACAGAAGAAGTGCATGAGTAAATTACTGGAGTACAGTGCGGATGTCAACATTTGTAATAATGAAGGCCTTACAGCAGTATGTGCTATCACTTTTATTTGAGATTAAAAAGATACTCTAGGAAAAATGGTGAATGTGCTGCAGATGCAAATTACAGTCCCAGTGGTTTTTCGAGTTACATCTGTAAAGTGCTTGTGAGGTATTCAGCAAGTTAATAAGAAAAGTGATGCCATGTTCATCTCAGCTCTTCTTTAGGTTCATAACTTTCATTTATTTTGAAGCCTTATTCTTCTTGATTTTGTCAGTGACTTCCAAGGGAGTTTCCTGTTAAAGTGTATTACCAGCTGGGCTGGGCTGGGCTGGGCATGGTGGCATGTGCCTTTAATCCAAGCACACAGGGACAGGGGTGTGGGCAGGGGCAGGGGGAGGGGCAGCCTGGTCTACATAGTGAGTTCCAGGATAGCTAGGAGTACTTAGGGAAACTTGTCTCAAGAAACCAAATATAAACTAAAGGGAAAAAGTATTTTATACAAGAGCTAGTTTGTTTTGTGTTGTTCTATCTATCGTAGGGAAATTGTATGCCTCTGTAGAAAGGGTCAAAGGTAACAGAGGGAGTGAGAACTCACTATTCCCTGTACTCAGATAACCACTATTAACATCATTTTCTTTCATCATTTTGTTTTATTGTATTTAAACTAGTAGTTTTTAAAATCCATTTTGCTCTTACCATTTTCCATGCAAAAATAAGTTATTATACTTTTGATTTACATATTGGAAAATGATATTGGGTACTGCTGAAGGGATTGTTTAAAAAAAAACTCAAGATTTTAATTGTATAATTATAATTTATTTTGGAGTATTTACATTTCAAGTAGAGATAAAATAGAGTAATGTGATCACCGAGCAGCTGTTTTGAAGGCATAGCAGGTGTTAAGAACAAGCATAGCAGACGTAATTTGTTAAATTGAGTTTAACCTTCCTGTGGTGACACTTGCAGATTCTTTTTTTTTTCCATAGATACTATCTCATTATATAACCTTAGCTTATCTAGAACTTTCTGTATAAGACTCTGCTGGCCTAGAACTCAGAGATCTGCCTGCCTCTGTTTCTCAAGTGCTGGGTTAAAAATGTGTACCTTTGCCTGGCGTTTGTCGATTTTGAATCTTTTATTTTTGTGAATGAAGAAGAATATTGAATATCTACTTATTAAGCTGGTTTTCCGGACATTTTTAATTAAAATTTCTTTTGATTTTTGAAATAAGATTTTTTATAGTCCAGGCTAGCATTGAACCTATGACAGTTTCCTTGCCTCAACTCCTGAGTGCTGGGATTGCAAGTGTGTCTCACCATGCCTGGCTCTCACGATACATACGTGTGTGTGTGTGTGTGTGTGTGTGTGTGTGTGTGTGTATTTATTTATTTATTTTGGATATGGGGCATAAAGAACATTTCCCTGAGTTTTCAAATGATCTGTTAGTGGCTTAGTATAGGGTAGGCTCAATCATGATTATTATACAGTGTCTGTAAGTCCTGTGACAGTCCAGATTTTGTATATATTAGTAGTATTATAGCATCTACTCTGTAAGGTAATCTTGCATTCAGAGTACAGAATGCATAGAGATGCGGGATGTACAAGAGTTACAAAACCTTAGAACTGACACAGATCTTTCTTTTTAGTACAGCAAGTTGAGGCAGAATAACATGTTCACTGCTGTCTTAGTCAGGGTTTCTATTCCTGCACAGACATCATGACCAAGAAGCAAGTTGGCGAGGAAAGGGTTTCTTCAGCTTACACTTCCACAGCACTGTTTATCACCAGAGGAAGTCAGGACAGGAACTCAAGCAGGGCAGGAAGCAGGAGCTGATGCAGAGGCCATGGAGGGATGTTACTGGCTTGCTTTCCCTTCCTTGCTCAGCTTGCTTTCCTATAGAACCCAAGACTACCAGCCCAGGGATGGCACCACCCACCGTGGGCCCTCCCACCCTTGATCACTAATTGAGAAAATGCCTTATCTCGTGGAGGCATTTCCTCAACTGAAGCTCCATTCTCTGTGATAACTCCAGCTGTGTCAAGTTGACACATAAAACCAGCCAGTTCAACTGCTGTCATATTTTAATTGCATAGTTTTGTATCTGGCAACTTATCTTCATTCCTGAGCTTCAAGGAATGATAGAGTAGAAAATATTTAACATCTTTTATTTTAAAAAATTAGTGGTTTTGCAAGACCTCTGTGTGGGCTCTTGGCCTTCTTCCCCTTAAGTTCTCCACTTCAAGCCTCTGGTCTTCTTAGGAAATGCCTTTCAGGTTTTTAAATAGTTATATGCCTCTGTAATTGAATATTACATGGTAGCAATCTTTCTGGTTTTAGATGTGACCACGTTACATTTTGGAGCTGAATCTATTCCTTTTTTAGTGTCTTTCCACTCGTTTCTTCATGTATAAGAACAATTCTCATGTCTGTCCAATACAGTCATTGTCATTTAGTTAAGTTTTCAAAATCTAGTTTTAACTGAGTATGATTCATATCTATTCCTCTTTTCTTTGCATTTTGTTCTATGGTTAATAATTGCCTAGGAAATCCTGAGGTAATTGTACGCTATAGACTTCCAGTAGGTACTGTGCAGAAATCCTTTGCACATTTTCCAAGTTTTCCTAAGCTTTTTATAAAACTATAATATGATCCTGCAACCAGGCTATGGATACAGTTCATCTCTTGGAGATTCTCCAGTTTTATTACACGCCTGTTTGTAGGAATTAAATTCTGTGCACTATTAATAACCTGTGTGTTTATGTGGTTACCACCACAGTCATAGTTTGCAGATTTCCAGTACCACAAGAAGTTCTTGCCATCTCCTTCCTGGGCCACACTCAACCTTTAGTAGCCATTCTCTCCATTTCTAGATTCTGTCATTTCAAGGATGTTAATTAGCAGATTCTACTGTGCTGTAGTCTTCAGACCTGGCTTCTTCTGTGCTTATTTCCTGGAGATTCATCTTGGTTGTGTATATCAAGAGTGTGTTCCTTTATAATGGTGGATGGAATCGCATGGTACATACGTTCCCGTCAGCTTTCTCACCTGTTAAGACATTTGAGTCCTCTGGGTTTTGAGCTGTTATGAATAGAGCTAATATAACGTATAAGGTAAGGTATGCGTTTTATTTCCTTAGGATAAATACTTGGGAATGCAGTTGCTGTATTTTGTGCTTGCTTTTAAAGCACACTACCTAACCATTGTCTGTAGAGGTCATGTCATTGCCTGCATTGAGTATCTTTTTTATAAGCTTATTTTCCGTGGACCTTACACTTGCCCCTTCCTGGTATTTTCAAGATAGAGTTTCTCTGTGTAGTCCTGGCTGTCCTGGAATTCTCTGCAAACCAGTTTGGACTTGAACTTCAAGATCCACCTGCCTCTTCCTCTTGAGTTCTAGGACTAAAGCAATATGCCACCATGGCTGGCATATATATCTCTCTTACGTGAAATAAAATACCAGTTCATATGTGACTTAGTTGGGTTTTCTTTCTGTGAAGAGACACCATGACCATGGCAACTTTTATAAGGAAACCATTTAGTTGGGGCTGGCTTGTAGTTTCAGATATTAATCCATAATCATAGGAGGATGTGGCCATGTGCAGGTGGACGTGGTGCTAGAGAAGGAACTGAGACTTGCACATCTTGATCCACAAGCAGCAGGAGACTGTGCCACATTGGGCATAGCTTGAGCATTCGAGATGTCAAAGCCCAACCTCACAGTGACAAACTTCTCCAGCAAGGTCACACTACTCCTACAAGACCACACCTTGTAATAGTGCCACTCTCTATGGGCCTGTGGGAATTACAATGATGTTAATTACATTCAAACTACCACAATATTCTTTGTCCAGTTACTACTTTTTAAACTATTAATGTTAAAGAATGCTTTATTGATTTATTTATTATAAGTTTATTTTTATTATTTTATATGTATGGGTATTTTGCTTGCTTATATGCATGAATGCCATGCACAATCAGGTCCTACTGAGGTCAGAAGAGGGCACTGAATCCTCAGGACCTGAAGTTAGAGACAGTTGTGAGCTGCCATGTAGGTGCTGGGAACCAAACCTGGGACCTCTAAAGGAGCATCAAGTGCTCTTAAGCACTGAGCCATCTCTCCAGCCCTGAGAGTAGTGCTTTATCATATACTTCATTTGCAAGTGTTTTCTCCACATCTTTGGTTTGTCTTTCCAAATACTTAGTAGGGTCTTCTTTTAGAGACAGTCTCATTATGTAGTCTAGGCTGCTCCAAAACTCAAAATAGTCCTGCTTCAACCTCCCAGGTCCTGAGGTGACAGGTGTGGGACATGAGGCTGGACTACCAGGATGATATGAAGAGTAAAGTTTTAATTTTGACATGTTTTCTAATTTATTTATACAGCATACTTTTTTTTTTTTTTAAGGAACTTGTTGCCTAGCCCTAGGTATTGAAAATTTTCTTTTGTTCTGTCTGAAAGTATTAATAGTTTTAGTTTTCTACATTTCCAGTTTCATTTAGTATTTTTATGAGTTGTGATGCTTAGGTTGCTACTCACTCGTTTTGCCTGTGAGTGAATGTTCAGTTCTACTAGAATCATTTGTTGAAAGGTTATAATCTGTGTGTAATCTATATATGTATTTGTAGCTGGAGGTGGTGGCACATGCCTTTAATCCTAGCACTCAGGAGGTAGAGGTGAGTGGATGTCTGAGTTCAAGGCCAGCCTGGTCTACAGAGAGTTCCAGGCCAGTCAGGACTACAGAGAGGAACCTTGTCTTAAGAAACAAATAAAATATATGTATCTATTCCTTCATGAAATTGGTTTTGCATCTTTCTCAAAAAATGACCTGGGTATGTTTGAGTGGTCCTCATCTGGAAATGAGCTGGGTATGTTTGAGTCAACTTCTTCTGGGCTTTCTATTCATTCTGCCGATGCTCTTCTAGGCTTCTTACTCGTTCTGTCATATCCATGTGCTTCTTGTCACGCAGGTTTGATTATTGTAGTAGGTATGTAGTACGTCTTGATGTCAGGAGATTAATTCCCCCCATCTTACGTTTTCTTTATGAAGACTGCATTAGTTATTCTGGTTTGTGCCTGGAGAAGTACTTGCTGGGATATTGACTGGAATTACACTCGCTGTTGTGCTCACTCATGTAGGTGTTTGATTTTTCTCAGTAGCATTTCTCATTAGCATTTCGTACTGCTTAGCAAGGGACTTTGTGTGCCCTGTTAAGCACATAGCATTTCTTGTCTGTCATTTTCTTCAGGGCACTTCTAAGTGCTACTGGTTTGTTCGTTTGTTTTTTACTTTGGATTTGTGCAAAAAATATAAAAAATATTTTTGTGTGTGCATGCACACATATATCTGAATTGTATGTGTGGGAGTATAGGCACACACTTGTCCCATGGCATGTTTGTAGATGTCAGAGAACAATTTTTGGGACTTGGTTCCTGCCCTGTATGTACCTTTTGAGGCTGTGCCTTTCTTGTTTCTCCTGCTTTGGAGCATGCACCAAAGTAGCTTGCTTGTGAGCCTCCAGATGTGTTGTCTCTGCCTCCCATGTTTTCTGAGGAGCGCTAAAATTATAAATCTGTACTGCCACGTTTGTCTTTTTGTGGACCAAACTCATGGTCTTGAGCTGTCACAGCAAATATTTTCATTCTTCCCTTGATTTCTGCAAATAATATGTGTGTGTGATTATGTCTACATCTTTGCTGAACTCTTCATAGTTTTTTTCTTATGATTCAGTGACATTTTCTACATAGATAATATAATCTGTAAGTATAGATAATTTTCTTTTCAAATCTTAAATGTTCTTTTCGTTTTTGGACGTCTGTTATTAATTTGATGCTGTTTGTTATCACTAGCTGGCCTTTGCGACTTTGTGGGTTCCTCTTTTTCCTACCTTTTATCCCCTAAGGTTCACTCCCTAACAGATAGGCTAGAAAGAAGGTAGAAGATAGAAGATAGAGATAGAAAGATCTCTGAATCTAATTTCTTTCTCAACTGTTTCTCATTCCAGTTTCCAGCTCAGCCCCTTCAAATGTTTCCCTGAGCCATTCCTCCCTCAGTCCCCCAACAGTCTGCTCCGTCACTTCTCCCATTTTTCCCAGTACTAGCCTCTTCAAACTATAGAAATTGTTCTAACCTATCAGCTTGGCTTCTCCTGGCTCAGCTGTCTCCTAACAGTGTCTTCTGCACTGACTGACTTCTCATGCTGTAAGTCTAATTCACTTCCAGCTGATTTCTCTTCTCACTAGACCACCTTAGCTGGCTTAAAAAAATGCTGTTCTCAGAAATCCAAGAGACAACCAACGCTGAAAGTCGTAGGGTCAAGCAGTTCTGTCAGCTAAGGATTTTTTTTTGTTCGTTTTGTTTGTTTGTTTTTTGAGACAGGGTTTCTCTGTGTAGCCCTGGCTGCCCTGGAACTCACTCTGTAGACCAGGCTGGCCTCAAACTCAGAAATGTACTTGCCTCTGCCTCCCAAGTGCTGGGATTAAAGGTGTGAGCCACCACTGCCCCAGCTAAGGATTCTTAAAGGAGTAGGTGACGAGCAACTGGGGAATCCTTTAAAGGACCAGGCACACAAGATAAATCACACAATGGTTATCCATCCATTTATCTGCCTTTTTATTTATTTTTGAGACATTCTCTCAGTAAAAGTCTCACATAGACTTTTGACTACTTTGTGAGTTCTTTTTTCTTCCATCTTAATCCCACCTCTTCTTTTCTCTTTTCAACCTCCCAATGGAGAGAAAAAGAAGGATAGAGGGGGTGCGAGAGAGAAAGAAACCCAGGTATAAAGTCAGAGATGGGAAATGGGGTAACAGTGTCGTTAGACTGCTTCTTGCTAACTAGGAGCGTCCAGTTCCATGGGACAAGTTTGATCTTTGCCATCAGGATAGCTTCTTTTTGTCTCTTTGCTGTCAAACTGCAACCAAGAGCATCCAGCCATCAGCTGGCCATCCAGCCTCCACTATTGGGGTTCTAGCATGTGTATATCCTCTGAAAAGTCCTCACACTTGCAGAAACTGTCTGCAGCTGGCAATCATGCTCTGTTAGCGCACTAGCTAAATTATAGATACAGTCCCTGAGCAGTGTGCTCAAGAGCCATGAGAGCTGCAGCAGGCCCCTCCTTCCTGCCTAGCCTGCAGCCAGAAGATGCCACTACAGGAGCCTCAATCCTGCTGCTGTCATGAGCAGTTCATGGTGGCAGCACCTTTTCTCCATCTTCCCTGAGAAGTTCCACAGAGATGATGCCCTTAACCAGAGCTGCCTGTGACCAGAAAGGACTTCCTAATCCATGTTCTGGTGCCCAGAAAGGGAGATTAAAAAAAGCCATTAATCCCAAGCATGAAAACCCACCAGTCCCTGAGCTTCTTAGAAAACCCTACAAATCCCTGAGCATAAGAACTCACCAATTCCTGAAGAGGAAACCATACCAATTCTTGGACTCCCCCAAGCTCAGAACTTGAAATCCTACCAATCCTCAATCTAGAAATCTGCCCCAAAAGGTCCTCCTTGTAAGAAATCCTATGTACGCCCCACCCTTTGTTCTGTTCCTTGTTGTCTGACCCCAGGAGCAGAGAGCCACTCCTGGATGTGTCCTTCCATACCATGGACCCTAGAATCAATCTCTTTTATGAGATTTGCTGCCAAGTGTAACTCTTATCTGAAGAAGCCAAAAAGCAATGAAGAGAAGAAGAGAAAGAGTGGGGTTCCTGAGCTCCTCAGCTCAGCTGGGATCCCCTCCCTGGGAGCTGCAGGGCCTCTGCTGAAAGGGGCTTCCTCTCAGAGCTGTGTGGTTCCTGGGTTCCTGTGTCTCAGGATGCCCTTCTATTGGAAATCCTTTTCCTCTCAGAGCTGTGTGGTTCCTGGGCTTCCAAGTTCTAGGACACCCTTCCACCTGAGCAGGAACACTTAATAGTCACCTGCGGTAAAGCACCCACACCTGGAATAAAACCAAAACATATTCCTGTAACATTCCTGTGTTTTAAAAGAAACCAAAATTCTCACTATTCCCTCTCTTCACCCTCTCGGGCCTGTTTTTATTCATCTTCCTAAAACACACTCAGTGTCTTTTATGTACTTAATAAAGTCCTGAAGGAGTGTCTTACAGAAATTTGTGTCTACTGTTTGCTGAGCTGATTTGATTCTAGGTCCACTGCTTGGTGTTCAGAGTGAGTGTTTCTTATTCCTTATCACTGTAGAGATTTCCACCTTCTTTCCTGCATGTATGCTTGTGTGAGGGTGTTGGGTTCTCTGGAACTGGAGTTAGAGTTGTGAGCTGCCATGTGGTGCTCGGGAGTGAACTGGGTTGTTTGGAAAAACAGGCAGTGCTCTTTACCACGAGCCATCTCTCTAGCCTGATAGTTTACTGAGGAAGTCATTGAGTGGTAAGTTTTTTGCTATTCTGTATATCTGAAAATGGCTATGAATTTGTTATTTGATAATTCACAATAAAATTCTAGGTTGGACATAATAGTTATTCCTGAGTATGTCCAGAGTGCTGCTCTGGTGTGTTCTGCTTTTCTGTTTTTAAGTTGGGTGCCATTTTGTTACTTGATTCTTTATATGAAACCTGTTTTTGTTTGTTTGTTGTTGTTTGTTTTTTTTTCCTAAAAATGTATGTAATCTACTTTGTCCTGAGCATCCCAGAATTTCATGGTATGTCTTGTTTGTATGTTTTATCCATATGCTTCATAATAATCAGACACTATTAACATAGAAACCCATGGAATAGGAACTCAGGACAACATTACATTAATTTGACTTTGATGATTTCTTCATCCCTGTCTGTCACTCTTACTGTTTGGATATTAAACCTCTCAGATGGGTCAGTTTTAGTAAAGTACCACTTTCTTTTCTAATGTTTCTCCACTTTCTGTGTGCTTTTGGGAGACTTCTTCAACATATTCTTCTGCATTTTTTTTTTGATATTTTATGTCCCCGTCACAGTATTGATTTCTTAAATTTTATGTTTGCACTTTCCTTTGCAAAAATTAGTATAACATTCTTCTTAAAGGGTGTACTCTGTTTTCTCTCCGAGAGTATTAAGATACATTTTTTAATATTCATAGTTACATTTTTGTTTTACTTTTAGGTTTTGCTTTTGCTGGTTTTATATGCTCACCAGTACCAACCTCTCCTCATGAACCAGGGCCAGCTCTACTGTGCTGCCCAGGTGAGGGGCAGGGATAGCTCTCCTGTTCTCAGGATCTCAGGGCCAGCTTTGCTGCCTGTTGTAGGTGGCAAGGGTGAGAATGGAGGAAAGCATCTGTCTCTCTCTCGCTGCCACACAGTAGACAAGTTTCAGGGCCACGCTCATACTCTCAGGGCTGGCTCACCTGACCAGGGTTTGCTCTGTTCCGCTGCCCAGGTGAGGAGCAGGGCCTGTTCTCCCAAGTGCAGCAGCAGGTGAGGGCAGGGCCAGGTGAGTGCTCTTATGACCCTGTTGGGGCTATCTCTCCCTCCCGCCTGCTGTTGGTGGTGAGGGAAACAGGGAGATCTCTCCCTCTTCAATGTCACCACTCAGCAGACTGACTCTCAGACTCATACCCTCGGGACAGCTCAACTTACAACCCCCACATCCAGGGCCAGCTCCACTGTGCTGTCCAGGCGAGGGCAGGGCCCACTCTGTGGAGTGCTGTAGTAGGTGAGGCCAGGGCCTACTCTGTGGAGTGCTGTAGTAGGTGAGGCCAGGGCCTACTCTGTGGAGTGCTGTAGTAGGCGAGGGCAGGGCCCACTCTGTGGAGTGCTGTAGTAGGTGAGGGCAGGGCCCACTCTGTGGAGTGCTGTAGTAGGCGAGGCCAGGGCCCACTCACTGGAGTGCTGTAGTAGATGAGGGCAGGGCCCACTCTGTGGAGTGCTGTAGTAGGCGAGGCCAGGGCCCACTCTGTGGAGTGCTGTAGTAGGTGAGGGCAGGGCCCACTCTGTGGAGTGCTGTAGTAGGCGAGGCCAGGGCCCACTCTGTGGTGTGCTGTAGTAGGCGAGGGCAGGGCCCACTCTGTGGAGTGCTGTAGTAGGTGAGGGTGAGGGCAGGGCCCACTCTGTGGAGTGCTGTAGTAGGCGAGGCCAGGGCCCACTCTGTGGAGTGCTGTAGTAGGTGAGGGCAGGGCCCACTCTGTGGAGTGCTGTAGTAGGTGAGGGCAGGGCCCACTCTGTGGAGTGCTGTAGTAGGTGAGGGCAGGGCCCACTCTGTGGAGTGTTGTCCAGCCGAGGGCAGGGCTCCTCACCCCAGTTTTTAGTGCTGAGGCCTTATATGTGCTAAGCATATGAGCCATAACAGTGTTCTCACCCTGTGGATCATGACCCCTTGGGAGGGCTGTATATCAGATATGCTGCCTATCAGATATTTACATTATGATTCATAACTATAGTGAAATTACAGTTATTAAGAAGCATCAATAATTTTGTGGTTGGGGTCAGCACAACATGAGGAACTGTATTGAATGGCCACAGTGTTAGGAAGGTTGAGAACTACTCTGCTATAATATTACTGTCTGTGCTGCCTAATTTTTGTCAACTTGACAGAAACCAGAATCACCTGGCCAGAGGGTGACTCTCAGAGAAGGGTTCCAGTACATACTCTATGACCACCTCCTTGCTCCAGCTCCAATGTTTTTTTCTCTTTTTTCTCCTTTCCCTTTCTTTCTTCCAAATCCTTCTATGTACCCCTCCCTAGTCTTCTTCAAATCCATGGCCTCTTTTTTCACTAGTTATTGTATGCATGTATGTGTAAGTATACACACATATACATGTAGTATCCATTTAAATACTGAAATTGATCCTGCTGGTGGCAGCCCGTTCGTTCTCTGCTACCTACCCCAGTGTTTCGGGTTCTTGAAGGAAAGACATACACACACGGCTTTCGGGTTCTTGAATGAAAGACATACACACACGGCTTTTATATTTTTATATGCTGGGCCACTTTTGAACCTCCATGTGGCTAATCCACCATCCCCTCCACCCCCGATATTCCCAAGTCATTACTTACTGAAATCTCTGTTTTTATCTTTGCTGCGCAGGACCCAGTCAGGCAGCCCTTTTGGGACTGCTCTGGTGCCTACATGGCGGCTAAGCTCTCTGACCCACTCCTCAGATGCACTGTCTCCTCTCTTCCAGCTCCTCCCAGCATGGCGGCTCTCCTCCCTTCTTCCTCCCTCTTCCATTCCTTGCCCAGGAATCCTAAAAGTACCCCCTTTGTCTTCCCTGCCCAGCCATTGGCTGTGGCGTCTTTATTTACCAATCAAAACCAACTGGAAACAGAGACCCTCAGTGTCTTGTGGACATGTAGATTCTTGTGCAATTTTGGGGACCCAGATTCACATAACACAAGCAGCATTAGATCAACCCCCCTCTCACCACCAACACACACACACACACACACATATATATATATGTATGCAACAACACAATGCACACAAGCACAAAACCTGTTCAGTCCATTTAATGTTCTCTCTATGTATATTTTCAGAGCTGACCCTTTGTCACTAGACTACCTGTCTTGGTGTGCTCCTCCGCGAGGAAGACTACCTCTACTGCTTCTCACTGTACTCTGTTGCCTATATTTTATTGTGTTTGGTTGACATGATTGTACCATTCCTGGCTAGGTAGGCCTGGGCTGTATATAAAATGTAGGTGAGCAAGCCAGGGGAAGCAGGCCAGTAAGCAGTATTCTTCCGTGGTCTGTGCTTGAGTTCCTCCCTCCAGGTTTCTGCCTTCCTTTAGTGATGGGGTGTGATGTGGACCTGCAAGGCAAATAAACCCTGTCCATTTCAGGTTACTTTAGGTAGGTGTTTTATTACAGCAAAGAGAAGCATTTTGAGACATGCTTTCTCTGTATAGCCTTGGCTGTCTTGGAACTTGTTCTGTAGACCAGGCTGTCCTCTGCCTCTGCCATTCCAGTGCTGAGATGTAAGGTGTGCTTCTGACATTGGGATACTTGTCATTTAGGCTAGACTCAGGTGTGCTGTGCAGCTAAGGTTGGGCTTAAATTCCTGATCTGCCTGTTCTGCTTACCAGGTGCTAGGATTACAGGTTTCTTCTGCCCAGCTTCCTCGTTTGTTCCTAGTTGGAAATTTTTAATATTATCTTTTAGTGGTATAGGTTTTTGTATTTCTTTTAAAAATTGTTACATATTTTATTATTAGTGTAGGATATATTTGCTATTTATAACTACAAGAACTGTGTTGTTTTATTTACATGTGCATTTGCTTCTGGGAAAGAAGAATACTAACCTATTTTCTCTAGCAGTAAGCTAGTGCCGTCTAAGAAGCAGAGTATCTGGTGACCTTGCCTAGGATACTTACTGTATTGAGTCAATTCTTGATTTTATAATATATGGTGGTATAGCTAATGTATTGGTGCATGTGTTTTTCTCACTTAAAAGCAAAGAAAAACTATTACAGTATCTTTAGTTTGAATGTTGTGCTCAGTAGAGAAATAGCACTCTTCATATACTAACTTTGAATGAACCTGCCTTGCACACATGCTCATAACAACATGGATTTGCAGATCCACTGGCTGGCTGTGAACGGGAGGACAGAGCTACTCCATGACCTCGTGCAGCACGTCACGGACGTGGATGTGGAGGATGCGATGGGGCAGACAGCGCTACACGTAGCCTGCCAGAACGGCCACAAAACGGTAAATCCCTCCATGAAGATGTTAAGGGAGTGCATGTGTTGTTTTAAAGATGTTTGAATTCATGAGAACGTTTTCATTTTGTATTTGGGAACATGGCTGCATTATAGCAAAATACTGTTTTCTATTTTGTATGGACTTCTGATTAACATTCTATCTGGGCAGAGGAATAGTAAATAGTGCTTTTGCCTTTGTTCAAAATAGTTATAATTTTGATGTTATTTCTGATTCTAGTTTAAATAAATGATTACTAATTTTTTTAAATTAGTGTGTCTTTACATGTATTTTAAGCACTTATGTTTAATCTCAGTTTTAACAAGTACTAAGATATTTTTTATTATTAAGTATCAATTATATAATGAATGTGTAAGGTGAATATTGATACTGCTCTTTAATATTTTCAGTTGGATTATCACAGTTCTGTTTTCTCCACATGATGGAAATAACTTTCTGTTGGCACATTTGTTTTGCTATTTACTTGGGTTCTTATTCTTATACCTCCCTTCCAACCCTTATTCCACCCTAATCCCAGCCCCACAACACTAGGTAACAGAGAAGGAAGGTTAGAGGGAAAAGGGGTCATAGATCTCTGTCAGCCAACAAAATAGACCATTTTCTGCTGATTAAGAGAGTTAGGTTCCTTGGGGCAAGGCCAGTTTCTGTTTTCACATCCTCTGTCAAACTGTAACAATAGCAACCAGGAGCTGTAGGGCATCAACCTTCATAGGCCCTCTTGGGATTCTCTCATTTATACTCTGCCTAGAGTCCCCAGAATTTAACTATCTGTGGCTGACAAAAATCACATCCCTGCGAGTGACCTAGTGCATGAGGCAAATCATATTTACCTGCTGTGAAGCAAGCAGCCTTTTATACCACACTTGAGATTAAAACAAAATCATTTTCGTACAACATTACTGGGTTTTTAAAGGAACCAGAGTTGTCAGTACTTTGTTAGATTTCTGTAAGCGTATTTGTTCTGTGGTGTTAGGTTCCTGTCACTGTCATGTAGACAGTTAACTGGTGATAGCTTTTTCATTAGGAGACTGCTGCTTTGTATACAGATGGAGAGCATAAGATTTTAGATTGCCTTTCTGATTTACTGTATTTCCTGTTCTGTGTATGCTGGTTTTTCTTAACCTTGATGATAGAATATAATCTCTTTATTTGCTGATGATAGAATATAATCTCTTTATTTGCTAATTAACCATAACAATACCAAAATGAGCTGAAAACCAGTCATTACCAGTAACAAAAAAGTGTCTATTTGTCCATCTGCATATAGGTGCATACTTTTATTTATTTTATTTTTTGATGTAGGGACTCACTATGGAATTTACAAATAAGTATATATTCTTGCCTTTTTGACAAGAAGTACTTTTTCAGATTCATACTACTTTCCTAAAAGATAAAAGAATTGGAAAATAGGTTTTTTCTTTTCATGATTAAGAATTTGGGCTGGGGTTGAGGAGTCGACTCAGTGGGCAGTTGCAAAGCCTTGGATTTGGTTCTTAGCTCCAAGGAGGCAAAAAAGAAATTGGGCCTACTTTATTATGGTTGCTTACATAGCTGTTCTCCTAGCGGTAGCTATTGATGTTTCTCTATCTGGGTAGAAGAAAGTGCTTGGAGGCAAGGCATTGTGTTGTTTGGTTTTGTTGTTTGTTCTTTTGTTAGGAATGCTAGTGAGACTCTTGTCCACACACAAACACAATTCACTGAGGCTTTTTGGTACATGTTTTTTCTTGTTCTCTTTAAGATTATAAATGTCCAGAAGGGCCATAAATGATAGATTGGATAAACTTGGATTCAGAAATCTCATGAATGACAGTCTAAGTGTACATGTTAGATTACATAGAGGGTTAAACTGCAAACTATAACTTACTTCCAAAGAAATTCTACTTTTAAAAGAGTACATTTTAATCCCTAAATTCATATAACCTGATATGAAGCTTCCCAAGCGTCATAAAACTTCAGTTGAACTCTTGTTTGGGTAGATTTATCTTCTTGAAACATGAGCACAGTTGTGTGATTCTGCGGTTGTACGGATGCACTTACAGACTTGCTATGAATAATGGCCGTTTCTGTACTGTTGGTTCTCCTGGCATCTTAAGCTGGCTTCAAGCTTTTTTTCCTCTAGAGTTACCTACACACATGTAAAACATTAATACAGTTGTGTCTTGGGGCATAGAGGTAAGCAGACAGATGTTTCAGAATGTATTTTATGTTCAGAGTGATTTTATTCCAGTGCTTCTGGAAAATGTGAGCAGATGATAAAAATTCCTCCTGATCCTTGTCTTTCTAACACCACTGAATAGTAATGATTTTTGTTGGCTATCACATAACGGGCCAGAGTCCAGAGTGTAAGAGGGTAGGCTTGTAAGGAAGCTATGCAGCTCGTCACTCAGCGTGGAGCTGGGATAGAAATTACTCTTCTTCTTTGCTGTAATTCATCACTAGAACTAAGGGTGTTTCTGCTGGGTGGTGGTGGCTCACACCTTTAATCCCAGCACTTGGGAGGCAGAGGTAGTTGTTGGAGTCCGGGAGTCATCCCCAAAGCCACACATATACTCATCTTAGACAGAGATAGTTTATTTAGCATTCGCCTCAGGAGTGAGTGATCAGGGCCACAGACCAGACTCGGTTGACTGTGACCTTGAGTCAGAATCCTGCAGAGCTTTAAAGCCTGAAATAGACAAACATCTGTGCCACGTTATTCCACCACTCAGGATTTAGGAATAGGGAGCTTCCTATGAACATGTTGTTGTGGCACATTTATCCTGTTCACACTGGATGGAGTATTCAGCTGTGGCAAGGCACTTGCCTTGTGTCACATTCATGTCTTGTCAACCAGCATAGGACTTGTCTAACATTCATGTCTTAACTTGCCAACCAGGATGTCAGTTCCCAGGGAGGTCTTGGGAACTTAAACTTTACTTGACCTCTACTCAAAATGGAAGTCTTATTCCAAATGGCTTCTTATATTGGTGCAGGTCTTTTTTTAAGTTGGGATCCATCCCAGGACCAGCTTATAAAAGCACCTTAAAAGCTCATATGCAGTCATGGCAAGTGCTGCCAGGTGGTTGGTTCAGGTCCAAGCTTACTGTGGTTAACTATGCAAAGCAGTTCTAACTGACCTCTTACGACTGGTTTCCGAGAGCACCAGAGCACAGAACATAACAGAATATGCAATCAACTCAGGCATGAGAAGGTTTCCTAGTAACAGTAGTAACAGCATAAGATGGCTAGCTAGACATGCAACACTTAACTAGGCCTTAACAGCAGTCAGATGTCTTCATTTCAGGGCCAGCCCGGTCTACAGGCAGGCGACACTATCACCTGGCTCTGAACACATTTTTTTAAACAAGTAAACAAGAAGCTGTGTAGTTTGAAAATGAGAAATTGTGACCATCATTACAAATTGCAGCTACATGTTTTGGACTTTTATGGCTTATAGCTCTATGCATGTAGGATTTCAAGGCAAGGCACTCTAAAATAAATGAAAGAGAATTCTGCTTTATTTTCTGGGTAAAACTGATTAGCACACTTAGCAGGCTGTGTGTTATTTGTTTTATCTCTTGGTCTCTCTTTCCTTGGTGTAGTGTGAACTCATGAAAAGGGCTTTAGCTGGGCATGCTGACACACAGCTTTAATTCCAGTGTGCAGGATGCAGAGGCAGGAGGATCTGGAGTTTGAGGCCAGTCTGGGTTGCACAGTGAGACCTTATCTCAAAAGATGGCATTGTGTCCTTTCTTTCTCATATTTCTGGTATTTAAAATAGTTTATACTGTGGCCTCATTTTTTTTGAGGGTGTGTATTTGTAGGTGTGTGAGTTTGTGTGTGCGTCTGAAGTTGGGGTTAGGTAATCTTCCTTGATCAGTCTCCCATTCTATTTATGAGGCAGGGTCTTTTGTTGACTCTGGACCTGCTGCTGCTGCGGTCTAGCTTGTCTAGCTGGCCCCTTTGCCTTGGGGTTCCTATGGCTAACTGCTCGTTGCTGGGATTCAAGTAGCTGCTGTGCACTTTTGTTTGGGGTTTAGGGGATTACAACTCCAGCTTTTATTTTCTTGGCAATAACTTTATCCACTGAGCCATCTCTCTAGTCCCTAGCAGGGTTTTTAAAATTCTATTTACAACCTCTTTTCAAAAGCCTGAGAAAGTTTTATGTAACCTCTGGTATATCATTACATAAAATAGATATAGAAATAAAATATTTTTTGATAATAAATTGTAAGTAAAATTTAAAAACAATTCATTTATATAAATATAATTTTACTGTCTATTAAATAAAGATAGACACATTTTTATATTAAGATGAATTTCTTTTATTAATAGTTGGCTGTTTATTTAATACTACAGGACATAGAGCATCTTCAACAGTTTTTCAGAGTTGATCAATATTTTTTGTTATAACCAGTGTTGAGACCGCTACTTTGCATAAATACATCGTACACCATGGCAGAAGTATATTTTGGGCTACTTCAGAAGTTATTCCAAATCAAAATTAATTTAACTTTTTCTTTTAAAAAAATTAAGCCTCTGAAAAGAGATTCCTTTTTTAATTTTAATTTTTATATGTGTGGGTGTTTTGGCTGCATGCGTGTTTGTGTACATATGTGTGCCTAGTCCCTCAGAAGTCAGAGTGCTAGATCTCCTGTTTATAGACAATTGTAAACTGCTACTTGGGTGCTGGGAATCAAACTTGGGACCTCTGAAAGAGCAGGTAGTGATCTCAGTCACAGAGTCATCTCTCTAGCTTGCTCATTCATTCATTCATTCATTCATTCATTCGTGTGTGTGTGTGTGTGTGTGTGTGTGTGTGTGTGTGTGTATTTTTTCAGCAACTGAAAAACAAATTTTAAAACCAGTGTAATCCAAAAACCACTAACTTGATACTGACATGCCAAGGAATGGTTACAAGATAATATTAAAATATTAAGTCTTTGTTTTTCAGAATGAAACTATTGTTTCTAAAGAGTAGAAAATTTTGTATGTTCAATAAAAACACTTGAGTAGTTCATAACAGTTGTCTTGAGTCTGAGCCAGAGTTGCTGTGTTGGGTGTGAGGGCCTGTGCAGTGCGTGGCGTGTGGTCAGGACCAAGGCTGCCAAGGTGCATGGTGCCAGTGCTTCTGGGAGCAGCGCCCATCCACTGCACAGTTGGTTTCGAATTAGTCCTCAGTCAGTGCACATTCAGAAACCTTTTATTGTTGCTAAATATTTCATGATTCCCTAAATTCAGTGAATCTGCTGTGAGAGTTTGATTAAGATGGAGCTTAAGTGAGTGGCATCTGTCCACTGTTTGCACTGCATGTGAATACTTCTCTCCCTTTTGAATCTTTTAAGTGGAGTGTGTGTATATTGGTAGCTCTAGTTCTACAAATAACTGTATCTGACTTATTTGTCTGCTTAGAAATCTTAGTTTGAGAATACTTAGGGCTTCAAAAAATTGACTCAGAAAATTATTAATTATGTTGTGCCTTATTGGTGTGACTGAAATCTATAAATTGCATTGCCTCAAGACCCTTGATGTATTGATTAATTACATAATTAATCCATAATTGTAATGCTCAGAGAATGTGTTCTCCCACCTGAGTTTCATCCATTATCTGCACACTAGCATCTTTACAAAGTTGGAAGCATTTGTTAATGTTTAGTATTTCTAAGACTGCACACTGTCTTGAAACTTGTGTTGGAAAGACCAGCACAAGCGTTGACAACAAATACTTCCGTGTAATTTTATGTAGGTTTTATTTTCCATGATGTTTCACTTCTATATCATGAGAGTTTTTTTTTTTTTAAGCAAGAAATCAGTTTGTTGTTGCAAGTCGGCCTGCTGTCTCACTGTTGACCCTTCTTACCTTGCTTTGGATCTTCTGGGAATGCCTTGGCCTTGTGGATTGAAGGCCTGGCAAGGGCTTGAGGAAGGCCGCTTCCCATCAGGGCTCCCAGGAACTGCTAGAACTGGAAGGTGGTGGGGAGCTGTGTGGTCATGAGCACTCCGTAGTTCCCTTAGGAACTGTGCCTGGACACCTACAGAAACGCCGTGACTACAGTTGCCTGCCCTTTCTTGCTGCTTTTCCTGTGACAGTGTGAAATGAGTTTTAGCTGTCATTTCTCTTCCTGTTTTAGAGCTTTCATAAAAGGATATCAGCATGCAATTAAAAAATTCAGTGGTTGATGACTTTCCTTTTTATTTTTTTTCTTACCCCCCTCCCCCCAGGGTTTCTGTTTGTAGCCCAGGTTGTTCTGGAACTTGCTCTGTAGACCAGGCTGGCCTTAAACTCACAGATATCTACCTGCCTCTCCCTCCCAGTGCTGGGGTTAAAGGGATGCACTTTTCTGTCACTTTAATGCAATTACAAAGGTAATATTTTTACATTCTTAGCTATACATGGTTTCCATTCACATTAGAGCAAGTAGTTTCCCCCTGTTCTTCTGCAGGCAACATTTACCTACAAGGGAAACCTTAAAATACCTTAATAGTTGCGTAGATTGAGGATCTTTAAAAAAAAAAAAAAGATTTGTGGTTGTGAACTGCCTTGTACGGGTGCTGTGAACTGGAGGAGCAGTAAATGCTCTTACCCACGGAGCCACTTCTCCAGTCTGTACTGAGGATGCTAACTGGGACAATTGTGTTAAAACAGGAAAAAGTACTTACCTGGATGGAAAAGAGAATGCCAGAATCAGCCGCTGCCACTAACTTAATCAAGTGTGTTTTATTAGTGTCTGTTCGGTCATGCAAGCAGATGACAAGTACATAAGAAAGGGAATTTTAATGTCTGCAGGATATATGAGGATATGACGGGCACATTGATAATTCATACTGTAGGCCATACTTTGTTGCTGTGATTTCCTTGAAGATAGTCTGACCACTCTCTTGAAAATAGTAAAGAGATATGTAGTCTGTGCTTAAATTAGTTTTATCCTGAAAGCTCTACAGAATAACTGAAAATACAAAAGCACTGTAAAAAGTGGAATGATTTTCAAAATGGCAGTATTAAAAACCAAACAAGCTACTATTTAGGTTCTAGTTGACTGCTTCATAGATTCTGGTAAGGATTAGGGCATCAGTATGTTCTCCTTTAATAAGGCATCCTGACAAAAAGCACCCGAAGGGAGCAAGTGGTTCATTCAGCTTACACGTCCAGGTTACACTCATTGCCTCAGGGAGGCCATAGCAGCAGGAGCCATCTGCTCACACCGTATTCATCAGCAGGAGCAGAGAGAAGTGGTCAGTGCAGCCTGCCAGCCAGCCAGGGCCCAGCCCATGAGCTGGTGCCTTCAGTGTTCAGGGTGAGTCCCGCTGCAGCCGTTAGACAGTCCATCTATCACAGACGTTTCTACAGAAGTCTCTTCCCACCTCATCCTGACTTGTGGCAAGTTGACATTTAAAAGTCAACAGAATATTCTAATATAATGTAGTTTATGAAGATAAAACTATGGAGTAATGTAAATTCATAGAAATTGGAATTTCTAGTGTATGGAGAAAAGGATTCTTAATTTGATCATAGCCTAGGTTTTTAAATATCTGTTTATTATATGCTGGAGTATAAATTACTTGACCTTTTTGAAATGAAATATCCTATGCCGGGCGGTGGTGGCACACGCCTTTAATCCCAGCACTTGGGAGGCAGAGGCAGGCGGATTTCTGAGTTCGAGGCCAGCCTGGTCTACCGAGTGAGTTCCAGGACAGCCAGGGCTACACAGAGAAACCCTGTCTCGAAAAAACCAAAAAAAAAAAAAAAAAGAAAGAAAAAAAAAGAAATGCAATATCCTGCTTACAGAAGTGGAGACATTAAATGAATTGATAGGTGCTTATCAGCACAGTATCTCGGTACATGTTAAGGTTATTCATATTATTATACCATCCTGTAGTTTTAACTATTATATATATTATATTTTAATACTTTACTTTTATATTGTTAGGTTTGAGTTACATACGAACTTTTTTTTCTGTATGGGATTTTGCCTGCATCTATGTCTGTGTGTCACGTGCATGCCTGGTACACATTGCTGGCCTTGGGAGTAGACTTAGAGATCGTTGTGAGCTGCCATGTAGGTGCTGAGAATTGAACCTGGGTCCTCTGGAAAAGCAGCCAGTGATCTTAACCACTAAGCCATGTCTCTGGCTCCTGAAAATGTGTTTTCAGTGTACTTGCTTTTATCACTCCTGAATCTTCTGGGAAATTAAAATTCATTGTCTATAAATTCTGTAATATCAATGGACACTAATGGCTGCCCATCTCACTCCTGCTTTGAGACCAGATGCAGCTGACTTTTCAGGGCAGAAATCTGAAAGGTGAAGCCAGCATCAAAATGCCCATATAAGCCTTTTCTTGAAAACCAGGGACCCAAATACTCAGTCTTAAGATACTCCTCCATGCTCATGTGGAGGATGCCAGCGGGGGATGCTGGGTAGTCAGTTCTTACTCCTTTGCACTTGTGTGAGGCAGCGTGCCTTTCATTGAGTCTGATGCCCATCATCAGTTCAGCTAAGCTGGCTGGCCCTTCTTCATCTCTGGGTTACTTCCTGCATGTGTTGCCATGCCTGCTTTTATGTGAGTACTGCGGATAGAACTCAAGTCTTCTTGCTTTCATAGCAAGCATTTTTACCCACTGAGCCTTCTCCCTGGTCCTGCTCGCCTAGATAGAAGGAAATGGATAGGAGATACCATAGGGTTTTTTGGTTTTTTTTTTTTTTTTTTCAGTTGCTGATTATCCAATTTGATGATACCTCTAACAGATACATGAAAATGCTGCTTTGGATACATATGAAGTATTTCATGATTGTTATATTATTCTTTTCTATTAAATATTTTAACATTAGCATTGTTAAAATATGTTGACAAAACAGGACACATTGGGGTGCATCTTCTGTGTTGTAACTTGTGTTCAGTAGGCTGACACATGAGAACCAAGAGGTAAAATGTAGCCTTGACTAATAATGACTGACATCCAAGCCAGGCTACATAACAGATCACAACATCTGAAGGGAATTTGTAACACTGGTGTTGCCACATCACGTGTGGTCTCATACACCACTAAAGCCATATGCCAAATTACATTCTTTTATGAGTTGCTTTAGATATTGGGTTTTATTATAGCAACAGAAAAGGCATTAATACACAGCCATAAAGTGTGACACCTGGTTGAGGAATTGAAGAGAAATATGATTCAATTTAAAACAAACTATAGAGGGACATCACATCATACAGCTTGAATAGATTGTTGACACATTTTATTCTTCTGAAAAATACTCTTGTGTGTTGGCTATAGATTTATTAAATCCTTTATAGTCATAGATTCCCTTCAGTGTGGATCCTTACACCTTCAAAGACTACTGTCATATGCAGAGAACTGAAGATTCTTCTTCAGTATGACCTTTTCTTACGATATTTGAGAATATGGCTACATGCAAATGATTTACCAATTGCTTATTCATAGGATTCCTGTCCAGTCTATGTTATTTATTTGTGGGTAATTGTGTTGTTAAAAAGGCCTTATCACATTAATTACATTGGTTGGGTTTCTCTCCAATGTGTTTTTTTTTTATTTATTGAAAAATGACTGATAGCCAAATATTGAGTGTAATGGTAATTGGTTACTTCCCTCTATTCTCTGACAGCAGCAGCACAAGTATATCAGTTAGAACCAGCTGAGGATAGGAACTCACAGCATCTCACATGCCTGATTATCGTGCAGTTTGGGAACTGATTTAATACAAGTAGCATTAAAACCAATCCACAACATTTTACCCGTTTCATCCATTAAAAAAGCCTTTTCTCTCAGATATACATTGAATATAGTTGTAACAGTTATGTAAACTATAAGGTATAAAATACACTAACAACATTCAGCCCATCAATTTTGTCAATTTAGGAACATTACTCTAGCATCTATCATAGCTTAAAGAGTTTACAATTCTAGACCTGAATTACATTTTTTATTTTAATTTGCATTACCATCTGAAAACCATCCTTTCAAATCTACATCATCTTCCTCAATGCTAAACAACTTTAAGTTTGTGAGACTATAACAACTCTTCAACCACGTCAGAGATCCGAGAAAGAATTCATATAGGAAGCACAAAAAATGTAACTTTCAAAACTGAAACAAATTGCAGAGACATCTGACTACCCATACAGTTTTCTTTTTTCTTTTTTTTCATATTTTTTATTGGATATTTTATTTACATTTCAGATGCCATCCCCTTTCCCCATTTCCCCTCCCTAGAAAACCCCTATCCCATGCCCCCTTTTCCATTTTGCTTTAATACAATTTTTTAAAATGTTAATCAAAGGCTTTATAAGTATGGTAATGCTCAATCAGAAGTGTAACCCAATACCCAACCTAGATATATAAACTTTCTTTGACTGGTGGAGACATGTGAACTTCTGCCTCCATGCCCTCTCTCTCTTTCTCTCTCTTTCTCTCTCTTTCTCTCTCTTTCTCTCTCTTTCTCTCTCTTTCTCTCTCTTTCTCTCTCT
>JANHMN010000019.1:22131861-22159268 GCA_030674055.1 Rhabdomys pumilio
ATTATGTGTTCTCATGCATTTGAGTATGACTCTGCTATGCAAAGGCTTTACCACATTGGTTACATTCATAGGGTTTCTCTCCATTATGTGTTCTCATGCATTTGAGTGTGACTCTGCTATGCACCGGCTTTACCGTAGTGAGTAAACTCAGACTGTTGCTCTCTAGCACAGCTTCTTTCATACCTTCCATGTCTTCTAGAACTATGAAAATGTTCTTCAATTGTATGGTCTCCCCAAATATACCTGTGAGATTCCTGTAGGTCTCCAGCATCACACCTTTGCAGAGATGCTTCTGAGAGGCTCCAGCAAAGCCCACTCTTGCTGATTGAAGTTCACATGCACGTCATTATAGGTCACTACCTCCATGTCAGGAGTTCTGAGCTTGCCAAGCTCCCCTCACAGCACCCAGCAGAGGCACTCAGAACATATCACACTGAAACACGCAGGCCTGCTGAGTTACAGAAAAGCCATGCCATGGTTTTTTAATAATCTTTTGTTTTTGCTGCTTGAGATTGAACCTGGGGCCTTGTATGTACTCAGCACACACCTAAAGTTACAGAACAAACCAACCAACCCCACTCAAGTGGTATTGTTCTCTCCTTTCATCAGGCATTTCTGAGTTTCCCTTAATCTGTGTTTACTCAATTTAAAAAAAAGAAAACTTGCAACTGTGTTAGACTGTTTAGATTTTAGAATTCGTGTGAAATATTAGGCAATTCAGGCAGCAGTATATGACTACCGTATAATTAAGTATTTTGTCATTATCTTTTAATAAGATGTAACAGTCTGTTAAACTTTCTTTCTTTTAAACCAAGATCACCTGAAGTGGTAATGTTCAAGTTTTAAGCTTTTCTTTGGTGTATGTCTTCAAATAGTAAGTTGCTATGACTATTTTTCAATCTTTGACACTTGTATATTGTTTCTTTATGGATTTATACATTTTCTTTAGGCAATATTTATATATAGCTAGGTTCTTTCTTTCTTTCTTTCTTTTTTTTTTTTTTTTACTGATGAGTCAAATTGTAAACATCTTTAAAATACATATTCCTTTCTGGGAATTTTTTTTTTTTTAAATTTTTTAATTTTTTTTTTTTTTTTAACAGTCCAGACTTTATCCTTCTCCTGGTTCACTCTCTGACTATTCCACACCCCACACCTCCTTCCCAATCTCCAAGAAGATGTCCATATTCCCCCTGCTCTACCAGACCTTCCCACTCCCTGGGGCTTCAAGTCTGTTGAGGGTTAGGTGCGTCTTCTCTGACAGAGTCCAGACCCGGCAGTTTTCTGCTGTATATGTGTTGGGGCCTCATATCAGCTGGTGTGTGCTGCCTGGTTGGGGGCTCAGTGTCTGAGAGATCCTGGGGTCCAGGTTATTTGAGACTTCTGCTCTTCCTCTAGGGTCGTCCTCCTCCTCAGCTTCTTCCAGCTTTTCCCTAATTCAACCACAGGGGTCACCAGTTTCTGTCTATTGGTTGGTTGTAAATATCTGCAGCTGACTCTTTCACCTGCTTTTTGGGTCTTTTGGAGGGCAGTCATGATAGGCCCCTTTTTGTGAGCACACCATAGTATATCAGTAAGAGTGTCAGGCCTTGCGGCCTCCCCTTGAATTGGATCCCAATTTGGGCCAGACACTGGACCTTCTTTTCCTCAGGCTCGTATCCATTTTTTGTCCCTGCAGTTCTTTTAGACAGGAACAATTCTGGGTCAAAGGTTTTGACTGTTGAATGACAATCCCATCCCTCCACTTGATACCCTGTCTTTCTACTGGAGGTGGACTCCACAGGTTTCTCTGTCCACTATAGGGCATTTCATCTAAGGTCCCTCCCTTTGAGACTTGAGAATCTCTGTCTCTGGTACATTCTAGAGGGTCCCTCCACCTTCTATCTCCTGAGGTTGTGGTTGCTTGTTTCCATTCTTTATGCTGACCCTCAGGGCTTTACTCTTGTCTCTGATCCTCATACCTGATCATGTTCCCCTCTTTCCCTCCATGTCCCCTTTCCCACCCAGGGGAAGGTTCCCTCCCTCCTCTTGTCCTGTAATTGCTTTCTTCTCCTTCCCAAGTGGGATTGAGGCATCCTCACTTGGACCCTTTGGCTTGTTAGCCTTGAGTTCTGTGGATTGTATCCTGGGTATTCTTTACTTTATTGTATAATATCCCCTTATTAGTGAGTACATACCATGCATGTCTTTTTGGGTCTGTGTTACCTCACATGGGATGGTATCTTCTATTTCCAGCTATTTGCCTGCAAAACGCATGATGTCCCCATTCTTAATAGTTGAGAAATATTCTGTTGTATAAATGAACCACGTTTTCTGTATCCATTCTTTTGTTGTGGGACATCTGGGTTGTTTCCAGCTTCTGGCTATCACTAATAAGGCTGTTATGAATGAACATAGTGGACCATGTGCCCCTTTGGTATGGTGGGGCATCTTTTGGGTATACGCCCAAGAGTGGTATAGCTGGGTCTTCAGGTAGATCTATTTCCAAGTTTCTGAGGCATCTCCAGATTGATTTCCAGAGTGGGTGTACCAGTTTGCAACCCCACCAGCAATGGAGAAGTGTTCCTCTTTCTCCACATCCTCCCCAGCATGTGCTGTTGTCTGAGTTTTTGATCTTAGCCATTCTGATTGGTGTAAGATGGAATCTCAAGGCCGTTTTGATTGCATTTCCCTGATAACTAAGGACTTTGAACATTTCTTTAAGTGCTTCTCAGCCATTTGAGATTCCCTTGTTAAGTTCTATACCCCATTTTTCGATTGAGTTGTTTCTTGGTGGTTAGCTTCTTGAGTTCGTTCTATATTTTGGATGTTAGCCCTCTATTGGATGTGGGATTAGTGAAGATTTTTTTTCCTAATCTGCAGGTTGCTGATTTATCCTGTTGGCTGTGTGCTTTATCTTACAGAAGCTTTCCAGTTTCATACATTCCTATTAAATATTTGAAAATCCATTAATGTAACCCACTATATAAACAAACTCAAAAAATCACATGATCATCTTCTTAGATGCTGAAAAAGTATTTGACAAAATAACTCCCCCCACCCCATATTAAAAGTATTGGAGAGATCAGGAATTCAAGGTCCATACCTAAACATAATAAAAACAATATACAGCAGACCAACAGTCAGTGTCACATTAAATGGAAAGATACTTGAAGCATTTCTACTAAAATCATGTACAAGGCAAGGCTGCCCTCTCTCTCTCTCTCTTTTTTTTTTTGGTTTTTCGAGACAGGGTTTCTCTGTGTAATTGCCCACTCTCTCTTGACTTATTTAAAATAGTACTCGAAGTTCTAGCTAGAGCAGTAAGACAACAAAAGGGTGATCAAGGGGACTCAAATTGGGAAAAAAGAAGGGAAGTTATCACTATTTGCAGATGATATGATAGTACACATAAGCAACCCCAACGTTCTACCAGAGAACTTCTCCAGCTGATAAACAACTTTAACAAAGTGGCTGAATATAATATACAAAAAATATATAAAATTAAGTAAATAAATCAGTAGCCTTCTTTTTTTACAAATGATAAACAGGCTGAGCAATAAATTAGGGAAACGACACCTTTCACAATAGTCACAAATAATATTAAATATCTTGGGATAACTCTAACCAAACAAGTGAAAGACCTATATGACAGTAACTTCAAATCTCTCAAGAAATAAATTGAAGATATCAGAAAATGGAGAGATCTCTCATGCTCATGGATTGGCAGAATTCACATAGTGAAAATGGCCATCTTACAGGCCATCCAGAGACTGCCCCATCTGGAAATCCATCCCATATACAGTCACCAAACCCAGACACTATTGTGGATGCCAAGAAGTGCAGGCTGACAGGAGTCTGATATAGCTGTCTTCTGAGAGACAGAAGCCTGTCTGCCAGAGCCTGACAAATACAGAGGGAATGCTCGCAGCCAACCATTGGACTAAGCACGGGGTTCCCAATGTGGTCCCCAATGGAAGAGTAAGAGAAAAGACTGAAGGAGTGAGCTGAAGGGGTTTGCAACCACATAGGAAGAACAATAATATCAACCAACCAGACTCCCCAGAGCTCCTAAGGACCAAACTATCAACCAGGTAGTGCACATGGAGGAACCCATGACTCCAGCTGCATATGTAGCAGAGGATGGCCTTGTCGGGCATCAGTGAGAAGAGAGGCCATCGATCCTGTGAAGGCTTGATGCCCCAATGTAGGGGAATTTGAGGGCGGGGAGGTCGGAGTAGTTGGGTGGGGGAACACCCTCATAGAAGCAGGGGAGGGGGGATGAGATAGGGAGTTTCCAGGTTGGGGTGGGGGACCTGGAAAGGGAATAACATTTGAAATGTAAATAAAGAAAATATCCGATAAAGAAAAAAAAAAAGAAAAGAAAAAAGAAATGATCATCTTACCAAAGGCAATCTACAGATTCAATGCAATCTCCATCACAATCCCAGCACGATTCTTCAAAGACATGGAAAGAGCAATTCTCAAGTTCATTTGGGAAAAAAAAAACCAGAATGGCAAAAAAAAAAAGAAAGAAAAAGAAAACCCTTCTTAACAATAAAAGAACTTCTGGGGAATCACCATCCTTGACCTCAAGCTATACTGCAGAACAATAGTGATAAAAACCACATGATATTGGTACAAAGACAGTCACGTTGATCAATGGAATCGAATTGAAGATCCAGAAATAAAACCACACACTATGGACACTTGACAAAGGAGCCGAAAATATACAGTGGAATAAAGAAAGCATCTTCAATAAATGGTGCTGGTCCGGCTGGCAGACTGTATGTATAAAAATGAAAATAGACCCATATAAATGGTCCTGGTCTAGCTGGCAGACTTATGTATAAAAATGAAAATAGACCCATATAAATGGTCCTGGTCTAGCTGGCAGACTGTATGTATAAAAATGAAAATAGACCCGTATTTGTCACCTTGCACAAAGCTCAAGTCCAGGTGGATCAAGGACCTCAACATAAAACCAGAAACACTGAAACTAATAGAAGAGAAGGTGGGAAAGCGCCTTGAGCTCATTGGAAAGGAGGGAAATTTCCTAAACAGAATTCCAAAGGCTCAGGCTCTAAGATCAAGAATTGGAAAAGGTTTTTCATAGAATATAATATGATCATAGTTTCCCCTTTCCAAGCCTCTCCCATTCCTTCCCACTTCTCCATATTCTTTTTTTTTCTTTTTAGAAAACAAACACAAACAAAACAGAATAAAAATTTGAAAAACAACAAAAACAGAAGAAACGCACACAAAATTAATAAAAACAAAATTAGAAAATGTCATATAAAAGCAAAAGCTCAGTAAGACAAAAAATCCCCAACAAAACAGCGTGATACTAAAAGTACAAAATTAGCAGTTCTTTCTGTATTGGCTGTATTCAGCTGATGTGGGTCCAGCCTCAAGTGTGTTAGTATCTTCAGTGAGAGTCTTTGGAGAAAACTCATTTTTCCTTGCAAGCAGTTGTCAGTGGAGATAGCTTCTGGTTTAGGGGAGGAAGCTTGTGTCTACTTTCCCAACTCAGTGTGGAACCCCATCTGCCTTGAACCTGTGCAGACCCCTTGTAGCACTGCCATAGTCTCATGAGTTTATATGTGCATCAGTGCTGTTGTGTATGGAAGTCAGTTTCCTTGGTGTCCTCCATCTCCTCTGACTCAGTCTTTCTACCTGTTCTCTCTGAACCCTGAGGGGAAGGTTTGAATAAGGTGGCTCTTTTTATTGAGCAGTGAACACTCTTAAAATTAGTAATTGAGTTCCTCTGTGGTCTTTTTTTTTTTTTGGTGTTTGTGTGGTGTATTGTATGATATATTATGGGTGTAAGGGTATACCACCATGTACATGTAGAAACCAAAAGAAAAGTCTGTGGAGCCCTTTATCTCCTGTAACAAGTAGGCCTTGGGCTGTCAGGGCTGAGCCACTCGGTGAGCCCCAGTTTTTCAGTTTTGTTTGTGTGGATCAGCAGTTTTCCTCATATTTCCCATAGCATTGCAGAGTTCTTGTTTACAAAGACAAGTGTGTTAGGTAGTCTGCCAAGTCCGTTTTTTTCCCCTCAATCTGGATAATTTTTAATGTCTTTTGTGTTCAATATCTTTTATTTTAGTTTCTATATCATCTCTCTTTTTGTGTTAATTCATTTTTTGGGGGGTGATGCAAAGGTTCCCCTAATTTATACTTTTTACAAAAGATATTTCAGATATTAAAAAAAGACATTTTGATTATATATTTGAATATTATCATGAGTGACTAGAGATTTATACCTTTGAAATAATTAAAAAACTGGAAGGCTTTAAAATGATTTAGATTCTAATGTTACATTTACGAAGTTTAGTATTTGTCTGATTTCAGGTCATCTCTGAGATCTTACATACTTCCTACTAAAAACTGTTACAGCGACATTGCTTTGTTGAAGGTCTTTAAATGTACTGAGACTGGGTACTTGTTGAGTCGTTCAGATCTGGCTCTTTGTGCTGCTCAGTTCTGGGCCGACTTGGGATTGATTACCTCTTGATGTCTGTGTGATGCCATGCCCTTCTGCTCCTGGTTTCTGCAGTGAGTCTCTCTGTGTGGATTCACCCATCTTCTCATCTTATTTTTTGTTTATTTGCTTTTTCTGTCTTGTTGAGGTCCCAAATATTATCTTTCTAAATGTTATTATTTCTATTAAAAATTCTAATTTTGTCATTCTCTAAATACTTTTCTCCCCAGGTTTCTACCCTTGTTCCATGGTTAAAATGCCTTTTTCTCCCCCTAAGGGTATCGTCCTCTCTTTTTCCTGGATCCCTTTCTCCCTCCATCCATCCTATCTTTCTGAGACAAGGTTTTATCATGTAGTTCAGGCTAACCTCCAACTTGTTTATAGCCCAGGTTGTCCTTATACTTGGAATACTGTGTTACCCCCTGAGACCCTGCCCAGATACTTTTCTAATTTTTTTGTATGGCTCCCTTTATTTTCTGTATTTCTCCGAGTTCTGTTTTGATTTGATTTTCGTCTCCCTGTTAGAGATTTGCTTTAGTTGTATCTTAAATATTGTTTGTTCACTCATATTTAGTAATGAGATAGTAAGGGGTACTGACTAGGGTCATTGCATGTAGAAGAATTACTGCCTGGCTTAGCTGTACACCAAAGTTTCTAGTGGCATTGCCTATATTTTGAACTCAATTTTTGGGGGGTGGGGAGGTGAGAGTGCTGTGCTTTACATGATAGAATGTTTTTCTGTATTTCTGATCTTTGCTCACTAGCTAACCAATAGTGTCCTCTCTTCCCTAGTCAGGAAAATCAAAATATCATCTGGCGTTGCCAAATGCTCCCTGTGGAGAACTTAACTGACTTAGTCAGTGTGCTCTTAGACTTTTCTTTCTCTTTGTGTGGGTGTGCATTGTGATCTTGTTGTTGAACTGGGACTAAGGTTTAGAGCACCAGTATGTGTGGTTGATCCAGAAGTAATACTAAAACAATTTAATTCCGAAGCTGTTTTCTTTTTAGTGTCTTTGCATACTTTTTTCATTTTTTTTTTTTTTTTTAAAGAGGAACTCAAATGAGGACCATAGGAATAAAATTAGAAAACCTTATTTTTGAGGTTTTTTAGGTGGACTTTGTTCTATCCTGAGTCTCAAACGTATATTTTTAAGATTTTGTGTGAATGCACTTTCGGTATGAGTCAGATGGCTGACTACAGGAGACAAGGTATATATATATATGGCTGCATTTCCGAGAATGTGCGCTAGCATGGACTTGTATTGATTGGAAAGGTCTACACTCTGGCTTTTGGAACATACAGCTCTGGGTCTAAATTTTATATTTCAAGAGGTAAAAAGTTTTAGTTTTAAAATTTAGGTACTTAAATGTAATAGTGTCCACTTTGCTAGTCTTTTGTAGCTATGCAACTTTAAATAATTGTGTCTTGGTTTCATTAGCCCCATTTCATGTCTTGCGTAGTCATGACTTTTGACTGCCCTATGATTGAGGGCTCTCCCAGGCAAGTACACTGCCTGTTCCATTGACAGTTGCCCAGAGGTCACAGTGTACCTGAGTGGTCAGAGAGCTTTCTATGGAGTTGGACTTCCTCACTGTCATAACCATCATGAGCCTGCACACTCATTTTCTTTTTAACCCTTAATTGTGGGGAGAATTCTTCTTATGTGGATTGAAGTTCTAATAACTGTGTCTTTTGTTTGCCTTTCTGGCTTTACTGTTTTAACTTTTTCCCCAGACAGTGCAGTGCTTGCTAGACAGCGGTGCTGATATTAACAGGCCGAATGTATCAGGAGCCACGCCACTGTACTTTGCTTGCAGGTACCAAACTTTGCATTTTCAGATATACTTTCATTAATGAATGTTATGTTTCAACTGTATTTTTACACATAAAGACTTGTGTATGTTTTTTAAAGCTCTGTTTTCCTACAAATGCTTTGCCTTTATGTAGCATGATAAATACCATTCTGTTACTTAATTGCAGGAGAGAAAGCATTTTCTGTTAATATTGTTGTCATTTGAAATAAGGTCTTCCTCTGTAGCCCAGGGTTGCTTAGAACACAGTGTAGTTTACATTAGTGTAAAGTCTCATGGCTGGCGTTAAGACTTTAGGTCCTCCTCCTTTAGCCTCCTAAATGCTGGGATTATAAGTATAAACAGCCATACTTAGCATTTCATTTAATCCTGTGTTTTTATCAGTGGAGCTGTTAGGACAAAGCAGTAATTCAGTGAGTTCTGTAGTTTATTAAGTACCTAGGTCTGTTCCTTTGAGATAAACTGTTGAGTGTGCCTTGGTTCAGAGCTAAGTCTTTTCTTTATTTATATAACTTTTTAAAAAGTGTTGAATCATTGTAAGTTTGTTATGTATTCTGTTTTTGCACTCCTGTCTTCGTTAGTTTTCTTGACTTGTTCTTTTGTTTTCTAACTTGCAAGCAGCAAGTACTTAGCTTATTCAGTCTGTATCGCATATACATGTAAGAATTAGTAAGCACTTATAAACCAGGGCTGGGGTGTACTAGAAGTCTTGCCTAGGCATATATGAAAGGTCCTTCTTCTGTCCCCAGCACCAGGGCAGTGAAAAAGCCAGCCACAGCATCAGCAACACAAAGCAAACCCTGAAGTGTAATGTACAAATTATGTTTACACTTGTAACCGTACACATATACCTATAGATGGATGCTTGTAGTGTGTCACATAGAGGGAGTTTGCAGTTAGGAATGTGCAGAATCCTACTGTAATTAAGTTTGTTGTTGCTGTTTGCTTTACAGTCCTATAGTGTCCCTTGGTATCCTTGGGTATTGGCTCTAAAACAGCATTTCACCACTGATGGATATTCACATCTAATATAAAGTCCCCGTTGCAAAATGCATTTATTTATATATAAATTTTTATAAAATTTTATAAATTTTATAATGTATATTTTATATATTTATTATAATATATTATTTATAATATATTAAATTTTATAAAATTTATTTATAAATTATATACAAATTTTAAACATCTTCCTATATAGATTAACGATTGGTTGCATCTAATATAAATGCTATGTATATAGTTGTTGTACCATATTGTTTCAGAAATGGTAAGAGGAAAAGTATGTACATACTCCATATAGGTACAATAGTTGTACGCCTGGCTGTATTTTCAGTCCATATGGAACTGATAGGTGTGGATGGCTGATTGTATGTTAGTTGTATTCATTCATTTTGATTTTTAAGAGATTCTAGAAACCTATCCTGTTCTTTTATATCTTTTAAAAATTACTTATTTTGATTTTATGTGTATGTGTTGTATGAATGTGCCTCATATGTATACCTGGTACCGGTGGAGCCCAGAAGAGTGTGTCTGAGTTCCTGGATCTGGGGTCACAGGTAGTTGTTAGCTGCCGTCTGGATGCTGTGAATTGAACCTGCATTCTTTACAAGAGCAACAAACACTCTTAGGTGCTGAGCAATCTTTTCAGCCCTCTTTTATATCATTTTACTAGAGATTTATCTCCAGCAGAAAGATGCGCTTTTTTCCTGTTTTGGTTGTCATTGGTGCCTCTGATATTACCTTGATCAGACTGATTTAGACCATCCATTAATTTAAAAAGTTTCAATGTTAATTATGTGTATGTGTGTTTTTAGGAGGTTATGTGTACATAATTATAGGTGCCTGTGGAGGCCAGAAGAGGGTGTCAGATGTCAAATACCCTGCTGCTGGCATTAGAAGTGATTATCAATGACCTCCCATTCTGGAAACTGAACTCAGGCCCTCTACAAGAATAGAACATACTTTTAACTAGTGAGCTTTTTCTCCAACTTTCTTAAACCCTTTATCTGAGGCAGTTTACAAAATACTGTAGTTATGTGTGTGTATCTCTCTTTCTAATTTATTATTATTAAAATTTATAATCACATCATTCCATCTCTTTCCATGTAATACCACTTGTCCTCTCTCAAAATTCATGGCCTCTTTTTCTTTAATTGTTGTTACACACACACACACACACACACACACACACACACACACACACTCTCTCCTAAGTATGTAAATATAACCCATGTTGTTATATTCTTAAATTATGTGAGTTATAAAACTTAGTTAAGCTGTTATATTTGAGGCTTTTATATACAGCAGCTTTTTGAGTTTTAGTCTTCTAGTTCATGTCTGAGTTCAGTATTATCCTTCTGATTTAAGTGATTGGTTGATAAATGTATAGGAATTTTAATCCAGCAACATGGTTGCTTTGACAAGGGATCACATCCAAATTTATAATCCAGCTGGAATGTAGACAGGCCACACACCTTTAATCCCTGTGGCTGGAATACAGACATACCCTTAGCACACACCATTGATGCCAAACAGTGATGTCTAATTGAGGGGCAGACAAATCAGAGAAAGATTTGACAGAATGAGTCAGAGCTAGGATATGCCCAACTCTCATGAGGACAGACAGGAAAGAGGCTACTTGAAGAGTAGTGAGGGATAGAGAATTAAAATCAATTCAGTTCACTTCAGGGCTCAGTTCAGTTCATGGAGTTCAGAGGCAGTGTTTCCAAGAAAAGCAATTCAAGAGAGGCTGAGAGAAGCCAATTTGAAACAGTCAGCTTTAAGGAATTTGGGCCAGAACAGCTGAGTTGAACCAACCAGCCAGAGTTCAGAAAGAGCTAGAAAGTATGAGTTTATTCAGCAGTAAGTCTTGGAAGCTGGAACATTCTAGGCCTAAATTAGCAGATGGGGGTTAGATGCTGAAGCTGGTCTGGGCTTGTAGAAAATTAGATTGTATGGGGTCTAGAAGCTTCCAGGTCTAGTCCTAGGTCTAGGAATAGTTAGATAGAATCTAGTTATAAGGGCTTAGCCCAAACCATGTATTTCAAAAGCCTGGGTATGGCTCTTATTACTTTATTTGAAGAAATAAAAGCAACATTCACATTTACATATAACCAATTTTCATTATGTCATGAATTTATGAAAATATTGGTTTGAGTTTCTGGAATAATATTCTACCTTTTATATTAAAGCTTTTTTAGAAACTTTGTTATTTTTATGTTTATGGATGATTTGCCTGTGTGTATATCTATCTACATGTGTATACAATGCCCTTGGAGGACAGAAGAGGGTTCTGATCTCTTGGAACTAGAGTTACAGACTGTTGTAAGATTCCATGGTGCTGGGAATTGAACCTTGTTCCTTTTCCTTTGGAAGAGTGGCCAGTGCTTTTAACTGCTGAATCATTTCTTCAGCCCAATTACTTTAAAATTTTCTTTATGTTATATCTTTGGTGTTTATTTTATATTAGAAATTCCTTTGAGGTTCCCAGTTTGGTTGCATTATCATAGAAAATCTCAGATTTTAACATGTCCAGAATAAACATCTTATTTTCCTCTTTATATTCTTCTTTCACGTGTATCTGATCTTCCTTCTTGTTGAATGCAGAAGTTAGATTATTACTGCACGTTGACTCTGCATTTGGAACCTATTGTTACCAGTAAGTTCTTTAAAGTCTTCCTTTAGAACATTTCCTGCAACTGGAGACTCTCTCTAAAGCTACTTGAAAGTTGTTACATCTAGAGAACTGCCGAAGTCTGCCTGCTCCCTCACTCTACTCTTGCTTCCGGCTAGTAAATTCTTTCCTCAGCAAAGGCCCTTTGAAAACAACAACCAAAAAAATAATGTTCTTGCCACTTGGTGTGCCCTCGGTGCATCTCACATAAGCCTAGCTCCTGGCTCGCGGCCTGTGAGACACACTCAGTTCTCACTCTGCTGTAGCCATGCTTGTCCTTTGTGTTCTTTAAGTGCAAATGTCCACTGTGGTTTTCTCCATTTTTTTTTTTCTCCATGTGGTTTTGTCCATTGGGTTTTGCTAGGCATTTGGTGTGGCTTTAACTTTACTTGATACCTGGCCTCAACCTTGTGATTCTCCTGCCTCTGCATTCCCTGGGCTTGGATTATAGACATGTATACCTGGTGTCTTAGTCTGCTTTTGTTGCTGTGACAAAACACTGACCAAAAGCAGCTTGGGAAAGAAAGGGTTTATTTGGCTTACATATGCCTGGTCACATAGGACACTGAGGAACGCCAAGGCAGCAGTTCAAGACAGGAACCTGGAGGCAGGAACTAAAGCAGAGACTATGGAGGCTTAGCCTGCTTTCTTTTGCCATCTATGGTTGCCACTCCAGGGGTGGCACTGATACAGTGAACTGCCCAGTTTAGTCTTTCATATCAATCATTAATGTAAGAAAATGCCCTACAGACTGGCCTGTAGGCTGTGTGATGGAGTCAGGTTTTTAATCAAGGCTCCTCTTCCTTGGTAACTCTAGCTTCTGTCAAGTTAAACAAACAAAAATCCTGGCTTTAACTTGCTTTTTAGAAACACAATTCTGACCAATTTAAAATTTCTTGATAAATTTTCTATGATAGTCTCATAGCATGGCCTCTGTAGTATATTGTACCTCCTGATTTGATACATGACAGTCTCACAGCATGGCCTCTGTAGTATATTGTACCTCCTGAATTTGCTATATGACAGTCTCACCTACTTATTTCTACTACTTATTTACTAGTTTGTCGTCTGTCTCAGCTTCAGGGAAAGCAGAATGAATGTTTATTTTTACTGCGTTTTATCTAACATTTCGTCCAGTGTTTTGTACTTAGATGTTCAAGTGAGTGCTTGTAAGCGAGTGAATCGCTATGGTTACATACAAAACAATGACATTTAAAATTTTTAATATAATATATTTTATGCAGACCTGGACTATTCCTGTAGCTTGTCTGAACATAAGACTGTGATTAAGAGATTGTTTTAAAAGTATTTATATTTTGTTCCATATTATACCAAAGAATTTTTTAAAACTCAGCTGTGTGCCTGTGAATGTGGTACTAGGAATTAAACACAGGGACATTGTGCTATGCTAAGCTGTTCTTAATTTTTATGTTAAAGACAGTGTTGTTCTAGTCCAGTCTGATTTATCACTACATGGACAAGGCTGGCCTAGAACTCATGACAGTCCTTTCTCCTCAGCTAAATGCTCAGCATGGGCATGACCACTGAGCTGGCTGTTACGTTTTACTTTGGCAAGCTTTTGATCTTTTTGAGAAGAGGTAGTAAGAAGTGAAACAAACAAACAGATAAATAAATAAATAAATTTCTTATTGTAGGAGAATAATATATGGGGCACTGTTCATTTTATTTTTAAACTGTGACTTAATTTGTGTGGTGGCACCTGATTGTGTGTGTGTGAGCTACTACATGCACATAAAGGCCAGAGAAGAACATTAAGTGTTCAGTAAGCCCCCGTGATCCTCCTGTCTCTGCTCCTCCAACAGTGGTGGGGTTACAGGTATGGTGCCTGGCTGTTTATATAGGTGCCGGGGATTTCAGATCAGTTCCTCATGCTTGCCCAGTACACTCTAACACACTGAGCCTTCTTGCAGCCCTCAAGGCATGAGTTTAATTATACTATGGGTTCTAGATTCTCAGGTACTTTCTCTGTTTACAGATAACTTTTATTAGGTAAAGTAAAATAAATTGAACATATATAGGTAAGTTGTCGGTGGAGTTTTAGAGGTTTTGTAGTGTTACAAAAATATAAGCTTCAGAGCATAGAGTGGAACTCCTGCCAAGCCATTCTTTTCACTTAGAAAACTCAGAACAATAGGTATATAAAATAACCTTTAAATTTAAATATACAAGCTAGTAAAATATTCTGTTCATAATCAATTAAAAATGTTACAGCATTAGTTCCCATTATTATGTGCACTAGTGGAAGTTCTTAGATATTTAAGACTGAAAGAGCCCAACGTTAGAAAGCTGAGTAGAAGAAACGGTTCTGTTTTCATAAACTACATTATGACCTTGGAAAGAGTATTATCTCAGTCAATAGTCTTTCTAGGGAGAGGAGGAGTCTCCTTTAAGTGTGGCCCCTGCTGGGGTGACTACACTCTCCTGGATGCCCTACACCCAGAGTATGTGGTTGGCACAAATTGGACTCAGTGGGTTATTGAGAAAAAAAGGACATGGAATTGCGGAGGAGGATCTGGGAGGATTTAGGAGCAGGAATGGTAGGATGAGTATGAAGTTATCAAAGTTAATAAACATTATATATAATTAGCCTTAATTTTTATAAAGAATAATTGTTCAGTAAACTTCTGTAGTTATTTAGTTTAAAAAAATATTAGTGCTAAATAATGCTATAATACAGTCAATTGTTCAAAACATTTGTCTATGAGGGGTAACCCAAAATACACTGCAGTGTTTCCCATTGAGTATATTTGTACTCCATTTGTATCGTAGATACAAGGCAGCGTATAGCATCCTTTATGTTTCTCTTTATTTTAGTGCATTTAATTATAAAGCTGAGAGAGGATATAGTTATAAATCTGCCTATTAAAAACAGTTGGCAATTAAAAAAAATTCTTAGCCAGGTGTAGTAGTGCTGGTTTTTAGTATCAGTAGAACTGATACTGGTTAGTATCACCTAGTATTTAGTTGCTGATGAGAGACAGGCAGATCTCTTTATATTCAAGGCTATTCTGGTCTACCAAGCAAGTTCCAGGCCATCCAGGGTTACATAGTGAGAGCCTATCTCAACAATCAGACAAAAGCAAGTTTTCTGCAGTTGTTTACCGTCTTAGGGCAGCTGTAGACTCTCACAGCTGCATAGAGGTGGCACTTGGAGCACTAACTGTGCTCCTCACATAAGTAGTTGCTGCTTGTTTTAATCCGTTTTTGAAATGAAGTATCACTTCATTGTAAGTGTGATTTTTCAGGTAGTTTTAGAAATACAGCTTTCTCAAAATGTAGTGACATTTTTTTTTCTTCATGTGAATTATTCTTTTTAAAGATGTATTTTTATTGCTTTCTTTACAATAAGATGTAAAAATGTTTATGTATGTGTTTTGTCTGCTTGTATGACTTTGTATCATTTGAGTGCCTGGTGCCCATGGCATTCAGATTAGATTAAACACAGTTGATTTGCACAAAGAACACCACATAAACTAGATAGTGCTCAGAACCAACAGGGGTTCAGAGAGCTCTGTGCTACTAGTGTCTGAACACGAGCTCTGAGGCAACGTGGATGGTGTGGAGTGATGACAGCCATGGACTTGGCTTATTTGCGCATGATTTGATGGGTTGACTCTGTGGCTGGCTGAAACCTAACCTGTGAGCACAAAGGTAAAACACTCAGTGTGTCCTACTCACCATACAGACCAGTTCTGTCACTCAGAAATGTGAGGCGTTTCCTCACGTCAGGGAGCAGCAGTTGATTATGCAGTGGCCATCACTTGAACGTCTTCTGAGTCAGTTGTTATTCCATCTACTGGGTGATAGTGTCTGATCCCAGAAGTTGTGGGCTCAGTCCTAATAGATGCCCTGCATCCTAGGTACTTGGAGCAGGTCTTCTCTGAAGTTTCTGACCAGGCTGCCAGCTGGGCTTTCTAGGACTCTCTCCTTGGGTTGGAATAATTTGCCAGAGTGGCTCTTAGATCTCAGGGAAACTATGCTTGTGTTTATTAGATTATGACAGATATTTTAAGGGACATAAATAAGCACTGGACACAGAGACCCATAGAGCAAGGTCTAGAAGGCTCTCAAGTGTAGCTCCATTTCTTGTAGATAGTGCAGTGAGATGCACTATCCTCAGGGCAGGTGGATGGCTTCTTAGTCACCTTCTTGTAAGGCTTTCTCTCCTCAGCCAACCAGGAGTTCTCCAGTCCTGATCTTTTTTTTTTTTTAATGGAAGCTTTGTTGCGTTGGTGTGATTGAAACATGCACAACTGTGCAGAAATGTTACTAGACCAAAAAAGGTGTGACTTAATATGTTAGGACAGAGTGACAAACCCAGCAGATGTTCTGTTCAGAGTCTTCATGGTCTTTGGGCAACATCCTTTTCTTTTCGGAACGAGGTAGGGCACCATCTGAACTGTGGATCCTGTGTTATGGATCCTTAGACAAGGTAGATCAGAAAAATGTCAGAGTAGTATATTTTTACTTTCTCTGGCTCAATTAGGTTAGTTTGCCTTGGCGAAAGAAGGAGCTGCTCGATGAGGAACAGGATAGTAACGGAGAGGTTTTGGTCCTAACAGTCTAACAAAAATTGTCTCTTACTTGATTGTTCCAAAGCTACTTCAAGAACCAAGGCCAGAAGGCCAATACTCTTAGCCTATCTCTCTAGTTACTTATGACATAACAAGGAATTAATAAGTAAGAGCTAGAAAGTGGGTGAACACACACACACACACACACACACACACACACACACACACACACTCACACACACACACTCACACACACTCACACACATACACACATACTCACACATACACTCACACGCACTCACACGCACACACACACACACACACACACACACGCACACACACTGTTATGAACAACATTGGAGCTGAAGCACAGGGACACCTTTTAGGCTAATGGTTTCCTGTTTACTTAGCAGCTCATGTAACATAACTGTCACAGTTACATCCCTGATGACGAAAGAACTAAGATAACCTTTGTCACCTATTAGATTCTAGAAAATTGTGTTAGGCTTCTACTTGTTATTTTCTTTATTCGTCCATTTTGTAATGTTTATCAAGTGTATGAAATATGATGTTAAAGCTTAGAGTATAATTTATAAAATGTGACGTGTGTGTGTGTTATATGCCCACTACCATTCTTGGTGCTGTAGAATAAGTCTACTTTGTAGATATTGGCAGTTTAGTGGCTGGAGAGATGACACAGCTGGTAAGTGCACTTGTTATTGCAGAAGACCAGTGTTCAGTTCCCAGCATTTAAATGGGAACTGACAACCATCTATACCTCAGTTCTAAAGGATCTGACTCCTTCTTTTGACTTCCGAGGGCACCAGGCAAATGCATGGTGAACACATATACATGTAGGGAAAACATACATATAAAGTAAATGTAAAAAATTGAAGTTGGCAACTTCATTGGAAAGACTGAAAATATGGGCATTAAGCAACTGTAAATGAGTTGTTGAAATTGATAGTTTTTATAAATACTCTAGATCATTTACTTCTAGCAGAGGTGTCACTGTGTTCTGACATAAATTCAGTTTATCTTGGTGACTTTTCAGTTTTAGCTTTGGGCATGATAGGGAGCACCTAGCATAGGCTAGTATGAATTAACAACTGTTATAATAGCTGGGTAATACTTCGGCTGGCACAGCAGCATAACTACACTGATGCCTGGTGAAGACTTCCAAGCCTTCTGCTTTATGTCTATCAGCAGTTGTGTGGCTGAGGTAGAATTGTCCTGAGTTTGGGCCAGCCTGAACTACACAGTGAGATTTCTTATTGAATATTAAGAATAATGCTAATTACTGTTGTTTTCAAGGACTGATCTACTAGTTTGTTTAGGTTTTTTGCTGGCAAAATTTGGCTACTATTAAAATTATATATTTATTTAATGTGTATTGCCTGAGTGTATGTCTGTGCACCACTTGTGTGCTTGTTGCCTGCGGAGGGCAGAAGAGGGTGTTGCATCTCTTGGAACGTGAAATTGGAGTTTCACCCAGTTGTGAGCCTCCATTTAGGTACTGGGAATTGATCCTTGGTTCCCTGGAAGAGCAGAGGTTCTCTTAACTTCTGAGCCATCTCTCCAGCTCCCTAGATTATTATTCTTAAGTTAGTTCTGGCCAATTGGTGTATATATCAAGGACAGTAATTACTATTGTCATAAATTATCAACAATGATAAAACCTGTTATAATTGTTCACTAAATTCATAGTAGGGCACTATGAATGTTTAATTCAAATTGGCTATAAATTATGTTTTATATAGTGCCATTTGGTTGAAATACAATGAGCTTGTTTTCAATTTGTTTACGTTTCTGAGAAATCTGCATGGTCTTTATTGCTATGAATTGATGTGTCTCTGTAGTGGATACTAGTGTTCAAATTTATAGAGAAAAGTTAAATTAAAAGATTAAGTTTTTAATTTGGTTCTATTTCTGTACAGTCATGGTCAGAGAGATACTGCACAGATTCTTCTTTTACGAGGAGCCAAGTATTTACCAGATAAAAATGGAGTAACCCCACTAGATCTGTGTGTACAGGTATGCTTTTAATATATTATTCCAAGCCCATTTATGATAGAAATTATAAATAATAAAATCATGTTTTTTATAAATGAGAGTGTAAAGATGTTTAGTCTGTGAAAAGTATGATCTTTAAAAGTCTCTTTGTTTTTAAACCTGAATAACTGTAAATATTGTTTCAGGGTGGATATGGACAGACTTGCGAAGTGTTAATTCAGCATCACCCGAGACTTTTCCAGACTGTTGTTCAAATGACACAGAATGAAGACCTTCGGGAAAACATGGTAGCATAAGCTTGCTAATAGGTTGTAAATGAGTAATAATTACAATACTCTTATGTTTATTTTAATAACTTGAGTTGGTTGTGGAGTATATGACTATGAATTATAGTTAGCCCTTGATATATTGGGATTCTGCAGCCAAAATAATCAATTGTTGATCAAAAATACTACAATTAAAAATGGTCAGACTTTTTGTCACCATTCCCTAAAAAATACAGTATAGCAACTATTTACATAGCACTTATATTTTATTAGGCATGACAAATTATGTGACGATGATTTTAAGTTTATGAGAAGGTACGCATTGAATATATTCAGTTCTTATAAAAATTTTGAGCATCTAGAGGTTTTGGGTACTTACGGACAAGTTGGAGTTACTAGGAATATTGTAGTGTAATTATACATAATAACACATCTCATCTGATATTGACACTCGGAATCATCAGAGCGGCTCTTTGGTCTCTCCTTCTGATAACTTCCTCATGGAGAGAGGACAAGAACGTGAAGGAGGAACACTTTGTAACGACTGCTAACCACTTGATCACTGAGCTCTTTTCCTGGTGTTTTGTGCTGCTAGGGTGCAAACCTGAGGCCTCCAGAGCTACAGCTACAACTCCAAGCTCAGTATCTGTGATAGCGATAGTCTTGAAAAATTATAGAGTTAGAAACCTTCATAACATTCAGAAGTTTAGAATTAAATTTTTACATGCATACTTGATTTCCTGTATGTATTTTTAAACTGGATAATTTTGAAGAAAGATTGTTTTTCATATTTTTGGCTCTTAAGTTTATATAAAGTGTAATAATTGTAAAGTTCTTGATTTTAGTTAACTGGCTTCAAGGCATTCATTAAACAAATACATGTGTATAGATTGATAGAGTTTAATGGGTTACTTACTGTGTAGTCACTTTTGTTTTTAATTTATATAAAACCAGTTACGGCAAGTTCTGCAACATTTGTCTCAGCAAAGTGAAAGCCAGTACCTAAAGATCCTGACAGGCCTTGCTGAAGTTGCCACAACCAATGGCCATAAGCTGCTTAGGTAAGCATTTCAGTGACTCGGTAGATAAAGTGTCCATGTAAGCATTCCAGTGAGTCAGCACACAGTAGTGTCTGTCCACTTGATCTCCTCAGTAATTAGCTGTCTTTTGTCATTGATGAGCTGTTTAAAAATTTTGCTGACTTACCCTATTAGTTACTTTTCTAGACTATGATAAAACACCATGTCTTTGGCAACTTAGAGAAGGGTTTATTTGACTTAAGGTAATAGGAGGGTAAGAGTCCATCGTGGCAGGGGAGCGAGGCAGCTGGAGCAGAAGCTGAGGAGTCATACCTTGACTCAAAATAGGAAGCAGAGAGCGGGCTCTAAGTGGTGCATGTTTTTTTTCCCCCAAGACAGGGTTTCTCTGTGTAGCCCTGGCTGTCCTGGAACTCACTCTGTAGACCAGGCTGGCCTTGAACTCAGAAATCCACCTGCCTCTGCCTCCCAGGCGCTGGGATCAAAGGCGTGCGCCACCACTGCCCGACTGGTGCATATTTTTAAACTCTCAAAGTCCCTGTCCAGGTCATTAGCATCCTTGAGTAACAATAAGGCTGCACCTCCCGAGTTTCTCCAGAGTGCCTCCAGCTTTAGACCAAGCATGCAGATGCCCAGGCTGTAGGGCCATCTCATTCAAACCACCACATTTACCATTTGTCGTTTTGTTTAAAGAGCCCTGGCTGATCAGCGTACTCAAGAGACTTCATAAAGAAACCCAGAGCATATTAATGTGAATTGTGCCATATGTGTATGGAATTTTGTGAAACGATTACTTAAGATTAGTCCTAAAGAAAATGTGTGTAGATGCTGTTACCTTGGGTGTGGTCATACTTCCGGTCCAGGCAGTTGGGACCAAAAGTAGGAGGACTAGGAGTTCAAGGCCATCCTCAGCTACATAGGGAGTTTGTGCCAGCCAGGGCTACATGAGACAATAGTTCAGGGATCTGAATCTCTGATTTAGAGAACTGGGTAAATCCCCCACTGTTTACATGTTCAGTGTTCCTTCATGAGTCATTATAAAGTTTTTTTTTCTATACTGCCTCTCCCCAGTTCAGTTTTTAATTCTTTTTAGAAGATTATATGGTTCTAACAACCCATTGCTAGGTCTAAGGAGCTAAGCTTTATATTGCATACTTTTATGTATAGCTTCTCTATACGTTATACTTCTTGGTTTATGATTAGCCACTCCTATTAGGAGAATAAGCAGCTATTACCCAGTACTTAATGTGTTACTGTTTCTAATGGATTTGGCCTCTTGTAATTTGAGTATATTCTTCTTTGTATGACTTTTTCACTAATTATTTCTACAGTGGCAGTTTGTGAGACCTTTCACCTTTGTAGTTCTACAGAACCTTTCTCTCTCTAACATATGCGGAGTATGTAAGAAATCGGAATAGAAAGCTACATTGTCAGACTTACTGTTATTCCCATGAAAGTCATTCTGTCCCAACACTTGCCTTCTCTTTCTCGATAGGGTCTTGCTCAGGCTGGCTTTGAACTTGTTATCTTCATGATCCATGCTCTGATGTGGGAATTCGTTTGTGTGCTACTTATTCTCAGCTACTTTCTGTGCTCCTGTGTTCTTTACTTGAAAGGTCTTCTGCTAATTCAGTCCAGTGTCACCTTCTTACTTGTTTGTATTTCCTGAGTTGCTTTTGGTACTCTCTTTGGAAGTCCTTTTAGATTCTTCTGTCTTTAAGACTCCTGGAGCCAAGGCTTCCATAATGTGCTCCTTTCACTTTTCCTTACTTGTTCCCAGGAGTTCATGTATTTGATGAAGCATAGACTTAGATAGGCTAATTAAATCATAGGAGGAAAGAAGTAGAGGGGGCTGAATGGGGGCTGTGTTTGATCACGATGCATTGTGTGTATATATAATTTCTGAAAGCATATGCATAGTTTTTCCACTCAGCTCCTTTATAATATAATGAGGTATAATTTGTGACTTTAAAATCATACATTAAAAAAAAAAACAACCAACCAAACAACAAAACCCTCATTGACTATGGGCTTTGTAGTCATCCAGATTCAGTTGTAAGTTCAGACACTGTTTACAAATTTGTAAACAGCAGCTTTGACAACCAGAGTAAACTGAGGCTGGGTGTATTGTTGGCAGTTAGTAAGTATACTTTTGGAAGTAAGTAAATTTCCTTAAAGTTTATATCTCAAGATAATATTCTTGATAGTTTCTGCTATATTGGTGGTATATTCATTGGTTATGTTCTGGGTGCTTACAAATTCAAAATTCATTGATTCATAACAAATATTGAATTTAATACTACATATTGACATATATTTAATGGTACATTTTAATATATACTAATAATATATTTTCTGCTCAAAAAACTGTTGTGTCTCCTAGAATGGTAAGAACTTATATTACCACAGATAATTCATGAGACAATTGGTTAGTGGACTAAATATGTTTTAAAATAAGTATTTGAAGATGAATTTGTTTGGGTCCACCTAATCTGTTGACGTGTTAGTTTTTTCATTTTCAGTTTATCTAGCAATTACGATGCGCAGATGAAGAGCCTTTTGAGGATTGTGAGGATCTTCTGTCATGTCTTTCGGATCGGCCCCTCATCTCCCAGCAATGGAATCGATATGGGCTACAATGGGAATAAAACTCCAAGAAGCCAGGTGTTCAAGGTGAGAAACGTTGTTCTTAGGAGGTCGACGTAAGGGACATGACTGTAACACAGCAATGTTCATTAAACCGTGGGCAGGATGTAAGTGTGTGTGCTTCATGACCTGTTACGGATCTTCCCTTTCAGTCCTGTCTAATGAACAGGATTTAATTGGTAAGCTTGTCAAGTTTTTCTTACACATAAATTAATCTTATTGGTGTTTTTAAGGATAGAGATATTTAATATCAAAGTAATTGTACGGAATTACAGGTTTGCTTATTTATTTTACGTAGTGTAAGATCTGTGTGCAGTGCAAGGATTTGACTTAAGTTAACCCTAGTTTACTTTTTACATTGAGACAGGATCTTATTAAGGTGGTCAGACTGACCTGTTCCTTGTTTGGTAGCTGAGGCAGGCCTTGAAGTTGCCATCATCCTGTCCCTCCTAAGTAGCTGGCATTGCAACTCTCAGCCACCAGGTCCAGCTCAGATGATAAATTTTTAATGCAAAATGTAAGCCATCATCTTAAAAATGTTTTACTAGAAGATTAAAATAGTCTACTTTTGTTCATTTGTATTATATATGTGCTGTGTGTTTGTGTCTGTGTTATGTATTTTAGAAGAAAGACTACTCTTACTTAATAGTTCTATTAACAATTCCTGCTATTATTTTAATGAAGAGTATTTGGGGCTTTTAAAAAATACTTTGCATTACTTTGGCTGCCTTTCCTAACATGCATCATTGTTATTATCCATATCAAATTATATGTTTATGAAGTAGCTATGTCTCTGTTGATATTAATTTTTTTTGTTATATCTTTAATGTAAGGCCATGGTTTGATCTTCAGAACAAAAAAAAAAAAAAAAAAAAAAAAAAAAAAAAAAAACCAAGCAGTAACAACAAAGAGGCATGTCTGTGCACAGCAGATGTTCTACCTATGGGTCACACTTCGAGCAGTTTATTTTGTATTATCTTTAAGGGTAATATGAGGTTTCTCTGTTTTAAAATTTACTTTTGAGGTTCACAAAGACATTTCTTGCAGCAATCTTTAGGTTATCTCTTCAAGTAAGGAATATATTTTTTATGTAGTATCACTTACTTGAAAAGATTTACTGTTTATAAAACTTGAATCTAAGTTAATGTTATATGCTTATAATTCAGGTTATTATATCTAAATAATTCTATCTTACATGAAACTTTAGACCTACTCAACAGATAAATGGCTTTCAATCATTTTGAATACTATGTTAAAAATTATTTGTGTATTATTATTGTGAGTGATGTGTGTATTTGAGTGCAGGCTTTTGTAGTTGCTTGTCCCCTCTCTGCCTTTCTGTAGGCCATGGGTATTGAGCTCATGTAGCAAGCACTTTACCTGCTGAGCCATTATGCTCACCAGCACTGTACTCTTGAATCTAAGAATAGGTGTGATAGCCCCTTAGAAAGGCACCGTTTATCCACGTTTCCTCCCCACCCCCTTTTTGGAATCAGTACAGGAAAGATAATTTTCAGCTATATAATTTGTTTCTTTTTACTTCTATTTTTCACCTCTTGTGCCACCTTCTGGAAGAAGAAAACCAAGCATTCTTTGGTTTCCTTAGTCCTGTTTTCCTTAGTTAGGATTGGCAGTTTCCGACTCTTGTGCCATTTCCACCCAAGTGGCCAATCTGCTCTTTTGTCTGTGCTTTTCTCAGTGAAGTTTACTCCTCATGACATCGTATGATATTCTTCTTAATGTATTTAATGTGTTACTATGGCATGGTTTACTATGTTAGGACAGACTCCCTGGATTTTACTTTCTGCTCAGCTGTAATGATAAGTAGGACGTTATAGTCGGTATAGGCAGTGGGCATTGTTCTTTGAAATTTGAATCTGTCTTGCTGATGTGCTCTGTGTAAACATGTAACAGTTGGCTTCATGCTAGGCTTTTTTTTTTTTTTTTTTGAGACAGGGTTTCTCTGTGTAGTCCTGGCTGTCCTGGAACTCACTCTGTAGACCAGGCTGGCCTTGAACTCAGAAATCCTCCTGCCTCTGCCTCCCAAGTGCTGGGATCAAAGGTGTGCGCCACCACTGCCTGGTGCTAGTTTCCTATTTAGTCAGTACAGGCTTAACTGTAGAAAAGTATGTCAGAGATACTGGTTACTACTCTCTCCTGTTGTGTTTTTTCAGTGTTGAGACTTAAATATAAGTTCTCACATATGCTAGGTGACATGTTCTTTTCTTTGTTTAATGAAATCCAGACTTTGTGTTTTGTCATATAGTTATGGGGTTTTCTTTTTTGCTGTATTGGGAATGAACTCAGAACTTCATTTATTTTAGGCAATTAAGCCTCTGTTATTAAGCTGTATTCTGATCATTTAATAGTTTTTCATTAAAAAATATACCGTGTTTTGATCATGTTGTCCCCCAACTCCTCCAAGATCCCCCACCACCCTGCCTACCAAACTTTATGTTCATTATGTCTTGTCTTTCCCCCTCCCTTCTTCCTTTTCTTCTTCTCTTTCTCAATCAAATGAAAATCAACAAGTCAACGAGAAAAAAAAACATAATAAAACAAACAAAAAGTCACCCCCTCCAAAAAAAAAAAATACAGATACAAAAACCAAGATCCTTTTGTGTTGGCCAACTACTCCTGGGCACAGGGCCTGTCCAGTAGTGTGGTTGGTACACCAGTGCCATTCCATTGTAGAAAACTGATTCCCTCTTCTCTACAAGTATCAGTTGTAAATCGCTTCTTGGTTAGGGGTGGAACTCCATGTTTAGTTCCCCCTCTCAGTGCTAGGACCCTGCTGGCATATCCCCATGTAGGGCTTGGGTGTGCTTGTGTCTGTAAGTTCATGTGAGCATCACTCCTGTTGTGTCTGAAAAAACACTGTTTCCTTAGGTCGTCTATCACCATTGGCTTTTAAAGTGTTCCTGCCTCCTCTTTTGGATAGTTCCCTGAAACTTGACGGAGGGGTTTGTTGAAAACATCTGTCTTAGTTAGAGTTCCCATTGCTGTGAACAGACACTATGATTAAGGCAACTCTTATCAGGGACATCTGCCTTACAGATTTAGATTCAGTCCATTATCACCATGATCGGAAGCATGGCAGCGTGTAGGCAGACATGGTGCTAGAGGAGCTGAGAGTTTTACATCTTGATCTGAAGGCAGGAGAAGACTGGCGTCTGCAGGCAGCAAGGAACATAAGCATAGGACCTCCAAGCCCACCCCACTGTGACACACTTTCTCCAACAAGGCCACAACATATTCCAACCACAACATCCAATTAAGACTGAGTGCTCCAAAGTCTCCTGCTCTGTGCATTGAGCAGTTTGAGTCTGTGTGCTAATTCCCATCTGTTGTGACAAGTTTATTCTGATGAGGGTTGAGCACAGCACTGAATCTATGGGCATTACCTTTTAATTAATTAATTTTTTAACTTAATTTTTCCTTTTATTGAAAATAGATGTTTTTTTCCTTATATAATATATATGGATTGTGGTTTCTACTTCCTTTACTTTTAGCTCCTCTCACCCTCTGCTTCTCCTTCCATTCAGGTCCACCCTCTTTTGTCTCTTACTAGAAAACAAACCTGTTTTTATGGAACAGTAATGCAGTAAAATAGGATAAAACAAAAACTAACATATCAGGGTAGGACAAAACAAAGAGACAAAATGAAACAAGCCCATGAAAGGAACAAGAAACAGAGCCCCCTTGTTTGTGTTTGCATTCAGGAATCCCCATGCGAGCACTAAACTGAAAGCCCTAATGTATCCGCTAAGGACTTGATGCAGATGCATGCAGATCCTCGTGCGTCCTCAGTCTCGGAGTTCACATGACCTTTGCTCGCCTCAATTTAGAGGGTCTTGTTTTCTTCCCTTTTCCATCCCCTCCAACTCTTCACATTCTTTCTGCCTCTTCTTGCTGACCCCTAGGGGAAGGATTTGATGGATGCATCCTGCTTAAGGGCTAAATGATCCAAGAGCTCTCATTCTTTGCATAATATCTGCCTGTGGGTTTCTAGATTTTTTTTCCCAAATGCTGCAGGAGGACACTTCTCTGATGTTGGTTGAACAAGGCACTGATCTGTGAGTAAAGGAAGATTTCTTCAGGAGTCACTAATTGCTATATTTTTCTTTTCTTATTTTTGTTACATTTTCTTTTTTAAAGGCCAGTATTATTTAGTTTTACCCTAGGTCCCTGGGCTATGTAGTCTCAGGTTCTTGGTCACCAAAGCAGTGTTCGGTCTGGGTTCCAGATTGTGGAGTGGGCCTTAAACAGACCAGTTGGTTACTTCCACGGCCTTGTGCCACCATTGCTGTAGCATATCGTGCAGCCAGGTCATATAATAGATGAGAGGATTTACATCTTAGTTGATTTGAATATTTGTCTTTTTGGGTGAAGAATACCTTTCTGTACCACTTAGGTGTGGCAGGTGCCTATTCTATGCAGGTACCAGCTCACCTTTTCCATGTTTTGTAGGTGTTGTCTTCATCAATGAGCCTTGCTGTCAGTATGTGGAGAGTGACCTATAGTTTTAGCACCAGCCTGGTTTGTTCGAGGGGTGGGGTCCTATAGGACCTCTTTAGCTACCACTCAGTTAGATGTATCTCATTCTCAATATTGGAATTTTTATTTGGTGACAAGAGACAGCTAGTTGGGGCTTTGACTCCCCCGTGATTTGGCAGTTTTATTTAGATCTCTATCATACATGCATATATTTTAGGAAGATCCTACTGTGTTAGGTTTCTGTAGTACTCTTCAAATATCGCTGAAGTTTAGCTGTCCCCTTATTCCCTCCCTCATCCCCCATTCCCTCTCCTTTTTTCCTCTGTCCTCCTATACCATTCTCCCCCTCCCTTTAGCCTTCCATAGCTGTCTCTTCTATCTCCCTTTCCTAGGGAGATCTATCTGTTCTTAGCCCTGGAGTCCCTTACTGTATGCCTACCCTCTGTGACTGTGTGGATTGTG
>JANHMN010000019.1:22159278-22220669 GCA_030674055.1 Rhabdomys pumilio
GTCCCTTACTGTATGCCTACCCTCTGTGACTGTGTGGATTGTGGAGTCCCTTACTGTATGCCTACCCTCTGTGACTGTATGGATTGTAGCTTGGTTATTATTGACTTAACAGCCAGCATCCACACTTGATCTGGGTTACTTCACTGAGGATAATAGCTTTTAGTTTCATCTGTTTACCTGCAAATTTTATGGCTTTTTAAATCACTGACTGAATGTAAATTATACCATTGTGTAAATGTACCATATTTTCTTTATCCATTCATCTGATGTTTACAATTTCTGGCTGTATGACTAGAACAGCAAATGAAATGGTTGGGCAAGTGTCTCTGTGGTCGGACGAAGCAATCTTTGGGTGCATGCCCAAGATCTTGAGGTAGATCTATTTCCATTGATTTCTGTAGTGGATGTGCAAGTTTGCACTCCATCAGCAATGGATGAGTTCCCTTGTTCCACATCCTCACCAGCAGAGCTGTCAATTGGCTTATTGATCTAAGCCATTCTGACTGCTGTAAAATGAAATATCAAAAGTAGTTTTGATTTGCATTTTCCAAATGACTAAGGATGTTGAACATTTCCTTAAGTGTTTTTCAGCCATTTGAGTTTCCTCCTTTGAGAATTCTGTTAGATCTGTACCCTATTTTTTAAATTGAGTTATTTGTTTTCTTGATATCTAGTTTTTTGGCTTCTCTTTATTTTGGATATTAGCTCTCTGTTGCATGTGTAGTTGGTAAAAATCCTTTCCCCATTCTGTAAGCTGCTGCTTTGTTCATATGGTCATGTCCTTTTCTGTGCAGAAGGTTTTCAGTTTTGTGAGGTTCCATTTATTGTTGATCTTACTGCTTGTGCTAATAGTGTTGGCAGATAGTCTTCATCTGCCAATAAGTCCAAGGCTATTCCCACTGTTTCTTGATCAGGCTCAGTGCATTTTGCTTTATGTTGAGGTTTGTGATCCATTTGGAGTTGAGTTTTGTGCAGGGTAATAGGTATGGATCTGTTTGGATTCTTCTAAATATAGCCAGCCAGTTTGACCAGTGCCACTTGCTGAAGATACTATCCTTTTTTCCAGTGTGTATTTCTGGAGCGCATGTGCGTGCGTGCGTGCGTGCGTGCGTGTGTTTCCCTCCCTCTTTCCCTCCTCCCTCCTTCTCTCCTTCTCTCCTTCCCTCCCTCCCTTTTTTCCTTTCTTCCTTCCACGTAAAGAATCAGGTGTGTGGAGTTTTTGTCTGGGTTGTTCGTTCAGTTCCATTGATGAGAGTGTTTGTGTCAGTACCATGGCATTTTTATTACTATAGCTCTGTAGTACAACTTACAAATTAGGGATGATGATAGTTCTTTTATTATTCAGGATTGTTTTAAGCTATCCTGGGTTTTTTGTTTGGTTTTGTTTTTCTATATTAAGCTGAAAATTGTCCTTTCAAAATCCTTGAAGACTTGTGCTGGAGTTTTGGTGGTGATCATACTGAGTCTGTGAATTTTTGCTTTCAGTAGGATGGTTATTTTATGATCCATGAGCATGGGTGGTCTCCCATCTTCTGATGTCTTCAGTTCTTACTTCAGTGACTTGATGCTTTTAAGTAGACTCTTCTTTGACTTGTGATTACTGATATCCCAAGACTTTTTGTTGTTGTTGTTGTTATTTGAAGCTTTTGTGAAAGTGTTCATTCCCTGATTTCTTTCTGAAACTCTTTGGCATTTTTATATGGGAAGGCTACTGATTTTTGTGAGTTAATTTTGTATTCAGCTATTTTGCTGAAAGTGTTTATCAGTTGTAGGAGTTTTCTGGTGGAATTTTTTGGGATATTTATGTTTACTATTTATTATCTTTGAATAAATATACTTTAATTTTTTTTCCAATTTGTATCTTTTTGATTTCCTTCAGTTGTCTTACTGTTCTAGCTGAGACTTCAAGTACTGTACTGAATAGGTATGAAGAGAATTGACAGCCTTGTCTTGTTCCTGGTTTTATGGAAACTGCTTTGAGTTTCTCTGCATTTAAGTTGATGTGGCTATGAGCGTGCTATAAACTGCCTTCATCATGTTTACATATGTCCCTGTATTCCTAATCTCTCCAGGACTTTTATAATGAAGGAGCGTTGGATTTTGTTGAAGGCCTTTTCTTCATCTAATGAGATGATCATGTGGTTTTTGTCTTTCTGTTTGTTGAAATGGTGGATTGTATTTATCTGTTTACATATGTTGAACTATCCTAGTCTCTAGGAAGGCGACTTGATCATAGTGGGTGATGTTTTTATGTACTCTTGGATTTGATTTGCAAGTATTTTACAAGTTGACTGAAAAATAAAATGCTACAGAAATTAAGTAAATGGTTAAAGTTTCTGTTAGTCTCTTTCTGTCTAGCTTTTAAAATTAAATATGGCATATTTGAGTGATGGGAAAACCATCTAACTTCTTGTATGTGAAGATAAATTAGAGGTTGTTGCTGTGCATTCACGTTAACTTCATTGTGGGGTGATCAAGTTGTAAACTCCTGGACTGTTTGCTGTAATGTTGGACTGGAAATAGGTTTTCCGTCTTCCCTTTACCACATTCTAAGGTAGCAGTTGATTCCTCCTTGCCATCTCATTAACTCTGTACTATAGCGTGTCACTTTATTGTTAGGATTACTTAATGGGCCTTCTATTAGAGTTGAGTGTGTTTATAGGCCATTTGGTTTTAGTGGGTGGAATAGTCTAACATCCTGTTGTTAGAGGTTTCTGATTTATTTGAGAAGTCCTTTAAGTTAATCCTAACACTTCAGTCACCACTCTGAGTGTTAAGAGACTTTTCTCTAGTGTCTAGCAGCTTTGCAGTATCTGAAGAATATTGTTTTTGTTTTTGTTATTGGACCAGTGAGTATAATGCATGGTGTTACATCCTTTTCTTCCTAATAGTAAGCTGTGCCTTTTTGGGGATGGGGGTCATGGGATATTATCTAGTTGAGATCAGGATTTCAAAGTACTGCTTGAACTTAAGTTGGATTTCCTGTCTCATTTTGATTTCATTTCAGAATATCTTGAGATTTAAGAATGTTTCTCAGTAAGCCTAGGGTTATGTATGTGTTACACACACACACACACACACACACACACACACACACACACACACTAGTCTAAAGTATAACTTAAGGTTGTTTGTGAATCATATGTGATTATGTTATATTACTATTATTACTGTGTGTAGAAATGTAAGTTTGTGACCGTGATCACTCAGTTTATGAAGTGAAGCAGTTATTTTGGTACTGTCAAGGAACCTGCTTAACATATTTCCTATTATTATTGATTCCTTTTTCTTCTTAATTGTTTTATATGTATGGATATTTTGTTTGCATTTATGTCTGTGTACCACACACATGCCTGGTACCCAAGGAATTCAGAAAAGGGCGTTGGATTCCCTGGGACATATGTGGAGATACATGTGAGTCATCATGTGGAATCGAACCTGAGTCCTGAAGTACTCTTGTATTACTGAGCCATGCACCCCCAGCTCACCTTTTTCAGTAATAGTTGGTATATATGCTTTGCATCCAATATATTTTGTTATCCATAAATAAATGTTGCAAGCACCATAATTATGACATGTAATAGTTTATTTAATTATTTTTATGCTCTGAATCAAGCTTGGAGCCCTGGCACCTACTGACACATGGTATATCACAGAGCCCCCCTTTCTGCCCTAATACTTCTGATTTTCATCTTGTTCTTCTTTCCCTGTGGCTAGTTATTATCGTTAGAACTTGATATTTCCACAATGCTCCCTCTGTGACCAACAAATGACTTCTCTTATCCCATACTGAGGGAGGTAATTCTCTAGGAAAAGTCTGGGTACAGTTTGGAATTTGGCTTTATTGAAGACATGTCTTAAGAAACTAGGATAATGCAAATGAGGGAAAACAAAACAACAAAGAAAGTAAAGCTCCAATTGATTTTCTTTTTCCTCCAGTTTCTTTAATTCTTTCCCGTAATACTTCATTCAGTCTGTAACTTTTCAATAGTTGTGTCACGATTATTTTTACTCAGAGGCCAGTTACTCTTCTGTTTCATGCCTTATTTCGCTGGCCATCTCACTGTCCCGCCAAGTCTCTAGTTTGATAATTTAGTCATTATACTTTTTGTCTTACAAATTACTGGTTACTGGTGCTAGAGACATGACTCAGCAGTTAAAAACACTTGTGCTTCTACGAGATTCAGGTTCAGTTCCCAGCAGGTACCCACATGGTTGCTCACAATCATCTGTAACTCCATGCCTAGGGGTTGACTTCATTGCTTCACTGGGCACTGCACACACATATGCAGCTATGGATGTAGATAAAACACCCACACAATAAAATAATAAGGTAATTCTAAAAATTATTATTAGAGATGAACTGTATATGTAAGTATATTTTAATATATATACATCTACATTATGTCCCAGTTTATAATTTCATTATTATAAGTTATTTTTGAAAAAGTATGAATGCTTTTAAAGAAGCACTGTGCACTAAACAGTTTGCTCACATTTTTAGCAATTTTCAGGTTTTTAAGTAAAAAATACTTTTGGTTGAAAATTGTTGACATCATGATAATAAATGTTAGGGAATTATAAAGGCAATAAGTGGTTTAGAAGTACTTGCTTGAAAATGGACTATTGCTTAAATTTTTTGTTAGATTTTATTTTTTTATAAATTATAGGAATAATACACATACTTTTTAAATAAATGAATACTTTTTAAAAACATTTGTATACTTTCATTACCTTTATGCTTTACTAAGACTTGGGAATATAAAAATGTTTTGAATAAATTTCTTATACTCTACATCTGTAAGTGAGGTTTAGTTTTGTCTTTTTCTTTAAAAAAATAATGAATGTACTTTAAGAATGTTGTTTTAAAAGCCCATTTCTTTCCTTTTTAGCCTTTGGAATTGCTTTGGCACTCATTGGATGAATGGTTAGTTTTAATAGCCACAGAATTAATGAAAAACAAAGAAGACTCAACGGATATCACTTCTATTTTACTGAAACAAAAAGGCCAGGATCAAGAGGCCACTTCTATTTCAGCATTTGAGCCCCCAGAACCTGGGAGCAATGAGAGTCTGTCCACTGGTCCAGGGGAGTCCGAACCAGATGTGCTTGCAGGGAGGCAGGAAGCCAGTGTGGACTGTCAGGATGTCATCTCTGTGACAGCCAACCGGCTCAGTGCCGTCATTCAAGCCTTTTACATGTGCTGTTCCTGTCAGATGCCTCCAGGGTAAGAAGGGTTGACTTAGTATGATTTGTCTTTGGAATGAAGAAAAAAATGCAATATTTTTTATAATTTCAGAAAAGACACATAATTTTTTAAAGTTTTTTTTTTTTATAAAGGTTCTAGTCACGGTTGTCTTAGGGTACTCATTGTACTAAGACAGACCTGGTAAAAATATTTATATTTTGTAAAAGTATATGCATTTATTTTTATGTAAATTGGTGAATGCTACTTCATAAAGAGCTGTACTGTTTTATAATTTTAGTAGTCACTTGTTTATCATTTGCTAATAACACATTACAGGTATTACGTCATTGTACAGACTGCCTAAGTTGATGAGGAGGATGTGTAGGTCTTCCTTTTGGTCTAGAAGCCAGTTCTACTTAATGTATTGGATTTGCATACTGTATTACCAACTCTGTATATTCTGACTGCTTTCTCTTCCTTCCCCCACATCCCCCTAGAATGACTTCGCCTCGTTTCATTGAATTTGTCTGCAAGCATGATGAAGTGTTAAAATGTTTTGTGAATAGGTAAGGCTTTGTGGGTAAGATAAGGAATATGGTAAGGCTTGGACTGTCTTGACAGCCTTTTCTCTATATGTACATTTTCATTTAAACAGATAAAATTAATTCTGTTATTATTCAAAATAGTATTTTGTCATTAACAAAAGTATAGCAGGTAGAGATTACTATGTTTTTCTTCTACTTCAGCATTGTATGTCTGAATATGCATTTCACTCAATGATAATTATTGTTCATTTTATTTTTCTTTTAGAAATCCCAAAATTATATTTGACCATTTTCACTTTCTTCTTGAATGTCCTGAGTTGATGTCAAGATTCATGCATATCATAAAAGCACAGGTACAGACTTTATTCATCTTTACAGGGAAAAGATACAGGGAAATGAAATATTTTTTTAAATTATTATTTGTAATTTTTAAAATTTTAAAATTCTGTCATTTTAAAAAATACTATATTTTTATGTTTGTGCATATGGGTATTTTGTCTGCCTGTATGTCAGTGTACCATGTGCATGGCTGGTGTCTTGTGAAGGCCAGAAGAGGGTATCAGATTTCCTAAACTGGAGTTGTACACTGCCAGATTCATGCTGAGAACCCTGGTCCTCTTAACCTCTAATCCATTTCTCCAGACCTCCGAAATTAATTTTTAGATTTTGAATTTTTTTTGGTAATTTTGCTTTAAAATTACTGCATGAAAGATGGAAACCATGGTAGTTTAGTATGAGAAATTAATTTTCTTATTTTAGGAATGCATATTGCGTGCCTACTATGTACAAAGGAATGTACAGGGATAACTGAATACACTGTCACATTTTTAATTAGGTTAATTAGTTTTGTAAGGTCTTTGAGGAAAGGATTTTTCTTCCCAAATACATTTAGGAAATAACACCTAAGCCATTTAAGAATTTATAAAACACATCAGTAGTATGTTAAAGTACTGTTAAACCGTGTTGCAATAATAGTGATTTAACATGACAGTTCTCCAAATGTTCTTGATTGGACAGCCTTTTTTCTGCTAGGTGTGTACCTGTTTTTTCCACTTATCTGTGTTTCATGAAATATTTGAGGGAAAGCTCGTTTTGCTCTGTATTAGTTATGTGATATGGCCACATTTTTAAACAGCTTTGAACCTTGGGTTTTCTTTTTTTTATATAAATTAAAATGTTGTGAGACAGGTTTTCAGGCAGGCCAGTCTCACCTTGCATCCCCCGTCTCTCCTCCTGAGTGCTCAGTTAAGGCATGTTTCACCACACCTGATTTACCTGGTGTAGGGGATTAACCCAAGTTGTTGTGCTACCTAAAAGCAAGCACTACCGTTGAGCTGCATTCTCATGAGACCTTGATTTTGTCATCTAAAATCCAGAGATCATAGGAATCAGAAAGTCTAAAGACTACAGTGTATTCTTGGTATGTTGTGGTAGTTTTGGAGCTAGAAATACTTTTGTCTTAAAAGAGGAATCTTTTAAAAAACATTTATTTTTATGAGTGTTTTTACCTGCATGTATGTGTGTATACCACATGAATACAGTGTACATGGAGGCCAAAAGAGGGCATTGGATTCCCTGGAACTTGAGTTACAGACAATTGTTAGCCACCACATGGGGACTGGGACTAGAAGAACACCCAGTCATCTTAATCAGTAATCTATTTCTTCAGACCCTCAAAGAGATTGCAACCAAATCCAACAGGGAAGATAATTATTCTGTCTATAAGTTAGTCGCTATCGTGTTACTAGGTTCTTCTAAGAGAAGAGGTTTCTTAAGGTGTTACAGTGAAAAGAGATTTCAAAAAGGAAGTAGATTTTAAAGTGACTCTGAAAAACTTGTGAATTTTTAATTTGAGTGAAAGAGAAGATGAGTATCATAGCCATTGTGAGGATGAGAGGGTGAGAATAGGAAAATGTTTAACATTGGTGCCTGCCGCAGAATTGTGTAGGTGAGAAGATATAGTTCTAAAAGCTAGGTTTGCATCAGATGCTATTGAGTTTGATAGACAGATTGAAGAGTCTTTCTTGTTTACTAGGGTGTTAAGGAGTGACTTTGCTTCAGGAAAACGATATACTGCCAACGTTTTGAAAAAAAGAAAGAATAGCAAGCAAAAGTATCTGTAAGATCAAAACATAGATGCATAATACCAGTACAGCTAAAGGGGTATGCTTCTGTATTTCAACTTTCTGAGTGACTGTACTTCCATATATAATTCACAAAAATTCTGGTTTCTTTTTTTAATTAATTAATTAATTAATTAATTAATTTTACATCCTGACCACAGCCCTAACTTCTCCCAGTGTCCTACCTCAAGTACCTCTTCCCCATATCCCCATCCCCTTCTTTTCTGAGGAGAGGGAGACCTTCCCCTTGGCCCTCATTTCCAGGTATCAACCCACCACGGCACATCAAATCACTTTGGTTCCAGATACATCTCCCAGTGAGGCAAGGCAAGGTGGCCCAGTTTGGGGAACAGGATCCACAGGCAGGCAGTAGATTCAGGGACAGCCCCTGCTTCAATTGTTAAGGACCTTCATGAAGACAAAGCTGCATATCTGCTACATATGTGTGTGTGTGTGTATGGGGCCGGCGCTAGGTATAGTCCATGCTTGCTAAAAAGACCAATTTTAAAAGCTCTTCCTAATAGCATTTGTACAGAAATATAAAATCTGTCCCCTCTTAAACCACTGGACACCAGAAAAACCACAAAATGAAAGAAGTTGGCAGTCCCTTCGTAAAGATAATTAGTGTGTTATTGTTACTTTCCTATTGGTGCAAGAAAATACCCTGACAGGAAGCAGCTTCAGAAAGAAAGTGTCTTTCTCAGGGTTACTGTTGCTGTGCTAAAACACTACAGCCACATTTACTGTGTTTTCCCTCTTTTCAGCTGCAATGAGACCCCATCCCAGCTTCCTGTGTAATCTTTCTGTATACTGTACTCTTTAGTTACCATGGTTACCATGGTTCCTTTGACCAAGTGACCATAATAGTGGGCATCTGGAACATTCCAGGCTCTTGGCCTCTTAACCAAATAATTGAAAATAAGGACTTGTCCAAATTTACAAAAATGACAAGTTGCCTTCATTAAAAGGAAGTGATAGTACGATTATAAATGGTGACACTATCAAGATGACTGTGGACCCCATGAGTTAGAGTGTTTAGGAGTCACATTGTTGTTAGGGTCTTCCTTTTATGGAGTTAGGTTGCTCAGGACTCACAGGCAGTTTCCTGTGTGATTAATACTTTAGAATATATAATCCCTTCCCATAATGTATCTGACTTTAATCATATGCATGTCTAATTATACATAGACATAAGATAGTAAATAGGTGATTCTCCTGAAAACTTTACTTGAGGAAACAGTTACTGCTCATGAACTTAAAACCAGTCCAGGCCAGATCTGTCCTCGTATTCTTTGTACTGGATATATTAGAAGTGCACCTGAATACATGAATCTGTGCTGTTGTTGGTCAGAGATGGAAGTGCAGATAGCTCAACACTACTGGGGACTTGAGGCGGTTCTCAGGTTTCCTGGTACATTGTTTTGAGAGGGGTGTGTGTGGTGTGTGTGTGTATACTGTGTGCAAATGAAGAAATAGGCTGTCAAGTGTGGTTTTAGAAGGGGTATCTGTACACAGGCAGAACAAAATAGGGTTCTAGACTGAAGTATCACCGATGCCTGATTGTCTCAGTTCCTGTATCTTTATGTGGATCTCAGTATCCTTAATTATGTGCTCAGGGACTTTCACAGTCATTCCTCCTTCAACATGTTAGGGATACATCTCCAGTTATGCCAGTATCTTCGCAGCATCTTCCAAAGGGACCCAGTTTCACCTGTGCTTTTTTCCTTGTCTCCCTTAAATTGATTTGCCTGTTTTCCTGCCTCTGAGCAAGTTCTACTCAACTTAAAGTCATAGTTCACACTGTGGTCCAGTGAAGCCTTTCTTCCCATTCTTTGCATAGTTTCTTAGTCTTCGGTGAGTTTGATTGTCACTGTTGAGAATTTGGCATTATATACATAGTATATTATTCTATATCACCTCAACTTTTTAACTATGTAAAGCAATTTTCATCTGAAATTAAAATTTCTACTATTTTTACATACTCAGTAACCTGCAGTATTTGCATATATCTTTAATATTAATTTCTAAACAATCATAAAAATTTGAGTTTGCTTTCCCTTGCAGATGAGTAAAATATAGAACTTTGCTCCACTTTTTAAGAGTTCTTAATTTTTTATTTTTAAGGTAAAGGAAAGACAGGCTAAAAGATAACATTTTGTCTGTCTATTGTCTAAGTTCCTAAGAAAAGTAATAAGAACGAAAGAATAGTTTAAAAATATCTTATTTTTAGTAATGTGGATACATGAGTGTATGTGTGTTGTTATGTGCATGTGGGTAGAGATGTGCATGTGGGTGCAGGTGTCTGTGAAGCCAAAAGAGGACATTGAATCCCCTGGAGCTGAGTGCAGGTGTTTGTGAACTGCCTGATGTGTGTGCTGGGACCTAGCTCAGTTCCTCTGCAAGAACTGTGTTCTTCACTACTGAGTTATTTTTCAAGCTCAAAGCATACTTTTTGAAAAATTAAATGATATAGTCAGTATAAATTTTCTGGGCATCAAAATGTATTCATATAAATATTAGATTTAAAAGAATCTTAGAATATTTTGTTACATATCTAATATTAAGGTTTTTGACATAATTTGTCAGTTTTTGTTGAAAACAGGAATTATAAATACATTAGTTAAAGTATTTTCATTAAGATCACTTTTCTGCAAATGTTTATTGAAAAGTTAGAACATTAATGGTTGTGGTTTAAATACTGATATCATTTTTACTGTCATTTTTTGGGGTAGCCATTTAAAGATCGCTGTGAATGGTTCTATGAACATTTGCATTCAGGACAGCCAGACTCAGATATGGTACACAGACCAGTGAATGAAAATGATATCCTCCTGGTTCACAGAGGTATGTGTAACAAAGACACTGATAGGTGGATAAGTCTCAAAGTGTTATTTTAAGTTTCAATATATTTAAATTAACCAGTACTACATATTTAGATTCTATTTTTAGGAGTAGCTGTGAAATTGTATCAAAAGCAAACTGTGCAAAGCTAAAGCAGGGGATTGCTGTACGATTTCATGGAGAAGAAGGCATGGTGGGTATAACAGACTATAACACACTATAAAAGTGGAATATTTTCCTGATAAATGAAGTCATTGAGTATCGTTTAAATTTTGTTATTATTTAAGGTAAAAGCACTAAATTCAATATATTTTTGTTGCTAAATTTTATTTTTTTGAATTCAGGGTCAAGGTGTTGTGCGTGAGTGGTTTGATATTCTGTCTAATGAGATAGTCAATCCTGATTATGCACTGTTCACCCAGTCAGCAGATGGTAAGTTATGTCGTCTAGAGCTTTTCTGTGTCTGTCATAGTCCTCAAACTATCAGGAAACTTGGTTTCCTTTAATAGCCCTGATGTCTAGGTGGGTGTTCCCATGTCTCAGAAGAGAAAGCTGAAGTCAGAGTTTGCTGCTCACTCACACAGCTTTCTTCTAATCAGTCAGTTTCCAAATGCTTGCCTCGGCCTGAAAAGTTCTCTTGAGAACCTTAGAATCTATTTACTTTAAGGATTATTTGTTTCTGCCTTTGACTGCCTTACTGTATTATTATTTTTAGATAACATTTTCTTTTATAAAATGGTAGTAGATGAATTTTAAATGCATTTGTATTTGGAAACATAATTTTGCTAACTCTATTTGCATTTCTTGTAAAATCTATCATGAAAATCAAAGTCTATTAATTGTGATGTTCTATCTTACTGACTTTATTTTTAGTCCTTTTAAGAGATCAAAATCGAAGAACTGAGAAGCATGTACTTAAAGTATGTAATATGATGAACCCCTGTGGAAACCTATATAAAGATAGGATTTGATACTGTAAACTAAATACTAGTAGTTACAACTCATTTTGGGAGATACATTTGAGAATTATCTAACTTAATAACATATTTGAAGTGAAGATTGGGTTGAAAATACTATTTCCCCAGTGTTTGAAAGAAGAGATTGCCTTACTAATTATAACTTGTGACTGCTGCAAGCAGAGAGGCACATGTCTGTTTAAGGAGAAGAGTGAAGGGAGGCCCGGGAGGGAAGCATAGGCCGTGGCTGTGCACCGGGCAGCAGTGTCTCTGGCACACCTGCAGTGATTAAGTTACTCGGGATGTGAGGCTGCTTCAACCTGGAACCTTTGATCATTTGCTGTGAGGAGAATTTGCTGTTTGTGATTTTTATGACAAGCTTAATAAAACACCAATCTTAATTACACAGATCTATTTTTTTTAAAGCTAGATTCAGTGTATTATAGTCTTACTTCTTTTCTTTATAGTTCCTTACTGTGAGTCAGTTTAGTTGCGTATGTGGAGTCCTTAGAAGTACTTCCCAGTGGTGCTGGTGACAGCTGTTTGTAGACTCATACAAACTAAGGTGTTGATTTGTCATTTCTGTAGCTCATGTGAGTCTTTTCTTAGCAGTGGTGGGGCAGGGACGTTCATAGTGACTTAAAACTCAGTGAAATAGTCCCTGTTATATTTGATTATCATGAAGGGGTTAAATTTAGGATTTAAGAATTTGTGATGTGGGGAATGTTACATAAACCTAATATTTATAGTATTGTAAAATTATTTTCTTGTCAGATTAAGATCAATACACAGTGTAGTTTAGTGGTTGAAAGTTGTTTAGTTGGCTTTTGCAATGATGGTAGGTGTGAATCCTGGACTTTTCTTTCTATGAATATTGGGCCAGGAACTTAACCTTTCTGAGCTTCAGATATCTCACTTAGTAATGATGATAATCTGTGATTTAGAATAAGAATTTAGTTAGTTGATACATAATCACAGCTCATCCCCTGGCAGATGGGAAATGTGCAGTAAATTTTAGATGTTCTTACTTATGTTTTTGAAATATTTTCTTATGTAGTAGGATTTCCCTCCTGGAATAATGTTCACTATTTCTTAAAAACATTTTAATAAACCTTTTTACTTTAAAAATAATGTTTTTAATTTTTTATATTTTTAAAAATTGTTTTTAATTATGTGTATGTGCGTGAGTATGTTCATGTGTGGGTATGTTCATGAAAGTGGAGATGATTATGGAGGCCACAGGCGTTGGATTCCCCGGAAGCTGGAATCACAGGCAGTTGTGAGCTACCAGACAAGAGTGCTGGAAACTGAACTCTGATCTTCTGGAAAGCAGGAAGTGCACCTTACCACTGAGCACTGCTCTAGGCCCAGTTAGATGGTGTTTAATACTAAAACTTAAGCTGTCAGCGTTAACATAAACTTTTGTTATTTTAAGTAGTTTTCAAGTTACTTTGCTGAAAGTTTTTGCCTATGTACTATTTTTAGGGTTTTTTGTTTGTTTGTTTATTTGTTTATTCTTTCTAAGAACCAGCTTTTTCAGAAACTTAGTAGATAGTGAAGGAATATGCAGAACTGGGAGAAGAAAGTAGAGTCACCAGAATCTGCCAGTTCATCTGTTATCACATATATTGGTAAGAGTGTGGTTATTCTCAGACTAACCTTTGGAATTACGGTTAGGTCTATCTTTGAAGTCTTTTTTGGCTGTCAACGTCTCCTCTTGCCTTGCAATAGGAAATCATTATGAGAGGCAGTTCAGGGTGACTGCTGTGTTTCACATGTCTGTTTAAATCATTCAGTCACCAACAGGTTTCCAAATCTGTTACTTCACACCTAAGTAAACAGCAGTTTAATTCAGTGTTGCACAGACAAATCAAGGCCTCTGAAACAGCAAGTATTCGAGGTGACGAGACGCCCATCTTCTAACACCTGCCCAGGTTGCTTTGGTGCTATCTCATTCATTTTATATCAGTTTGTCTTTGTTTCTAGAATAGTAGTGTAACGCATGAACTTGGTGTGTTTTCCTCGATGAATGAATGAATTTGTAATTCACATTAATGACCAGAAAAAGGATTGAAGGGGAGTTAGAGTCAAGGTGTGGCTTTAAATTTCACAATTTTGCTAGGTTTTTTGGAAGTCAGTGTGTCTTTCTTCTATCTTCTCTCTCCTCCCCCTCTTCCCCCTTTTCCTCCTCCTCCTTTTCTTCAGTAAAATATAAAATGCACCATTGAAGCCATTTGAAAGTAGATTGTTTGTTAGCACTAAGTACCTTTCCTATGCTATGTAGTCATCACCAGTTCCGGAACTGTCCCATCAGCCTGAGTAGAAACTTTGTACCTTTGATTCAGCTTCCTCTATTACTAATTTACTGTGACTCTGTTCTACATTTGTCTGTTTCATATGGTTCATTAAGATGGAATCATACCACTATATAGTTTTGAGTGACCGTACAGTTGCTGTTTTTACTTTCACATCTTTAGTAGTTGTTTAAACTTCATTATTTGTCTTTTGAAAGAATAAGATGAGCTTCAGGTGGGTAGATTTTCCAGTCATTACTTGGTATTGACAGGCATCATATTCAGTAATTAGATTTCTTAAGAATGGTTATTTTCATAGTTTGTATATCTTAATATGCAAAATCTAGTGAATACTGGGCATGTACAGATGACAAAAGCAGTGTCTGCCAGGTTTGTAGCTGAACAGTCAGTGCCGCAGTTCCTAGCCGTTCCTAGAGGAATGTTTGCATATGTGTGAGATCTTTTATTGTATTTACCAGGGTCTCTTTGGCGTCAGTCAGAAGTCTTTTATAACTTTCTCTCAAGTGTGAACTGAGCTGATGATTATCTTTTGTACGTCCAATTCTACTGTCTTTTAATAGATTCCACAGAGAACTGCACGATGTACTTTGCATAATGTGACGGTGGCCATGCTGAGTCACATGTGAATAATGTGACGGTGGCCATGCTGAGTCACATGTGGATATATTGATTGCACTGTGGTGTTCTCTCTTCTGCATATAGATCTTACTGTTATGCGTTTATTTCAATAGGAACAACTTTTCAGCCCAATAGCAACTCCTATGTCAATCCTGATCACTTGAACTATTTCCGGTTTGCTGGACAGATCTTGGGATTAGCTTTGAATCACAGGCAGTTGGTCAATATTTACTTCACACGATCATTCTACAAGCACATTCTTGGTATGGATCTACTCTCACTTCTGAAGACATTTACATTGCTTTTCTTGCAGCATTTAGAGAGAACGGATTGGATAAGTAGTGCCAATTTTTCCATTTTTGTTGAAATAATTACTGCTCTGATTAGAGACCATCTGTGTTCGTAAGGTTTCTGGGGGCTCCTGGGAAAGAAAAATGCTCTGCTTTTTTTTTTTCAAATCACCTTTAGATTTTTTTTGCATTTCCATTTTAGTGTGTATGTGTTTATACAAAGCATCCATTTTTGTATGTGTATACCTAAAGTAATTGGCAATTCTGAAGCTTATAACAGCTTCCTAAATAGCTGTTTCAAAGAAAGACAGCATTGTAAAGATGAAGAAGGAACAGCAGCTTAATTTAATGGACTTCTAAATTTAGAAATTAGCATCCATTTAGAACATGCTGCAAATTTGATTATATTTTGTGGTTTTTTAGAGTATCTGTAGAGGGCAGCATTTCACCATTCAATAGGTAAAGGGAAGTCAGAAGCTATGTTGTAACTGCTGTCTTTGCAATTTTCTCTTTAGGTATTCCTGTAAATTACCAAGATGTAGCATCTATCGATCCAGAATATGCCAAAAATTTGCAATGGATTTTAGATAATGATATTAGTGACCTGGGTCTAGAGCTGACGTTTTCTGTTGAGACTGATGTGTTTGGAGCTATGGAAGAGGTGCCTTTAAAGCCTGGGGGCGGAAGTATTCTTGTGACACAAAATAACAAAGTAAGTATCCAGAGTTTGCCTTAGTCATTCTTCATAATGGCCCCGATGCCAGTTTCTCTAAGTTATTCCAGCATTTGCTAGAAAAACTTACTTTGTCATTTGCAAGTAGATGAAAATACTCAAGTTAAGCAAACTAACACATTTAAGATTTGAGTTAGAAAGAATCATCGGAGTCTAGTGCTGTGATGTCTTGGTTATTAGTGTAATTTAGACTACTGTTTAGCTGATTGTGTAAGCTAAGCATTTGCATTTTGAAAAGGTTGATTGGAAATGTAAACTAAGTGATAGAACCATGTACAGGAATCAGTATTGTATATTTTAAAAGTTAGATATTCAGGAGTTTTTTGTATGTATGTATGTATGTATGTATGTATGTATGTATGTATGTGGTATTTGCATGTGTGTGAGCAGGTGTGTCTTCAGTACAGATGCACATGGAAACCAGGTATTGATAATGGGTTCTTTTTCTCAGTTGTTTCTTTGTCTTTATGGGTGGGGAGAGTTGAACAGTATTTATTGACACTTAGTATAACTATATACTTTGGTGTGACAGTTGTCTCAGAAACTTACCCTCTGGGGACACTTGCATAGGTGCAGGTGTATGTAAAAATCCTCCACACAAGTGGGTGTGATCTGAGAAGCAGGTTACACACACAGCAGTTACTGTGTGACATACCTCTCTATAGCCGCCTTTCTAGAATACATTGTGGAGTGAGAAAATGAGTGGCCGGGTAATGTGTGAAGTGGATGCAGAGCTCTATGGATGAACATTTACTCATATTTGCAACACCTACGGACAGGCTCGCAGTGACACAGGGAAGATCTTGAAAGAGCTAGGGGTGGCTGAGAGGATAGCCACTTTTATCCTTCCTGTGTCTCTGAGGAGTTGACTCAATACTGGCTTTGCTTGTTCTGCCTTATTTTTTCATGAGAGACAGTATCTCTCATGCACATGAACTCACCATTTTGGCTACACTGTCTGGCCAGTGATTCTCCAGGAGTCACCTGTGTCTGTCACTTCAAAAGTTGGGGTTACAGATGCACACCTCTGTTCTTGGCTCTCACGTGGGTTCCAGGGATCTGAAACTTATGTAGCAAACACTTTACTTACTGAATCGTCTTCTCTGCACCAGGTTAAAGAGTTTTAACACAGAGAAGAAATCTCAGTGTTTAAACTTTGTATGTGCTTTTATGGTCCAGTAAATAATACCTCTTGATTTCATATGTATATAATATATACATATACATGACTTGTTTTTATTATTATAGGTCATATATACATGGTAGTGGCTGTTTGAGTAATAATTGTCAAGAAATGTTGATTTTTATTATTTATTCTTTTTGAAGATGTACTCTTTATAAAGAGATAAGGAGATATTTAAAAACAGTTTGGGGTTTTTCTGTCAATGCAGTTTCTGAAAGTCAGAGCAATTCAAATTTGTGGTGCTAGAATTTTATTCTACTGAAAAATAATTGATATCAAAATACTTTTGGTGTTAATGTGAAAATTGGCATATGAAGGAGCTAATATTTGCAAATCAGCATCTGGTAATTATGGTCTGGATACTGAAATTAATGTGGAATATCCTCTTAGAAGGAAATGTGAAGAATATTATAATTACAAGAACCAATTTAAACACTGTATGGAAAGTGCTATTCTACACATGTAGAATGCAGCTAAAGTAGGCAGAGTTCAGTTGAGCGGTGCAGAATATTTTCATGTCTCTCAATAAGATTTGTATTGTGTACAAGTGTATGTATGTGTGGGTATTGTGTATGTACATGCATATGTGTGGGGTATGTGTGTATGGGAGCCTTAGTCCCCTGAGACAGCATCTCTTCCTGAACAGGAGCTGGCCCTGGTGATTCTTGGTCACAGGCCTGCGTAAGGCCAGGCCCAGCTTTTGACCAGTGTGCTGGGATCAGGCCCTCCTCATATTTGCACAGAAAGCCCTGTTAGCCATTGAGCCACTACTTTCATGGCATGAATGTTTTGTAATTTGATATGGTCTCAAACAATATTTATCAAATAATACTTTTAAGATTACAAAACCAAAACCTTAACAAGAAAATAATTCTTACTTAGGAAAAATAGCACCTCAAGCACATTTCCCCTTTTATTAAAAATAGATTCTTTTTTTCATACGATATATTGTGATTACAGTTTTTCTTCCCTCTACTTCTTCCATTTCCTTCCCACTTGCCCTCCCTTGCTGATCCATGCTGTTTCTGTCTCACATTAGAAAAGAACAGAATTCTAAGAGATAACAACAAAACAATCCAAAATAAAATATAATAAGATAAAACAAACGCCATCAGAGTGAATTCAGACAAGGCAAATCAACAGAAGGAAAAGAGTCCCAAGACAGGTACAAGAATCAGAGACCCACTCATTCACACACTCAGGTGCCCATAAAACTCTAAACTCAAGCTCTAATATAAACACAGGGAACCTGGTCAGACTCATGCAGGCCTAGTTCTTGCTACTTTAGTCTCTATGAGTTCACATGAGCTTTGCTCAGTTGGTTTAGAGGACCTTGTTCTCTTGGCATCCTCCATCTCCTCTGTCTTACACTCTTTCAGCTTCCTCTTCCACAGGGTTTCCTGTACCTTAAGCATATTAATGGTATAAATAGTGAGCAGGGCTGGAACATGAGAATGCATTCAGTGAACAGTTTGGGTGAGAGTAGACATGAACTAAATGATGATTGGATGCTAGTAATGAATTGACAGTTCTGCTGTTGTCATTGGCAGGCGTTAGGTAGGTATGTATGTGTGCATACTTTTCTAGGCCAAATCTTGGAAATGTAGTATTTATTACTGTTTGATTGTTTGGGACACATACCTGGCTCTTAAATAATGGCCTGAATATAATTGGTAATAACTGACTAGTTCCTGTATAATAGTTTTGAGTATTCCTGTGTAATACTTTGAATAGTGGGCAGGAAGGAGTCAGGGATGGTGGTGGATTGAAAGCAGAAGTGACTGCTTTCCTTGTGCCAGGTTAAGTAGCCAAATGTGCATTAGGAGGATCATGAAGAGTCGTCTGCTCTGACACTTGTGTAGCCTCAGAGTTATGGAGAATTCATAGTCTCCAGTCATGTATTAGCATACTGGCTCAGTGCCTTTGAAAGAAAGTATTAGATTAATGCCAAAAAATAGAAGGAAACTAAAGCAGATGTCCTGGCTTGCTTCCTGTTATTGAGGTAAAAATCAAGAGAAACTTGGAGAGGAAGAGGTTTATTTTATTTTCCCACAGGCCATCATTGAGGGAAATCAATGGGAGCTTGAGGCAGGAGCTGGTGCAGACCACAGAGGAATACTGCTTACCAGCTTGCGCAGTCTGCTTCTTACATAACCTAGGGCAGCATCCCAGAGGTGGTACAAGCTTCACAGACTTCTCTGGGCCAGTCTGATGGCCATGTTTTCTCAGTTAGGTTCGCTCTTCCCAGGTGACTGGCTTGTGTCAAGCTGACAGAAGCCTAATCACTATTATAGCAGGCATTCTTTATTTTGTGTGTAGAATAATCATTTCTGGTTGGTGAGAAATGTATATAGTATTTGCATCATAATTCTAAATAAATCTTACTTAGAAGCATTTTTTAAAAACCACATAAATGACCTAACATTTGATAGTTTATGTGCACTATGGTAATTTTGTACCAAACATATTTTTTTATTACTTGCTGAATTTTAAATGATTCTGCTTCCTATGAGGAAAATGTGGTTTAAAATAAAATGCATTATAATTTTAGTGTTTAGAAAATTGAGGCAGGAGAATTATAGATTTAAGAAAATCCTAGGCTACTTAGACCTATTTCAAAAGAAAAAGATAATAAAGAAAAAAATTAAAAAGTAGATAAAATAAACTTTTTTGTTTGTTTTGTTTTGTTTTGATTTGATTTTGGCTTTTAGGACATCGCTTCACTGTGTAGCCTTGGAAACTGCTCTGTAGACCAGGCTGGCCTTGAACTCAGATTTCTACTGGCCTCTGCTTCCAGGTGCTGGGATTAAAGGCATGTGCTAGCTTAAAGTAAGCTGTTTTAACTCAGAATTGAACTGGCTATAGTAAAATTAACCACATTCAAAGTATTTTTGTGGATGTATACATTTGTTTTTTAACGTTTATTGAACATAAGGTAGCAGCTCCTTTTTTTTTTTCCTGCGTGTGGGGAATATGTGGTGGTAAAGAAAGCCTTTACTTTCAGAGATATACTATACACTCTGTTGAAGTATTTTGGTAAAAATAAAACCTGGAAGTGTAAAGACATTGAGGCCACCAGGCTTGCATTTAGAGGTCAAAGAAATTAAAATGGAAGGGGAGGGGATACTGTTAGCAAAGAAGGGTGAGGCCAGATTATTTAGGGCCTTAAGGACTAGAAGTAGAAGTAGATCTGGATTTTATTGTTCCCTCCCAGGAAGTCTGGAAGGGGAAGAGTGGTGTGACTTTAATGTATGTGATGTGATACCTCAAGTTGCCTGTGCCTGTGCTGTGGAGGCAGCAGTTCAGAGGTGCAGATGGGAATAGCAACTACATGTGCCATAATCCCAGCCGGCGGTGTGTGAGAGAGGGGAGACTGTAGCCGAGCCAGGCGACAGTGTGCATCATACCCTGTATGATTCCATGCAGGAAGTCATGGCTGTTGAGATATGGCCTTGATGCCTTAGTCAGTGTGTTTACTGGGTTGCTGAGGAGTGAGTGTTGGTGCTAGGTTGCTTCTAAACCTTTGTGTCTTACTTGAGAAACAGATGCACCCATTCTGGCCTAACTGTATGAGATTTAAAATGTAATCATCACAGAATGTTCTTTTTTATAGGCAGAGTATGTCCAGCTTGTTACTGAACTCCGGATGACAAGAGCCATTCAGCCTCAGATCAATGCGTTTTTACAGGGGTTTCATATGTTCATCCCACCTTCCCTCATACAGCTATTCGACGAGTATGAACTGGTAAGGAAGAGCCTGTTCTTTCTTGTTACACCAGAGCACAAGTCCATCTGTTGTCATTCAGAAATGCTTTGAGTGCTGGGATGATGCTTAGGTGTGGAATGCTTGTCTTACATTTAGCACACAGGAGGCCCTGGGTTTCATCCCTAGAACTGTAAAAAATAAAAGCAGTAGTGATTCTAGAGTACTGAATGGGACATTTTTTAATGAAGCATTATTGTTTAGAATTATGCATAGAAATTTATAAGCAGATATGTGGTTTTACTTCTCTTAAACTGAGTAACCTTATTAATAGTTCCCTTACTGAAATGTCCAGGTAGAATGGCGGAAAAATGAAATAAAGTTTTTATTGGCTTTGACATGGAAGAAGACCTGTCTTTCCAGAAGCAATGTATTGTTTCTGAAATTGTAACTCGGTAACATGGAGGTAAAGGATACCTATACCTAAAGAACTAAGAAGGGCTTTTCTTGTTGTATTTATGTGTCTTCTCCAGTTTTTGTCTTAATGTATGTATGCATGTGAGTGTGTGTGTGTGTATGTGCTGTATATAATTTTTATAATTCTCTATTTCCATGTTTTGTGTAGTTTACTTTCTTTGTTGAAAGTGCCCAGTGAATGTTTTGTCCTTCAGTTTGCCTGCCTCCTACTGTGGTTTAACAGAAGTTATACTGTTACGTTAATGTCTATTTTTGGCTGTTTTCCTTTTTTTATCATTAATAAATTATTTTCAAACTTTTTGATCTGTCTAAAACCTTAATAAGACACAGTATTTTACTTTTCCTATTTCTTTGACAAGTGCCTGACAGATAGGAGCTTAGGGAGGAAAGGTGCATATAATTGGATCATGGTTTGAAGTTATATATAGTTAATTCACTAGGTGGGGAAAGCATGGGGGGGCTGCTCCTCCTCGAGGTAGCAGGAAGATTAAGGATGCTTGCTCACATCTTGGTAGACCAGGAAGGAAAACAATTAGTGACAGATTGGGCTGAAAGTAGAGGCCTTATAGTAATGCTAAAGCTTGCTCCCAGCTGCCCACTTTCTCCAGCTGAACACGACGTTTTAAAAGTCTGGGGACCAAGTGTGCAAACACAGAGTCTGTGAAGGGTAATTTAAAGTCAAACCAAATTGCTTTCCTGTTTAAAAAATAATAATTAACAACAATTCTAGATAATGGAAAAATGTAACATAGTATACAAATAACATTTTCTAATTAATATAATTTTTGAAGTCCATTGTGCCTCAGTTTTATTGAATGTTAAGTTTTGAAGGTTTGTGTTTTTTTTGTCTTATTTTAGCTATAAAATTATTGTTTTCATTTGGCATAGATTCTTTTCTTTCTTAGTTTTATGTTATCATTAGCATTTAAAAACACAAATAGTTACTTGAGAGGCAGAGGCAGGTGGATCTCTGTGAGTTTGAGGCCAGCCTAGTTTACAGAGAGAGCCTCAGGACAGCAAAGGCTACATAGAGAAACTCTGTCTCAGAAACAAAACAAACCCAGAAATAGTTAAGAATTGTTTATATACATGACTGGAACCTGAATTTTGATGTATTATACTTCATTTAAATTAGCTTTGTGACATTCAAGACAGAATGTTAGTTTTTGTGTCTATGTATATGAACAAAATAAATTGCAACAGCAGAAATAATTGACAAATGTTGCTTGATGATTTACTGATACTTATAGACTATGAATGCTTCTAATTTAATTATATGTTAGTGAATTAACAAACCTGTCAAACCAGCAGCCAGATAAAGTAATATAAACCCTACCACTCTAGATATTCTTTGTCTTCTTCTAGTCACTGTCCCCCATGGAGAATAATTACTCTCGGAGTACTAAAGCCATAACTTTAACTGTTTGTAAAAGAAAATACTTATTAGCATAGTAATGGATTTTATCCTATTTTCATACATGTACATTGTGTATTTTGATCATATCCCCGCCCCACCCCCATTATCCTTTCTTATCCCCTCACACTCCTATATTCCCCTTTCTCTTTCCAACTGGCCCTTCTTTCCCTCCATCTCCCCCACCCCTTTTCTTTTGGTGACCCAATGAATTTTCTTAAGGGTGGGTCAGGTGCATAGGCACTTTATCAGCGGCTACACCCTGCTGTCTGACTGCAGGTACATTCCAAGGAAGAAGTAGACTTGGTTCCAGGAGTCTCTCCACACTCCAGGACAGGGTTTGAGATGGCCCGACCATATGCAGGTCTTGTGTAATTCCTCTTTGTGAGTTGGACAGTTAGGTCATGCCCAGAGCTAAGCAGTCCACACCACTTCTGACTGTATTCTCTTGCTCGTACATACCTTTTATCCATTTTTTCTTGTTTCCCTGGGCAGTGGAAGGGGTGATAAAGATGTTCCCTTTATGGCTAGCCATGTAATACTCATTCACGGATCTCTGCAGCCATTGTTGATGAAGGCATAAAGAAGCTTCTCTGACTAAAGTTGGCAGTAGCACTAATTTCCTGGGCACAAATATAGTGACTTAGAAGACAGTATGATGGGCTACTCTTAGGAGATTTATGCCACTCGTCAGTGTGGAGGCCAGAGGACAATCTGTGAGAATTGGTTTTCTCCCTGCCTGTCTGGGTTCCAGATTGAATTCTGGTTGTCAGGCCTGGCAGCAGGTACTTTGACCAGCTGATCCCTCTCTCTAGCCCTTGTCATTGCCTTACTTTGTTGCGTCTGTGTGTTTTTGATATCAGGATGATACCGCTTTGTAAAGTAAGTTTAATAGTGCTTTTCTCCTTTCCTATTTTATGGAATAACTGGAGAAGGGGTTGGTGTTAGATCTTTAAAGGGTGGTAGGATTCTGTAGTGAACCCATCCATCTAGGCATAGATATATATTTTTTTTAACTTGGAAAATTTTTAATTACTGCTTTCATCTTTTTCCTTGCTACAAATCTGTTATATTGTTTATCTCATCTTATCTTAACTTTGGTATATCATATGTGTCTAGAAGTTCTAGATTATCCAATTGAGTGGTATATATTTTCAAGGTACATCTATGATTTTCTGGATTTTATTGGTAACTGCTATAATCCCTTCCTTTTCATCTCTAATTTTACAGCTTGAATCTTAGTTTTGCCAAAGGTTTTTTTATTTTGTTTATATTTCAGAGAATTGACTCTTTATTTCATTGATTTTTTTGTATTTTTAAAACTTCTATTTGAATAATTTCTGTTATGATTAGGGACCTTATTTTTATCATTTTTAACCTTAAAAGTTGTACGTGTCTGTCTGCTTGCTGTGGTGAGCATGTGTGTGCGTATAGAGGTCAGAGCATTTATGAGAGTTCTCTCCTTTTACCATGTGGGCTTCTGGGATCCAACTGGATCTTAAGGTGTGGCGGCAGGTGACTTTGCCTCCTCAGTGGTCTCTCCAGAGTTCTTTTCTCAATGTAGGTGTTTATAGCTGTGAGCTCTCTTAGGACTGCTTTCATTATATCCTGGGAGTTTTGAAATGCTGTGTTTTCATTTTCTTTGAACTTTAGGAAGTTTTTTCTTTGTTTCTTGATTACTTAGTGATCCATTCATTATTTAGTAGTGCATTGTTTAATGCCCATGAGTTTGTTTATTTTCTGTAGTTTCCCTTGCAGCTTTTTTCCATTGTGGTCAGAGAGAACACAATAAGTTATTTCAGTGTGTGTGTGTGTGTGTGTGTGTGTGTGTGTGTGTGTGTGTATTTGTTGAGACTTGCTTTGTGTCCTAATATCTGATCTGTCTTAGAGACAGTTATGTGGACGGCAGAGAACATGTAAGCTTCCGTGTTTGGAATGATGTTCTGTAGTCCCCTTGATCTAGGATGTCATGGGATTCTGATGCCTTTGTTCTGTTGATTGCCAGTGCTAAGTGGCCAGCCCAAGGGGAGCATTTTACTTCCTTTTCTACTTTTGGCTGCTGCCCCGAGTGTGGCTTGTTTTTCCTAGCTGTTTAGAATGTCCCTTGCTTTTCTGACACCTCTCCCATACCCCGATTTTCACCAGCTTATTTTCTTGAGATTTTGGCCAAGTACACCTGAGTGTTTCATGCTATGTTGGATTTGGCAGGTTTATCTGTTTTGAAAATAAAAGAAAGAAAACTTTTTATAATTTTGTATACATAAGGATTCAGGTTTGATTCTCGAGTTTTAGTGAGGAGAAAGCATATAGTAGCTCAGGATCCTGTCATCAAGTTACTGTGAATAGAGAGCTCAAGAAGTGGCAAAGATTACCCTAAGACGTACATAAGCAATGACACTTAGAAGGCTCATGCCAGATGCCCGAGTGGTTATCCTCGAATATGGTGCTGCGTCTATGATGCCGGAGCATTAAAACACCAAGTCAAAAGGATTCTAGGCATTCTGATCTCTGTGATGCTTGTTCCATCAGTGTGACCTTTATAATGTTTAGATTATGTGTGCATTGGAGTATACACACGTTTGTAGTTTTATATTTGTGTTTAGAGGTAGAGTTTCATACAGCCCAGCTTGACTTCAGACTTGCTGTGTAGCTGAGGGTAACTTTGAACTCCTGAGTCATCCTTCTGTCACCTCTCAAGAGCTGAGATCACAGGTATGGGCACTGTGCCTTATACTTTGTTGTATCTTAAAAAGTTTAGTTCTTTTATTGTATCAAGAATAAATTATTGTCTAGATGTGGTGCTACATGCCTTTTAATCCCAGCTCTCAGGAAGCAGAGGCAGGCACATCTCTGTGAGTTCAAGGTCAGTTAGGGCTACATAGTCAGACCCTGTCTTATTCTTCCCCAAATGTCAAGAAATAAATTACTGAATTTTAATAATACTTTTGTTATCTGTACTTTATATTTTGAATTTCCCTTTTGTTATTTGTCATCTTAATAACTTTTTTGTTAATTATAAGAATTTTAAGAAGTCATTAAATGTCACTGCTCTAGTGGTGGTAGGACCTGGGAGAATGGAGCCCATAAATGAGGTGGACTAATGTTTCATGTTTATTCTGAGCATCGGACAGTTTATACTCAAGGGTTAAGACACGAATAAAGTGCACAACAGAAGGGCAAGTCACACACGGCATACAAGCCTCATGCGACCAAATGTTTTTCCATAGACATACATAAACAAGTAACAGTAGCCACTTGTAATGAATAATCTGAAGTAAACTCATTCCTTTCCACTACACCTGGGAGGAGCATGAAAACACATTCCATGTAAACAATTTTGAAAACACAGAACAGTTCTGTGTTTTACAAGAAACTGAGGTCATAAGCCTTGGTTTCTTGTTCTCACAAGCAGTCAGATGTCTCCTTATACAACTGGGTCATGTTCTGACAGTAAAATAATAGCCAGTGTTTATTAAGTATGTAAAACAAAAACAGGCCCGCAAATAGGGGGGTCAGCACATGCTGCCCTTAATTTTTGCGTGGAGGCAGAGGTGATCCTATTTTTCAGGTGGTTCAAGTAAGGAAGCCTTAACAGAGGGACCATTAAAGCAGTGTTTATAAGGGATAAAGAGGATCTGGCTAAAGTAGGAAGCCTGTGTTGTGGCTACTACAGTAGAAGAGTTGAAGTGAAGGGCCCTGTGTGAGAGAGAAGTGTCAAGGAGATGCTCTGTGGACTAGTCACTACAGAACAGCAGCACAGAAACCTCAAGGGAGCAGAGAAGTCTCCTTGCCTATTGGCCCGACCCGTGCTTCTTAGTGGCCAAAATCGTATCTACAGTTAGTAAGCAAAACAGCCAGTCTGCAGAGAGGCGTGCAGAAAGTGTCAGGGGGCTAACTCAGAGTCAGGAGACTGGCAAGGACTGGAACACGCACACCGACAGTTCTCAATTCCATGACCTTAGGATTATCTCCCTCAAAAGAGCCTTTGCCTATGTGGGTTATTGTACCAATGGATATTTCCTGTATTTGAAATTAAATTAGAAGGGAAACATGCTTTCTTAATTATGTTAACGCAAGTGACATTTAGATATAAAAGCTAGTCCCAAAACAGAACAAACTAATGAGAAAGATGACACTGTTTGCAGATATAGGATGCCTGGCTAAATATACTGTATTCTCATATCTGCTTCTGTGTGCGCTCAGTTGTACTTCATAATTTGCCTGAAGAATATGAAGAAAATCCAGTTTCATATGGAAAATACGGAAGATGGAGACTAGTACTGACCTACTGAATAGATTTAACAATTCCGCAGAGCTCTCAGACATTGCCTCGTATTACCTTTGATAGAGCATATGCCGCCCTAGTTAAGTACACATTACCAATACAATTAGTAATCATTGTTGGAAGTCATGACTTGAAGGATGTCTCAGTCCCTGTTAGAAGAACATATCAGTCCCTCACTTCACTGTAGGGTTTCCATCTGTGGGATGTGGGCTGATGCAGAGATGCAGACATGCTTTTCCTCCTCTCTTCCCCTGGAACACCTGGTGATGAACATTTTGGCTTTCCTGATGTAACTTTTAGTTACATGATAAAGATTTGTGTGTTTGATGATCTTGGACAAAAGCTCAGGGGTTGTGTGCTCACCTAGTTATATACAAGGCCCTGGGATCCATGCCTTGCACTGCAGACAGAGCCACTAGAAACAGAGTTTTATCATCATCATCATCACCACCACCACCACCACCACCACCATCACCACCTCCACCACCTTGGAGAAGATTGACTTCAAAAGATCGGATTACTCCAAAATAGAATTCATATGAGGCTGAATCCTTTTTTAAAAAAAAAGAAAGAAAAAAATCGATTATTTCTTAATGAGCTTCCATTTGCATAATAGTTAGGCTTTTATGTCATTTTCATGTTGAGACTATAACCCGGTGGGATTTAACACATTTATAAAGCATATTAAAATAAAAATGAAACTGAACCAGAGGGAGTACTTACAAATTGTGTACATAGAAATCTTTGTTGATTATGCTTATTATAAATATAGACGGCTCCATCCTTTTTATATTTTAGGTTGTTTCAAAGTGGATCCTTCCCCTCATGTCACATTTGAAATGTCACTGTGGCAGATTCTTCCTTATGTGGCACTTATTACTGATGACGTGTAGAAACTGTCTCAGACATAAACCAGGTTTATATGGGGTTAGTTTCTAACTAAGGCAAATTTACTACTTAAACAGAATGGCTTTTTTTTCCCAAGGAAAATTAATGAAATATTTTTCTTCTTCCCCAAAGGAGCTACTGCTTTCTGGGATGCCGGAAATTGATGTGAATGATTGGATCAAAAATACGGAATACACAAGTGGCTATGAAAGAGAAGATCCAGTTATTCAGGTAAGATCTCTCTGGAGCTTAGAATGAAGTTAAGTTTGCTATTTAATTTTGTAAGCTTTCCAGCTCTATTGGATGGAAGTCTACATCCATTAACAAAGTAAAGATTTTGCATAAATTCTTCTTCGGGGATATTGCATATGAAAGCCTTTTGTGAAATCATCTTTGATAAATGAGTTTCAGAGAATAAAATGTGCTTTATGAATATTGCATGGTCTCTGGTTCTTATAAGTCTATGATTTGCTCTGAAATGTGAGCTAAATTGTTGTTATTCTTGGTAGTGGTTCTGGGAAGTTGTGGAAGACATTACTCAAGAAGAGAGAGTTCTTCTCTTGCAGTTTGTTACTGGCAGGTAAGAAGTGCTTTCATGATAACATTGAAAGAATTTATTGTGTTTCATGTCTAATGACCAAGACAGTAAAAACAGAGAAAAACAACCAAAATGAAGAGTCATTACTCTGTCCATATTTTAGGTATTAAACAAATGACTATTTAGCTGTTGAAGACAAAATATTTATAATAGTGCTAAATCTTTAATATATTTGTAAACCTGAATTGTTAATATCTTTTATCTTTTCTGTTTGGTTTAACAGTAAAGGCACTCAGTTTCTATAGTTGGACACACACATACACACACACACACACACACACACACACACACACACACACACACACACGATCTTTGTCTCTCACATAGTCTTAATTTGGGTTTCTGTTTACAATGACCACAAAGCAAGTGTGGGAGGAAAGGGTTTATTTAGCTTACACTTCCACATTGTGGTCCATCACTAAAAGAAGTCAGGACAGGAACTCACACAGGGCAGGAACCTGGAGGCAGGAGCTGCTGCAGAGGTCGTCACAGGGTGCTGGTGCTGCATACTGGCTTGCTCCCTATGGCTTGCTCAGCCCGCTTTCTAATAGAACCCAAGACCGTTAGCACCAGAATAGCGCCATTCACAATGTGCTGGGCCCTCTCACATCAGTCACTAAGAAAATACCCTACAGGTGTGTCTACAGCCCAAACTAAAAAGGTATTTTCTTAATTGAAGTTCCCTGCTCTCAGATGACTTGAGCTTGTGTCAAGGTGACATAAAACCACCCAGCAAACACATATACACACACACACACTCATGTGCACATTGTATGCACATGGCATTTTTCTCCAGTTCTTACTGATTTTTATTTTTTTATTTTTATTTTTTTTTTGTTTTTTGTTTTTTGGTTTTTCGAGACAGAGTTTCTCTGTGTAGCCCAGGCTGTCCTGGAACTCACTCTGTAGACCAGGCTGGCCTGGAACTCAGAAATCCGCCTGCCTCTGCCTCCCAAGTGCCGGGATTAAAGGCGTGCGCCACCACTGCCCGGCTCTTATTGATTTTTAAAATGTTAAAATTCCAGTTCCTACTGATTTTTAAAATGTTAAAATTCATAGCCTGTATTTGTGTGACATACTTATATGTATTTAAGAATTCCAATTATATGACATCAAATATAATAGATGGTAGTAAACAACAAGTTGATTTAAGCCTTTTTATACTTATGAAATATATCTTAAAAATCTTTATAATTTCATTTATTTCTTTCTGTTTGTGAAAATGTAGTTCAGTTATTTTCATTATGAATGCAATGTTTTTTTTTTTCCAAAAGTCAGGAAACAGAATATTATTCCACTATTCTAGCAGCAGCAGCTATTATATACAACTTAATGTATTTACTGCTCTTTATTTTTTGTGTATTTAAAAATATTATGAGTGTCATATTAGTTTGCTTTCTGATGCTGTGATAAAACACTGACAACAAGCAACTTGGGGATGAAAAGATTTACTTGGCTTACTGGTTATAGTGTATCACCAAGGGTACCCGAGAGACCATGAAAGAATGCCACTTATTGGTTTGCTCTCCATGGCTTGCTCAGTCCTGTACAGCCCAGCATGACCCTGAACCCCCACAGTGGGCTGTGCTTGCTTATGTCAGTCGTTAATCAAGAAAACGTCTCACAGACTTGCTGCCTACAGGCCAATTTGATGGAGGCATTTTCTCAATTGAAGTTCCCTCTTTCCAGATGACCCAACCTTGTACCATCAGATTAATAAAATACCACCCAACACAAGTGTGAATATATATCGTATATATTTTGAAAGAGACCATTATTTTCTTACTTTACAAGTAGTATACAAAAATTTTAGACAGTTTGGAAAATGAAGGACATGAAAGAAAATGAAGATCCCATTAGGTAGTCTCCAGCACCCAGTGGCGACCACGCGGATCTGCTTATTCCCTGCTCCATCTTTAAGCCGTATAAAGTAGGAGGCGAAGTGAAGCTGTTCTCTAATCAGGGTCTAATGAATTAGTAAGACACGACTCTTACCAGATTGTAGACTGAAGATATGAAAGAAAGCCTGGGTAAGTTGGTTTTCTGCATGAATGCTAAGAAATGTTCACAGATTTGAATAATTTAATTAAAATAATTAAACAGCATTATATTTTCTAAGGCTAGATTGTTTATATAGATAAGCCAAAACAGACAAACAGCCTAATCACTTCTCTTTCAATCTCTTAAGATAGCCAGTTAACAGTTGTTATTATTTTCTATATGCAAATTTTTATTTTTTCCACTGTGTAGTTTTGACTTTTTTGTCAAAAATCAAGTGCCCATAGGTGTGTGGGTTTATTTATGGGTCTTTGATTCAAATCCATTGATGAATCTGTCTGTTTGTGTACCAATACCATGCAGTTTTTCTTGCTATTGCTCTGTAGTACAGCTTGAAGTCAGGGATGGTGAGTTCTCCAGAAGTTCTTTTATTGTTCAGGATTGTTTGGCTATCCTGGGCTTTTTGTGTTTTCATATGAAGTTGAGAATTGCTCTTTCCATGTCTGTGAAGAATTGTGTTGGAATTTTAATGAGAATTGGATTGAATTTGCAGATTGCTTTTTGTGAGATGGCCATTTACACTGTGTTAATCCTACTGATCCGTGAGCATGGGAGAACTTTCCATCTTCTGAGATCTTTCTTCAGGGACATGACGTTTTTGTCATACAGATCTTTCACTTGCTTGGTTAGATTCGCACCAAGGTATTTTATATTATTTGTGGCTATTGTGAAGGGTTTTTTCCCCTAATTTCATTTGTATAAAGGAGGGCTATTGATTTCTTTTAGTTAATTTTATATCCAGCCACTTTGCTGAAGTTGTTTATCAGCTGTAGGAGTTCTTTGGCAGAATTTTGGGGGTTGCTTATGTAACGTATCATATCATCTAGGAATAGTGATACCTTGACTTTTTTCCTTTCCCATTTGTATCCCTTTAACTTCCTTTGTTGTCTACTTACTCTGGCTAAAACTTCCAGCACTATGTTGAATAGACAGGGAGAGAGTGGGCATCCTTGTCTAGTTCCTGATTTTAGTGGGATTGCTTCAAGTTTCTCTCCATTTGATTTGATGTTGTTCACATTCCTAGGTATTCCATCTTCATGGTTTAAGGAGGTTATTTATACCCTCTTTAAAGGCCTCTGTCATCTTCATGAGATGAGATTTAAGATCACAGTGATACTCTTAGGTGTGTTAGGGTATCCAGGGCTTGTTGTACTAGAAGAGCTGGGTTCTCATGGTGTCTTATTGCACTGGCTTCTGTTGATTATATTCTTGAGCTTGCCTTTTGCCATTTGGTTGTCTCTGGTATTATCTGGCCTGATAATTCCTGGGTGTCCCAGGTTGGAGCATGCCTCCCAGAGGCAGGCAGAGCTGTGGGGTGTGGATAGGTGTGCTCATTGAGGATTGAAGGTGGAAGTGTAGGCTGGAGGGAAGATGGAGCTACTACTGTAGGGTGAAGTAGACCTCAGTGCTGCTGGGGGGACTGGGCCCTGGGCATCTCACCCGTGTGTCTGTTGAAGTAGGCCTCCTGGTAGGTGGGGTGCGGATCAGTGTGCAGATCTGCAGTTGCAGGGGGAGGTGTAGAAATCTGATGTTTTCTAGTGCACAGAATTAACTGAGGAACTATGAGCCCTGACTACAGTTGTTCATGGTGCACAGAAGAGTAGGCTTCAGAGCTGCTTCATGCAGGAAAGCCTAAAGACGGATTTCAGCTTAAATGTTAGCAATGGGAGATCCTTTGATGCTTATTTATTCATGTATGCAAAGATTAAATTCAGGACTCCTGTGTGCCAGGAAGAGTCCTACTCTGAGCTGCTTCCTCAGCCTGGTTGGTTGGTTTGTTGGTTTGTTTAGCTTGTCTTTCATTTATGTGAAGGACATTAGATTGTTTATCCAGATACTGAAATATTATGGCATGGCTTGTGGAAGAGTTGGTGACAGCACTTATATTCCATCTTGTCTTCATAAAGTCATAGTCAAAATTTTGCCTCAATAATTAGAATAATATAACTTTATATTCCTGGTCTGTTTGTTAATTTTATAAATAAAAGCGTGAATACATAGACTAATAAATTTTACAAATAGATATATTCCTGGCCTTTGTTTTTGGTGATGAATTTTTGTTTTGTTTGTTTGTTTGTTTGTTTGTTTTGTTATCCTCATGCATTTGTGATTTATTAAAAAGATTCAGAGTTTTTGTTTTCTGAATGACTGGAGATTGAGCCTAGGGCTTCATCTGTGTTAGACCAGGTGTGCTACCACTGAGCCAGATAGCTTTACTGTAGTTTTTTAATTGATAACAGTTTTTTTTTAATGTTTTCTGATTATAGTTTCCCTTCCCCAGCTCTTTCCTAGATCCTACCCACCTACCCAAATCCACACCTTTTATTTCTCTCATTAAAAAACAAAGCGGCATCTAAAAAAGAAAGAATATAAGATAAAAAATAACTGAAGTAGGATAAAACTAGTAAACAGAAAGACAAAGTGCCAAAGAAAAGGCACAAGAAACGCACATGAGACATCCTCGTTCCCACACATAGAAAATCCATAACAGCAAAACTGGAAACTGTAAGACCTGATAACGTAAGAGAAAGAACCTACAGACACCATTGAGCAGGATATGGGATATATCTTAAGTGTGGCTTGTATAGCCTGTGAAATTCCATTTGAGAAAACTAATTCTTTCTTTGTGAATGGTTGTGAATTAGAGATAGCTTCTGGGTTGGGGATGGGGGTATCATACCTACTTCCTCCCTCAGCACTGGCACTCCATCTGGCTTAGACCTGTGTAGACCTTGTACATGCATCACAGTCTCAGTGAGGTCATATGTGTGTTGTTAGAAGATCTTTAGATATTCTGGATATCTGTCCTTACCTCCACCTCAGGAGGTCTTCCTCTGTAGTTTTCTCATGTGTTTTATAGTTCTAATAATGATGTTTAAGTCTTTTATCTGTTTTTAAGTTTATCTTTCTATATGGTATAAGGTAATGGTCCAACTTCATTTAAAAATTTTATAGCAAATAATCCAGCTGTTCCGACACATCTTGTTGAATGAGCCCTTTCCCCATTCTATTGAAGTTTTGGGGGATGGGGAGGAGGTGTGGGGCAATGAGACAAGTTCTCATGAAGAGAAGGCTGCCTTTGGCCTCACTGTGTAGCTAAGGATGACCTTGTATTTCCTGGTTCTCTTCTCTCTACACCCAGAGAACTGGGATTTCAGACATGGTTTACTATGCCTGGTCATATACAGTACTGAGATGTAAACAAGGGTCTCCTAGCACGTATCTCCGGCACCCGTTGTATGTTCTTCGCACTCTTTGAAAACTAACTAGGTGACATTTGGAGAGCCGAATTTCTGGGTTCTTTTATTTATTGCTCTGTATGTCTGTCATAACACTATGACTATACTTCTAGAATAAATGCAAAATCAAATGGCGTGCATCTTCACACCCTTCCCAGGCTTGTTTTGGGTCTTGCAATCAACAGTCTTTTCAAAGTGTGTTGAATTACACTGGTACCTATAGTCCAGACTGATCTTGAGCTTAAGTTTCTTATGCCTATGCTCCTGATAGGAATGAGTCAACAGCACTCGCAGACACCTGCAGGCTGTGACTTATGTAGCAGAAAACCTTTTAAGTCTGGTCACATTTGGTCCATCCTAAATTTCCATTAAGAATTAACTTAAAAATTATGTATTTATGTGCATCTAAAATGAAATTTTAATCAACTACAAAGAATGAAAATAAGCAGAGTCAGAATGAAACTATCACGTGACTCATCTTGTGCAGAATCTAGATTAAAATTCATGTATAAGCATGCATGTATGTTGACCATGAGTAAGCGGAGTATATGAGGGGGAGGAGGTCTGCAAGGAGGGACCATAGAATCGAGAGAAGGCCGATTTATGTGTATCATGAAAATGGGAGGAAGGGCTGTTGGAAAGATGAGGGTCAGCAAGGAGGAGAGGTACACAGGAAAGACCTGTGGGAGGGGCAGTAAGAACAAAGCAGAGTGAATGTGCCTGAAACCGCTGTCATGGAGCCCATCTACTCTGTGATAACAGTGAAAAGATATGGAAAGTTCACATTTAGTATTTATGCATTAATGTGTGTCAATATTCTAATGTATCCGTATCCTACAGACACTATAGTGTGTCATTGTAATTTAGCCTTTTTTTTCTATTATTTTTTTGTGATGGGTCCAAACTCTTGTGCTACTAAGCAAGCACACTTCCACTGGCTACATTCCCTGCTCACAACAAGATATTTTCCCCCCAGGATTTATTTAATTGTGACACATACTCAGCCTAATTTGAAATATTAATTTAAAATGTATAGAACTTGAAAAGTTGTAATTATATTTTCTATAGCTGTGTGCCTGGGATTAAAGTGTTCAGTTAATGTAGTATGCATTGAATTTTAGCTTTCTTGTGGTTTTAATTTTTTTACACAACAGTTAAAAAAATAATGTTTGAGAAAGGGTAGTTTGAAATAACTATTTGCTGTATAAGTGTGAGCTCCTGAGTTGGGATCCCCAAATTATGTAAAGGCTGGGTACGCTAGTGTGCGCATATAACCCTAGTGCCAGGGGACAGAGGCGGCCATTGTAGAGCAACAGAGGAGCTTCAGATTCCATGAGAGACATTGTCTCAAAAACAAGTAGTGAACAGTAGAGGAGTTGCCTGCAGCCACCTCTGCATGTACATGCACACGGTGAGCACACACATGTAAACCACAGACGGTGTATGTTTGCTGTTCTCCATATCTGGAAAGATAAATGTAGATACTTCTCACTGTTGTTTCCTCACCAAAGAACAAAATAGAGCAAATGTGCTTTATGCCTAGGTATTTTCCACACATAAGGAAATCACTGGATTACAACACACAGGAGAAAGGCTGTATTGTGTCTCATGGTTCCAGGGCAGACGTAGTCCACCATGGTGGGGAAGATGTGTATGTATGGCAGCAAACAGGCATTACTTGGACAGGAGCAGGAATTAGGCCAGGTTATAAAAATCAAGACTGACCCTCACTGACATACTCTCCTCAGTACGGCTCTACCTCCCAACACTGGTTCTCAACCTTCCCTATGCTGGGGCCCTTTAAGACAGCTCCTCATGTGGTGGTGACCCTAAATACAAAATTATTTTCATTGCTGCTACTTCACAACTGCAATTTTGCTATTATTATGAATCATAATGTAAATATCTCTGTTTTCCAGTGGTCTCAGGTGACCCCTGTAAAAGGGTCATTTGACCCCCCAAAGGGGTGGTGACTCACAGGTTGAGAACCATTGTCCTAAAGTTTCTACACCCCTCAAATCAGGGACCAAGTATTCAAACACATGAGTTTATGGAGGACATTCCCCATTGGAACAGCCACAGTCTGTTTATTCAGCCAGTGTTTAACAGCTTTACTTCTCAGGCAGTTTTGCTAATCCTGAGGATAGAAATCCCAGTGATAAAAACAAAATAGGACATGTTCGAGAGTCCTGGTTTAATAGAGAGACACACAATCGTCTTAGGGCTTTTATTGCTGTGACAAATCACCATGACCTTATGGAACTCAGAGGGGAAAGGTTTATTTTGATTACACTTCCACAACAAAGAAGTCAGGGCAGGAACCCGGAGACAAGAGCTAGTGCAGAGGCCACAGAGGAGCACTGCATGCTTAGCCTGCTTTCATACAGCACCCAGTATGAAAGCAGGGGGCTGGGCTCTCCCACATCAGTCAGCAGTCAGCAGAATGCACCACAGGCTTGGATACAGGCCAGTGTGCTGGGAACACTTTCTCAAGATTCCTCCTTCCAAAAGGACTAGCTGGGTCAAGTGGACACAACACTAGCCAGCACAGTGTTGTAAACACGTCATGTGGCCAGTTAAATGTGTAGTTTGTTTAGCTGATGGAAGCATAAAGAGGTTTCTCCTGGGAAGCTTGTTAACTGACCATGAAGCAGCAGACAAGAAGGAGTTGGGAGGTTCAGACTCAAAAATGTCATTCTGTCATTTTAGAGTTGAATATATTCTTATCCTAACTTAGAACTTAAAACGAGTCTGTCAGACTGAGATTTTCTTTCCTGATCACAGCTGATGATACAAACTCTTAGTTCCAGGGTCCCGCATGGTGGCTTTGCCAATATTATGGGTGGAAGTGGATTGCAAAACTTTACAATTGCTGCTGTGCCATATACTCCAAATCTTTTGCCAACTTCCAGCACATGGTAAGTTAAACTAACTTATTCAAATGAATTATGGAATATTTTTATTAATTTTGAATCAAAAGTATTGCTATATTTCCTTTCTGATGGTTAAAATGTCAAATTTATGTATATTTTACTATAGTAGGGAAAAAAATAACCAAAGCCTTCAGTAGTTACATTACATTGCTCTGTTTTGGTGTTATTATTTTTGAGGAAGTATTTTTTTTGTTAAATACCTTCATTATCATACAAAATTCCTAATTTCTCTATGCCTCTACCTCCTATTCCTCCCATATAATCTTCCTTCCCTTACAGATTCACAGAGCCTTCTTTAATGTTGTTACATACACATATGAGTGAATTCATGTAAGACTGCAACCACCTGCAGAGTCTTTTCAGTATAGATTTTATGTATGATAATAGGGAGACTATTAGTATTGGAAACCAGTAAGGGAGCTCAACCCCAGGGAGAACCAACTAACTCTCCCTCTCTCAGCTCAGCACAGGGGGAGGACCAGCTCTCCCTCTCTCAGCTTAGCCTGAGAGGGGTTGGGGGAAGACCAACTCCTTCTCTCTCAGCTGTTGTTGTTTGTAGCTCTTCAACTAGAGGTAAGGAAGGCCCTGAAAGATTTCTCGCTTTGGGACGCCAACTATTGTTGGATTGTTCAGGTCTTGTTTAGGGAGCCATACTGTTGGGACTTTATGACAGGCTGCTTCCCTGTTATAGCTAGATGTCATGGCCTCACAGCAGACTTCCTGGTCCTCTGTCTTGTAAAATCTTTTCGTCCCTCTTGCTGATGCCCCCGAGTCTTAGGTGCAGAGGTTGTAATATATGTATCATGGAGACAGAGCCTCCCCTAGTCAGTTGTCTTCTACACTGTGACTGGTGGCTTTCTGTAACAGGCAGCTTCTTTGATGAGGGTAGAGGTGTACTGCACACTTATCTAGGTCTGTGCCACACGTGCTGGCTGTGGTTCCTGGTCGGAAGAAGGTCTAGGGTCGCAGTGAGACCCAAAGGAAAATAGATGGGATAAGAGGGGGGCCTGGTGCTGGCAGTGGTCCAGGACTACTGGAATCCTGTCTGCCTGATTGACAGTTGTGGTCTGCTGTGTTTCTGCAGTGAAAGGAGAACATCACCATAATCTCAGAATTCTGGAAGTACAAATGAATTAGTGGTTACAAGTGGGTCATCTTCTAGTGGGGAAAACTGGGGAGCAGGCACAAACCACCCAAAACAGAATTGATTCTCACTAATGTTAAAATGCCGTGCAGCGACACTTTCATGTGTATCACCCTGTTACTTGTTTTTAGTCTGGAAATTTATTTTCATCCTCTCATTTGCATTCTGGGAGGAGCCGCAGTTCTTAAACATCACTTGAGGGTTTTCCAATTTCAATGCAAATTTGAGAGAATGGTTTTCTGTTAATTATAAGCAGTGTTTTTATTGCTAGATAAAACAAGGAATTTCAGAGATTCTCTGTTTAATGGTGGTCTATTTTTTCTTTTTTTAAAGCATCAACATGCTCAAGTTACCTGAATACCCAAGTAAAGAAATCCTCAAGGACAGACTCCTGGTAGCACTGCACTGTGGCAGCTACGGTTACACCATGGCATAGTGGACCTGGGAACCAACAGCTGATGCGCAGTCCAGAGACAGACATAACAGGCCGCTGTCAGAAAGGCCTCACTGCAGCCCACAGGCACAGCTCCTGCTGAAAACTCAGAAACAATCAGGCTTTCTAGTTTACGTTTTTTTGCAGAGTTTTGTTTTTCTATGTTTGTGACACAACTAGAAAATATAAAATCATAGTAGACTTCATTTTTAAAATGCTAATTGGAAGTAGACACTGGCTTTTTTTTTTTTTTTTTTTTTTTTAAGGTTTCTTTAATCTTATTTAAAACTGTGTTAAGGCAAACTCTTTTTCTCCATTCCACCTCTGCTGTGAACCTGTCTAGTTTAAAGGGTATTTTCTGTAAATTCTGTGAGGACATCCAGCTGGTATATTCCAGTGCATGTAAAGTAGCATTTCTATTTTGGAAAAATGTATAGAATGGATTAATTTAGATTGTGTAAAGCCATAAATATGTATTTTCCCACGTTATACTTATATTGCAATGGGTTTTATTTTTTGTTGTTGTTTAGCTTTTTAGTATTTTGATACATGGTATAAAGTTTAGACTGGTGTGGCAAACAATGGATAAAGTGACATCTAATTTATATATTAAAGCTTATACTATATAAAATTATTTGCATCTGTCTGTGCTTGGTTTGTGTGTGTGTGTGTGTGTGAGTGTGTGTGTGTGTGTGTGTGTGTGTGTGTGTATTATAGTCTGTTTTTCTTATGCCTTAATTTATACTGGTAATAAAATATATTTATCTTGTATTCCATTATTTGCTCTAAGCTTGATGACACACTTGAAAAAGTAATATAATCTGCAGATTATAACTTAAATATGTAATATTTTCTTAAATTTGCTTATATGATTAGAATGCTATGTTTTAAGTGGTATCTGCCTGATAGAAAGCATTGGATAAGCATTTTGGAAAAGACACACTGGACCAGTCACAGCATGAGTAGTTATAGCCTGGCTTTAAGGGGAGGTAAGAGTGCACACAGATATGCTGGGCGGACTTTCTGACATTTAGAATTTTGCCATTGGGAGCAAATTAAAGATCTGGTCTCAAATAGTGTTATTTGAGAGAGAGACACATTGAAAGTAGCAAATTAGAACCCAAAGTACACACAAACAATGTATCTTTTGGGATCTTATTTTATTGCCTGTTTAATATAAGAAGCAGATTACATTTAAAAAGAAATTTCTTATAACTAGCTCTAACATTAAGATTCAAGTACTTTTTTAAATTATAGAAAAGGTTACAACCTTGTTAAAACAACATTACAGCAAACCTAGCTTTTGACTTTATCACTGGCTTTTATTTGTGATTCTAGAATCTGGCAGTTCTCAGCACCATGACAGATTCCAACAACATGGTGTGGTCTCTGCACAATACTCAGGTTAGAAGCAGAAATGAGGTAGAAGCAGGTTGTTCCTTATAGTTCAGCGTTCCTTATAGTTCTTGTCAGATAGTTTAAGCACGTGGCTGCCTCTCTGGCAGGAGTGAGCTCTTAATCTTGGATTTTGTTGTTTGTGTCCTTATGAAGTTAGGATGCAGCTTATGTGACAAGCCATATTTAGTCTAATTATGTCTCCTTTTTAGTTCTTTGTTTTGAGAGATTGACCAGAAATGTTAAGGCACTGGTGTCTTTGTCACCATCATAAATCGACTTATTTGATCTTAGTGTGGATTCACAAGTCAGTTTCACAGGAGCTAAGTAAGGAACACTCGGTTATCAGTTATCATCTTTCTGATGAAGGAAGTGGGGCCTTCCAGCAGTCAGTGAATGCTGTATAAAATATGAGACCATATATTTAGGAGAATAACCCTGAAAGACTGAGGCTCACTTATCAAGAGTCCTTGTAAGTGAACCATTCAAAATCAAACTGGGCTTTAGGCAACGTAGACTGTAGATGAAAATAACTATTTTATGTATATATGAAGTAATGCTGGAAACAAATACAGCGGCAGTTTCTTAACTAGCTTTGTCCCAAATAACCACACAGAGACCTTTTAATATTTCAAAGCTTAGGCCTTAGCTGGCAGACTCTCAACTACCTTCTAGGTTTAACCCAACCACCTAGCCCCATCCACCCTCGTAGCTAGCTATACCTTCCAGGGCTATACTCAATGTCTATCTCAGACCCTCCTCCTCTTTCTCTTCTTCCTCTTCCTCCTCTCCCAGGGCTCCTTCCTCCCAGGAAGTCTCACCTTACACTTCCTGCCTAGCTAATTGGCCATCAGGTTTTTTATTAAAGCCAATCAAAGATTGCCTTAGGTAGGTGAGGAAGAACAGAGACAACTTTATACAGCATACCCCAACAACGGTATTTGAATCCATCCACTGTGAAGTGTTTATAAAAAGACAGATAAAGAGAGTATGTTCTGTGGGTGTGTGGAGAGGTATGGGGAAGGGGATGTCTCAGCGGGCCCATGCAGAGGCATCTTCTCCCCCTGAGGGACCAGTCATACACCAGTATATTATAGAATAGAGTTTATTCAGGGCATGGGGAGGGGGCCAGGAGGGTAGTAGAAGCAGAGAGAGAGAGAGGGGGGGGGGGAGCAGAGAAGTAGAGGCCAGCCATGACCATGTGGAGAAAGGGGGAAGGGAAGAGGGAAGGGTGAGGGGACAGAGAGGAGCAAGAGGTAAGAGAATAAGAGATTAAGAGAGAGAGGAGGGGGCAAGCAGCCCCTTTTATAGTGGGCCAGGTCTACCTGCCTGTTGCCAGGTAACTGTGGGGTGGAGCATACCTGGCTGTTGCCAGGTAACTGTGGAGGTGGAGTTTAGACAGAATGCTAATACACTGTGTACAGGACATGTTGATGTTATGGTAAAAACCGATCTTTGGAATATTAGGACCAAAGTGTAGAGATTTGGAATGCTACGGAGGTAAATAAGAGCCCTGGTAGCTGGATGTGAGAACCTGGCTGAATAGATGAGAGGAAGCATAGGGCTGTCTCAAAACCCAAGCACTTCTTGGCAGGAACAAAGGGGAGACACTGCGGGTCACGTACTCTCAATTGTGAGTGAAAATGGCTTCTAAAAAGTCTTTGCCCATTTCAGAAAGGAGACCACCTTAGACTGCCCCTCAGACAGAGCTGCATACAAAGTAGCCAAGTAAAAGTGCAACTCCCATCTTGGTAGTAATGGTAAGAGCAGTGTACACACCCTGGATGGTACGTGCCAGTTGGCCTCTAGTCTAATTAACAGCTGGCAGACTTACCAAGGTTGAAGACCACCATCCCTGCAAGGCCAGCCGCTGACAAGAGCCAAGGTTATCATGAAGGAACAGCCTCAAGATGGCCATAAGCAACCCCCTAAGGGGACATGTCAGTCCCATGTGGACCCCCATTTTTTTACCCACAATGTGCCCAGGAAGTTAATCAGCCTCTCAGTAAAGTTGTCTTTCCAGTTTCTGCAATAAGTCCTACAAAAAGCCTCTAGACAATTCAATGGCTGCCCCCTCTCAGGCCACTTTCCCGTTGTATCCTAGAGTCTTCATCTGCTTTGTAACTCTCTTGCTGCTGGGAACCTCTGCTTGTTTTCTGCACTAATTCCTCTTTTAAACTTTCTAAATTTATCTTCAGTGGTTGATTCAAGCAATCCGGGTGAGTGGTCTTTGCCCAGAGATAATTATATTTGTAATAATTAGTTATAACTAGTGAATTGTCCTCTATCACGGTTCTGAGGAAATTGCTAAGTATCCCTTCTGTTGCTGTCATAGCATTGAGAAGGCTAGGCTGACTCTGTGACATGTTTCAAACTGGTAGTTCGGGACTAAGGCAAGTCCAGGCAAGTCCAGTCCTTAGACACTGCCCCACTACCTGGCCTGAGGTCAGTAGCAATTTCCAGACTTCTTCAACAACAGTTTGCAGACGTCACACCCCAGTTATGGAATGTCCCAAGAGATGGAGCAAGATAAAGGTCACCTACCCTGGAATCCCCTAATGTGCTTTAAATCAGACCTGCAAGCCTACTTGGTTGTCTCTCTATTTTGGTAATGGGAGACCCCAGCATGCTGGACTTCCGCAGAATAAAACACTCTTTGTTTTCACATACTATTTGAGTTCAGGTGTCATTCTTTAGTGAATCATGGACCCTTACAGCATGGAACTTCTTGCACAAGAAAAGTGTTGGCTAATCAGAAAATGTGCACTAAAGGTAAAACAACACACCAGATTAGAAATTTACTTAACTCCAAGCATTGGGGATAAATCATTTTTGCAATTTTTTTAGAAGTCACCACACCATTTTGTTGTTGTTTTTGTTTGTCCTGTTTTAAACATTTTGGACCGTTTTATTCCTTCCATGAGTCTTGAGTGTTACAGATGGACAGACACTTCAGGGAGTCAGGAAGGATCAGGCAGCTGCCCCGCTACCTGGCCTGAGCTGTTCTCACGGTCAAGGATGCCTGCATCAGCAGTGGATTTACATCTTAAATGCAGATCAGTTCAGGTGCATGGGACTGTTGGTTACACATCATGTACCCTGATCACACACATATCCCAGTTCTTCCCTGTGACTTCCTTCACTCTCCCCAAATTAAAATTAAAAAGAAAAAAGCCAAACAAGTCCAATTGTGCATCTATGGAGCATGGTCAAACTCTCAGTGGCTTGCCCCTTAAATAGTTGTCACCCTCTGGTACCCCTGCTAGAAGCCAGCAATTGTGGAAAGCTAATTTCAGCATCTTTATATCACATTCAAAGACTTTTCTTCGGTGGTTTGCTGTTTAGCCTGCTACTTGTTTTTTTGGTGGGGGGATGGGTTGGGACAGGGGTAGGGGTTGTCACAGAAGCCTTCCATGTCCCTCTTTCTCAGCTGTGCTTCTGCAGTCATTGATATCACTGCGCTTTACAGTCAATGGGAGCATGGATCCTGCCTGGGCTTCCACATGGTTTCTGATGACAGCACAGACCAAGAACACAACCCATGGACATCAACACAGACCCTGACTGCTGTAGGACCTTGGACTCAGTGGCAGTAGGGACCCAGATATGGTCTCATGTGGCAGTGCAGAGCACTTATGCTCCTAGCTGCTGTCTCATCCCAGTTCCACCTCTCTCCACAGTGCGTGTACCACTCCATTTTTATATCTTTTCCATCTGTCCATTATATACTTGTTCATCGTAGTGATGCCTGCTGCCTGTGCCTATTGGTGGAGAGGCCTGGCTGTCTCTGTCACCTACATCTCAAGGTGGAGTGGCCTTGCAAGTTGTATATTTTTTGAGACTAGGTTCTTTGATGATTCTACATGGGAATATTGTATAATTATTATTTCAGGACAAAATTTATAACAAAACCACTGATTTTAAAAAATATATTACTTTAATTGCCTATAGGTTAATTCCCAAATATTAAATAGAATTTAATACTTGCTAATCTTAGCTTATAGTGAAAACCTAGGAGATAATTTTTAAAAAAGTTATTCAATGTTTTGTCTTCATGTTTGCCTGTGCACCACATGTGTGCCTGGTCCTTGAAGTAACTAAAATACAGCATTGGATCCCTTGGGACTGAAATTACAGATGGTTGTGAGCTGCTATGTTGGTTCTGGTAATTGAACCCGAGTCCTCTAGAAGAGCCACAAGTACTCTTTAACTATTGAGCTATGTCTCCATCTCCTTTGGAAGTGACTTTTTAAACTATCTGTATGACATGTTAGCATTTTATGAATATGTGTTTAGTAATTTCTAGGAACAAATAGGATAAGATTTTTTTTCCTTAGTGTGGAGGAGACTCCTGTTCTATTCTGTCCTAGGCTAATTCTATTCTATTAGTTGTTTGGTGATGAGAATTAAGCCTATAGCCCCATGTAGTATAAGCAACTCTAAGCTACCCTGCCATTTTTTCCCCTTGTGCAGCAGGATATATTTGTCAATGGACCTAAGTATATTTTTGCCTTAAAACATTTACTTTATGTATATGAATGTTTTACCTGTTTGCATGTCTAGCCATGTACTACATGCATTCAGTGTCATCACAGACCAGAAGAGAGTATCAGATTCCCATGGGACTGGAGTTATAGATGATTGTGAGACACCATGTAAGTGGAAAGAATTGAACCCAGGTCCTCTGGAAGAGCAGCAAGTACTCTTAACTTCTGAGCCATCACTCTTCATTGTTTCAGCTACCGAGTGGATAACTCTAGTCCAAAATGATTAAATGGAATTTGCTCCATAAGTAAACAATTCATAGGTTTTTAAATTGGCTGTCCACATTACATGATACAATCTTGTACCCTTCTGCTCTGTTTCATCTTGAGGTGAGCCTTTCCTTTATCCAGTGTATCTGTGCAGTATATGGTACCCACTCATCAGTCACTTAGCTGTTTCAGTTATCAAATTGTTACTGAATTTGAGGAGTTCACAAGTGTACCCCAATAAGCCAATTTCAGCCACCTGCTCTTAAGCCAATTAAAAAAGCTAAAGTATAGTGAAAGGGGGATAAAAGAGGTATACTGATACCCAAGTTCATCTCTGGGGTCCTGCCGTAAGGGCAGGGTTTAAATAGAATGTTAATATAATAAACAGTCTGGCCAAAATGTGGTTCCTTGACACCACTGACTCAGCAATAAGTCTCCTTCAAATCCACCTGTCTTGTAAATCTTTCTCTAGGAGACATATACTTTTCCTCTGGGAGTCAAATTACTTCTCTGGATGTCTCTAGACCTTTGGCCCCTTCTTGCAATAGAAGATTCCAAGGAAGATTACTATTTCTTGGAGCCCATTCTTTCAGTAAGCTAATAGCCCGGTACTTTCTTTACAACATACTCACTCCTGCAATTTAGGAAGTTACAAAGTCAACTAATGTAGTATGGTTACGAGAGCTGGGCAGGAGGCCTGATTACTCTTTAGTGTTTTTACTCTTGAAGGTGAAAAAGAGAGATTAACTACAGGTGCAATGTAAACTCTCAATTAATTGCCTAGGTGCAGAGTTGGGCCAAAGACTGGACAGATTGAAATGTCTAACACCAATATTCCTAAAACTGTTTCATGGAATAGAAGGAACACTACCAAATCCATTCTACAAAGTGGTATTATCTTGATATATAAGCCAGATAAGGACACTATCATAACAACAGCAACCATAGCAACAAAGAAAATTACAGACCAGTTTCTCTGATGGATACAGGCACAATATTCTAAATAAAACACTTACAAATTGAATTTTTAAAATCATTCGAAAGATCACCAGGCCAAAATGTTTTCACTGAGGGCACAAAATTATTTTGAAATATGTCAATAAATAAATGTAACATAACAAGTAGCAAAATTGACCTTTGACAAAATTCAGTATTTGTTCATAGTAAAAGTCCCAGTATCTGTTCATAATAAAAGTCCTAAAGAAGTTAGGAATAGAAAAAACTGTTATTTTAAATTTTTCAAAGTCTACTTTTAAAGATGGTTCTTAAATGTTTTACCCTCCCTTCTAGCCCACCACCCACCAGGTAGTAGAAAAGAAAGGAAACAGGAGATGGGGGGAGGACGAGTGGACCTATTTAGAAAGGTTCTTTGGGGGCAACTCCCATCTGTGTTTTCTGGAAATCAGCAGTTCAGTTCACAGGCTAGCTGTGGCAGCTCGATCCACTTGCAAATACTTCATGGATACACCAGCACTCCAGTTCAGTAGAGTTAGGATAGCAAACACGAATCAGCAATGGTGGCACTACCTAGCAGAAACAGCCAGGCTTCAGCCTCAGCACAAGTTAGCAGCAGGAAGGGACCAGGGCCAACAGGAATGCCAAGAAACATTCTCGGCTGTGCTTCTCTCAGCAAAGTGAAGATCAATGAAGATGTGACAGGAGACTAACAAGCATTGCACAGCTAGCTCTATAAGCAAGCCTAGCTCTGTCTCTGTCTCTGTCTCTGTCACTCAAATCTTTTTATATGCCTTTCAAACATCACGTGTCCTCCATCACGTGTCTTGCCTCAGCACATGTGTCTGTCTCAGCTGACATTACTCTGCCAATCAGCCTGAGTCCGATGAAGTGGCAAGAAGCTGCAGCACACCACCAGTTTTTTAATATGTTTCTCTCTATGGAGTCCTGACAAATGGAGCTCAACTATGCAATTAAGGCAGACCAATACATGCGTGTAATTGGTAAAGAATCCTTCATCATACATACTTTTATATGCTTGCTTTAGCATAACATCCTCTCTCCTATGTCTGCTTTAGCCAAACTTTCCTTCAGGAGTCTGCCTTAGCCTCTCACCTGCGGCCACTTTAGGAAAACATTTCTTTATGTGTTTGCCTCAGAAAAACACCCTGCAACACAACTGACTTTCCAAATAACCCTTAAGTTCCCACTTCAGGAATACTTTTATTCCTGCTCGTCATGTTAAAGCTTGTCTTTAACAACATCAACATGTTGGCAGCCAAAGTACATGACTTGAAACTGAAAATGGACCCCCAGACAGAGTTATTAATTTAACAGGCTGACAAGCCAAGGATGGGTAAGATTCTGCACAGAACATTAACAACCTAAGACATAAGTGCATTGCTTTTGATAATGCATATTCCATGAGGGGTAAGGAAGGCATTCTTCTCAGAACAATCTAAGACAGGCTCAGTCTTGTTTATGAAATATAAAAGGGGGAGATATGAAGAGCTTTGGGGGCTGCTTGGCAGGAATCTTGACATTGGCCAAGGACAAGGAAATGGGCAGGAATCTGACATTAGGCTAGAAGAAAGAAGTAGGCTTTCGGCATGAAAATGACTTTGGGCTAGGACAGGGAAGTAGGCTCAGATATTTTGGTCATCCTGATAAACCCTTAGAAACAGTGATCATGGACTTTGTTTATTGCCTTGCTTGTTCTTTGACTATTTGTGTTTATTGTCTTGCTTGCTCCATGACTATGTGCATCTATTGTATTGTAGTTCCTCAACCTAGAACTGACCTCAATAAAGCAAAAAAACAAAAACAAAAACAAAAAAACAAAAAACAAAACAAAACAAAAACAAAAACAAACAAACAAACAAACAAAACAAAACAAAACAAAACAAATTCTTCAGAGACATACCTATGTTCCTGTCCAATGGAGGCATTCCCTCTATGTTCTCATTTTCTAGGTGACTCAATGTGTTCACTTTTCCTTTTTGGTTTTTGCAAATAGCAGGCAGCAAAGTTTCAATTTTTTCTTAAAGGTAATGTATATATACTTATTTTACTTACCAGAAAAAAAAAGAAAAGAAAATAGAGGCCATGAATTTTGAAGAACAAAAAGGGTTTGAGAGAGGAAAAAGAAAGGAAAACTATTATATCAAACATAAACAAAGGAGTAGCAAACTGACTGTGCTACAGGTTTCAATGAGTCAGTTACTAGATTCTCCATCATGTCAAGTAATATATGGGCAAACAATGGACAGACATTTAGGGAGATTGGATTTGTACTTTAGGAGAATATAAAAATATTTGAGCATCCATATAAATCTTTATGTCTGTAGTGGTTACTGGATATACTCACCAAGATGTGTAGAACTATACAATAAAATTATGAATTTTTCTGTAAAAAAAGTTTCAACTTCAAAGACCATATCTCAACATGATACAACCTATATATGACAATCCTTCAGTTAATATCATATACTAAATGGAGAAAAGTGAAAGTATTTCCCATAATATGAAGAATGAGAGAAAGGCGTACACTCTCAATGCTCTTTATAGTATTCAAAGTCTCAGAGTAGTAGCAAAGAGAAAAGAAAGAGTTCTGTTTAGGAAGGGAGATAGTCCAAGTATCTGGAGATTTGAATGGATGGCACCCATAGACTCATATATTTGACTCTTTGGTCCTCAGTTGGTGGAATTGTTTGGGAAGGATTAGGAGGTATGAGTTGTTGGAGGAGGTGTGTCATGGGGGACAGATTTTGAGGTTTCAAAAGACTTCTGCTGTTCCCAGTCTTGCTCTGACTTGAGGTTGTGAATCAAGATGTGACTTCTCAGCTGGTCCTTCATTTTGCCATGGACTCTCATTACAAACTAGAAACTCTAACCCAAATTTAATGCCATCTTTTACAGGTTGCCTTGATCATGGTGTTTTATCACAGCAATCCCTATTTGTAGGTGATAGAATCCTAAAAGGATCCTAACAATTTCAATAGAAAAGTCTTGAATCTAATCCTTTGAGCAAAATAGCAGGATACAAAATAAACAAAATGTCAGTAGCCTGTCTTTATAGCAATAATGGACTTGGCAAGAGAGAAGCCAGGAAAAAAACCCTCTATTCACAATAACTCCAAATAGGCAAGCACATAATTCCGGAATGAACTTAACCAAGGAAGTGAAAGACATCAAAGAAAAAAAAATTGAAATCCCAAAGAAAGAAATGGAAAGAAATGCTAGAAGATGGGAAGACCTTTCATGCTCCTGGGTTGGAAGAATCAATACTGTAACACTTGGTTGTTACTCAAAGTGATCTACAGATTCAATGCAATTGCCATAAAAATCCTATGATATTTTCCACAAAGCTATGTAAGTAATCCTAAAATTCATATGGAAGCACAAGAGACCCTAAATATCTCAAGCAATCCTTAAGCAAATAGGACAATGCTGGAGGTATTACAATGCCTGATCTCAATAACCTCTTCAGTCACTGGTGTCAGGAAAACCAATGCCCAGTGACACACCTCAATCAAGGCCACACCTACTCCAATAATGTCACAAAGCCACACATTATAATCCATCATAAGTAGTTCATTAACTGGGGGCCAAACACTCAAATATATGAGCCTCTGGGAACATTTTTATCCAAACCACCACACTGTTCATCCAAAATACATTAAACACACACACACACACACACACACACACACTCTCACAGGAAAGTAGATATCAAGAAAACAACCCAATTAAACAATGGATACATATCTAAAGAAGGAATTCTCAATAGAGAAAATGCAAATGGATGAGAAACACTTAAAATGTCCAACATCCTTAGCCATCAGGGAAATGCAGATCAAAGCTACTTTGAGATTTAATTTTGCGCCTGCCAATATTTAAGGTAAACAAGACAAGTAACAGCTCATGCTGGTGTGGATGTGAGGTAAAAGAAACATAGTATTGCTGACGGGAATGCAAACTTGCGCAGCCACTATGGGAATCAGCACGATGGTTCCTCATGGAGATGGTAATCAATCTACCTCAAAATCCATATCCATATCCCCAAAGGATGCTTCATCCTACCACAGGGACACCAATCCTACTCATTGTTGTTGTATTTATAGTAGCCAGAAATTGGAAATAACTTACATGTTCTTCAACAGAAGAATGGATAAAGAAAATGGGGTACATTTACAAAACGGAGTGTTGTGGATCCAAGTTTTGCCTCATCACTGGTGTGTGTGTGAATGCCCCTAGACAGCAGAAATTCAGAGGTGCTTTCCTACATTTGGTCCTCGCTGCCATCAGGGTTCCAGGCTCTTGGATGCGGACACTCTCTCAGGGGTGTTGGAGCATAGCCTAAGATGGAGGTCCTATCCCGGGTGAGAAATGGTGCAGGCTGTGGCTGAGGCTGAGGTTCCCAAACTCCGAGACACCCAGACACTGCTGGGAACCATAGTTGGGAATGGGGCTGTGGGCTTGACATGAGCCCGGGGCAGTGGGTAGGTGGGTGGGTGGGGTGCATGGAGAGAATCCAGCTTAGCTCAAGGTGAGTGCCAGGTGCTCGGAGGGGCCGCCTATGGGAGACTTAGGTGGCAGGGCTTGGTAAAGAAGGCTTTGCTCCATGGCAGTTCTTGATGAGAAAGAATCCTTGTTTGTCCAAACTGTTTATTCATGACAGGAACATGGATACATACAAGTTACTCAAGGTGGATCAGAGATTAAATACCTTTTGCAGGAAGGAATGTCCAGGAAGGGAAGCTTATTGGCTAAACGCTCAGAGTCCATCTAGGTACCTCATTAGCATGGAGAACTCTGGGCTCTAAGTTACATGGCCAGTTGCCATGGTCTTCTTAGTGGAGTGTCGTGGTCATGTGCTCCAGGACAGGAACTTGATCGGGAGCAGATTCAAACACCTACTATTCTCTCTTAATCTGCTCAATCTTTCCAGTTTTTCTGCCTGGTGATTCAGTTCCACTTGCCCCACAGACTGTTACTGAAGCATTGTTTTTCTTTCTTTCTTTTTTTTTTTTTTTTTAATTTTATTTTTATGACATCATGAAATTTTCAGACAAATGGATGGAAGCAAAAAAAAAGTCCTTAGTGAAGCTTCCAGTACTGGGATTGGGTTACATCTAATTGAGGTGTTGGTCAAAGGGTCCTCATAGGGATCCCCAAACAGCCCATACTGTTGCCAAGACAACAAGTTTCTCAATGAAAACTGGCAGCAAAGTTCCAGGCTGAAAACAACTCCTATACAACTAGTTGAAGATGGAGAAGTTGAGCTTGTGTCTACAGGTAGCCTTCACCCCTAGGATCCACCATCTTTGGTATAGGAAGGTACTCTTCGTGCTATCAAAAAACAAAAACAAAAACAAACAAACAAATAAAAACAAACCCATAAACACCAAGCCAGCTCCAAACCCTTCATCTACAATAATGTCCTTCCTGCAAGATATATAGGGTAGTGGTGCCACAAAGTTTGTGGGAGCAACTAACCAGTAACTGATCTTACTTAGGGCCTGATCCACAGGATGGAACCTTACTTGACACTGCTTGGGTGTCCAAGAACCTGAGACTAGATACTGCTGTTGCCTAGGGTAAAACCAAAGAATACTGAGCCTAAAAAGAAAGGAAGGAAGGAAGGAAGGAAGGAAGGAAGGAAGGAAGAAAGAAAGGAAGGAGGAAAATGAAAAATAAAAATATAGTGATAAAATGACCCCTAAAGACAGTCTGCTACACTCATGGATCAGTGCTTTGTTCAGCCATCATCAGAGAAGCTTCCTCCCGCAGCAGATGGGAAAAAAATAATACAGCAATCCAGAAGTTATGCAGAAAGTTAGACTTTAGAACACTCAGCTCTAAATGGGTTATCTCCATCAAATCTGTTCTCTTAGAGTTCAGGGAATCCTGAAGAAAAAGAGGTAGAAAGAGTGCAACATCCAGAGGAGATGGAAGACACCAAGAAAACAAGACCTTCTAAATCAACATGAACACAGTTCACGAGAACTCTGTCTTAGGGTTTTACTTCTCCAAGGCCACACCTCCAAGTGGTGCCACTTCCTGGGCCAAACATATTCATACCTCTAGAAACTCAGAGACTGGAGGAGCAGGCACATGGCCTGCCAGGTCTGCTCCAGGTCCTCTGTGTACATACTAAAGCTTTCAGTCTGGTCTTTTTGTGGGACTCCTGAGTGTTTGAATGACTGGGTCTCTGATGCTTGTGCCTGCCTTGGGACTCTCCCCAACTTCAACATAATGGCTTTTGTCTTATCTATTATTTTATATTTTATTTTGTTATACTTAAAAAAAATGAACAAATGGGTGAATGAATGAAAACCGAGACACTAGAAAAGATTAACAAATGAACTGTCAATTATTCTTGTTGGGAGAGGGAAAATACGTTTTCCTGAGTGGAGTGACACTGGATATATCAACCAATCCAGGGCAGGCCTCATGTTCAGGAGTAGTGGACCAACACATCAAGAACTCCGCAGTTATTCTTTATGTGTGCACAGTTTGGTGTTTTGTTTTTCTTTTCAGGTGTTTTATTATATTTTCTTGGTTTGTGCATGGAGACTTGTTAAAGCATTGGGGTTTTTGTTTGCTTTTGAGAAAGAAGTTAAAATTGAGTGGTTCTGTAGGGGGAGGAACTGAAAGAACTTGGGGAAAAGGAAGAATATGATCAAAATATATTTATATTTTAAAAATTGTGTTAAGTAATTTTTTTTAAAAAAAAGAGCAGAATAACAAACTCTACTTAGCACCAGTCTTACCCAAATCCCTAGACAAATAAGAAAAAAGTTCTTAATATCTCTATGCAGAATAAAGTATAACACTCAGAAAAGAAAGCAAAGTAAAAAAAAATTTTTTTCCTTGTTGAGAGCTGTTCTGGAGCTGCTATGTATTCAAATGCTAGTTAAATCTGGTTGTTGTCCAGATGGGCACTTTCTCACACACACACACCAAGTGATGTTGTATAAACTTCGATCGTTTTTATTCTCTGACTGGTTAAATAACAGTGGCTGATAGCCAGTTACTGGAGAGAATAGAGGTAGGGAGAGCTTTGGTTCCCTGACTGGGAGCCTCAGGTAGGGAACATGAGGCTAAGAGAGGAGAGACAGAGAAAGGGAGAAAGAACATGGAGGGAACAGGAGGTCTCCATCAGATGGGATGAACCAGTAGCCCGTGGCTGAGAGAAAGCACCCTGAGGATAGATCGGCGGAACAGAGACAGCCAAGGAGAGACTCAAATAGCAAGTCACTTGGGGAGCACAAGTGGGAAATAGCCAGTCAGGCACAGTAAAATACTTTGGGGCAATTACCTAGAAACTGTGCTAAAGCTAATTAAATAAATTGTTAAGACTGTGTGTCTCGACTTCTGGGGAGGAGAGGCTGGCTGGGTCCTAATAAGAACTAATAGAGTTATTGAATGTCCCAAAACAACAATTTTTAGAAAAAAAAAATGGATTAAACTGGAGATATTTGAGTTAAATAAGCCAGATTTAGAAAAAAAAACTGCATGTTTTTCTTATATGAAGGATGTCGTTTCGAATGTGTGTGCACGTGCGCATGTGTGCACATACTCATGCATGTGGATCACAAAATAGAAAGAGGATCATGAGACTGGAGGAAATCATCTTAAGGGAAGGGATTAAAAGACAAGATTGTGGAATGCCTGTGGTATGAAGACAGATTAGGGTGTGGACCATTTGTTGGGAGGAAAAGGAGCCAGCCAGCAGGGAATAGGGTGAGTATGGAGAGGGCACAGTGGGAGGGGGTTGAAAAGAACAAAGTATATTAATGCATATTTACAAAAATACCATAATAAATCCATTACCTTATATACTAACTTAGAAAGTTACAGAAGGGAAACCTCACCTTCTATATGACATGGCCTGTTTGTAGGACTCAGAGTTTTAGCATTTGTTGTATTGAGGGTCATTTGTTTTCTTGGGAGCTAAACTTGAAGCCCCACTTCCATTTAGGGTGTTTCCAAAAATGAACCCCTAAGCCTTTGAAGTGCGGCATCTTGCCAGTTGGAGAGTGTATGTATCGGTAGCAGTTTTGCCAATATTAAATTTTTGGATATTTTCAGCATGTGAAATGCCTTCAGCATTTAAGACACATTGTCTTGTTTTAATAATGAAGTTAATGAAGTTTTTTTTTTGTTTTTTTTTTTTTTTGTTTTTTTTTTTATAATGTGAAACATGTTCTTACTTGTGTGGTTTCCCAGCTACGAGGCAAAACCTCTCTTAGGTTTTCAGGTAAACGTGCATGCACCTGTGCATACAAACCACACAACACACGCACATGCAAAGAGTAAAATTAGAACCAAATTATCCAATGACCACCTGAGAACTCATTGAGAATTGCAGTTACTCCTATCAAACTAAAAGGTTCTTGCAACCAAACCCAACGAGCTGTGTTTGATCTGACTCGCATGATAGAAAGAAGGGCTGACCTTCACACACACACACACACACACACACACACACACACACACACACAGACATTGTGATACATGTGCTGCCCCACCATATAAATAAAATCAATAGATAGATAAATATAATAAAAATTAAAAACAGCATTAGTTCCTCAAATATGAAATACCCCACCAGTTTTAGTGTCTTTTCTTGAAAATACATTTTTATTGACTGGTTGAGAATTTCATACAATATATTTTTATTATATCCACCCTTAGCCTTTCTTCCCCTAACGTCTCCCAAACTCCTTTTGCCTAGCTTCATATCTTTATTTATTTATTTTAATGACATACTATGATCATTTGTGCTGCCCATCTACTCCTGGGTGTGGGACCATCCACTATGGCATGACCCATCTACCAAGGTTCAGACACTCAAAGAAAAGTAACTCTTCCTCCCACAACCACCAGCTGTTAAAGGTCAGGGGTAAAAAACCCCTCTCCTGTCCATGCTGGAATGCTGATCCACTTGATCTGGCTCAGGAAGCCCCAGCGGCCTTGAGATCGTGAGTGCAGTGGTCCTGCCAGGTCCAGAAGACAGAGCTTTGCTGCAGTCCTCTGTAGCAGTTTTTTATACCACTTCGGCTCCCGGCGGACCACATGTGGGCACCCGCTCAAGAGCTATCAATGGATTCTTGAATGAAAGACACACACACCTTAGCTTATTTTTAAATGCCTTGGCTACCTCAAAGGCTGGGCACTCCTAAACCTTCCCCTGCTACCCCAGGGCCAATCGGGGAAGTAGCCAGTGGCCACTTACCAGTAATCTCACATGGCTGGTGGTTGGCTTTATCTCCTGCCCCCATGACATCCCATCCTTCTTCCCCAAGTCATGGCGAATCTGCCCTGTTTCTCTCTGCATCTCCACCCATGCAACTCTAAGGGTCCCACCCCGTGGCCAGCTATTGGCCATTGGCACCTTTACTGATCGATCAAAAGCCAATTAGGAACAGGACTTTTAAGTGTTTGGAGATGCAGATTCCTGATTGAATCAGAGCATTAGAACCAATCTCCAACAGTCCTCCTTGGCCTCTGGCTCTCAGTCTTCTCACCCCCTCTTCTGTGATGGTCTCTGAACTTTGGAGTGAGGGGGTGCGATAAAGATGTTCCATGCTGTACTTTGGCCAGTTGTGAGTTTTGTGTTAACCCCCAGTCACTGCGCAAGGGGTTTTTCTAGCGAGGTGTGAAAGTCTCACTAACCTAGGTGTAGGGAGTGGTATGAAGTTAGAGGGCAGTTTGATATTATGTCCATTTAGCAAAATAATAGTAGTAGCTTCATTCTTGGGGCCTATGAGTTCCCCAACTATGGGTTCTTGGACAGATTTGCAATACTAGGCCTGTGTAGTCTCCTTTGGAGTGGGCATTAAATCCAATCAGAAAACTGTTGGTTAACCCCTGGTGCATGTGCTACTGTTATATCCAGGGTCTGATCTTGCCACGTTGCTCATTAGTGTAGAGAATGTCTCTTGGATACAACACCTGATTAAAGCTGATTGGCCTGTAGCTGAGGCAAGAAATAAAAGGTGGGACATCTGATGGGAGTAAGGATTCCAGGAAAGAGCAGGCAGGAGAGGAGTCAGCTTGCACAGAGAGGAGGGTGATCTCCTGCAACTAAGGACCAGGTAACTAGCCACATGGAAAACCTTAGATCAGAATAAATGCGGTAGTAATTTATGAGATTGTTGGGGAACAGCCAAAGCTTATGGCCAAAATGTATGTGTGTGTGTGTGTGTGTGTGTGTGTGTATGTGTATATATTATTATTTTGGGAGCTTGGGGGGTGAGAGGAAACCCCAGATTTTACATTATTGTAGCTCACAAGGTTCAAGGCTGGGGATGACTGCAGATGACTTCTCCCCACCCCCTAGCAGCCTATTTAGCACCTTCTAGTACAATAAAAGCTTCCCACTAGGGAGAAGGCACCTGGTCAGTACCAATTTGATTTCTCCGTAGCCTGCAACCCTATTTTCTTTTATAATAATATTATATATAATAAGATAACCTGATTTTATTTTATAATAATTATAATATATACTATACTATACTATAATATATAATACACTATATTATACTATATATACTATATTATATATTATACTATATATGCCATATATAGTACATATACTATATATAATATACTATAATATATATGATATACTATATAATGTATATACTATACTATAAATAATTTTCTTTAATAATAGTAATAAAATAATCAGTGAAACGTCTCTTACTTAGATATGTCCATTTTCTTTATTAGTGATTAATGATTACAAACTTGAGATCTGATCCACAATTTTAAAAGACTCTCTAAACAGGACACTGAATAATTAGAATTATATAAAGGTTTTATTCTTATCAGTGCTGGAAAATTGTACACTTTATTTATTTGCTTGTTTTTTACCCATTAACTTTTGCTTGTGTTTGTATATTTAATGTGCGGCTCAAGAAGATTCTTTTAATTTATTGCTCTAAAAGATTATGCATTTGTTTTATGTGTACAAGCTTTTTGACTGCATGTATTTCTATGTACTACATGCATGCAGTGCCCATGGTGGCCAGAAGAGGGCATCAGATCCCCTTGGTACTTGGGTTACAAATAGTTATGAGCTACCATATGGGGGCTAGGACTCAAACCCCGACCTCTGGAAGAGTAGTAAGTGCTCTTACCCACTGAGCTCTCTCTCCAGTAATAAACCAATTCTTTACCCAGAGAAGCCAATGGACCTCCTTGTCTAACTTTTCATCAACTGTTGTGGAATTACCCTGTTCAGTATACCATCAATTAATCAGCTCATGAAGCATCAACTGAACTACAGTTGAACGCACACACAAAGTAGTACGTTATCATGCTGATAGTACTGATCTGCAGGAGCAAGGCAGCCTCAGCTTCAGTTCCAGCTTTTACGGTCAACTGTTGCCAGGGTCACAATAGAATAGAGGACAAGAGTTAAGCTATCAAGAGTTATAGGGTACAATGACAGAAAAAAAAAAACTGCAATAAAAGTATTTAGCCTTTACTCTCGTGCTGTGATGGTATAAGTAAGACTATAAGCTGAGAAAGTACTGTGGCTTCCTCTGTTTCGTTTCCCCAGAGCAGGTGTGCAGGCGAAGGGAGGGAGATGACTCGGGCACGGGGAGGACTCCCTGTTCACAGCGGTTTGAACACTTGCTGTTGTGCTCTACAGCATAGCTCCATCAGGGGCCATTTGTGTTCTTGTGAGCCCAGCCTCTGTCCATAGCATTTCCAAAAGTGGACTTACCAGGGACCAAGAGCAAGTAGAAAGAAAGTGTTTTTGAAGTTTTTCCTTTAAATCCTTCTTGAGGATGCATTGACAGAGGCACCTAAAGCACTCTGTCCACAGCCATGGGTTACTAGATCAGGCTTGGAATGGAAAGGGGCTTGTACACTTGGTCAGACTTCCCGTTTTGGGGTTGCAGCTCCTTTCAGGGACTGGAGTGCATTCTCGGTGCTAGGGCCTTTGTTGCAAAACGGTTTTCACAACCGAGACTCCCAAACAAAGTCTTTGCAGTGGGCTCATTAGCTGTGTGAGCTTCAGAAATTTCATAACTAATCTTACACCCAATAAGAAGCAATTTTAGGGCAGAAGTATTTAGGTTTATGGTTTGAGAGAGCACCGTCAACCATGGCTGATGGAGAGGCTGGAGACTGCTCACATGTGCATGACGCTACTTGCTTACATCTGGGCAGATCAGATGTAATATATGACATATATATATATATATATATATATATATATATATATATATATATACATATGGGAGCATGTATTATGGCATGCATGTGAGGTTAGAAGACTCAGTTTTCTCCTTCCCCACCGTAAGTCCCTGGGATGGATCTCAAGTCTTCAGGCTTAGCTGCAAGCAGCCTTTCCTGCTGAGCCATCTCACCCTTAGTGACTGAAATCTTTTACTAAACATAGACGTTATTCTCATACAATAATATCTGAATACAGTTCCCCCTCCCTCAACTCCTCCCAGTTCCCACCTCCTCTCCTATTTATGTCTCTCACTGGAAAAGAACAGGTTTCTAGGAGAGAACAACCAAACATAACAAAATAAAATATAATAAGATAAAATGATGCCATTACATTGACGTTGGACAAGGCAAACTGACAGAAAGAAAAGAACCCTAAGAAAAGGCACAAGAAGCAGAGACCCACGTATTCACACACCCAGGAGTCCCATAAAACTACTGAAAACTTTAGTATATAAGCTGAGGACCTGGTGCAAACTGGCGTAGGCCCTGTGGATGTTGCTTCAGTCTATGTCAAGTCATATGAGCTTTGCTTAGTTGTTTTAAAGAGCTTTGTTCTCCTGATGTCCTCTGCCTCCCTGTGTCTTTACTCCTGCCTCCTCTCCCTCCCACAGCGATCCCTGAGCTGTGAGGGGAAGGATTTGATTCAGACATCTCCTTTAGAGATGCATGTTCTCCAGGCTCTCTCTGCATAATGTCTGGCTATGGGTCTCTGCATTTGTCCCCATCTGCTGTAGGAGGAGGCTCTCTGATGGTGACTGAATAAAGCACTGGTCTGTGAGTACTGGAGAATATTATTAGGAGTCATTTTATTGTTACTTTCTTCATTTAAATTTTTTTCTTTTTTAGAGCAGCAGTATTTGGTTTTACCCTAGGTCTTCTTAGCTATTTAAACTCTTGTTCTTGGTCACTGAAGCAGTGTCAGGTATGGGTTTCATCTAATGAAGTGGGCCTTAAGTCAAATCAGACATTGATCGGTTATTCCCACAAGGTCTGTGCCATCACTGCTGTAGCATATTTGGCAAGCAGATCTGATTGTAGATCGAAGGTTTTGTGGTTGGGTTGGAGTTTAGTTCTTTCTTTCATTATACTGCAGAGAACTTTCTGTATCATAGACATTAGAACATGAGGGTGAAGGTTTCAGCTCGACTTTTCCACGTTCAATGAGTTGTGTGGTTCTTGCTTTAAGCAATGGGACCTTACTGTCATTTTGTAGAGACAAAATACCTTGGCAATGGCCTGGCTTGTTTGGAGAATTTCTGTGGGAGCCTTTTGTCCAACAACTCAAGTGAATAAAATCCAGTCCCCCAGTACTGGAAGCTCTGTTTGGTGACAAGAGATGGCCAGTAGGAGTTCCATCTCCCTCATTACCCCTCATTACTGTGAGACTTCATTAGGATTGCCTTTGTATATTGCAGAAAGTTTCAGTGCACTGTTTCCAACACCCCTCAGATGCTCTTCAGCTCTATCTGTCCCTCCCCTCCTCCCCTCTCTCCAGTCCTTCTCCTCTTGCCACTGCCACCTGTTCAACTCCTTCTCATCACACTTCCCTCCACTACATCCATCATACGTATCTATTTCCCCTCTCAGGGAGCTCCATGTGTCTCCCCCTAGTTTCTTGCTCTAAGCCTAACCTCTCTGGGTCCATGGCTTGTAGCTTGCTTACCATTTATTTAATGGCTAATATCCAGCCATAAGTAAATACATATTTATCTTTCTGGTTGCCTCACTCAGGATAGCTAGCTCCATCCACTTGTCTCCATTCTTCTGTGGAGGGACAGCTAGATTGTTTCCAGTTTCTAACTATTAAGAATAGAGCAGCAATGAATGCGGTTGAACAAGTGTTCTTGTGGCAGGATGCAGCATCTTTGAGTAGATGTCTAAGAGTGGTATAGCTGGGTCTAGAGGGAGATCTATTTCTAAGGAACTGCCATGTTGATTTCCATAGTGGCTGGACAAGTTTGCAGTCCCACCAGCAATGGACAAATGTTCTACTTGGTCCATATCTTCACCAGCATGAACTGTTACTTGTATTATTGATATTTTCATAACAAGGTTTTTTTTTTTTTTTTTTTTTTTTTTTTGCGTTCTTTATACATTTTGGACACTAGCCCTTTCTCAGATGTGGAGTTGGTAAAGTCTTTTCCCGAGCTGTAGGCGGCTGCTTTGTTTACATGGCAGTGTCCTTGTCATACAGAAGCTTTTCAGCTTCACGAGGTCCCATTTATTATTGTTGATCTTAGCCAGTACTTGGGTTAATGATGTTCTGTTCAAAAAGTTGTTTCCTGTGCCAATGTGTCCAAAGGTATTCCCCAGTTTCTCTTCTATCTGGTTCAGTGTATCTGGTTTTATGTTAAGGTTTTGATCTATTTAGCTTGAGTTTTGCGCAGGGTGATAAGTATGAGTAACCGGAGGTACTAAAAAAGGATCCATCGGCAGCTTCCTGAAACGGCTGCCTGCCAAGTTCCAGCAGTGTTGCCAACACCAGCCGGAGCTCCAGAGCTCCAAAATCTCACCACCCAGCTCGCTAAGTTCCCACTGGTGGGTCACTTCCCCGCCTTCCCCATGCTTCAAACCATCACGGCCTTTGTGGGGCACATCACGCAAACCCACACTTTGCTTCTGTACCATTCTCTCTTGAACTCAGTTGAGTCGCCTTGAGAAGAAAAACACCACACACATTTAGTTCACACAAACAGTGGTAACTCAATCTCTAACAATCTGCAACAGCTAAAACCTAATCTTGTAAATCTTATTAAATCTAATCCTCCGGTAGTAGATCTTGCAGATCCACCACGATATGGAAAACTCTCTCAGCTACATCTTGCCCATGTGCTAACCCCATTCTAAAAAGCCCCTGACTGTCTCCTCTTCCTTCTCTTCTTCCCTGCAACCCGGAAGTCCTGCCTCCTACTCGCCCAGTGATTGGCTCCTTTATTCATTGGGATGGTTCACAAGAAGTCCTTGAGTACTGTCTGTAGCCCCTCCCAGAAGAGCTGAATTAACATCAGAATACAAAATACCAGGGCCATCCACAACAAGGATGGATTTATTTGCTTTCTTCTACATGCAGATATCCGGTCTGACTAGCACCATTTGTTGAAGATGCTATCTTTTTTTCCAATGTGTATTTCTGGATTCTTTATAAAAAAGCAGGCGTCCGTGGGTGTGTGTGGGTTCACATAACTGGAATCTTTCAAACACCAGTATTATAGTTGTGAAACAGAGACACATATTAATCAGGTTTATTAGAGTCACGCACCAGGGGCAGAGCTAAAATGTAAATTCAAAGAGTCTGGCTGAGGAATCCTCACTAAACTGTCACATTAGGCTGCTTTTCAAATGCCGGACAAGCAGATGACACCGCATGTCAAGAAACTGAGTGCTAATAAAAGAGGCAGTGTCTCCGTAGGATAATGACACTTCAAGGAAGGCCACTTTGACTAGCCTTTAATGAAATGTCACATACTGCTGAATAAAATTGGAGATGATTAATCTTGAAGCATACACATTTTAGAATTAAAAAGGGGACACATAAAAATAAAGGAGCAATGGAGACTTGGAACAGAAGACAGCCATGTTCCGTTCCTCAAAATAGAGGCCCCTGGTAATTGGGTCTGTTCGTGTCCAGACGTAGTTGATATTTTTCCTCCTGTGAACTGAGCTGAGAAAGTTTTATGGTTTCATTCCTGGGCTGTAATTTATCTAGGTAGACTTTACCTTTTAAAGGTATAATTTGCTCTTCCTAGACCAGCAAGAGGGTGTTCTGCAGGTCAGGGTCTTACTCAGTTCCAGTAAGGGCTTGAAATCTGACCAACTTGGAAAATGAAACTGGTGGTGGTCAGAAACCTGTCGGAATCTTTGCTTCTGCTCTTCAACCGAAATCGTTCCAGAAAATTGAAGTCTAGCTAGTGTGAGATTTGGAGAAAAAGTTCAGCAGGAAGGATATGGCTTTTACAGCTAGGAGTCTGTCTTAGCCAGTTCAAAAAGCAAAAGCTCTCAAGAGGCCTGATCACTTGCACAATGCTGTCTTTGAGGAGTAGATCTTCCCAAGCAAAACTGT
>JANHMN010000019.1:22226357-22313409 GCA_030674055.1 Rhabdomys pumilio
TTGCTTGCTTGCTTTCTTTCTTTCTTTCTTTCTTTCTTTCTTTCTTTCTTTCTTTCTTTTGCCAGACCAATTATCTGTTATTTTTTTTTTATTGGATATTTTATTTATTTACCTTTCACTGTTATCTCCTCTTCCTTTCTCCCCCAAAACCCTTTCTCATACCCCCTCTTCCAATTTTTATGAGGGTGTGCTCCCATCATTCTCCCAATCCCACCTCCCTGCTCTCACATTCCCCAACACTAGGGATCCAAAGTTTCAGGGACCATGGCCCCCCACTTCCACTGTTGCCTAACGAGGCCACCCTCAGTTACCTATACAAGTGGAGCCATGAGTTCCTCCCTTTCTGTTCTCAGGCTGGAGGTTTAGCCCCTGGGAGCGCTGGTTGAGTATTTTGCTACTTCTTCTAAAATAAAACCAAAGCACCCACATGTGTCTACGCATTGTGTCTTAGGTATTGTGAGCTTTTGGGCTAATATCCACTTATCAGTGATTGCATGCCATGTGTGTTCTTTTGTGATTGGGTTATCTCACTCAGGATGATATTCTCAAGCTCCATCCATTTGCCTAACTATTTCATGAACTCATTGTTTTTAATAGCTGAGTAGTACTCCATTGTGTAAATGTACCACATTTTCTGTATCTATTACTCTGTTGAAGGACATCTGGGTTCTTTCCAACTTCTGGCTATTATATATATGGCTGCTATGAACATAGTGGAGCATGTGTCCCTGTTGTATGTTGAGACATCTTTTGGGTATATGTCCAGGAGTGGTATAACTGGATCCTCAGGTAATACTATATTCAATTTTCTGAGGTACCGCCAGACTGATTTCCATAGTGGTTGTACCAGCTTACAATCCCACCAACAATGGAGGAGTGTTCCTCTTTCTCCACATCCTCGCCAGCATCTGCTGTCACCTGTGTTTTCAATCTTAGCCATTCTGACTGGTGTGAGATGAAATCTCAGTGTTGTTTCCATTTTCATTTCCCTGATGACTAGGGATGTTGAACACTTTTTTAGGTGCTTCTCAGCCGTTCGAGATTCCTCAGTTGAGAATTCTTTGTTCAGCTCTGTACTCCATTTTTAATAGGGTTATTTGATAGTCTAGAGTCTAATTTCTTGAGTTCTTTGTATACCTTGGATATTAGCCCTCTATCAGTTGTAGAATTGGTAAAGATCTTTTCCCAATCCGTTGGTTGCTGCTTTGTTCTATTGATGGTGTCCTTTGCTTTACAGAAGTTTTGCAGTTTTATGAGGTCCCATTTGTCAATTCTTGATCTTAGAGCGCAAGCCATTGGTGTTCTGTTCAGGAACTTGTCCGCTATGCTCATGTGTTCGAGGCTTTTCCCTATTTTCTCTTCTATTAGTTTCAGTGTAGCTGGTTTTATGTGGAGATCCTTGATCCACTTGGACTTGAGCTTTGTACAAGGAGATAAGTATGGATCAATTTGCATTCTTCTACATGCTGACCTCCAGTTGGACCAGCACCATTTGTTGAAAATGCAAAAGAATCCTCACTTTCTTCTATACCTATTATCCTTAGGTTTTGTCTTCTCATTGTGTCCTGAATTTCTTGGATGTTTTGTGTTAAGAACTTTTTGCATTTTGTGTTTTCTTTGACAGTCGTGTTAATATTTTCTATGTTATCTTCTGCACCTGAGATTCTCTCTTCTATCTCTTGTATTCTGTTGGTGATGCTTGCATCTATGACTCCTGATTTCTTTCCCAGGTTTTCTATATCTCTGATAGTCTCCCTTTGTAATTTCTTAACTGTCTCTACTTCCATTTTTATGTCCTGGATGGTTTTGTTAAATTCCTTCACCAGTTTGGTTGTGTTCTCTTGTAATTCTTTAAGGGTTTTTTTTTTTTGTGTGTGTGTGTTTCCTCTTTAAGGGCTTTCACCTGTTTATCTGTGTTCTCAATTTCTTTGAGGGTGTTATTTATGTCCTTCTTAAAGTTTTCTATTCATCATTAGAAGTGATTTTAGATCTGACTCTTGCTTTCCTGGTGATATAGGTAATTCAGGATTTTCTAAGGTGGGAGAACCAGGTTCTGATGAACCCAAGTACCCTGGGTTGCTGATGCTTGTGTTCTTGCGCTTGCCTTTAGCCATCTGGATCTCCTTGGTGCTACCTGAGCTGTCTCTGACTGGAGCCTTGTCTTTCCTATAATCTTGGTTGTGTCAGAACTGTTTGGGATGGGTGATGTTGCTGGGGTTAGAGCTGAGGTCCAAGATCTGCTCAGTGTTCAGGCTGAAACAGGAAGAAACCAGTGCTCTGGGCCAGGAGTGAATTCCTGGGTCCCTGCGGGTCCTGGTTACTCCTTGTTTGGGTAGAGTATTGCTGTCTCCTGATCTGAGATACTGCCCAGGTTAGAACCCCTGGGCGCCCTGCCACCTCTGGATTTTGCGAGGTTGGGTACAGAGCTGTCTCCTGGGATCTGCTCTGTGCTTGGGTCCAAATAGGAAGGAGTGAATCCCTGGGTCCCAGTGGGCCCCAGCCACACTCCACTTGGTGTGAGTGTTGCTGCCCCTTACCCAAGACACTGCCCGGGTTAAAGCTCCTGAGAACCCCGCTTCCTCTGGGTTCTGTGAGATTGGGTGCAGAGCTATCTCCCGGGATCTGCTTAGCGCTCAGGCCCAGACTGGAAGGTACCAGTGCTCTGGGCTAGGAGTGAATTCCTGGGTCCCTGTGTGCTTCGGTTACTGCCTGCTTGGGGCGAGCACTGCTGAATCCTTACCTTAGATACTGCCCGGGTTAGAACTCCTGGTAGCCCTGCTTCATCTAGGTTTTGTGAGGTTGTGTGCAGAGCTGCCGCTGGTGATCCTGCTCAGTGCTCAGGCCCAGACTGGAAGTCGTGGCTTCTCTTTCTTTGCTCTAGTTTTTATTTCTAAAAGTTCTTTTTTTCCTGCCAAAGTCATCTTGTTTATGCTTTATAGTCTTTTTTTCAAGAACACACACACACACACACACACACACACACATAGACACACACACATATGTAAACATATACATATGTATGTATGTTTGAGACAGAGTCTCTCTGTGTAGTCCTGGCTGGCAAGGAACTCACTGTGTAGAGCAGGCTAGTCCCTAATTCACAGATATCTGCTTGCTTCTGTTTCCCGAGCACTGGGATCAAAGGTGTGTGCCATCACAACCAGCCCTTGTCTGCATTTTAAATTCTCAGGCAAACAGTTTGCTGTCGAATGTCATCCAAGTGAACAAATAGGGATTGCAAGCTGGATATTAGTCAAGGTTGTCCTTGGGATGTTGCCTTCTGGGTAATGTCCAATGAGCACTTCCTCGATTTCTGAAATCTCCTGACTGATGCCAGAGAAATGGAGAGACAGAGAATGAGAAATAAGTGCCAAGCACTGCCAGACTGGACTTAGCATTCTCCACAAGTGTTGTGTGGTTGAGTCTCAGTCTTAGAACTAATTCCAGTGAATCTGCACTTGAGGCACTCTTGTTTTATGCCATTATACTCAAAACTTTATTCTGAGTTATTTTATTATGGGAATTATTTTTGCTTTTGAATCTTCTTGGCATCAGTTTTGAAAAAAAACCATCGTTTTTTTCATGATTGTTAGTATCAGAATATATGAAGAACTAAAACAAGCAAACATAAAAACATGTTCTTATTTTCAAGTCTTCAATTATTTTTAATAGTGGTTTTAATTTTTCTTTGAAAATTGCATATATTTATGCAATTATATTATTATACTATCCAATTAAATACATATCCACCATTAATCCTTCCTACTTCTCCAAATGCCCCTCCACCTTGTCTTTTTCCTAACTTCATGTCCTCATATTTTGGTTATTAATAACTCCCTGGGTACAATTAGTACCTTTCATATGCACCTGGGTGTGAGATCATCACTGTGGCATGAAAAACCTACCAGATCATGTTCCTTCTCTTGGCAGCCATCAACTGTCAACAGCTCCTTTGCTAAGGATTGGGTCTTGAGGGCCCTTCCCCATGACTGCTGACCAGTTTGGTCTTATGTAGGGTTGCCGTAGGTTCTGTGAGTTGATCTGTGTAACAGTTATGTGATGTCCAGAAGTCAACATTTCATAACACCCCTCCTCTCTAACAGCTACAACACCCTTTCTACCTTCAATCTGATGTTCTCCGAGCCTTGGATGGAGAAAGTTAAATAGTTGATTTGTCCACAGCTAAGCACCCAACAGTTACTTTTAGTCAGCACATTAACTAGCTGTGAATTACTTCTAGTCTGCACATTAACTAGCTGTGAGTACATTAACTAGCTGCGAGTTTCTGTATTAACTGATGCCCACCGTAAAAAGAAGTGTCTCTGAACAAACTTGTGAGAAACACAAATCTATGAGCATAAACATGAATATATAGAAGGCAGTTTGACAGCATTGCCATTTAATGCAACAACAGTAGGTTTCTTCTAGGGCCTATAATCTCCACAGGCATGGGCTTTTGTATAAGTTGAAGGCATTTTGTTTTTTATTTGAACTAGAAACAAAAACAATTTTCAAGTTATATCCATCTGTTTTAGAAATCTTTTGGGGGCTCTTATTTTTTTTAACTCCTTATTGATTCTTTGTGAATCAATAAATCATAAACCCCCAATCCTACTCATCCCTCTGCCCTTCATATCCATCTTCCCCCCTTGTAACTGTTGGACCTAAAGATCTGAAACCAGGGGACGCACTCCCCCAGAAACACTCACGAATGGGATTTGCTGCAGTAACATGAGGTTTATTGATGATAAGATGACAACCAGTATCCTGGGGTTCCCCTGTATGCAGACAAGAGGAACCCCGAACTAAAGTTAAGGGCAGCTTATATACCATTTTTACAGAGTTCACAAGGACAGTTAATTATTTTGTAGATAGTAACCATAAAGGGTTTTAAACAGCTGTTTCCAGGCCCGGCTCTGTTCCCAGGCCGGTTTCTAAGTAACTCAAATTTGCACCTTATCTTTTACAACAAAGAGGGTCAGCTTAAGTGGCTTCTGTTGACCCAGGTGTACTGTGTTAAGGGCTCATCTCCCTGATAAACTCCTATCTTGGGTCTTTCTTCCTGGAATGTTTGTTTGAGTCTCTGGATGTGCTCTTCCCAGGATGTGCCTCGGGGGAAGTTAATGTTTGAGTTTAAAAGCAAATTAAGAGCTTCTTTTTAATCTTAAGTTTTTACACAACTTCCTGACCAAAATTTTAAAAAAATCTTGATGTGGAAGCTGTAATGTGTCACACTGTGTCACACTGTGTACCCTTTTATCCAAATAGCTTTGATTACAAATGTTTATTGCAATGAGTCATTGGTCTGGTTTGAGGCCTCTGGCTTCTGCCACACTGAATATTGGATCCTCTCGGATGTCCTGTTGTCTCCCTGTGTCATAGAGATCCTGGATCTGTAGGTCTGGCCCTTTCATGTGGTCCAGCAGCTCATACATGGGGTAGATGTTGGTGTGGGAAGACTTGAATGCTTGGATCTGGGCCTGGTAGTACCTCAGCTGGACAGCCCACCAGGTCTCCCACACCCATAGCACCAGGTAAGCTCTTCAGCACTATCTCAGCTAGCTCACCCACTACCATAGTTGGCAAGGGGCAGGGCCAGCTCTCCTACTCTCATACTCTTGGGGCCTGCTCACTGGTACCCACACTTGCAGTGTAAGCTCTACTGTGCTGCCCAGGTGAGGTTCAGAGCCTGCTTCTTCCATTCCCTAAGTGCTGCAGCCAGCAAGTGGCAGGGCCAGCTCTCCTGTTCTCAGATCTTTGTTGGAGGCCAGCTCTCTTGCTTGCTGCCTGTGGCAAGGGTGTCTTTCTCTTGCCCATGCCACTGCACAGCAGACAAGTGGCAGGGCCAGCTCCCCTACACTCACCTCACTACCCTCCAGTCTCCAGTTCTGCCTCTCTTCATTGCGCTCACATCCTTCTGTTTCTTTTTCTCTTCCATCTTTTCATCACTTACTTGCTCATCTTGGTGGTGAGTTTCTGGGGTCTCAGGGAGAGCTATGCCCAGGCTGTGCCATGTGGCACTGGGCAGGGGTTGTCTTTAGTACTGTCAGATACCTAAGACAAGTGACCCTGAACTGCGGGTCATCTCAGGCTTACTCTGCCTACCTAGGCAGTGTGTCACCAGGCTGGGAGTGTTTTAAAAATTGTAGGTAAGAATTTTTTCTTCTACATTAGCACTTGTGAGTGAGACATCATCCTTTAAAATATCTAATGTGCAAAAGTAGGATTTGAGTTTCCAACCTCATTCTGAGGTCAGATGTTAGGCTCCATATTGGATGGACCAAAGATTGCCTTGTACCTCCTATAGCCAATGGCTTTATAAAAACAGAAGGTCCTCTTAAATCCTTCATTAATCATCACACATTGAAGAATTGTGTGGCCCCAAGAGTATGAGAGTAGGAGAGCTGGCCCTGCCCCTTGCCAACTATGGTAGTGGGTGAGCTAGCTGAGATAGTGCTGAAGAGCTTACCTGGTGCTGTGGGTGTGGGAGAGCTGGTGGGCTGACCAGCTGAGGTACTACAGGCCCAGATCCAAGCATTCAAGTTTTCCCACACCAACATCTACCCCATGTATGAGCTGCTGGACCACATGAAAGGGCCAGACCTACAGATCCAGGATCTCTATGACACAGGGAGACATTCGAGAGGATCCAGTATTCAGTGTGGCAGAAGCCAGAGGTCTCACATCACAAATTGAAGAAAAAGTGTGTGTAGGTTGAAGTCTTCTAGCACTTATAAGCAGGTAAGTGAAACAAATTCCCACTGTCTACTTTTCTCTTCAAAATAATGATACTTCATGGATTTATGATAAGGATCTAATATATAAGTACACATAGTACTTTAGATTTGTGAAAATAATAAATGTTCTCTGTATTAGGTCTTATTATTATTATAGCCTTGCCTTCTAGATAATCTGTTTTTTCTTCATCCTTCAGTTGAATCAAATACATGTTATTATTTCTCTTAAAACCACCTTCCAACTGTTAATAAGAGGAGGCCATCGAAGAACACCGTCACATCCCAGAGAACGTTCTCCTGAGCCCGGAGCAGATGCCACTCCTCATGGCTGCCTCTTCATCTGCTCTCCTTTTTTCATGTAGAGTCTAGTAGGCTTCTGTGAGGGCAGGACACAGCAGCACTACCCACTCACAGAAAGACGTTTCAGAAATGTCACTTTCCATATCCCCCAGTGCTATTTCAGTTTGTTTGATGTTGATGTGACAGGATTTGGGAGACTTAGTCATAAAAAAATACCCCCAAACCCAACATACTTATTTCTTGAGCTAGTAAGTAAGTCCAAGATCAAAGCACTGACAATTTTGTTGTCTGTTAAGGATCTGTTCACTTCTAAAATGGTGGTTAGCCATTGGTCTTTGCAGGATGGAGGAATGTAAGGTTCCAGATGAACTACCAAGAGCCACATCCCCCTCCCCCCCAGATTCATTTTTATTTTAAAATTATTTGTGCTTGCATGTGTCTGCATGTGGGTCTGTGCACAGGAATGCATACATCAGAAGAGCTACACATAAGAAGGTGTTGGATCCCCAGCTAAGCCATCTCTGGAGACCCTTTGAACACTCCTTCATCATGGAATTGATATTGTAACTATCACAGAAACTTCATAATGTCAGAACCTTTTGTTAGGCTCCACTTTCCAGCCATATGGCAACTGAAGTTTAAGCTTTGGAGGTGACAGATATCCAAACCACAACCCAGTGATACTGATATTAAAACAAAAGTTCCAATAGCACAATTTAAAGCCTTAGGAAAATCAAGCTTCACGTAATCAGATCTAGACTTCTTAGTTCTCTGACTTATACACAGTGTAAATGACGTTACCATCCGCTGGCCTCTCTATGCTCTGACGTGTCAAACGTTTAAAAGCTCTCGGTTACTGCAAAGTACTAAATAGATACAGGTATTGCTACAATGTTGCAGACGCTAGGTTAGATCCTGGTTTAAAAGATGAGAAGTGTTGATAGGAAACATCCCGCTACGACTCTAGATTCTAGAGGGCTCATTACAGTGTCGATCAGCACCACACTGACAGCGGGCAGTGGGAATGTGAGGCCTAGGTGCTACAACATCATTGAACATGAATTGACACCACACACAGCAGAGCAGCAGAGGGCTTCTTTATCAGCTGACTGTCCTGATCTTTAACTTCTGCATGAGAGGCTGTAGAGTGAGTGTCAGCGCAGAGTTCAGCTGGATGGACTCACTCCTCTAAGTGCTTGTGACACACTATGGCAGCAGTTCAGTGGTTGGGTCTCACTCGGGGCAGCGTGATTCATCGGTATCATTAGGATCCTCCTGGAATAACTTCCTTGAGTTGATTGCCTTGGACAGATCAGTTTGCTTAGATTAAAAAGCAATTGCTGCTGTCTAGTCAAATTTAAACACTCTGGCTAGAAGAAGCTGAACTCCAACTCTGTCCAGTCTATAGAAACACCTTGATGTGAAAATTACATTGAGGTTAGTGAGGAGAAAACTGACTTAGCAAGACTCAGGGATACTGTTTTGCAATAACAAAAGGGAATATCCACACTAGGGAGAGAATGCCAGACAAAAGCCAGTGTGGGAGTATAGGAAGAGGCAGAGATACACTGTTTTTAACAGCAGTTTTGCATCCAATGTGCTAAGTCATTGCAATGTTTGTGATATGACTTTGGTTTGTATTCATGTAAGGTTGACCATGTATAGTTTGGAGTAGAAAAGATTTGTCTTCTGGGATGCGTAGTGAAAGGTATTTTGGTATATAAGAACCTCTCTCTTTCCATTTGTGAATGGATTCAGAAGTTTAATAAAAGAAACATTAACACCAATGGAATCAAAATAGGAGTGTTCTAAAATTTAAGCCCGTTAAACAAAACAGCTCAGAACATCTCGTTTAAGTGAAATTTGAAATTGTCCTAGTTAGGAGTTCTATTGCTGCAATGAAACACCATGACCAAAACAAAGTTGGGGAGGAAAGGGCTTCTTACACTTCCACACTGCTGTTCATCATTGAAGGAAGTCAGGACAAGAACTCACACAGGGCAGGAACCTGGAGGCAGGAGCTGATGCAGAGGCCATGAAGGGCTGCTCACTGGCTTACTTCCCACGACTTGCTCAGCCTGCTTTATTATAGAACCTAGGACCACCAGCCCAAGGGTGGTCCCTTCCCATAATGTGCTGTGTCCCCCACATCAATTACTAATTAAGAAAATGCCCTACAGGTCTGCTTCTTATTTGAAGCATTTTCTCAATCGAGATTCCTTCCTCTCCAATGACTCTAGCTTCTGTCAAGTTGACATAAAACTGTCCAGCACAAAGCTTGATGCTGGAAATTACATCTGCAGCATTTGTGAGCAGGACGCTGACTGGAAGCTGAGATTATACAAGCTGACATCTGTCTGTGACACATAACAAATAGCGTGGCGTGGATCTAGTATGAGAAATGAGATGCTCTCAGACACATCTTTAGTTCTGTCACAGCCTTCTTTTGTGTTTAGATTGCTTTTATTTTTATTTTTAATTTATTTTGGACTGGGTAATTAGAGCTGAGAATAAAAGCCTGGTCTCATGGGTCCTGGTCCCCCCTCAGGAGTAAAAGGTTCCCTGTGAACACAATCCTTATAGACCCAGGCTACAGAATGTGTTGGCTGTCTAGGGTTAATCATAGAGTGTGGTATACCGAGAGAAGGGCTACCATGTCTATTGTACGGTTTTGCAAACATCAGAGAATCTAACCATAGAACAGTTTCATCATCTAAAGAACCCGAGGTGTTCATTAGTCAACATTTCTTTCATCTTAGGCTGTTGGGGATGCGGAAGGCAACCTCACAAAGGAAAAAGAAGGGTGGAGAGCGAGGCACCACAGGCTCCTTCGACTTCTCGAAGAGTCCTGATCTGCCCTACAGTGCATTAGATCTAAGATGGCTCCCAGGACACGGGTAAGGCAGCAAAAACGGAACCGAGGCCAGGGCGGCAGCTGCTTTTCCTCCTTCACGGAAGAAGTCCTAACAGATCATGATGTCCCACCCTTCCATCTCCCCAACCTCCTCACCCCACTCCTTCTTAGTTATTTCATCAGACAGGGCTTTCATTGGAGCATGGTGATTGTATGGAGAGATGATCAAGGATTTAGGGGCTTGGGATTGGCTGAAACGCTGTGTATAAGCTTATGTGCTGTGTAATAAGCTCATATCTGCACCCTGATGCTGGTCTCAGGAGTTTGATTTCCTGGGTTTCGTCATGTCGTGCCTCTCTCCCCACATCCTCAGTTCTGTTCCCACAGTAGACAGCCACCAATCTACTTTATTCCTATACAAATTTGCTTACTTTGGTTTGCACTTTTTCTTTTTCTTGTTTTTGTTTTTCGAGACAGGGTTTCTCTGTGTAGTCCTGGAACTCACTCTGTAGACCAGGCTGGCTTCGAACTCAGAAATCCTCCTGCCTCTGCCTCCCAAGTGCTGGGATTAAAGGCGAGCGCCACCACCGCCCGGCCTCTGGTTTGCACTTATGATGAGAATCATATAGTAGGTGGTCTTTTGAGACTGATTTCTTTGGCATGTTTTTAAAATTCATTCAATTGGATCAAATCTTAGTACTTCATTTTTCTTGCCGAATAATTATCTATTGCTAGGATGTAGCATACTTTATACATTTACTCGGAAGCTACAGCACTTTTTGGCTTGCGAATAGCAGTGTATGAACATTTATGAATAAGTTTTAGTGTGGAAAAAAATTTTCATTTCTTTCAGTATGTGATTTTTGGTTGTATGCCAATTCTGTGTCTAAATTTTTGAGTAATCGCATGCTTTCCAAAGAGTTACTCCACTTTACATCCCCAACAGAAACGTATAAGGGATTTTATTTCTTCACATTTTCTGTGATCATATATTATAATCTATTTTTTTAGTCACAGCTATCTTAGTGATCATAAAATATTACTTGTGGTTTTAATTTATACTTCTCTAGCGATAGCGTTTTTGCTTAAGCAAATGTTTTTTTCATGTGTGTAAGAGCTCTGTATATATCTTTATTTGGAGAAATGTCATTCAAATCCTTAGCTCAGTTTTAAATTGGGCTGTTTGTCTTTACTGAGTTGAACATGTTCTCTGTGTTCAGGTCTCTTTATTAGATATATAGTTGTAAAATATTTCTTCTTATCCTGTTAAGTAGAACAATTTTTTTTTTTTTTTGGTTTTTTGAGACAGGGTTTCTCTGTGTAGCTCTGGCTTTCCTAGCACTCACTCTGTAGACCAGGCAGGCCTCGAACTCAGAAATCCGCCTGCCTCTGCCTCCCAAGTGCTGGGATTAAAGGCGTGCACCACCACCGCCCGGCTAGAACAAAAAATTTTAATATCTTATATAGTTTTCCTTTTGTAGCTCTTGATCTTTTTTCTTTTTTTGTGTGATGCTGTGTACCAGAGACTAGTATCTGATCCAAGGCAACAGATTTATTTTATTATTTATTTGTGTACACGTACATGTATGTGAAACTACACATGCAACAGTGTGTATGCGTGTAGAGGTCAGAGGCTAACCTTGGGTGTTTTTCTCAGTTGTTCTCCACCTTATTTTTTGAGACAAAGTCTTTCATTAAACCTGGGACTTTCTTTCAAATGAACCTGTGAGTCCCAGGGATCCCTCTGTCCCTGCCTCCCCAGCACTGGGATTACAAGGTGTGTGCTGCCACAGCTTGCCTTTTACTCTAGGGATTTGAACTCAGATCATCATGCTTGTATGGCAAGCACTTTATGAATGAACTGTCTTATCAACCCAATACCTATCCGTATATATTCTGAGTTTTATAACATGATGATCTAGGCGTGTCTTCCATCGTAGAATGTTTACTGTGATGGCTATTCTTGGCTATCAAGTTGACTACATCTGGAATTAACTCAAATCCAAGTGGCTGGGCACACTTGCATGGGAACTTTTTCTTAATTGAATCATTTGGAGTGGGAAGGCCTATTTTTAATCCAGGCCTTTTAAGATAGAAAGATCCACCATTAACATGTGTCTGACTTTCAGCTGGCTGTCTATATAAGTGATATGGAGGAAGGAAGCTTGCTTTCTTTGTCTGCTTACTTTCTCTGGCAAGTCCATTTCTTCACTTCACTGGCATTAGAGCCTGCTTCTTCGAAATTCTGGCATATGCTGAAGACCACATGAGATATCCAACATTGGGAATTGAACAGCTGCTGTATTTTTGGACTTCCTGTTGGTGTGTGAAAGAGGAAATATTGGCTCAGGACCCCCAAGATCAAGCTCTCAGCTCAAATGAGACTAATTTGCCCCAGAGGAACAGAGGGTATTGATAAGGGACAAAGACAGGAGATAGAGGAAAATGAAGAAGGGGAAGGGAACAAGGGAGAGGAGGGAGAGGTGGAAAGCCAAAGGGGTAAGGGATATTTATATTTGTTGAGTCAGGCAAAGGACTGCTTCTGGATAGAGAGGAGACAGATGTGGTACATAGGCAAATGGCAGTTTACAAATGTGTAAGGGGAAATTCTGTGTTAGGATGAGGTAGATAATTTTAGTTGGGTATATTAGTTGCTCCAAAAGGGGCTTTTGGTTGAGAACTTCAATACTTTGATAGCTGAACCTTTGATAGTCAGTCTCAGGAGGAGGAAGTGGCCAAAGAAAGGAATAGACCCTGAGGGCTACTTTTAGGAATGTAATCTAACGATTGTTAGCAAGACAGAGGCAATGGGGAGACAGGAACTGCCTGCCCCAGCCCTATCTGCATGCTTGAGCTGGTTAGAGTATTTTCATTGCCACATTTTTGTTTTGTTTTGTTTTTTAATTGGGTTGTTGAGTGTTGGGCAAGTGGGTGTCATTCTCTCTGGCTGTTTCCTGCAGACAGTCTGAACTATTTTGCGAACTAAAGGAGACATGAGCTCTGTGATCATATTAATGAACTTCTGGCATCTCACAATGTGGTGAAGGTCAGCAGTGAGCTCAGCAACCATTAGATTACATTCCTGAAAGGAGGCCGCCGATAGCTGCCTCTGGACCTGTAGTCACACAAAGCTTATCCAGCTCCTAGAAGGACAGAGAGGAAGCATAGGCCACGAGAAGGTGTGTTACTCTACTAAAAAGCTTAGTAAGTTTACACATTCGTTCAAGTAGAAGTCTGGGGGATATGTGCAAGTATAGATTTCAAGGGTGTGGGATAATGGTGGAAGCACATAAGACTGGATCAGGATGAATTTACTGCCAAAGGCCCTCTGAGTGGATATTTTAGGTTTAGTATGGAAGCTTGCACAGTTAGAAAAGGTCAAAATTTGTTTGAGTTGGTTGGCTGATGCATTTGACAGAAAATGGCCGACTGAAAAGGAATTGGAGATGCTTGATATCCTTTGGCTTAGTGTTTAACAAAGGGATTTTAAGGCTCAGAGACATTGTAATGCTAGTGGGTAAACTGTGAAAAACCTAATCCTCCAAAATGGGAAGGCCCAGAAGGCATGCCCTTGACGAATCCTAGAAGACAAAATGGTGAGGGGGCACCAGCATATTTGAAGAGTTTTGTTATCACCCTTTCCTTGTGCCAGGCCTTAGGGTTGGAGAGGCTGCTGCTCAGTTGGATAAATCAAATGCAGTGGGCGTACGCACAGGCCAGGCGACAACATTGACTCATCAAAGTCAAGGTGATAGTAGTTATTGTGCTGACTAATTTTATGTCAACTTGACACAAGCTAGAGTCATCTAAAGGAGGAAACTTAATTGAGAAAATGCCTCCATGAGATCTGGCTTTAAGGCATTTTCTTAATTAGTTATTGATGGGAGAGGGCAGAGCCCATTGTGGGTGGGACCATCCTGGACTGGTGATCCTGAGTTCTACAATAAAGCATACTGAGAAAGTCATGGGAAGCAAGCCAGTAAGCAGCACCTCTCCATGGTCTCTGCATCAGCTCCTACCTCCAGGTTCCTGACCTATTTGAGTTTCTGCCCTGACTTCCTTCAATAATTAACAGTGATGTGGAAGTGTAAGCCAAATAAACCTTTTCCTCCCCACTTGCTTTTTGGTCATGACATTTCATTGCAACAATAGAAACCCTAACTAAGACTAGAAGCATAGACAAAACAATGTTCATAATGGTCTCAACCATAATGGTCGGCACAGCAAAGTAAATTTTACGGTGATATGACTTGTATGGACCTTTGGTACTGGCTAGTCGATTACAATGTTTCTAAGCATGAAATAGATAAAAAGCCTACTGAATTTTTGTTTGATCTGTATAAATGGGAAAACAATCTCAAACAAATGAAAGCAAGGCTACATATAATTGTGGCAAAGAGGAATCTCAGCCTGTGAAACAATTTCCACACTTGAGCAAGTTTGCAGATACAGAGCCCATTGGATAAAGGACATCTAGGTTCCCCTGAGGAAGGAGCTTGATAAAATACCTCAGAGCTTTCGTTTAGTCTTCTCCAGTCCTTCCAAGAGGGATCTAAAGCCTTTTACAAAGGTTACTGTACACTGGGAGAATGGAAACAATCAAACTTTCAGGGGTCTGTTGGATAGTGGCTTTGAATTGACCCTGATTCTGGGAGACCCCAAGAAACATTATGCCCAGTTAAAGTAGGGCTTATGGAGATCAGGTGATTAACGGAGTTTTGGTGAAAGTCCAATTCACAATAGAGTCAGTGGGTCCCTGAACTCATCCTGTGAATATTTTTTCAGTCTCGGAATGTATAATTAGGATAGATATACTTAGAAGTTGGCAGATATACTTAAAATTCTCCCATTGGTTCCCTGACCTGTGGAGTGAGGCCTTATTATGGTTGGAAAGTCTAAATGGAAGTCTTTAGAGTTGCCTTTCCCAGGGCAAATAGTGAATCAAAAACAGTTTTGCATTTCTGGCAGAGTTGCAGAAATTAGCACCACCATCCAGGACTTGAAAGATGCAGGGGTAGCAGTCCCCACACATCTTGTTTTAACTCTCCTATCTGGCCAGTGCAAACAACAGATGGATCATGGAAAATGACCAAAACTCAATCAAGTAGTAACTCCAACTGCAGCTGCTGTACCAAATATAATGTCTTCACTTGAACAGATTAACATATCTCATACATGGTATGTAGCTATCAATCTAGCAAATGCCTTTTTTTAGTACCTGTTCATAAAGACCATTAAAAACAATTTGCTTTCAGTTGGCAAGACCATCAGTATACCTTTAAAGTCTTACTTCAAGGTTATATTAACAATCCATCGCTGTGTCATAACTTAGCCTGAAGGGATCTTGATCAGTCTTTCCCACAAAATATCATACTAGTTCATTGTATTAATGGCAATACATTGATTGGACCAAGTGAGAAGGAAGTAGCAACTACTTTGGGATTCTTAGTAACACATATGCACATCAGAGGATGGAAAAATATCCAACCAAAATCCAAGAGCCTTCTGCCTCAGTGAAATTCTTAATTTAGTGATGTGGGACACACAGAGATATGTTTCCTAAGGTGAAGGATAAGTTATTGCACCTGGCTCCTCCCACCATCAAGAAAGAATTATAACATTTAACGGGTCTATTTGGGTTCTGGAGAAAGCAAAACTTCACTTGGGTGTGTTACTTTGGCCCATGTATCAAGTGACTTGAAAAGCTGCTAGCTTTCTGTGGGGCTTGGAACGGGAAAAGGATATTCAACAGGTCCAGGCTGCTGTGCAGTCTCCACCATTGAACCATTTTATCCAGTGACTCAATGGGGCAGACTCAGGTGCTGTTTGGAGCCTTTGGTAATTCCCTATAGGTGAATCACAGAAGAGACCTTTGAGATTTTGAAGAAAGGCTCTACTGCTATCTGCAGACAACTATTCTCCCTTCTATTGGGCCTTTATCAAGTAGAAACTGAATGCTTGATAATGGGATACCATGTGACCTCTGGTGGCTTGAATAAGAATGGTCTCCAAAAATTTATATATTTGAAAGCTTGGTCACCAAGGAGTGGCACTATTTGAACAGTTTAGGAGCTGTGGCCTTGTTGGAGAAAGTGTACCACTAGAAGTGGATTTTGAGTTTTTAAAAGCCCATGTCAAGTCCAGAGCCTCTGTCTCTCTGTCTCCCTGTCTCTCTCTGTTTCTCTGTGTCTCTGTCTCTCTCTGTCTCTGTTTCTCTGTCTGTCTGTCTGTCTGTCTGTCTGTCTCTGTCTCTCTCTCTCTCTCTCTCTCTCTCTCTCTCTCTCTCTCTCTCTCTTTCTCTCTGTCTGTCTGTCTCTCTTTCTCTGCCTATGGATTAGGGTGTAGGTGTCAGTCCTGTTTCAGTGTCTTCCTGAATGCTGCTATGGTTCCTGCCATGATGGTAATGGACTAAACCTCTGAAAATATAATCATGCCACTAAGTAAATGTTTTCTCTTATTGTAGTTGCTTTGATAATGATGTTCCCTCACAATAATAGAGCAATGATGAAGACAGAAGTTGGTACCAGGGGCTGGTGTATTGGTGTGACAGGCCTAACGATGTTTCTTTTGGAAGAATGTAGACTTTGGGGCTTTGGATTAGGAACATAGTTGAATGTTTTAAGCTGAGCTTAATGAGTCATACAGGTAGGACCATGGAAGACAGTGGTTCTGAGAGCAATGTAGATTATGATGGCTCTGCTCAAGAAGTTTTAGAGGAGAAGAGTGTTAGTAAGTGGTATATAGACTATTCTTGTGAAATTTAGGCAAAGAATGTGGCTGCTTTCTGCCATTTTTTAAAAAATCTGCCTGAGGCTAAACTGAAGAATTTTGGATTAATAGTGTTGACAGAGGATATTTCATGACAGCCTCATCTTGACTGTGTCAAGTAATTATTAGTGGTTGCTCCCTTTTCCCCTTTTATTGAAAATAGACCCTCTTCTTATACAATATATCTTGACAGTAGATTCTCATCCATCTATTTCTTTCAGTTTTTCTCCACCTGCCCTCTAGAGTCATTTTTTGGTTTTACATTAGAAAATGAAAGGCTTCTAAGAGATAACAACTAAACACGACAAAATAAAATACAACAAGATAAACCAAAACCACCATACTGAAGCTAGACAGGCAACCCAAGAGAAGGAAAAGAGCCCCAAGAACAGGCACAAGAATCAGAGACCCACTCATTTATACACTCAGGAGCGCCATAAAAACACTAAGCTAAAAACTAAAATATGTGTGTAAAAGACCTGGTGCCGACCTGTGTAGACCCCATGCTTGCTGATTCAGTCTCTGTGAGTTCACCTGAGTCTTGCTGGGTTAATTCAGAGAGCCTTGTTCTCCTAGTGTGCTCCATTCCTTCTGGCTATTTCACATTCTTTCAGTCTCCTTTTCCGTAGGGTTCACTGGGCTCTGAGGGGAGGGATTTGATGGAAACATACCATTTAGATCCTCTGTGTGTGATGTCTGGCTGTGGTTCTCCTCATCTACTGCCATCTGCTGCAGGAGGAAGCTTCTTAATGAGCAAGTAAGGAGCTGATCTATGAGTATATCAGAATTTCAGATCAGTAGGAGTCAAATAGTGTTTGGTTTTACTCTAGGTCTCTGGGATATCTAGTCTTTGGTTCTTGGTTACCCAAGCTATGTTCTGTATGGAATTTGTCTCATGGAGTCGGCCTTAAGTCAAATCAGACATTGGCTACTCCCACAAGCTCTGTGCCACCCTTGTCCTGTCATATTTTTAGGCAGGCCAGATTGTCAGTCAAAGCTTTTATATTTTGGCTGGTGTTTCTGTTACTCTTTTGGTAGCCTGCAAAGTACCTTTCCACACCAAAGACTCTAGAACAAAGTGGTGAAGGCTTCATGTGGGAGCCAGCTCAACTTCTCTGTGTTCAAAGAGCTGTGTAGGTTTTCTTCTCAGCAATGGGTCTTGCTGTCAGTTTGTGGAGAGCAACCATTGTCTTGGCAACAGATTGGGTTGGTTGGGGATTTCCTTGGGATCCCCTTTGCCTAATAACTCTGTTTAATGGAACTCAGTTCCACTACCTCATTTGGTGACAAAAGACAGCCAGTTGAGACTTTGTATACCCTAGTATTAGGAGAACTCAAGTCACCTTCATATGTTTTAGGAAAATTCCACTGTACTGTATTTCCATACCACACCTCAAATATCCCTCCAAGTCAGCTCCTTTTCTCCACATTTCCTCCCTAAAGCCTATTTCCTTTTCTCCTCTCTGCTTGATTTTCCTGTTCCCATCCCTGCCTGCCCCAAGTTCATTCATAAAATTTATTCTATTTCCCCTTCACAGGGAGATATATGTGTCATCCTACACCCTTTCTCTGGGGTTTCTATTTAACCTCTCTGGGTCTATGGATTGTAGCTTGTTCATCATTTATTTAATAGCTAGTATCCATATAAAAGTGAATATGTACCATGTTTATCTATCTGGGTCTGGGCTACCTCACTCTGGATATTTTTTTTTCTAGTTCCATCCATTTGCCTGAAAATTTCACAATGTGATTTTTGTAAACAACTGAGTAATAAGCCACTGTGGTAAATGTACCAAATTTTCTCTTTTTCAAACACTTTTTATTGATACTTTATGAGTTTCATATCATGTACTTCAGTCCTGCTCATCTCCCTGTCCCTGCATATCTTCCCTTCAATCTTGCAACTTTCCCCCAAAATAAAATACATACACACAACCACTATCACAACCATCATCATCATCGTCATCATCACCGCCACCACCACCACCACCACCACCACCACCACCACCACCACCACCAACAACAACAACAACAATAACAACAACACCAACAAACAAACAAAGCATAGAAAAACATCTCATTGTAGAAGCTGTAGTATGTCACAGTATGTCTCACAATCTATCTCTCTGTGCACACATTTTTACTTGCAAATGTTCATTGCAACGAGTCATTGGTCTAGTTCCATGTCTCTGCCCTCTGTGACATGATTGATGTTGGATCCTCACTGGGACTCCTCCTGTTGTTACCATCAAAAACCCTTCAGCTTTGGATGAACAGGACTCAGCCTTTTGAGCATCCCAATTATTCACAGATGACAAAGATTTTGAGGTAGGCTACCTCAGAGGCCCTAACTGGCTATAGTGATCTGGAGAGCTGGTCTAACCATTCACAGGCTGCAGCACTTGGGAGAGCAGGCCCTGTGCCTTGCCAAGGTGATCAGCCCCTGGACATACACGTGATCTCCAGGAGTTGCCCCCACCGGTAACATCCTCATGTTCTCTAGTGGTAATATGAGCCTCAGACATCAATGCTGACCTCTGCAGAAGCGTAACTATGGACCCAGAATGGCTCTCAGTGACATGGCTGGCCTCTGACAACAGACTCCTCCTCTTCATCCTCAAGTCCCAGTTTCCTCTCTCTTCATGATGCTCAAGCTGATCTACTTCTTTTTCTCTCTCATCTGTCCACCACATACTCACACATTGTGGTGGCTCCTGCTATAGACTGGTCACGATGCTGGTGGGTCGCTGACTAACATCCTCCATCTGGACAGTATGGCCTTGTAGCAGGCAGGTGCCTATGGCCCTGTCTGTATTGTGAGCTGAAGGGCAGGTCTGTGGGTGGCATGGCAGTCTCCAGGTTTCTGTCTGCATGGTGGTGGGGGAGCTCTGTGTATCTATAGCTTGCCTGTGCTGTGGGTTGGAGGACATGTCTGTGGGCATCTTTCCCAGCCAACCCTGTGTTGTATGGTAGAACACAAGTGTCTGTCTTCCTCTTCCCATGTTGCCTGGATTTGATTGAGTTTTTTATGTGTCCTAGGCATAAAACAACTTTGACCACCAAGACAGACATCAAGCTAGAATTAACAAAGGATTGCTACCTGTTCTGCCCCTGACTGATATAAGAACAACTCTACCAACAAAGTGTTTCTTTGTCTGTTGACAGAGGGGACCACATTTTCTTTATCCATTCCTCTGTTGAAGGACATCGAGGTTGTATCCAGTTCCTGGCTATTATGAATAGAGAAACAATGAACATAATTGAGCAAGTGACCTTGTGATAGGGTGATGCACCTATGGCTATATGTCCAAGAGTTGTATAGCTGTATCTTGAGGATTGATCCCCAACTTCCTGAGGAGCCACCATATTGATTTCCAGAATAATTTTTACAAGTTTTCACTCCCACCAGCAATGGGTGAGTGTTCCTGTTATTACACATCCTCCTCTGCATAAGATGTCACTTTGTGTTATTGATCTTAGCCATTCTGACAGGTATTAGATGAAATCACAAAGTAGTTTTGATTTGTATTTCTATGATGTCTAAGGATGATGAACATGCCTTTAAATGTTTCTTAGCCATTTGAATTTCCCTTTTGAAAATTTACTGTTTATATCTCTACTCCATTTTAAGATTGGGTTATTTGATTTCTTGATATGAAGTTTGTCTGTGTTCTTCATATATTTTGGATATTAGTCCTCGTTTGTATATGAAGTTGCTGATTTTTTTTTCTTTTTTATCATTCTGTAGACGGCCACTTTGTTCTAATGACTGTGTCCTTTGCCATACAGAAGATTCTCAGTTTCATGAGGTCCCCATTTATTAACTTTTGATCTCAATACCTGTGCTGATGGTGCTCTGTTCAGAAAGTCTTTTCCTCTTCCAATGAGTTCAACGTTATTCCCCACTTTTCTCTTTTATCAGGTTCAGAGTATCTGGTTTTATGTTAAGATTTTGATCCATTTGGCACTGAGTTTTGTGAAGGTTATTCAGTGTGAATCCATTCTTATACAAGCAGACATCTAGTTTGACTAGCACTATTTGTTGAAGATGTTGGTTTTCCTCAGTGTATTTCTGGATTTTTTTTTTTTACAAAAAAAAATTACCATGTCTGGGTCTTCAATTCAATTCCATTGATCAGTGTGTCTGTTTTAATGACATTACCATGTGGTTTTTATTACTGTAGTTCTTAGCACAACTTGAAATTGAGGGTGGTGATAGTTCTTTGATTTGGGGGGATTTTTCTAGATATTCTGTTATTTTTGTGTATCCACATGGCTTAAAACTATCCTTTCAAGATCTGTGAAGAGTTATGTTAAAATTTTAGTGGAGATTGCATTGAATTTATAGATTGCTTTTCTAGAATGGCCATTTTTACTATGTTAATTCTACCTATCCATGAGCATGGGAGATCTTTTCACCTTGTGATAACCACTTCAATAATATTTTTTCCAAGACTTGAAGTTTTATCATACAAGCCTTTCACTTGCTTGATATCTATGTTATTTGTGGCTACTAAAAAGGGTGCAATTTCCCTGACTGCTTCCTGTGTCTGTTTGTCATTTGTCTATAGGAAGGCTACTGATTTTTGCGAGTTTATCTGGTAGCCAGCCACTTTGCTGAAAGGTTTATCATCAGTTGTAGGAAATTTGTTCCCTGGTGGAATTTTTAGGGTAGATTATGTACACTATCATATCACCTACTAGTGAATATACTTTAACCTCTTTCTTTCCAATTTATATCCTTTTGATTTCTTTCAGTTGTCTTATTACTCTAGCTAAAATTTGAAGTTCTATCTTAAATAGATATGGAGAAAGTGGACAGCTTTATCTTATCTCTGATTTCAGTGGAATTGCTTTGAGTGTCTCTTCATTTAACTTAATGTTGGCTTGTTGTAAACTGACTGTATTATGTTTATGTATGTCCCATGTATCCTTAATATCTAGGACTTCTATCATGAAGTGGTGCTGGGTTTTGTCAAAGGCCTTTTTTTTGTATCTAATAAGGTGATCACGTGGTTTTTGGCTTTTGTTTGTTTATACAGTGAATTATATTTATTGATTTTCATATATTGAGTCATTTCTGCACCTGGGAGGTAAAGCCTACTTGATAAAGCTGATGATAGTTTTGATATGTTCTTGGATTCAGTTTGTAAGTATTTTATTGAATATTTATGCATTTATGTTCATAAGGGTAATTGGTCTGTAATTCTCTTTCTTTGGTGAGTGTATGGTTTAGGCATCAGGGTAACTGTAACCTCATAAAATGAATTTGTCAGTGTTCCTTCTGTTTTTAGTTTGTGGAGGAGTTTGAAGAGTATTGGCATTAACTCCTCTTTGAAAGTCCTGTAGAATTCTGAACTATCTGACACTGGACTTATTTTGATTGGGAGAATTTTTAATGACTTTAACAACTGCTTTTATTTCACTAAGTGTTATAAGTTTTTTAAATTGTTTATCTGTTCTTGATTTAAGTTTGGTAATTGTTACCTATTGAGATAAGTATCCATTTCTTTTAATTTTTTTCCATTTGGTAGAGTACTACTTTTTAAAGTATATCTTTATGATTCATTGGATTTCCTCAGTATTTTTCTGAGGTAATAACTATATTTGATGTTGAACTGTATTTTTTTGTATGCAGCTGAAGGATAGATCCTATTTTTTACATCCATTCTGTTAGTCTGTGTCTTTTTATTGGGGAATTGAGACTGTTAAGATTAGAGATATCAATGACCAATGGTTGCTGATTCTTGCTATTTTGTTGTTGCTGTTGGTGGTGATAGTAGTGTAACGTGCATGACAGTGTGCTTCTTTTCCTTGATTTTGAAGGACTCAGACTATTTATTCTACATGGGTGTAGTTAACCTCTTTAGGTTGGAGCTATTCTAGCACCTTCTATTGGGCTAGATTTATAGGTAGATAATGTTTAAATTTAGCTTTATCATGGGATATATTTTTTTCTCCATTTTATGGTGATTGACAGTTTTGCTGGGTGTAGTAGTCTAGGCTAGCATTTGTGGTCTCTTAGAACCTATAGCACATCTGTTCAGGACCTTCTGGCTTTTAGAGTCTCCAATGAGAAGAATTACACCTATTAGAAGGTGTAATTCTAATAGGTCTGCCTTTATATGTTCCTTGGTCTTTTTTCCTTGAAGCTTTTTAATATTCTTTGTTGTTGTTCTATACGTTTAGTGTTTTGATTACTATATACTGAGGGGACTTCCTTTCTGGTCTAATCTGTTTAGTGTTCTGTATGCTTCTTGTACCTTTATAGGCATCTCCTTTAAGTTTCACACACCCAAGGGAAAATCCTGGGTATCTAAAACAAGATGTAATCAGAGTGTGCTCAGCTGTTGTAGGCTATTGTAATCAAGTCTCTTGTCAGGGTATATGGCTCAAGATGGCTGCAAGAATGATAGCTGCCTTCTGTTGACTCCCCACACTTAGGAATAGGGATAGGCTAGAGGTTTAAGGGGTTCCCTGGAGGGAGGAGAACAAAATGTTCAACCAGGATCTTCTTATTTCATCTCACTGGAATCAATCAGCAAAGACAGTGGAAAGAGGTCAGTGAAATGGATCTACTATAGTTCAGAGAATGAAACTGAAGGTTTGGATCTAGAGAAATGGAAGGAGAGGGGAGAGTATACAGGCAATCTACGTGCTTCCCTGGTGGAAGTAGTATGTGGGTTAGCAGAGAATACTAGCTAGAGTTGGAGTGTGAGATAAAGCAACAAGTGTCGAGAGAGAGGTCAGGAGGGATAAGGTCTGTGGCATCCGAAAGAGGTGTTACAGAGGAGGAAGGACGGCTGTAGTAGGTGCTCTGTTGCAGAGGTAGGGATGAGACTGAGGGATTGGGTTTGAAGGAGAGAAGGGAGTGTGTTCATAGGGAATGACTGCTGGTGTTGGAGGCTGGGATACTGGGATGAGTTTGGGAAGAAATGTTGGAAGAGAAGATTTTTGTGATCTGTTGGAGAGGCAGTCAGAAAGGAAAGGGAGACTACAGCAGGTTTTCAGCTATAGAACTGGGAAGAAAACAGAGAATTGGATCTGGAGAAGCAGAAGGAGAGGTGTGAGCCCACCTTCAGTCTATAAATCAGGATGTAGGTTTCAGTTTCGGCCATGTTATCATGCCTTCTGCCATGATGATAATGGACTAAAGAAACAAAACTGTGTTTCCTTACAGATAATATGAGTTTGTCTAGGAAATCCTAAGAAATTCACAAAATATCTATAGAATTAATTAAGGAATTTGTAAGATTCAAGATTAACATATAGAAATCAATTATAATACTTTATATTAATAGTCAGTATTCTTTTAAAATTCTTTAAATTTTTAATTTTATGCTATATGTATTTTGCCTGAATGTACGTATGTGCAACATGAGCTTGCCTGGCGCCCCTAGAGGTCAAAAAAGGAACTAGATTTACGGATGGTCCTGAGCCATTACGTGGGTGCTAGGAATTGAACCCGGGTCTTCTGTGAGTTAAACAAGTGTTCTTAACTTCTGGGTCATCTCTTTGGCCCCTAGCAGTCAATATTATTAAAATAAAAAATCCTTAAAACATAGCATAAAAAGAAAAAATATGAATTAACAAAATAAATAAAGACTTAGACACTAAAACCAAGAAATCACTGTTGGGAGAAATTAAAGATCTACATAGATAGGCCAACTATGTTCACAAATTCCTAGATAGCTAAGAGGCAGCGCCCTCTAAATTGACCTGCATAATAATATATTCTCCAGAAAAATCTTTACTAGCTTTTATGCCAAAAAAAAAAAAAATCATCAAAACAATTGTAAAATGAATGCAGAAACTTAGAGTCACCCAATCTAACCACAAAGAAAAATACAATTTATTAAATTTATTAAATTTTCCTAAAAATCTGTAGAAATTGAGTCAAGCATAAAATAAATACATAAATAAATTGAATAGAATTGAGAGGCCAGGAAGAAACTCAAATGTGTGGTCAAGTGACTTTTAACAAAAATGGCAAAAAGACTCAATGAAGAATCTTTTCAACAAATGATGCAAGAACATCTAAATGTCAGATCTAAGACTATAAAACTGAACAACCTTTAGATATCATGGGCTTGTGCATGCTAAGCAAGTATGTCAGTCAGTGTTCTCAAGAGGAACAGAATTTATAGAATGGGGGATATGTGGAGAGGGGAGTGTGTGTGTGTGTGTGTGTGTGTGTGTGAAGGAGATTTATTATAATGAGTTACAGGTTGTGGTCTGCCTAATGGAAGGTCCAAAAATCTAGTTGCTGTTCAGTCCACAAGGCTTGGTATTCAGCTGGACTTCAGTGTATGCCAGAATCCTGAAGAAATAGGCTCTAATGCCAGTGCAGGAACGGACTTGTTAGTAAGCGCAAGCAAGGCAAATACAGCAAGCATCCTTCCTCCATGTCGTCTATATAGGCTGAAAGCAGAAGGTGTGAACCAGTTTAAAGGGGGATCTTCACTCCTCAAAAGATATGAATTAAAACTGGCCATTTCCACTTCAAACGATTTAATGAAGAAAAAAAATCTTTCACAGGTATACGCAGGTGCTTGGGTTTTTAGTTAATTCCAGATGTAGTCACACAATCAAGAATATCTATTACAAGCCCATCCCTTGTCAGTTTGACACACAATCATATTTTCTTATGACATGCTTAATTTCCAAAGAAAAACAATAACCAGGTCATAATTATGTCTATCATAATATAACTATTGCCTGTACAACTGCAAACATTGCAAATTTTAGAAGAGATGGAAAGGTGCCAGAGACCAGCTCCAGATGCAAGGTTCAGGTCCTGAGACGGGGAAGGGGTGTTGGTGCCAGTGAAGACACTGACCACCCACTGACTTTCAAGCAAGTATCCCTGAATAGCTCAAGCTGTCTTTGCACTAACTGTAGGCTTCTACAGCTGTTCATTTTAAGACGGAGTAGCTATTTTAGGTGGTCATATCATGAATGAATGGTAGATTATTTTAGATTTTCTCTCGTGTGTCTACTGAAATAAATGATCATGAAGTCTTCTTGTCCTTTGTTTTATCAATATGGCATATTTTCTTGATTTAATTTGTATAATTATGTTCTCTATACTGTATAGTTTTATGTCAATTTGACACAAGCTAAAGTATTCTGGAAGAAGGGAACCTCAGTTAAGAAAACACCTCCATAAGATTGGGGTATAGGCAAGCCTGTACAGCATTTTCTTAATTAGCGATTGATGATGGAATGCTCATGCATTGTGGGTGGGGCCACCCTTAGGCTGGCTGGTGGCCCTGGATTCTTGAAGAGAGCAGTCTGAGAAAACCATGGGAAGCAAGCCAATAAGCAGCACCCCTCCATGGCCTCTGCATCAGCTCCTGCCTTCAGGTTCCTGCCCTGTGTGAGTTCTTGTTCTGACTTCCCTCAGTGATATGTGAAAGTGTAAGCCAAATAAACCCTTTCCACCTCAACTTGTGTTTGGTCAATTTTTTTTTTGTCACAGCAACAGTAACTCTAGCTATGACAATCCCCTTTTATATATTGTTAGACTTGGTTTGCTAATACTCTGTTATACATTTTAATAACTATGTTTATGAAGGATATTGTTCATAGAATTTTTTTCTTTTAACACTTGCTTGGATTCAGTATGAGTATAGTACCCCACACAATCCATAGGGAGGTATTTCCTCTTCAGAGTTCTAAGTTTTTGAAATCTTTATACTAAGAATCAAGAGAACATTGCAGAAAGGGAACAGAAAGACTGTCAGGGGCCAAGACCTCTGCCATGAGATGATATCTTTTATCTATGACAGGGAAGCTCCATACATATATTTTAACAGTAAAGCTCCCTAGGTGAGACTTGAACAATATCAATACCATCTTGGCTAGGGGAAATCTCACAAGGCTCCACCCATAGATGAAGAGCTACAGGCAGTTAATGACTGTTGAGAGACGAAGACTCAAATCAGTCTTCCCCAGGCATTAGCTCCCTATTTGGTCATCTAATGCCAAGTGGTCAGCTCTAAACACAGATACATGTAAACAACACTAAATGAACTCATCAGATTGTATTTGTATATATACATATGCATATACATATACACATATATACATATATATGTGTATATATATACACATGTATACACATTATATATATATATATATATATATATATATATATATATATATACATACACACACATATATATATATATCAATGATAAAGGAAAAGAAACCATGAAATTGAAAGAGAATTGGTTGGCACAGAATGGATTGGATGGAGAAGAGGCTAGAGGGAAATGATTTCAATACAATACATATACATGCAATTCAAATAGTAAATAAAAAATCCATCTGCCTGCCTATCATCTATCTATATCTATCTATCATCTATCTATCTATCTATCTATCTATCTATCTATCTATCTATCTATCATCTATCTTCACTGCAGGGATTGTGTGTGAGGCAATGCAAAGTATGCTACCAGTGAACTACAGCTCCAGCTTTTACCTATTTATCTGTTTAGATTTTCTACTTCTCTTGTGGTCTTGCAATTTTTCTGTTTTCTGTAAGTTATCTAACTTATTATCATGTCATCTTCACAGTGTTCTCTGCAATCCTCTTTATTTCTGAAATGTTGCTTATGATATTCTCCTTTGATTCCTGAATCTGGTAAATATGACTTCACTTTTCCTTGTCTTTGTTTTTTGGCTTTAAACAATATTCACCTACAAGACTTCTGTATATTGAACTTGCTTAAATACAGGGATTAGACAACAGTAAGGACAAACCAGGAAGACAGCTTTCCTTGTTTCTTTGTCCCTTTGCATGTGCCTCCCTCTCTACCATAGTTGTAAGATTCTTTGTACATCAGGATGAATTTTTATTTTATATTCTGAAACCTAATTAAGGGATTAGTTGAAACATTTTTTCACTGCCCATTTCTGTTTGTTTCTTTAGTATCTTTTGTGTAGCCCAAGGAACTCCAGCCCAGTCGTTTTAAGTAACCAACAATTCAGGAATTCAGTTAGCTTTGACCAGGCATTCTGTTTCTGGCTTAGAAACTCAGATGTTATTTGAATTTAAAGTTCACAGCAAAATTGCTGCAGCTATTTTAGATGCTTGAATCTTTTTTTTTCTAGAAGGGCTTTATTATGACCTAACCTATGGACGGGGCAGCAGCTGCTCTGTGTTCATCAACTGTGCCAGGAGGGAATGGAGGATTGGTGTGGTTGTACCTTCTAGTGAAAAACAAAAGAGAGCCCAAGTGTGCTCAAAAGAAACAGACACTTGGAATTTTTTTCTTCAAAATCTGTGATAGTTTTTTGTTTTGTTTTTGTGGTAGAAATAAGTTTAAACACTCACAGCTCAGTTAAGTTTCAGAACATTGTTTATTTATATTTTCTTCTGACTTTAGAGTGCTCTGGCCTGGTTTTAGATGCTTCTGATCGAGTTAGTGGGATTCTATGAGACTCTAGGTTAGCCTAGAGCTGAAGACAAGAAAAAAGGAACTAGATTTGGCCTTTAATTCAAAAATTGGCTCCTTGGACCAGGTGAGTGTTAGGAATCTACAAGAGTGAACTTCCTTTATTTCAGCATTTATACTTGATGAATCAATCAGTTGTCTGTGATGTTAGATCTTCAAAGACACTTTATGTTAGCCCTGAAAACTGCCCTAGACTTTGAGGAGATACTCTAAAATCAAACCTCAAGTTTGTTCAGCTTTTTATAGATTGGTGTCATTTGAGAGTGAGGTTCTCATTAAGAAGCATCCTGGGCACTTTGACCATCAAGGAGAGTGACTTGTTATAGGAAGCGCGCCCAGGTAGAGCCTGGCATTATTGAATGCAGAGATCTCAAAATTTGAAGTCATACTTAGAAGTGACTGAAAGATCTCATACTTTAAAAATGGAGAATAAACCCTTTTTGGATAAAGAAAGTGTTCCTTCTTTTTCTCTTTTTCCTTGCCTGGTCTCAATTTGATTTCTTTGGTTTTTTTTTTTTTTTTTTTTTTTTTTTTTTTTTTTTTTTTTTTTTTTTAAAGGTAGTTGAACATTTGTCTTTTTAGTATTTTTAGCTCCTTACAAATCACTGGCATGGCCCACAGTTTCCTAATGTCTTTCTTATTTAAGATTTCCTTCCTGGGGAAACTGTCTCATAGCCTCTGCCCTCATCCAGATGGTCTGGAATGGGGTGAGCTCCCCTCTTCAGACTCAGGAGAGGCAAGGTAGGGTCAGTTTATTGCACTTCTGTTTACCTGTAGACATTGTGAATGGAGATCTTTGTTTATTTCTGTAAATGAGTGCTCTATTTGCATGTAAGTTTACACAGCAGAAGAAAGCATCAGATCCCATTATAGATGTAGGTGCTGGGAATTGAACTCAGGACCTTTGGAAGAGCCCTCAACTAATACTCTTAACTGCTGAGCTATCTCTCCAGCCCAGAATGAGAGTTCTTTGAACTAATACAGTTTAGTGTTTAAATGTGTTTGACCAAGACAGAAAGTTTTGTTTAAAAAGTTAATACACTTGCAGAATATTTATATACATTAAAATTAAACAGAAAACTATAATTAATGACCTCAAGGCAAAGTTACTGAAGTACAAATGGCATTTAGACGCTTTCATTTTTTTCTAAAGTTAAAAATTAATTTTCTCCAATGGAATTTTTCTGGGTATACAAATTACATTCAACAGCAGACCTCATGCCCAACATAGATAGCTGATTCCAAACAAACTCAATGGTTATTTTGGTTTTTTTTGTTGCTGTTGTCCTCAGAAAGCCCCCGTTGAAGGGACCAACCAATAATAAACATGAGAACCTTAAAACATTTGGCCTGGAAAATGACTGAAGCTGGAGCCACAGCCAATGTCGTATAAAGATCTCCAAGAGAAGGTGCTTTTTTTTTTTTTCCGCTTTGTTTATAACTTTTGTTTTATATTCCACCTAGGTAATTTACAACTTTTCCCTCTTAGCCAACAGCAATCGATTTACCCATGTAACACACCGGCAGTTTTAAATATTAGTAGCTGCAAATGTAGCTCAGATAAGAAGAACACTGAAACGGGTGGACTCAGCTCTAAACTGAGACTTGTGTGAGCCCTGTTTTCAGAACCACGGATGAACTCCACGTGGGACACCGGCAAACCTCCGGGCAGTGACGAAAACCTGGTGTAAACCCATGATGTGCACAGCACACTGGGAGAGGCTATGCAGCCCATGTTTATACTGACTGCTTTGTCAAATTGCAGCGTGTAAGAAAAAGTGTTTGTCATTCTCTTTTTCTACCATTTCTCCCAAGAGCTTATTTCTGTCTGTTCTTCAGTCAGACCCGTGTTAAAAATCATCATAAAGAAATAAGCCTGTAGGTTTCTAAACATTCTTGGTTGGTTGCTCCTAAGGAATGTGACCTATGACATTTACTATGGGGTCTAGTAGATTCTTCCTGGAGCGAATAGATAAGGTCCTGTCAGGGGGTGAATGAGAAGGGTGTATGCTTGTCAGTTACTGACGTCCTTTGTCCAGCTGCCATTGGTTATCCTAAAGCACACACCTTTATCCCCTTCTGGGAGTACCATTCTGTTCTGTTCAACTCAAATTAATATTTATTTATTATTTTGATGATCCTTTTTGTAAATATAACTTCAAATTATTATATATTATACATGTTAATACGAATTATTATAGTATTAAATAAAGCTTCAAATTATTATTATTTTTTATACTATTGGAGCTTCAAAGTTCTTAACTTGATGAAGATAAAATGTGTGTGGTTTGAAGGTGGAGTGTGGTTTGAATATAGGGGGTGGCTTCAATCTACCATCCTAGTCCCAAGTCGGAAATGTTCTGAGAAATGGAGAGAGTGTGACTTGATCTAGGTTATCTTCTCTCTTCAAGTGAAGACCGAGGGCGGAGAGGGGAAGGCGAGCAGATGTCCATTCAGTTCTGCCTGGAAAGCTTCTTTCCTCTACCTCTTTGTGTGTTTGTCAAGTCTCACTTATTCTTTGAGCATCTTAGTGCCTTGGTAGCATTAATTGTGTGCGCTCAAAGCTTTTTGCATTGGTGCTCAATGAAAAGTGTCTTTCATGCAATATTTCTCTTAGTAGAAGGTTTAAATTGACATCGGGGCCCCTGCTTTTCAATAACACTTTGAAGAGACTTTTTATTTTTTCCAAATAGCTAATGTCAAAGAGAACCAAGATCTGTGCTAAAGGAGGAGAATACAAAGACATTATGTCAATGTAAAAAAAATACCTATACTTTATATTGAAATTACTATAGTATTCACCAACAAGAAAGGGGACTATTATTCTGGACAATTCTTCCAGAGTCTCAACTGCCATTAGCTGGATAGCCCTGGCCACACAGCAAGTGGGTCTGCGCCTACAAGATGGAGTCTCTTTGTAGCTTGTTGTTGTAAGTTTTTGCTCTTTCATAGTAAATCTAACCCAAAGACACGTCTTTACTGTAAAATTCTCTCCTCTGTAGAGCCCATAAACAGTACCTGCTTCCATTTCCTGGGGTGCAACCAAGTCAGAGCATTTTGTAGAGCGAGCATATGCGCTAAGAATCAATATGTGTTTTATTAGCAGCAAGAGACTCGTTGGATTGATTTTTTTTTCCTTTTTACCTTTATGGGCATTTGCTATAAAAAGGTAAATTAAAAAGTTAACCATCTGCTACCCTACTTTTCATTTAAAATCTTTTATTTGATTACTCTTTCCAGGTAATCAATGCTTTCCATTTTGCTATTATGCTGGCTAGTGAATGAAGGTGGCTTTAATTTATAGCTTTTATTTGTCTAACGGTATTGTCAGAGTCACAATCTTTATGTGTCCTATTAGCAGTCTGGAAAATATTTCTTACTACATCGAAACAGAACAAAATTCAATTTAGAAATATAATTTCCTGCCACGGAGACACTTGATAACAGGGGGGAGATTAATGGGGCCCAGTGACAGAGACTTGATTTAAAAACAGGAGATTAATACGGCTTTATCAGCCTACAGTGCACGTGGATCAGCTCCAAAGGCAAAAAGCCCACTTGAAGCTGCTGAGTTGTCTGTCTGTCAGTGGGAAAAGGTCTCTGGGCATTTGTTTTGTTAGTTCTGAGTATTCCGCTGTGTGCATGTCTATCTGACAATGTGAGGATCGGTCTGCATACAACACTGCACTTGCTTATTTTACAGTGCGAACATGTTTCTTATTATTCCTTTTGATCCCACAGGAAGTTTGAATACTGTGGAGGTCAGCTTCAGAGTTAAGGGGATTATGTGGAGTAAATCATGTCAAAATTAACGAATAGAATTGTGCTGACACGTCGGTTTGGTTGGATTTAGGGAAAGTGTTTAAATGGTATTTTTAATTGCATACCTCCTGTCCTTAAGTCCCATTATAAATATTTTTCTATCCTTTACAGAAGTCATTAATTTCCTTTCCCAACTTTATAAATGTGCATCTTCCAGAGGAATTGAAAGCATATCTGCAAATTACCTCAGCAGGGCGGAAACACCCACAGTGTGGATGCTGAAACAAACTGTAGACATTACTCAACTGTTAGAAACTCACTGAAGCGATGGGGTCCACATTTTGGTTTTGGATTTAATTCTGGATATTAAATAATGTATTTATATTTCAGGAATTAAAGAATTTCTCTTGAGCTATATGAAATTTTAAATGTTCTATCTGTGTAAGGAAGAGTTTCTTACCTGCTGGCCTCAGAACAGCAGCCTGGTGTTTTTCAAAAGCTTGAATTATACCGTTAACTGCTCCCAGGCTAATTACTTGGCTACAGAGTTACTGTGGGGAAGAGATATCTTTAACAACTCTTTCTTGTTTCTAAACGGCTGAATTTTTGTAGAAATGAACTGAAAGAAATATTTTGCATGAATTCTATCTAGTAAGTTTTGTAATTAAAAGTTTTGTCAGAAATCAGACTATGGGTTGTTGCTCAAGGTTATTAAACAACTTTCTGTATTCTAATTATTTTAAATTACTTTCTGTTTCTAAGTGAGCTGAGTAGTTATGAGATATGTTTTTTAAACATATCAACAGGGTTATTGAGAACTAGGTGACTTTTGAAAAATGTTTTAAATACTGAAAGGGCTCTAGAAATACAATCAACTTAAAACAATACTGGTATGTACAGACTACTTTAAATATTTTGTGTTTAGGATGTTTTGAGGGAAGATTCAGAAATTCAGAGAGATCTTCCTTAGTTTTATATTACGAAGCTACAAATCTACTCAGTTACTATTATTCTTAGATTTGAGCCACCGGAGATTGCTTACATTTGAAAAATAAGAAGAAGAAGAAAAAAAGAGCCCATGGTACACTTCTCTTTGGAACTAAACATGGAGTTGTTGATGTCAGAGACATTTAGGCATTTTCTGATGTGTTCACCATGACCTCTCCATATCCTAAAATGTAGTAACGAGTGGCTGTTCTTGATAGTCATTGAAGTCCTGAGGACTCAGCCGGGTACCTAGGAAGGTGCTGTCCTACCCCCAGATAACTTCTTAAGGTCACGTTATCTTGGCATTCTGCTTGTTTGTTGCTTGGAAAAACAAAAACAAAAACAAAAATTCAGAAGCATTGCTGGGAACATTAGGTTCTCTTAAAGCTCTCTTGTCTTAAAGAACACAGTAAACTCCCAGGCAAAACATCTTTAAGTGGCTAGACATTTACTCAGAAGGGAAGAGGCTTCAAATAATTTCTAACCCACAGAGTTTAGCAGAGAGGAAAACTTGAAAGGGCTATTAATTTCAGTGAACATGCGTCTGATTTTCTTCTCTCTTGTTTCACTGGTCTGGTGGGACCTTTGGTGACTATGCCCTTTTGACCTTTTCCTAGTCACACAATTACCCTCATCCTGCCTTTTCTCTTTTGCACTTCCTTTCCCAAATGGCCTTTCTTAGGAGATGCCATTTAAATTTTGCAGTGCCTACTCCAGACAGAGCCTCCTGGATTAATTTTAATCCTCTCCATCCGACTGTTGGGACATGACCATCAAATGTGCTACCTTCTTAGAGTTTTGCCTGAGGGTCACAGCATGCCCCACATATTACAAACATTTCATTTTCCATTCTTGGAAAGATGGAAGGTTTTTGTTTGTTTGTTTGTTTGTTTGTTTGTGGTTGTTTTTTTTTTTTTTTTTTTTTTTTTTTTTGCCCTTTTCTTCTTTCTCAACTTTCTGTTCTTCATGTAAGATATTCGGGAGCAAGAGAACCATGCTTGGCATCTCAGCCATCATTATAGATTCACGTTGGCTAATTATAATCAGCAGATACAGCAGGCTCTAATCTAACACTGCTTTCACTTCCCTTTCTAAAAGACACAGGCTGCAGCCACAGCATGGAGACCGTATTGTCCGGTCATGGGACAGCCCTGTGGTTATAGCAGAAATAGCTTATTTTATCCCTCACCTATACACAGCTGAGTGTGAGAGCCAAGGTGTGGGGGGTGACCTTGTGACAGAGGCCACAATCTCTTTTTCTCACCGACTTCATTTATGGTTTTCATCAGTCACAAGGCATGTGTGCCTGCTCACAGATCCCCTAAACCAGGTTTTTGTTTCACACAATGAGGAAGGAGAGACAACTGTTCTCCATTTTCCTTGCTCCACTGTTTCCAAGGAAACAGGACTATAGGACACAAGGTCATTCTCTGGCAGTCCTGCCTCAGCCATGGGCTGATGTTAACCCTTTGTTCACACTCAGACTTGCTCTTTGTGCTGCAGCAATGGCACCACTCTCTGAAACGTTAGTGCACAGCATCAACGTGCTAATAGTATCCTCACTGTCAACTTCTGTCTTTCTTTTCTTGGGCAACACATAGAAAGAGATAGGCTGAACAAATCCACACCATTCCATTCCTCAGGCTCTGCGCATTCACTGAGGGTACACCTCATGCTCCACCTGATTACTTAGTTGGCAAAAGTGAACAGAACATGTGGACCCAAGGAAAGAGCAGATGTGTACTCTAGAATCTTGGGGCAGGAACTCTGATATGGGTCATTGTAACAAAGAGCTCTTCAAGTTCCAGATGGAATAGAAGCACAGAGTCTCCTCTGCCATGCTTTCTATTTTAATGATTTCTGCCACCCCTTTCTAAATAATACCATGTAGAAATTTAAGCCCATATTCACAGTGATTATTGTGGGATGAGACAAGACCCAAACTGCCCTAAATCACTAACATCTTTATTTCACCTTATTCTAGGTCTCAAACCACAAAGGTCATCTTTGGTTTCTTTCTAGCACATTTATGAAATGTTATGTATCCGAAGGTGGGTGATAAAGTTTTGTGAAATTAAATCTAAATAACACCATAACAATACTCCCAAATGTTCAAGGTATAGAAACATAAGGCATACTTTATTCAAATCTAAACTTAGTGATCTTGTGACTTTCAGCAGTTCTATGAAGGGGTTGCTATGGGTCAGACCTGATCCTTCCGACTTCATTACTCAGGGTATTTATTTGTACACAGACAAATAGACAGACAGACATAGTCAGACAGACAGATAGACAGGCAGACAGGCAGACAGACAGACAGACAGACAGACACACACACACACACACACACACACACACACACACACACACGAGAGCTGTTTTCTCCCTCCTACTTATTTGGGTACAGTGCTAATTTAGGAATCTTTTGCCATAGTGACAAGAACCCAGTTTTATTATTGACTGAGAACACCATCAGTCTTCAAATTTAATTTCAACAATGACAAAGTTGAAGAAATCAGCTAGAGTGTGGATCATAACTGTCCTGAATTCAAGAGGTCAGAAACCCAGGAAAGCGTAGCTAAAAGAATGTTGAGAGGTTTTGTGTAACTATGGTAGGAAGAGGACTAACCTAAGGGGCAGTAGTGTTCTCATAACAAGACATATAGCTCTATCTGACCAGATGTGTGTGGGCTGAAGAGATGCCCCAGTGGGCACTTGCTGCTCTTGCAGAGGATTAGAGTCTGGTTCCCAGCACTCACACAATGGCTCATAATCTGTAGTTCCTGTGCCAGGGGATCCAGCATCCTCTTCAGACAGTCATGAGTACCAGGCACACACACACATGTTCCACATACATACGTGCAGGTGAAATACTCATACACACAAAATAAAATCTAAGGCAAATTTTATTTTAGTTTTATTTCCTGGAGCCAGTGATCTTGTACCCATTTAGAAATAAATATTTCTTTGTTTTACTTGAAACTGTGGCTTTGCTGTGGGACATGTCTGGGATAGGGACAGTGATGATAGGACTCTGTGCATTTGATGACAATAAGTGACAGATTTGGTTGCTTACATCAGCAAGAGAATCTGAGGTCTTTTCTGGCCACTGAAGTGCGAGCCCAAGGGTGCCAGTGGCCTTCCCAGGAGAAGCATATTGCGTGGAACCTTATAGTATAAATGCTGACACATGAATGATCCACAGCTTTGGATTCTCTTCCTTGCTTTCTCTCTTTCTTTTATGAGCTAGGTTTTAGACGGCTGGGTGTTGTACAGGCAACTTTGAGTAAACTGGAACTGACAGATAATGAACATATAGCTGGGGCTATAGCAACAGAAATCGATGCATTTCAGAGTCCACAGAAAAGAAAGCAGTCAGGGTGCTTCAAGGCCCTTTAGAGTGATGAATGCAATTTGCACAGGAGGCAAGAAAACATGACTGAGAATAGATGGTGAAAGATCTCATTTAGGAGGCAGAGGAGAGGTGTCAGAGTGGGTGATCTTGCTAACCCTAAAAGCCACCAGCAGAATTGTTTCTGAAAAACGGCAACAACAACAATAACAACAACATCATCAACAACAAAATAAAGCTTAAGATATAAAACTGGAACAAAACCAAACAGAAAGGATGCACAAACACAAGCCAAAGGATCGGGAAAGGCTTAGTTTCTCTGTTCCACACCAGCTTCGTAAAGAGAGAGGGCCCAGTCTGGACCGTACAACCAACTGGATTTGTTTTAAATCGTTCTGCTTTGTGCATCCAGCTAGAGCGGAACCAAATAACAGTCACCCTAAAAACACATAAAGACATTTTCAAGTAGTTTTAGGAGAAGCCTGTGTGTTTCCAGAGACTTCTCCCCTGGCCACTGCCAAACCTTATACTATTTGCCACAGTTATTCTGAATGGCATTTCCCTACAGGAGCCACTATAGGCCATAGAACAAATTTGCTGACAGATTATCACATCTGTTATAAAATGGGCCTTCTGCATCTCCAAACCATAACACTACACATTTCTCTTTTTCCTTTCCTTATTTTTATTTTAAGATTATAATATAATTACATTTCTTCACAAACACCCCTTCTGCTCTCTCTTAAATTCAGTGTCCATTTTACTAATTGTTATTGCGTGCATATATATGCGTATGTATGTGTTTGTATATATGTATGTATATATACATATGTGCATATGTATATTTGTATATATGTATATTCCAGTGGTTCTCAGCCTGTGGGTCCTGACCCCCCTTAGAGGTCAAATGACTCTTTCACTGGGGTCACCTAAGACCACTGGAAAACATGGATATTTATATTCTAATTCATAACAGTAGCACAATTACAGTTATGAAGAAGCAACAAAAATAATTTTATAATTAGGGCCACTACAACATGAGGAACTGAATTAAAGGGTTGCAGCATTAGGAAGGCTGTGAACCATTTGTACTTGAAGGCTAGAACCCTTTTTACCCTCATAGGAGCACTGCATCCTCTTTCTTTTCCTATAGAGGGCGCTGTTCAGAGGCAATGGGTGTTCTGTGATTCAAGCACAGGCTTTGGAGTTGTCAGGGTAGAGGGAATCTGTACAGGGTTTTTAACTCTCCTTTCTTACCTGTCACTTTGGGCCTTGGGCAAGTTACTGACTTCTCTCAAAATAGGTATCATTTGTTTTAAAACAGAGCTGTGATTCCCTCCATCAGATTACAGTGCTGAGTGCTCAATGGAATGATATCCACAGTTATTACATTTGTCCACGCTCCCCATCGTTATGTCCATTCCATTTAATGAAGTTGGAAATTCTAGTTTTTGAAGAGTCCTTCCTAATAAGTGGCCATGATTCTCTAACCCTACAAATTTAATCAGATGTTAGATTTGCTGAAAAATTCATCAGTGTGGTGACCATTTAAGAGACAATCAAACAGAAGAGATTTGGTGAATAGAGAAGGATCTTCATTGTTCTTCTTACTTTTACTTCTGTTTGGTCTTTTGAGTTGACACAGCACTGGTTCACTGGTTCCAGCTTGAGGCTCCATCCTGGAAAGTGACTCTTCTGGATTTGCTTGTTTCTTGGGTGCTAGGCTTGGCTGCTCTCTTAAATTATCCTTTTCTCTTTTAATAACTAATAGAGAAAATGGTTCAACTAAAAGACTTATATTCACCCTTGCCTACTCCTGTTTTCTTTATTGAATAAAGGAGATTAAGAACTCATATTTCAGGACTTCCTGGTAAGATGGTGGATTAATAGCTACCTCCATGTAATGCAGTGAGGGAGAACAGTCAGGATGACAAAGAATAGAAGACACAGTGGGAGAACATGGGGAGTCACAAAGGGAGTGACAAGACAGCTGAGAAGTTCAGGGAGGCAGAATGGTATCCAGACAGTACCGAGTTCTAGCTATGTGACAGATTCCACAGCAGAAGTTTCTTTTTGGGGGTAGAGAGATGGCTCAGTAGTTAAGAGTACATTCCACTGTTCCCAGCACCCATAAGGCAGTTCACAATCGTTGGTCACTCCAGTTTTAGGAGATTGGATGTCCTCTTCTGCTCTCCAAGGGTAGTGCACAGACATATATGCCAGCAAAACACTCATACATATAAAAATAATTAAAGTTGTTTTCCTCTCTGAGTGACACTGAGAAGTGATGAAGCCCAATGAAAATCTCCAAATGAAACTGGAAAAGAAATTTGTACAACTGATGCACAGCAGCAACACAGAAATCCAAGAAACACAAAGAAAGCAGTGCCCCTACCTCATTTCATAATCAGTGTGGTCAAAGACATTACTGTGGATACAATGTTAAAATTTACTCTTAAAAACTAGCAATGACTTCAAAAGATATACAAACAAGCAAATGGTTTAAATAAAACATATAAATAAACTCAGGACTATGGATGAGAATGTCAGACAAATGGGTAGGAAAGGATATGGCAGAAGAAAGCAGAGACATGGACGGAGGTTTGGCAACATGGACGATAGGAAAGTCAGCACCATGGGCAAGAGACTCAGCAACATGGGTAAGAGTCAGCTACAAACACGAGAGAGTCAGCAACGATGAAATCACTAATGTGGATGAATCAGCAACATGCATGCTAAAATAAGCAACATGGATGAGAGAGTCAGTAGCATGGAGGAGTCAGCTATACAGATCAAAGAGTAACACTGATGAGAGAGTCAGCATCATGCCAAGATTTGGCAACATGAATGATAAAGTTAGTGAGAAAATGGGGAGTATAAGGGAAACTCAAATTGAAGTGTTGGAAATTAAAAATTTAACAAATCAAATAAAAACACAGAGAAAAGTATACCAGAAGGATTAACTATGCAAGGAGAAAGATTATCAGAGATGAAGAACCACATTGAGGAACTATTTTATTTAAACATCAATAAAGACAAATAATAAATAATAATACAGGATCTCTGAGATGTGACTGAGACAGACCTAAGATTCCATGTGGTAGAAGAAAGGGGCTTTGTGCTGATGAAGCTGATGGCTTGGGCATTTCTACCAAGCTTGAGGATCTAAATTTGATTTGCAGAAATTGTTTGCATAGTAGTAGAAGAAAACTAACTCCTATAAGTTGTCCTCCGACTTCCACAGGCTGTGGCATGCACATACCTACATATAAATAAGAAGGAATTGAGATAAATATTAAAGACATAAAAAAACCTATTCAATAAGATTATAGCAGAAAATTTCTAAAGTCCAGTGAAAGAAATGTATATCCAATCACAGGAGACTTTTATAGTTCCCCAACATATATATCCTGAGAACTCCATGACACATCACAGTTGATATACCCAATGTACAAAACAAAGAAATATTATTAAAAGTTATAAGAGAAAATGGCAACTCATTTAAAAAGAAATATGTCAGAACAACATAACAATTCTCAACAGAGTTCTTCACAGCCAGGAATGCATGGAATGATATATTTCAAGCCCTGGAAGCAAATAGCTGCCAACCAAGATTGCTTATCCCCCAAAGTACCTTTCAAAATCAGTAAAAATAAAGACATTTTAAGAAAAGCACAAACTTGAGGAATTCATGGCCACCAACCTAGCACAGAAGAAGCTTAAAGGAATCCCACACACAGAGAAGGAAGATTCTATTGTGTGTGGAAACCCTGTTAATTAAGGTCAAAGTCTACCATGACCTGATAACTCCCCTGAGCTCTTCACAAAATGGAGGACTCCCTTTACCAGCAGGATTTCTCCTTCCTTGATATTGTCTGGGGAGCCCAAGCCCTCTTATGCCCTCTACCTGGGGAAGGTAGAGTAGTCCTTGGCAGACCTACAAGTTCAACTTCCTCTTTTCCCAATATGAACCCAGAAAGTACCTAGGATGCCTGGAATTCCTCTCCATGCAAATGAAGCATGCACAGTAAGTTAAACTCTAGCCAATGGTTTTCACTTACCCTGAAAACTCCTTACCATTCTCCAAGGTCCATATATAGTCTTGGTTCACGCGGAATATAGTGTACACATATGAGCCCATCCCGAATGAATCTTGCTGGCCCCACCCATTCCAGACTATGCTTCATCCTCTGGCCTGGTACACAGGGTATCCGGACACTCTGAGAAGAAGGAAGCAGAGGTCAAGGAACCACAGCTGGACCCCAACATGCATATCACACTATTGATCATGAGAACATAGGAAAGAGTAATTTCATGAGAAGAACAAATGAACAAAGGAGATTAAAGAAAGAATTCTTCTAGTTCAAGAAACTAGTATCAAGAAAGATACACCACAGTAAACCTGCAAAACAGTAAATATCAATAGGAAAAAAAACCCAGTAATTTAATTATCTGAAAAAAACAGCAAAATTACAGGAACTAGACAATATCTCTACATATAACCCACAGCACTGAACTGGGAGTGCTTGGAGTCTAAACCTGGAGTTCAAATCAGAACTTCAGGCAGAGAATCCTAGAGGTAGTTTGGCCCACCCCACCCACTGTCAGCTGTATCACATACTGCTGGGCTCCCATGTATGGAACCAGAGCCTTACTTAAGAGATCTCCAGAGACAGTCCTTTCCCATCTGCTCAGCTCTCAGCTACTCAACCGACCACATTGACCTGGGACTGTTTGGAATCAGAACCTAGAGTACCAACAAGAACTTTACCTTGGAATCCAAACTTGAGTTTGAAGCAGAAATCCAGGAAGGAAATTTTAAAGCCAGCCATACTTTTCCTTTCTTGTTGCTGGTCTTCAGGGTTGTTGAGCCATGTTGTGAAGCTGACCCAGAGAATCCTAGTTAGAGACACCCAAAGCCTCCCTACCTGACTGTTATCAGCTATCTACCTACTGTATGATGTGGGACCCTCTAGAGTCTGAATCATGAAACCTAGCATGGCTTTAAGACTGAAAACCAAGTATCATTCAGTTGGCTACAACTTAACAGGTTGGGGTATCAACTACAACATCAGGAACACTCATCTAACAAAGACAAGACCAAGAAACACCACAGCTGTTATAATAAAACTTGAACAACCAAAACAACATGCCTCTGGAAACATCATCACTATTATAATATTCCTTGGGAAAATGAATGAAATGAACCAAAATGTAAAACTCAAGACATGAAATAAGAATCTCAGAAGAAAGTTTCACCAACAGATTAGAGGAAGTGAAAAGGAATACCAGACCTTGAAGACAAGGTAGAAGAAACAAATCACCCAGTCAAACAATGTTAAATCTAAAAACAAAACAAAACAAAACAAAACAAATAAAAAAACTAGGCACAAAAAAATCTGGGAAATCTAAGGCACTATGAAAAGACCATACTTATGAATAATAGGTGGAGAGGAAGGAGAAGAAACATGTCCAAATCCATGGAAAAACATCCCTAATGAAGTAATAGAAGAAAATTTCTCTAATCTAAAGAAAGAGATTCCTCTCAAAGTATAAGAGCCATATAGAATTAAAAAAAAAAGAGAGAGATAGGACCAAAAGAGGAAAGTTCCATGACACATTACAATTGAATACTAAAAGAAAGAATGTTAAAAGCTTCAGTAGAAAAAGATCAAGACTAGGGCTGGAGAGATGGCTCAGCAGTTAAGAGAACTGGCTATTCTTCTAGAGGTCCTGAGTTCAATTCCTAGCAACCACTTGGTGGCTCATAACCATCTGCAATGGGATCCAATGCCCTCTTCTGCTGTGTCTGAAGACTGCAACAGTGTACTCATATACAGAAAAAAAATAATTTTTTTAAAAAAATTATAGAGTGTATTCTACTGAATAAAAAAATCTTAAATAAAAAGAAAGAAAAAGACAAAACTCATATAAAGGCAGGGCTATTAGAATAGTACCAGACATCTCAGTAGAGATGCTAAAAGCCAGGAAGGACTGGATGGGAACACTACAGGATCTGAAAGACTACAGATGCCAGCCCTGACTACTATACCTAGCAAAACTATTAGTCACCATCAAAGTAGAAAGAAAAGCATGTCATAATAAAAGCAAATTAAAAAAATTTATGTCCACTGATCCAACTTTACAGAGGACTTGAGAAGAAAAGTTTTAGTCTAAAGAGAAGGTTAACTACACCTAAGAGGACTTAAGGAAAAAATTACCTCAGAACAGTTAATCAAAAGATGTCTTAAGAACCACCACTACCACTACCACCACCACCATCACCAGGACCACCACAATTATCAGGACCACCACTACCTGAAGTGGACATCTCTGGTTTATTTTGAAACTCATTTGTGCTGTGTGATGTTTTTCTGGAAACTGTCTTATGAGAGAATGTTTTTGCTGAAGCAGACACATGAGAGGATATTTTGCTGAGAACAGACACATGGTGGGTTTTTGGAAGGTGCTTGGAAAAAGAGCATGTTATGTTTTGCTAGAGTAGATGCTTGAGAGAACACATGATATTTGGAAAGGGTATAAATGTAACCCAACAGACAGCAGATGATGCTGTGTGGTGTTGGTTCTCCTTCCCACTCTTTGCGGGTCTTTGTTGGGCTTTGCTGACTCTGGTCTTTGCTGACAATGCTGTGTGGTATTGGTTCACCTTGCCACTTTTTGCTGATCATCATTTGTTGTGACTTCATAGAGAGAAACACACCAAAGAACTTCTGGTAGTATCCTGGTGGCTTCTTGTTGCTTCCATAGATGTGGGCAAATTGTCAGAGCCTTATTTTTTTCTGGATCAAATTACTGTTGCTGATTTGTAAAATAAAGTTTTTGAGTGGATTGAGCTGCCATTGCTGATTCGTGTGAACTGAGCTGCTGATATCCTGAAAAGGCAGATTGGATTTGTGCCAAAGAACTGTTTCTAAACAGGTCCAAATCCTCCTTTGCTCTACTAACCTTTTTTATTTTCCAATATCTCTGGTGGGTGGTGGGCAAGGTGGGAGGTTAAAGCATTTAAGTACACTTATTAAAGAAGTCTTTGAAGAATATCAGCCTACAACCACCATCACCTGGACAAACACCATCATCACCACCATTACCACCACCATACCACTACCACCACCATTACCACTACCATCACCACCACCATTACCACCACCATACCACTACCACCACCATCACCACCACCATCACCACCACTACCATCACCAGGACCATTATCATTATCAGGAACACCACCATCATCACCAGGACAACCACCACCACCACCACCACCACCACAACAACAGCAACAACATAATAGTATTAATAACTTAATGATGTCAATAACCAAAATAAAAAGACATACTAACAAATAGTATTAGAAAACAGGCTTCATCTTTCTGCTGCCCCCAAGACATATACTTTACCAAGGACAGATACCACTTTAAGGTAAAATGATGAAAAAAGGCATTCCAAGCAAATAGAACCAAGAATCAAGTAGACATTTTAATATCACAAGATAAACTACAAACCCAAACTGATCAGACGAGATAGGGAAGGGCACTATAAAGTCATTAAAACAATTCACTGAGAAGATACTCCAATTCTAAACATTTACACATTTGTGATCGTTATTCTTGGTTGTCAACTTGACTATATCTAGAATTAACTGAAAGCCCTCAAGTGAAAATTTCTGGTTGTGCCATGTGTGCAGACTCACATGATATTTTGCTGAGGCAAGACCCATGAGATGACCCATGATGCTAGGAGAGAGTATAAGTAGGACTCAACGGACAGTGACAGGGCACTTGCATAGCTGGCTGTGCAACTCTTCATTGGTCTTGAGTCTTTGCTGATCTCACTTCACTGAGAGAAGGGCAATAGTGAACTCCTGGCATGTGAGCTGTTCCTGGTCACTCCAACTGACTCTTACAAATTCAGCAGAGGCCTGGCAGTTTCTGCTGCATTGTGCCACTGTTGTTCATTCATGTTTGATGACACTTTGGAAATGGACTGTTGGTATCCTGACACTACTGAACTGGACTGCTGGTATCCTGACAAGTGGTGATTCAAATCACCCCCCAAAACTACTTCTAAACAGGTCCACAACCTTGTCCTATTTACCATCTTTCTCCCCTACCTTTGGATGGTGGGCTAGAAGATGGGGGGTGGAAGGTTTGAGAACCCTTATTAAAGTAGGGTTTGAAAACAATCTAATCCTACAAAGTGCAAGCAGCTGGGTATGCCTCTGAGGGATTTTATTAACTGATTTATTTGTGGTGGGAAGACCCATTCTAAATCTGGGACATACCTTCTGGTGACAGCCCTTATTAAACAAAATAAAACCAAAAGCATGTAAGAAGGGAGCTTTTGCTTTTTGTCTGCCTTCCCTCACTCTCACTAAGTTCATCTGCCCTGTGCTGAGGCATTCCTTCACCTGTATTAGAACCTACTTCCTTGGGATTCCAATGTAGACTGAAGACCAGCAGGGCTTAAGGAATCCTCTGTGACTCCAGCACTAGACTGGGACTTCTGAGACATCCAATCTCATGGACTGAGCAACTACCAGATTCTTGGCCTTTCTATCAGGCAACAGCCACTGTTGGACTACCCAGATCACAGCCTACAGAACAGCTACACTAATAAACCTTAGATTTATATATTCATTCTATCAGTTCTGCTCTTTAGAGAGTCCTGATTGATACAAACCCTAACACAATGATAATGAGTGACTTCAATATTCCACTCTCTGCAGTAGACATGTCCAGACAAAAGCTAAATAGAGAAACTACGAGTTAAATAATATCACAAATCATATGGATCTAATAGATATCTACAGAACATTTGATCTAACCACTAAAGAATCTACTTTCTTCTCACTAGTTCATGGAATTTTCTCCAGTGTTCACATAGTAGGAAATAAAGCAAGTCTCAGAAAACATAGGAAAATTGAAATAACATCCTGAATCCTGTCTGATGACTACAGATTAAAGCTGGACAGTAACAGGAGAAATGACCAAAAGTACACAAACTTATGAAAGCTAAACATCATACTCCTGAATGAAAATTAGGTCTAGGCAGAAGTCAAGAAAGAAAAACTTTTAGAATACAATAAGGAAAACCTGAAAGCATTTTCTCTAGAGACAGGAATAAAACAGGGATGTGTACTTGCCCCAGTTTTAATCAGTATAGTCTCATCTAGAGCAAGAAGCCAAGAAAAGAAATAACATGAAGAAGGCAGGAAAGAAAGAAGTCAAGTATCCCTCTTTGTAGAAGATACGATCTTACACTCAGAAGACCTTAACAACTGCACTGGAAAATATTAGAAGCAGTAAGCAGTTTCAGCAAGTTGGCAGATTCAAAACTCACATACAGAACCACGTTTTCCTGTATACCAAAAATGAACTTATCAAGAAAAAAAATAGGCAGAAGATCCTGTTCACAGTAGCTTCAAACAACAAGCAAGCAAATTATTAACAAATATCAATGAAACAAACAAAAACATTTATACCTAGGAATAAATCAGAGGAGATGAAAGATCTCTACAACTGAGACTTTAGGACACTGAAGAATAAAATTAAAGACACTAGAAGATGGAAAAGACCTCTCATGCTCATGGACTGGCAGAATTATTTTTGCAAGAACAGATATAATACAAACAGATTGAATAGATTCAATTCAATTTCCATTAAAATATTAATGCCATTCTTCATAGAGCTATAAAAAGTTATAAAATTCATATGGAAATAGAGAAGACCCAATCATCCAAAGCACTCCTAGGTAGAGAGAACCATGCTGAAGGGGTCATAGTTACCATAGTTACCTGATTTCCAAAGTACTACACAGATGTATTGATAAAATCAGCATTGTGCTAGGAGAAAAGCCCATATACACCAGAGCAATAGAATGGTGGACTGAGAAACAAGCCGACATAGCTACAGCCAACTAATTATTGACAAAGAAGTAAAAACAACAAACAAATGAAACAAGAAAACAAAATAAAACAAGACAAAAACAAAAGACATATCCTGGAGGAAATAGAGACTCTTTAACAAATATTACTAGGAAAACTTGTTATCTTCATTCTGAAGAGTGAAACTATTCCCTATCTTTTATGCAGTTTAAAACAAACAAACTAAACACCTCAAAATGGATCAAAAGCCTCACCGTAAGAGCTGACACTGAAGGCGATACAGGAGGAAACAGGGTCACATGTTAAGATACGGCATAGGTGAGGGCTTTCTGAGAGGGAGTACTCAGCTCAGGAGGATCAGAAACCAACCAACGGAGGTGCATGAAATTAAACAAAGCTAGGTGCACCCAAAGGAAGCAGTTCCTACCGTGAAAGAGACAGTAACACTTTGGAAGACTAGTGTATAGAATCTGTGAACAACTCTACACATTACACACTCCACTGGTGAAGGGGCAAATTAATGAAACAGCTCTCAAAAGAAGAAACACTAATCACCAAAAATTAAATGAAAACAGGCTGATTCTTGTAGCCACTAGGGAAGTCCAACTTAAAACTATATTGAAATTCCGTCGAGACCTTGGCTATCACCAAGAAAATAAAGATCGAGCACGGTGGCACACACCTGTCATCTCAGCCCTTTGGGAGGTGCAGACTCTCAGTGATCAAGAGTTCATTGAGGCCAACTTAGGGTACACGAAACCCTGTCTCAAAATCCTCTCCCTGTCCGTTCCCTAATAAGAAACAAAGAGTAACAACAGATGCTAATGCGCATGCGCAGACAGAGAACCCTGGCATCGTTGTTGGGGGAGATGTAAACTGTTGCAGTCACTGGGGACATAGGCTTGGACATCTCCTCAAAAACTGAAAAGGCAGCCACCATTGGATTCAGTGTTGGTGATTCCTGTGGGAATGCTCAAAGACACATAAGGCTCCAAACAACAGAGATCCCTGAACAGTCCTCCGTGTCGGGGCACTATACAACAGCCAAGCAGCAGGATCCCTGTGTGCCTCTATCACAGAGGAATGGGTAAAACATGTCTAGATGCAATGGAGTTTCATCCAGCCACACTGAAAACGAAATTATAGTTGCTGGAAAACATATGACACTGGAAACCATCGTGTTGAGCAAAATTAGCCAGAGCAAGAAGCACAGACATTACATGATTTCTTTTATATGCAAAATCTAAATTCATATATATGTATAAATAAATATAAATATTTGTGGATACCAGACATGAACGTGAACTATGAGAAAGAGAGGAAGTATAAAAGAAAAGTGGGCAGGATAAGAGAGAGTGATGGGGTAGAGAAAGAAGACAAAAACATGGCATGCTGTAACAGCAGTCAGAAGTTTCATTGATAGACACACATACACACACACTACGTGTATACACACACACACACACACACACACACACACACAGACGGAGCGGCAGAGACAGACTGCATGTTTAGTACTGCAGTGCAAATCTGATAAAGCATACACACACACGTATGTATAAAAATGTGAAACAACCAACTTTTGTATAACAACTAAAAAAGTTAATAAAAATGTTGAAAAATGAACTCATGTTTTAGGGAATTATAGTGGGAAAATTACCCGCAAACTGAGAGGAGCTAAGGTGGGAGGAGTAATGAGAGGAAAAGGAGGAGTAAGGAGAGGAAGAAAAGGAAGGGGAGGAGCGAGGGAGAAGCAGAGAGGTAGGAGGATGGGGATCCATGCTTGTACCAGGAGCAGTCCTGGGTAGCAACTTATATCTAGGTTAGTTAATTGGTTAACACCTCTGATTATGTGAGCATCTTGTTAATTGATCATTACCAAACATATAAAGTATTTGGTTAATCTTAAAGCATTAGAGTCTCATTCCTTCTGGGGCCACATGGATGGTGGGATGGTCTGGGCTCAGCCCAGCCTTGTGGAGACAGCATGGAATACTGGCAGAGCCATCTCTCACGCTCGCACCTTGTGGGTGGCAAGGCTAGTGTCTCTGGCCGCCTGAGCTGGCAGTCTGAACCATGGCAGCAGCGAGAACACGAGAACACGCTGCTGCTCGTGACCTCAGGCCTAGCCTAGTCAGGAACATGGCGGCCCCGTATCACAAGACAGATCGGGTGCCGCCTATTTAAATACCTCCTGCAACAGGGAATAATAGCTAACCTTTCATAAAGGCTATTTTATAAGTATATTAAACTTATTTCATAAGAATCTACCTTAAAATTTACAGGGTTAGGACCACCAGACATTTGGTTTCTCTCAGTTTCTGGAAAGGTTCGTTTGGGTGCTGCAGCTCTGGGTCTGTCATGTCTGTAGTGAGGCCCAGATTACCAGGCAGTAACAGCTGAGGGCTGATCAAGCATGGATTTTTTTCATTCATTTATTCATTCATTCATTCATTCATCCACTTTATATCTGGATCGCAACCCCTATTCCTTTCCTCCTAGTCCCACCTTACGAGTACCTCCCCTCCTCTTACTGGGAAGTCCTCCTTGGGTACCAATCACAACAGGACTAAGCACATCCTCTTTCACCAAGGCCAACCAGGCAGTCCAGCTAGGGGAAGGGGATCCAAGGGCAGACTACAGAGTCAGAGGCAGCTCCTGCTCCAGTTGTTATGGGACCCACATGAAGATCGAGCTGCACATCGGCTACAAATGTGTAGGGGGCCTAGGTCCAGCCCCTGCGTGCTCTTTGGTTGGTGGTTCATTCTCTGAGAGGCCCCATGCGCCCAGGTTAGTTAACTCTAGGTCTTCTTGTGGTGTCCTTGACCCCTTGAGCCTGCTCAATTCTATCCTCTATTCTTCCACAAGACGCTCAGAGCATTGCCTGATGTTTGGGTCTCTGCATCTGCTTCCCTCTGCTGCTGGATGAAGCCTCCTGTTTGTATGATTCTGGTGCTGCTGCGGGCCTGGTGAAGGCTGGAGAGAGGAGAGGTGTCAGGACAATGGAGCTCTGTGGGGACATCACACTGCGAAGGACAGCTGGGTATGCCCCAGGGGAGTCAGTGGGCCGGCCTACGATTTCTGGATCCTTTGCTATGATCTCCTCTGTCTTCAGCATCCAGGGCTCTCAGTTCTGACTTACAGGTGAGCAGATCTGGCTGAGCAGAGGGAGACATGGGAGCTTCAGGGCACAAGGTTTCCACTGTAGTGCTGCTGACTCATGGTGATTCTCCCAAGCTGGCCAACCAGGAAACTGTGTGAGGATAGTTTTCAGGTTTCCAGGACAGAGTATGTTTTTTTTGAAGTTTGAAATTTCTGCACTCTGCGAGGTTCTCTTTGGGTGGAATAGTTGCCTTTCTTCACAGCATGGTGGCCTCACAGTGATTCAGAGGCTTATGTGTTGCCTTCAACAGAACTCAGAAGATGAATAGACTTGTATGAGCTGCCTCAGGCACAAGACCAATGTCGTGATGTGTGGACCCAATGCAAAATGAAAACACCAATTCCTTCCTTAAACCAACAACAACATCATCAACAACAACAAAACAAAAAACCAAAAAAACCCAACAACAACAACAACAAAACAACAAAACAAAAAACCAAACAAGCACCTCGAGACTCCAAGAGCAGAACATTAAACCAAGAAATGGCCCATGTGAGCGAGCACAGCATGCCTGTAACTTTTTATGTCTTACTGTAGAGAAAGTCACTTAGTGGCAACTGGTCACTAAGGGGAGCCTGGAATAAGGGACAGGGGACATAGAGCCACCTTTTGGTGAAATGATTGTCAAAGACTCTTTTATATGTGTATTAAAATTTTCATGTCCACATTCATCTACCACTCTCTTCTACATTGTCTTGACCAATCCTTAGGTTTTATACAAATCTGTCTTTTGTGTGATTATCCATTTATCTCCTTAGAATCGTTGGTCTTGTTTGCAGGTTGTAAAATCAGTCTTCATTCGAGGCTAAACTTCGATCTTAAGAACATGTCTTTAACACGCCTACAAGTATACCTTTCAGATTCATTGATGAAATGCTTCCCTCTCAATCTGGAAATGGCTTGCCGGGGGCTTTCTTTTTCACTGAATCCTGCTCTATGACCTGCTGCTTCTGGGTCACGTCCTTTTGTCCTCAGCATCTGTCAGGGCAGAGGGAGGAGATGAACTCATTAAAGTCCTCAAAGAGGAAAAGAAAAATCTTGATTGGGCTTCAAGTTGAATAGGAAAAAAAAAAAGGTTCTTTCCCCACCCCCATCACTTTGGATACATGTGAGAACAGCACCCTCTATCTGGGTGTCCTGAACATCTTTGCATCTGCAGCCAAGGGTTCCTTTCCCTTCAAAGCCTCATTATCGTTTACCCTTTATTACAATTTTCCAAATTGTTTCCCTTTATGGAGGCTACTAAATCTCTAATTTAATACAAATTATATAGTAACTATGTTGTTTATGACTCTTAGGTTTACATGGAACTTGTGGTTACATGGTCCAAGCACACAAGAGAACCTATGTTGCATTTGTCCTTATTCATAGAAGAAAATCTAGATGTTTGGAAATGTCAGTGTGTTTTGCATGATCACAAATCTTTAAACAGAGGAAACTGGAAACGGAAAGTAGGTTTGCCAACACCACACACTTACTGTGCGATGGAGTGTACCACGTTCTTCCTGACTGAATTTCAGTACAAGATGTTTCATTATCAACGCCAATGCTGAGGCGCAGTGGGGATGGCAACTGTAAATATCAGGCACTTTGCCCAAATACTTTAAGACTTGTTTGAAAAGAGATCCTGACCCAACTTCTATTAGGTATTATATGGACATGCTAAATAATTAAAATGTTTCCCTTTATTCTTGATCCTAGTTTATGGATATATATTCATTCCTTATTAGTGTCAGGGCTCATTTAGTGGACCCACAAGCATCTTTCTCTTAGTAATTACCAAAGAATAGTTCATTGTATGTGTGTATGTGTATACCAATACTTCTCTGGCCCTTAACAGAAAGGTATTTAATTTATGTTTGATTTTTCTCCCTTTGTCAAATAAATATTGCATTTACTTTTCATTTAAATTTTGCATACATGAGAGATATTTTTGTGAATTATATAAGGATATATTGTGAATATAATGGATATATGTAAAAAATTACACACATATTTAATTTTGATACAAAGGAATTTATGAATAAAAATATGTAGGCTTATATTTTGATAGATAACCTTAAATTTACTTGTGGAAATTTTTCTTTTCATATTTTCTTGTGTGTGATATTTATATGAGTGTGTATGAATGGTTTTGCATGTATGTGGACTCATCTGTGTGGGAGTGCATGCGTATATCTGCACATTGCATACAAAGGCTGAGGGTGATGTTGGGAAATCACCCTCCAACACTTTAACCTTGTTCATTGAGGCAGGGTCTCTCAATCAAACCAGAGTTCATCAATATAGCTAGGCTAGTCTTGCCAGCCATCTTGGTCTGAGAGTCCTGACTCTGATTTCTGAGGATGAAGCTGGAACTACAGGCAGGCAGTCATACCCACTGGAGATGGATGGGGGTTCAAAATCTAGTTCTCATGGTTATGCACCAAACACCTTAAGTACACAGCCATTGCCCCAGCCTCAAATGAGGAAGTTAAATGACATGAGATTAGATTCTCACAAACACTGTGGGATGGCATTTGTCTCCCTTTTCTAATACAATCTTCTACTGACTTTTTGTTTTCTTTGTAAACCTAATAGTTAGAAAGTAGGATATTATGTGGGGTAGTGCTGGAGAAACAGCTCTGAGTTGAAGAGCACTCGTTGCTTTGGCAGAGGACCTTGGCTTTGTTCCCAGAACAGACATGGTGATTCACAGTCATCTGTAACTCCAGTTCTTCTCATGTCCCCTTTGCACCTCAGGGGGGCACAAGGTGTACACATGGTGCACACACATTCATAACCAAATACTCATACTCATAAAATAAAAAAGTAAATTTAAAAATAAAATGATTAGTTATTTAAATTTCACTTATTTTGAATAAAGCCAACCTCCTTCAAAATGTTGAAAGCCTTTTGCATTTTGATTCCCAGCCAGTTAATGTTTGGGATCAGTTTTTCCTGTTATTATTTTTTCATACTTATTTGATGGAATAGATGCACATGTATATACATATATATGTATTACAATTTTATATGGAATAATATAAATCATTATATATATATATATATATATATATATATATATATATATATATTCTCCATTTGATACTTGTAAACCAGAAAAAAAGAGTATGTAGGTAGGATGCTAGTATATGAAAATCTCTTGAGCAAACAAGAAGAAAGAGTCATAGGCCATTATTCTCCACTTTGTGATTAATTTCCATATAGAAATTTTAAAATTTCTGAGTAGTCAATTTCACTGTTTTAAAACTTATGACTTTTAAGTAGTTTCTAGAGCATCTTAATCCCCTGTACTAAATGCTTCTCCAGTGTTTTCCTTTAGCAGAGGGAGAGGAGGGGTCAGTCTGTTTTATAGCAAGCCAGGCCTACCTGACTATTGCCAGGTAACTGTTGGGTGGGGCCTAGAAGGAATGCCAACATTTGATCCCCAGATAATAGCTTCAATTACAGAAAAGTGACGTCCTCAAGAGCTCTGACCTCACTAGTGGGTTAATCCACAGAGGGGGTCATGGTTTGGTGGCATTAGGAGGTGGTGCCTAGCTGGAAGAAGTAAGCCACTGGAGTGGGTCTTTGACAATACATCTTGTCTCCCTCTTCTGTTGCTGAGAGGAGGTGGTTTATTCTGCTGTATGTTCCTTGTCATGCTCTTCAGCCTCACTGTGAGCTCAGAAGCCACAGAGGTAAATGACAGGTGCACAAACCTCTGAAACATCGACACAGATAGGTACGTTCTTCTCTGATTCTTTTAGGTATTCTTACAGCAGTGGAACCAACACAGAAAGCAAGGGATGGACACCTCAATTTAAAATCTTGTTAGCTAGCCCAGAAAAGCATAAGCTGAGTTTTCTCAAATTCAACTGCTGTGTGAAACTATTAATAATCTAGTTTTACAGAGGAAACAGCTCAGCTCAGAGGTTTTAAACATCCTGTACTTTCAAGGTCACAAGGTTGTTAGTCTGGAAGATGATGTGAGCCCAGATGTGTTTGAGTATACACTTGATCTTCTATGACAGTAGCTATCTGCAAACACAGTTTCATCTACGACTTTAGGATAAGGAAGGAGCTGGGTACCAGAGTCATACATGTGATGGAATACAATCATGTAAAGAAACAAGGTGTACTTAAAACAGCTTAGACTTTGGTCCTGGGAAGTCCTCACGTTTTCCCTGTCTTTGCCTTGAGATATTGATAAAAGTATTCAATTTCTGTACAAATGCAGTTTGGTCTTCAAAACAACTGTCAGTTGATAGTACCCCCTACAGAAAAACATTTGATGGTGCTTCCCTGTGATGCCTAGAGATATTTGAGGCCATTTTGTGCTATTAAGTTTACCAGAGAGGAGCCACTATAGAAATCAGAATGGAGGTTCTAGAAATAAACCTAAATACAGAATACCATATGACCCAGATACACTGCTCCTGGACACCTGAAGGAGCATAAGTCAGAACCTGACAGAGATACTTGCACACCCATGTTTACGGGACACTGTTCACAATAGCCATGTGGTGGAATTAGCCTGGATGTTCATCCTCAAATGAGATGAAGAAAACACTCTGTATGTATACAATGGAGTTTTATTCAGCTATAAATGACAGCAAAATCATGTCACTTTCAGAAAAGTGGGCAGAAAGGTGTGAAGCAGATGTCATCCAGACTCAGACATATATCACATGCTGTATCTCTTGTTTAGGAAAATCGAGGCTTAAGAAACAAAATAAGCTCCCGGATCTGAGGCCTGGTGCAGACCCGCACCTGGTCCGCTCCTTTGTGGACACTGGACTCCTCCCAAGACATCCTAGAGGGTCCACTGAACCCAGAGTGGCAGAGGAACAACTGAACTCAGAGCAACAGACAACATATCCTGAGATAACCTACAGGAACCACTGCACTCAGAGCAGTGGATACCTTATCCTGAGACAACCTAGAGGAGACACTGCACTCAGAGAGTGGGCACCTGATCCTGAGACATCCTAGAGGAGACACTACACCCAGAAGAGCAGACACCTAGCTGGTATGCTATCCTTGGAAACACCATATCCTGAGGCATCCTAGAGGTACCACTGTACTCAGAGCAGCTGGAGAAGATCACAGAGACATCTGGACCCCAAGGAGATTAGACACAAGCAAGATAACTGGAAAGGCAGGCTTCAGTCAGAGAGAGCGAGTACAGGTAGCACTAGAGTTAACCAGATGGCAAAAGGCAAGCACAAGAACGTAAGCAACAGAATCCAAAGTACATGGCATCATCAGAACCCAGTTCCCCCATCATAGCAAGCTCTGAACACTCCATCACACTGGAAAAGCAGGATTCAGAATTAAAATCACTTCTCATGATGATGATAGAAGACTTTAAGAAGGACATAAATAACATGCTCAAAGAATTTAAGGAGAACACTGGTAGACAGATAGAAGCCCTGAAAGAGGAAACAAAAAAATCCTTTAATGAAATGCAAGAAAACACAACCAAACAGGTGAAGGAATTAAACAAAACCATCCAAGATCTAAAAATAGAAGTAGAAACAATAAAGAAATCACAAAGGGAGACTATCCTAGAGATAGAAAACCTAAAAAAAGATCAGGAGTCATAGACACAAGTATCACCAACAGAATACAAGAGATAGAAGAGAGAATCTCATGTGCAGAAGATACCATGGAAAACATTGACACAACTGTCAAAAAAATGCAAAATACAAAAAGCTACTAACCCAAAACATACAGGAAATCCAAGACACAATGAGAAGGTCAAACCTAAGGATAATAGGTATAGATGAGGGGGAAGATTTCCAACTTAAAGGATCAGTAAATATCTTCAACAAAATTATAGAGGAAAAATTCCCTAAACTAAAGAAAGAGATGTCCATAAATATACAAGAAGCCTACAGAACTTCAAATAGTTTAGACCAGAAAAGAAATACCTCCTGCCACATAATAATCAAAACATCAAATGTACAAAACAAAGAAAAAATACTAAAAGCAGTAAGGGAAAAAGGTGAAGTAACATGTAAAGGCAGACCTATAAGAATTACACCAGACTTCTCACCAGAGACTATAAAAGCCAGAAGATCCTGGACTGATATCATACAGACCCTAAGAGAACACAAATGCCAGCCCAGACTACTATACCCAGCAAAACTTTCAATCAATATTGATGGAGAAAGCAAAATATTCCATGACAAAACCAAATCTACACAATATCTTACCACAAATCCAGCTCTTCAAAGAATAATTGGTGGAAAACTCCAACACAAGGAGGGAAACTACAACCTAGAAAAAGCAAGAGATTAATCTTCCAACAACACTAAAAGAAGGTAGCTATACAAACATAACTACACTGCCAATAACAAAAATAATAGGAAATAACATTCATTTTTTCCTTAATATCTCTTAATATAAATGGACTCAATTCTCCAATAAAAAGACATAGACTATCAGACTGGATACATAAACAGGACCCAGCATTTTGCTGCATACAGGAAACGCACCTTTGTGAAAAAGACAGACACTACCTCAGAGTAAAAGGTTGGAAAACAATCTTCCAAGCAAATGGTCCCAAGAAACAAGCTGGAGTAGCGATTCTAATATCAAATAAAATCGATTTTCAACCAAAAGTAATCAAAAAAGATAAAGAAGGACACTTCATATTCATCAAAGGAAAAATGTACCAAGAGGAACTCGCATTTTTGAACATCTATGCCCCAAATGCAAGGGCACCCACATATATAAAAGAAACTTTACTAAAGCTCAAACCATACATTGCATCTCACACAATAATAGTGGGGGACTTCAACACCCCACTCTCAGCAATGTACAGATCATGGAAACAGAAACTAAACTGAGACACAATGAAACTAACAGAAATTATGAACCAATTGGACTTAATTGACATCTATAGAACATTTCATCCTAAAACAAAATAATATACCTTTTTCTCAGCACCTCATGGTACCTTCTCCAAAATAGACCATATAATTGGTCACAAAACAGGCCTCAACAGATACAAAAAGATTGAAATACTCCCTTGTACCCTATCAGACCACCATGGACTAAGACTTGTCTTTAATATGGACAAAAACAACGGAACGCCACATACATGTGGAAACTGAACAATGCTCTACTCAATGATAACTTGGTCAAGGAAGAAATAAAGAAAGAAATTAAAGACTTTTTAGAATTTAATAAAAATGAGGACACATCATATCAAAACTTGTGGGACTCCATGAAAGCAGTACTAAGAGGAAAACTCATAGATCTAAGTGCCCACAAAAAGAAACTGGAAAGAGCATACACTAACAACTTGACAGCACACCTGAAAGCATTAGAACAAAAAAGCTAATATACCCAAGAGGAGTAGAAGGCAGGAAATAATCAAACTCAGGGGTGAAATCAACCAAATTGAAACAGAAAGGACTATACAAAATATCAACAAAACCAGGAGCTTGTTCTTTGAGAAAATCAACAAGATAGACAAACCCTTAGCCAGACTAACTAGAGGACGCTGAGATAGTACTCAAATTAATAAAATCAGAACTGAAAAGGGAGACATAACAACAGAAACGGAGGAAATTTTAAAAATCGTCAGATCCTACTACAAAGGCCTATACTCAACAAAATTGGAAAATCTGGATGAAATGGACAATTTTCTAGATAGATACCAGTTACCAAAGTTAAACAAGGAGCAGATAAACCATCTAAGCTGTCCCATAACTTCTAAAGAAATAGAAGCAGTTATTAAAAATCTCCCCACCAAAAAAAGTCCGGGGCCAGATGGTTTTAGTGCAGAATTCTATCAGACCTTCAAGGAAGACCTAATACCAGTTCTCTTCAAACTATTCCACAGAATAGAAACAGAAGGAACAATACCCAATTCGTTTTATGAAGCTACAATTATGCTCATACCTAAACCTCACAAAGACCCAACAAAGAAAGAGAACTACAGACCAATCTCTCTTATGAATATTGATGCAAAAATACTCAATAAAATTCTCGCAAACCGAATCCAAGAACACATCAAAGCAATCATCCATCATGATCAAGTAGGCTTTATCCCAGGAATGCAGGGTTGGTTCAATATTCGGAAATCCATCAATATAATCCACTATATAAATAAATTCAAAGAAAAAAACCCCATGATCATCTCACTAGATGCAGAGAAAGCATTTGACAAAATTCAATATCCCTTCATGTTAAAAGTCTTGGAAAGATCAGGAATTCAAGGTCCATACCTAAACATAGTAAAAGCAATATACAACAAGCCAGTAGCCATTATCAAACTTAATGGAGAGAAACTCGAAGCAATCCCACTAAGATCAGACCCACTAGACAAGGCTGTCCACTCTTACCCTACCTATTCAATATAGTACTGGAAGTCCTAGCTAGAGCGATTAGACAACAAAAGGAAGTCAAAGGGATACAAATAGGAAAGGAAGAAGTCAAAATTTCTCTATTTGCAGATGATATGATAGTATACTTAAGTGACCCTAAAGTTTCCACCAGTGAACTCCTAAACCTGATAAACAACTTCAGTAAAGTGGCTGCATATAAAATCAACTCAAACAAATCAGTAGCCTTCCTATACTCAAAAGATAAACAGGCTGAGAAAGAAATTAGGGGAATGACACCCTTCACAATAGTCATAAATAACATAAAAAAGGACAGCATTTTCAGCAAATGGTGCTGGTTCAACAGAAGGTCAACATGTAGAAGGATGCAAATCTATCCATTCATATCCCTTGTACAAAGCTCAAATCCAAGTGGATAAAAGACCCTCATTTAAAACCAGATACACTGAAACTAATAGAAGAGAAGGTGGGGAAGACCCTCAAATACCTAGGCACAGGGGAAAAGTTTCTGAACAGAACATCAATGGCTTATGCTCTAAGATCAAGAATTGACAAATGGGACCTCATCAAATTACAAAGCTTCTGTAAGGCAAAGGACATTGTAAATAAGACAAAACGGCAACCAACAGATTGGAAAAAGATCTTAACCAATCCCACATCTGATAGAGGGCTAATATCCAATATATACAAAGAACTCAAGAAATTAGACTCCAGAAAACCATATAACCCTATTAAAAAATGGGGTACAGAGCTAAACAAAGAATTCTCAACAGAGGAAACTTGAATGGCTGAGAAGCACCTTAAGAAATTCTCAACATCCTTAGTCATCAGGGAAATGCAAATCAAAACAACCCTGAGATACCACCTCACACCACTCAGAATGGCTAAGATCAAAAACTCAGGTGATAGTAGATGCTGTGAGGATGTGAAGAAAGAGGAACACTCCTCCATTATTGGTGGGATTGCAAGCTGGTACAACCACTCTGGAAATCAGTCTGGCGGTTCCTCAGAAAATTAGACATAGCACTACCTGAGGACCCAGCTATACCACTCCTGGGCATATACCCAGAAGATGCTCCAACATATAACAAGAACATATGCTCCACCATGTTCAGAGCAGCCTTATTTATAATAGCCAGAAGCTGGAAAGAACCCAGATATCCCTCAACAGAGGAATGGATACAAAAACCTGTGGTACATTTACACAATGGAGTATTACTCAGCTATTAAAAAATGCATTCTAGAAATTTCTAGGTAAATGGATGGAACTAGAAATTATCATCCTGAGTGAGTTAACCCAATCACAAAAGAACACACATGGTATTTACTCACTGATAAGCGGATGTTAGCCCAAAAGCTTGGAATAGCGAAGACTCAACTCACTGACCACATGAAGCTCATGAAGAAGGAAGACCAAGTGGGGATGCTTCAGTTCTACTTAGAACGAGTAACAAAAATACTCAAGGGAGCAAATATGGAAACAAAACGTGGGACAGAAACTGAAGGAGGGGCCATCTGGAGATCATTCCACCTGGATATCTATCCCATGTACAGTCACTTAAGCTAGACACTGATGTGGATGGCTGGAAGTGCATGCTGACAAGAACATGATATAGCTGTCTCCTTAGAGGTCTGCCAGAGACTGATACATTCAGAGCACGATGCTCACAGCTAACCACTGATATGATCAAGAGTTTCCCAATGGAGAAGTTAGAGAGAAGACTGAAGGAGCAGAAAGGGTTTGTGACCCCATGAGGAAAGCAACAATACCAACCAACTAGAGCTCCCCAGGGTCTAAACCACCAGCCTGGGAGCACATAGGGAGGGACACATGGCTCCACCTGTATATGTAGGGGAGAACGGCCTTGTCGGGCATAGGTCGAGAGGAGATTCTTGGTCCCATGAAAAACGAACACAGAGTGGGGGGGATGTGAGGGTGGGGAGGGGGTAGGTGGGGTCACAGCCTCATAGAAGCATGAGGAGGGGGAATGGGATAGGAGGCTTCTGGGTGGTGGGGGGAGGTGGGGTAAGGGGATAAAATCTGAAATGGAAATATAATACCCAATAAAAAAAGTAAAAAAAAAAAAAGCAATACAAAACAGAAAAGACAAGAAATGGAAGAGGGATGACTTAGAAACAGGAAGGGAAGAAGCTAGCTCACAGAGTGTGATCAAAGCCTACTATATACATGTAGGAAGGTGTAATATTAAAGCCCACCATTTTTTACAGTAAATATATACATTTTTATGAAAGGAGCAAAATTAATTTTAGCAAACTGATGAGCCTTCTTGTGACAGGTGAAATTTTGGGTAGGAACTTTGTTCATGGGGTCATGTTTGGGCAGTGCAGGGAAAGGGACTGTGTCTAAGGTGGTGTGTGATCTTGCACTCAGCTCTCAGAGCCAGGCCTTTTACAAGTACTTTGGTCTTTATTAAAGGTTTGCCTTCAGCCCTCATCTTTTTTCTAGGGCTGATTTTTTTTTTTCTAGAAAATATGCACTGGGGCTGGAGACATGGCTTAGCGGTTAAGAGCAGGCACTCACTGGCTGTTCTTTCAGAGGACATCGGTACAATTCCTAGCACCTATATAGCAGCTCACAACTGTCTATGGAAGAACTCCAGGGGATCTGACACCTTCACACAGAGATATAGGCAGGAAAAACACCAGTGCACATAAAATAAAAGTAAATAAATTTTAAAAAAAGAAAAGAAAGTATGCACCGAAAAAGAATCCACTTAGAATAGGGACTGAAACTTACAGAGAATAGTAAAAACTTATTTTTTGTTTTTAATCGGTTAGTTTTAAAATCTAAAAGCTGTGAAAATAAGTTTTGTTTTGGGGTAAAATTAATCTGATTCAAAAATATCAGAGTGAGTGAATCAAGATTGACTCATTTCTGGTAAAAAGATACTTGAAGACAAATTTATGACTGTGAGTTTATTTATTTATTTATTTTCATTTATTCATTTTTGCACCATGAGCAAACCTTTGAGGGATTCATCATTTTTCCTATGTCTTTAATCAGGTGGAATTTAAATAATTTTCCTTTGCTGTGCCCAGCTGTTATTTTCTTGCTAATTTACTATTACTTTAATTGTCGAGGGCTTTCCTGCAGGACTCTGTTTTCGCAGCGACTCTCCATAATCCCAGCCGTTCTCAACCATAACTTTTGTTGACCTTAGATTTGTTAATGTTTTTGCAAATTTGGCAGTTTTCCTTTTCAATCACCTTGTACTTGCATGGATAGGCTTTTTAAAATCAGAGTTTGTGACATCTGGAACTACTGTGGCAAGCTGAATAAAGAGGTAGGCTGGAGCAAAGCCCTGGGGCTTGTGAACGTTGAGGAGGACTTTGTAACTGTGACTGAATTAAGAATCTTGAGATTCTTTTGCAATTAATTAATAAATTAATTAACATTAAATGCTGCCCCCTCTTGGTACCACCTCTCAGAGATCCTCCTCCAATTTTCCTCCCCTTCTCCTCAGAGAGGATGGAACCCACCCAACCCCCAACCCCAAAGCCCCCCTGCTCTGGTGCATCAAGTCTCAGCCAGGGCAGTCGTATCCTCTTGCACTGAGGCCACACAAGGTAGCCCTATTGGGGAAGAGATTGTGTCTATCGGGACACAGTCAGGCTACAGCTTTACGCAGAGCCCCCATTCCAGTTGCTGGGGGGCCCAGATGGGGACTGAGCTGCACGTCTGCTACATATGTGCCAGGAGCTTCGTTCAAGCCCGTGCGTGTTCTTTGGTTGGTGGCTCAGTCTCTGAGAGCTCCCAGAGGGATATTGAAATCTTAAAAACCGTATTCTAGGTTATTCCGGTGGATCTGATGCAACCACAGAGGTCCTTGAGAAAGGCAGGAGATGAGGGTAGGTATATAGCTGGTGCCAAGCTGGAAGACGAGGTTGGAATGAGCCAAGGAAAGCCCTCAGGAAATGAGAATTGGTTGGGACAAGTTTTCTTCTGAACTTCCAGAGGGAACCAGCTTGGCAAAAATACACATGTTGCCCCCTAAGACTTATTTTAGACTTCTCATCTCCAGAAATGTAAGAATAAATTCATGGTGCCTTCAGCCACTAGGTGGCGAGTGGTGTTCCTTAGCTGCAGCGTCGGGGAGAATATGCCAAACTTCTGACAAGAGCAAGGAGGGAACGCAGGTTTTGAGGAGTGTGGGCCTAGACAGAATCAGTCCACTAGTGAACGTTTTAATGACTAGTTTCTCCAGGTAGCTTAGAACCATGGTGCATGAGTCTTTGTGGGTATCCTGTAGGTGCCTATGCATGTGTATGCACCTGTGTATTCGTGTGTGTGTGTGTGTGTGTGTGTGTGTGTGTGTGTGTGTGTATGTGTGTGTGTATTACAAAGAAAACAAGTCTTACAGAGAAATGTATAGAGGGATTTTCCCATTCTTTGTTTTGTCTGCAACTGGGGGTTCCTCCCAGCTGGGGAGTTGGCCATGACACATATTGAAGAAGCCATAGAGGTTTGTTGTATGAGAAAGATCCTGAAAACTACTCAGGAAGAAAGGCAAGTGAGTACTCTAGCCTCTGACCTGGGAATATGGTAGAGCCAGAATGAGAGCAGGTGCTGCTGTGACAACTAGTGGGTGTTGGGGTGGCCGAGGTAAGCCGGGGGGATTTGCAGAAAGATGTAATTCATATATCTGCCACTCCCAAGCAGCTCTCCTTTATGTAAATCACCAATCCCCATCCAGGGCTTGGCTTGTATGCCAACTTTTTATTTATGTTTATTTATTTGATGTTGGGAGTTGAATCCAGAGCCTTGTGCATGCTGAGTGCATGCTCTGCCACTTAGCCACGCCTGTCATCTCTTGCCAGAAGCTTCTCAGCCAGGTGTTTGGACTTGAGATCTAGGCTGATACCATAGCTGTTTGCTTAAGGCATTGCTGGTCTTCTCTCAGGAGGTGGTTGTGCAGTGCTTCTGGTGATGGGCAAGGCCTCCCTAGCTTTGGCTCTCTGCTTCTGGACCTTATTTCCCTGCCTCTCTGACCTTGCAGCAGTCAAACATCTGTCTTTCCTAATTTCTTTCTCTGGTCAGTATCCTTGTCCTTTCCCGTGCCTTGGATGTTCCGCCCTGGAGAGCCTTCTGTACATATTGATGAGCGGTATGTGGGAATTTGAGAGCACAGTCAATGGAGCCTGTGTAGCTGCACATGAAAGCATACATCCTGGTACCACTTACTTGCCAGCAACCCAAGCCCGGTTCTGATTAATAACAGCTATGATTGTAACCAGATTCGCAGCATGTGGCCCAGAGGAAACAAAGACTGTGAAGCCAATTTCCACACAGGTTTCGTGACTGTCAGCGTGAAGCTCTGACTGGGAGCTTCTATGCGGTTTCAATTAGAGTTCCATTTTTTTTATGCGCTCTTTCCTCTCCCCAGAGATTAAACACCAGTTTCAGCTTTGAGACACCCTCCTCGTGTTATTGGGCTCTTGGGTGCTGCCTGCATTTATCCCACCGTGTGCAGTGAGAGTTGAGGGTCTTTATTGTTATTTTTCCCTCTGTCGAGGTTTGGATAATGATTAACAGTTGGTCAGGGAGGTCGTTCAAGGGACACAGTTTGCTTCGATTCCACCACAGACCTGCATGGGGCCTGGCTTCTCATTCCAAGCAATGTCCCTCGCTGGAGAAACGGACTCTGCCTGAGGAGTTTTGTCTTGAACTGATAAGGTTGCGGGAGTCCACAATGGGATTTTTCCTTAGGCTCCCAGCGTCCAGCAATGCACCATCCATGTGGACTTCTGTTGTCCTGCCAGAGTTCCTGGAAACTAGGCAGAATGGAAAGTTCCAGGGCCCCCACAGTGTGCCCACCCCACAAGTACATTGTGGGCCATCACTGTATGCCTCTGTTCTGGCACTAAGGGTATAATTGAGTCCCTGGTGATTACTACTGAGAATGAATAGCACCGGAAGTGCAAAATAAAGCCGCATTCCTTGGTCTGAGGGAGAAGCAAGATCAGTATGAGCAATTTTCCCTCCCACAATGGTGAATCAGGTATGTCAGAGTTACCTTTTTTTTTTTCTATGTGAATTTTGTGTGAGCAAAAGGACTCTTAGACATAAAGTCATTTACTAAATTGAGAGGAAAATTCTTAGATAGATGTCTATGTTTTGCCTGGTGGCTGACATGCAAGGATTATTTTGACAGAAAGTAAATAGCAAGGCAGTATAAGAGACTTGAGAAGAAAAAAATGGCTCAGCTCATGTGTTATTTAGTGAACAGGACCAATCAATTTTACTTCCACTGCCAGAGGAGGGAGTTACATGGCTGTGCTGGGCAAGGCTCACAAATTACAATCAAGAAGTAAATAATATTGAAACCTTACAAATTGAATTTTTATTAAGAAATTCATCTCTGGTTACCTCAGGGTTTATAAAATCTTTTAGTGCTTGTGGAAGAAGGCCGTAAATCTCAAAGTACAATACCAGATTGATTGGGGTGAGTAATTTTAATTTTTTAGGGTCAGAAATATACCTCACCTTTTAAAACAGGCTTAATGGGAAGGAAGCTGACAAATGGGCTATAAAAGACAGCCTCTGTCTTCTTAGGCTGCCTTTATCCACGCTGCTACTCCTGCTGTGGGTTCCATGGACTTGACAGATTGGCATTAATGGCCTTTTTTTTTTTTGCACGAGAGTTTCAAGGTCACAATTTCATAAATTGTGCAAATGAACAAATCCTTCTCTATCATTGACTCTGTGTACTTAACATTTGTATATTTATTACTTTCTGTATGTTTAAGATACCGGAACTGCTATTAATAATTTGTATTTCCTGTATAAGGCATATAGCTTAGCTAGAAAATATGAGTGGAAACTTTAGCACCACATTTTTCAAAAATGAACAAGTAGAGATGTTTTCTGCTCATTGTCACACTCTCTTCAGTCAATGCAGAAATAATAGCAACTGAGCTTTGAGAATATTATGTGAAAGGCATTTTGCATGTAGAATGCCATTTTATAAAGCTATATATTATTGATATCATGTTATGGTGAGGAAAATTCTAGGCGCTTGCTATGTTATTAATGGCAGTGTCAGATGGGTTTTGAATGACAGTGTGCACTGAATCTCAAAGTCCATCTCGCTCCATGCCTATCACCATTTAAAATATTTTATTTGCTTTTGTTTTATTTATGTATAGTGTTTTGCCTGAATGCACATATGTGCACCTCGTGCATGCCCCTGTTATCTGAGGGGGCCAGAAGAGGGTGTCAGATCCCCTGGAACTGGAATTACTGTGCACTGCCACGTGGGTGTTAGGAACTGAACCCAGTTCTCAATAGTCTGAACTGCAGAGCCATCCCTACAGCCCTGTCACTATTTTCTCAAGAGTGACAACCTGTTTTAGTTCTGCACCATGCATGGTGTCTGACGCACCAGGAATACACAGATGAAAGGAACTTAAGCTTATTTCAGCTCACAGTTCAAGGGTATAGGCTGCCATTCTGGGGAAGTCACAGCAGCAGAGATTGAGGTAGCTCTTCACATTGCAGAGAAGCAGCAAAGCATAAGGGATGAATGCATGCATGCTGGCGATGAATGCATGCATGCTGGGGTGCGGCTCGCTTCTGCTTCCTTAGGCATACAGCTGCTCACAATTAGGTGGATTTTCCTGCAATCATTTAAAGCAATCATGACACCCACCCTGCCCATACTCCAAGTCCCTTCTCCCAGGCAACCCTAGATTCAGTCAAGTTGACAATGAACTCTAATCTTCACACTTTTTGATAGAAAGAAAACATCCACTTCCTTCATTTAAATTCACACAGATCCACCTTTTTTGCCTGGGCGGGTAAGGGCAGTATCCTCCCATTGTAAGAGGCAGGATACATCAAAGAAAGGCACGGTTTAACACAAGCTCTCAGAAAAAAATGTAAAATAAATAAAACTGTTTTTCCTTCCCAGGCCCTGCTCCTAGAATGATGACTCTGAGACTGTTTATTAATAAATGTCTTGGCTACAAGCCTCGACTCATTCCCTGACTAGTTTGTAACTTATTTAACCCATTCAAACTATTTTATGTCTCCCACACAGCCAATTACCTCTCCTTCTGTCCTGGTCTCTTTCTTCCTCAGTGTCTTCCCCATCAACTCCCCTTATTCACTCCTTTCCATCTCTCCTATTTCCCAGAATCCTCTCTCTTCCTGCTAGTGTCCTGCCTCCTATTTCCTGCCTCAGCTCATTTTCCATCGGCTTTTTATTGACAGGTTTTGCTTATAAGAAGTCTGTGTTAAATTTTGATATAAGTATATATTGCCATTGAATTTCTAATGTGAAACAGTGAAACCTTTAGATGGTCACTAGATTTGTTCCTAGAGTTCAGAAAAAACCCATATAACTATTCCAAAGACGTTTCTGAATCTGTTACACACATTGATGAATCGGTAATATCTTCGTTTTCTTTCAAAAGGTCTCTTTAATCAGGGGTCCTCCAGACTTAGGCTCCAGGGGATTTGAGGTGTCCCTCAACTTCTCTCAGGACCCAGGCACCTGCTTGTATGGTAGAGTCCTTTGTAGTCACCTCCTCTAACGTACCTTGAACACGGAAGCTTACCTTCTGTAATTATTTGGCAACTACCGTTTGAAGAAGGCGATGAGGGAGCTTGAAAAGTAACCAGCACAAATACGATGAGAACATAAAGAATGGAAAAATGATCCTGATTCATTCTGTGCTTCCCCTAAAGTGTGCCCACTTACAAAATCCATTAGAGAAACTGAAAATTAAAACTTAGACTTTTAATTCAAAGGAGGTAGGTCTCTTGGTATTGTCATATGGATTTTTTTTTTTTTTTGAAAACAGCGAGGTATAAATTAGCTCTCAGGTATCAATCTGAACAAGTCCAAGAGGCAAACAGGAAGAAGATTGATTAGGAAAAATATCCTAGGAAGAGAAGGAAATGTTGGCTGGAATTTAGAGGCGAGAGAAACATTGCTGTCCTAAAATGCAGATTGTGGGCAGGGATTACAATTAGTGATCCATCAAATAAAAAATGGAACAGAGCCATCTGAAACTCTATTCTTAAGTTTTGACCAGAATTGGTGATTTTTTTTTATGTTGGCTTTAAATTTTGTGCTTCTTTCAACACAGCAACACGGCAGACTCACAAATGTGTGCCCCTGCTTTACAGAGCCTGGAAGTGCGCCTGCGTGCCCTTGGGAAGATGCACTCGCACAATCAAAATAATATTTTCCTTCAGGTTTCCTGGGGCGAGTGGTTCTGCAGTTTTCCTGTAATTGTTTTAGAAAGTCAGCCGTGGATTTGTGTTTTCTCTTAAATCTTCCCCTGCCTGTGGCTCCAGACTCTCTTAGGAGTCTCAAGAAACTGGGTCTGGTGGGAGTGGCCAGTGCTATTAATTACCCATGGGAGCTGGTGCTGACATGAATGGATCCCTCTCTGTACAGGTCCAAAGTCTCTCTCCACAGTCGTGATAAGGGAAGAGAATTCATGAGCATTAAATCACATAGTGTAAACTGCTGAGGTGCCCTTTCAAATGGGCACTTTTCTCTTGTTCACAACCTGGGAATATAATGAAGGTCTGTACTCGTTATAATTATTTATAAATAATAATTTAGTAATTATTTAGTATATTATACAAAATTTCCTGTTTCTTGTTGACCCTTAGTGAAAACTAGAGAAGTTGAATAGCTATATTCAAGTTGATTTTTTTTTTTTCTTTCTTCTTCTAATTTACTCACGAGTAATTGGAGGCTCTACGTGGCTGGTCAGTTCACCCGGTAGAAAAATACTGGAATCTTTCTTTTAGACTCAAGTTCTGTTATTGTCTTATGTAGTGCTTGCTAGTATTCTAGTCTTAAGGTTTAGTACCATGGAAACGGTAATAGTTGGTGGTGTGTACCCCTTCAAGATCCACAGTTCTGAGCACAGACCAAGGCTTACCTACAAAGCTGCTTGCGTGCTTTACCGCCCTCTGCCGGCGAAGTCGTCCACAGTTCTCAACTATGGTTTGCTTCTGCACCCCGCCTTCCCCACCCCCCTACCCCCGCCCAACCCCCAAGGCTCTCAATCACAGTGTGGTGCTCCTTCATGAAATTGTTCTGGGTGGTGCTTTACTATGGAAAAATGTGAGAATAACAACGAAAAAGTAGAGCTTGCCTATTTATCAACGATTGATAGGATCCTGTGAAAGAGTCCCATTCTCTTGGGGACTTTCATCAACCTACTTCCCTGCCTGACCCTTGCTTCCCTTTGCTTAGCTGTTCTGTTAAGTACACTTACAAAGGGTGAACATCCATGTCCAAAAATACATCGGGGAGGGAGGCAGCCATAGGACGAGGTTGGTACCCACGCCGATGCCTGGGCCCTGGAAGGAGTTGCTTGGAACACCACAGATCCTCTGGAGCCAAAATATGGAGGACCTCTGAGCAAAAAGCAGTTTCAGTGGTGGGCGGCTGTAAATTCTTGGTGGGAGGGGACAAGTCTTCACAGAATCGTTCTGAGTGCAGGTCTGTTGAGATTGCAAGGGTAGTAGGTAGAGTTAAAGAGGAATGTTTAAGCCAGAGACAAGCAAGTGACCTGACTAGCTCAGACTTGGTTAGCAAGAAAACACCAGACTGCTGTCATGGTAACTTGAGATTTTTGTTAACTTGATAGTCTCTAGAAAGAAAGAAAAAAAATAGTAATTATATGGTTGCCACGGTACTGTCAAAAGAGGCTGTCAATTTGTATCATCTTAATACACCAACTAGGGGGACTGTTAATTATAGTTTTCACTCTGGTAAATTATAGGAGAAGCTATATAAATTACACTGTCACTTACAACATTATCTGGAGCTAATCCAGAAAGTGACAAATGACCTTCAATCAGCAGTTCCCAGACTGTAACCTACACCTCAGGATTTACTAGAAACCCCAGTTCTCAAGCCCACTCCTGACCACCATGTCGGAAACTCTGGCCGGCTGGCTCAGCGCTGTTCACTGTAACAACTGCTTCTCAGGTAATTGTGACACACATGCCAATGCAATGGCTTAGGGTGGCAGTGGCTAACGCCAGGTCATTTCCTTGAAGTGCTGATGGGGGTGGGAGGGTAGGAGGTAAGGAGTAGGTGTAGCTATAAAGCCAGCCTGGAAAGCACATGTCTGTGCTTTGTGCCGAATGGTTAGCATTGCTTAAGGTTTGATCGCTAGATAAACTGAGGTAATAATAACAGCACACAACTGAAAGAGGAATCACCAGGCTCATCAAAGGGCAAGGTGAAGAGTCTGAAGGGTAATGATCATAGGATTGATCAGGCCACTCAATGATTGTCCTAGGGCAGTGTCGTGAGGCTGCCCTGAATTCTGACACAGAGACCTTCTTTGACATAGAAGCAGCAAAATTTGATTTTCTGGAAAAGGTCAAAACCAAAATTATTTCATAAAAATAATTTTCTTGGGCAGGGGAAATAGGAATCGACAATGCCATCTGAAAAGTCTGTTGAAAAATGTTATTCGGTTTGGGACACTGATAAATCATAAAGCATCAGGAGTCTTTCTTTTTTTTAAGCCCCTGTGGAGGCTAGGACAGATAAACTTTCAATTAGGAAAAAAGGCACAAAAAGACCCCAAGTGTCACTCACCACCATTAGTCCTGTCCTGAGATGCCAGCTTTTTTTTTTCTTTTTCTATTTATTTATTTATTTATTTATTTATTTATTTATTTATTTATTTATTTATTTATTTATTTTGCAGAACCTTAAGTAACAAAATGTTTCTGGAGAGTATAGTCCTTCTGGCTAAAATTCCCAAAATGGCAAAATAAGTCACCGCCTGTCATTTTCTGAGAAGGAGAGGAAGCAAAACCTGTTCTCAATTACTGGGCAGCTGGTATGTTTTTAATTGTCTGCATTTATAAGCAGTAATGGAAGAGTAGCCTTAAGTGCGCTCTGTACTGTTTCCCCCACCGCTGCGCACCACAGCCCCGGGAACCTGTTCCACAGGCAGACTGTGCACCCCGGAGCCTCTGATTTAGGGAGGGGGGTTGATGTTTAACAAGCATCCCAATAATTTTGGTGCAGGTGGGTTGAAGACCACACTTTTTGAAATGCTGCCCAGGGCCTACCCATAATTCACATGCTCATTATCGTAGGGTATCTAAAAGTGACTGGCAATTCATAAAACATCCGTTTAGTGCCAATAAAGATTTAACTGTGAGTAGTAGATGTTTATTGCAATAGAATCTCTTTTGTTGGAACTTGGAGAAAATGCATAATAATTACAAAATAAGTTCTTATTTAAAAACTTCATGCTGTATATTTTTTGGGGGGTGCAGTTTTAGGTTTCCGGTAAGTCAAGCAGACAGAAGAGTGTTCTCCCCTCCCACCCCCACCCCAGCCCAGCTTTAACAGTGTTTTGGATTACTGAGGAGTCCATTGTAATTAAGCAGTATTGTTGGGTTGTGTTACCATTAATGAAAGTCCATAAAGTGTTCTCATTACATTTTACGCTGTGGGTTTTGATCAGTCTGAAGTGCTCTGATTCCATGATTATAGCACTATCATGGTTAATCTTGATTTTTGCCTCAGTGGGCTTTGGGATAACTATGGAAATACTTCTCTTTGCATGACTGTGGGGGATTCTATGGATTAGGTTAACTGTGATAGGAAGACCCATGTGGACTGTGGGAAGCTCCCTGCCATAGCAGGCATCCTGGGCTGAATGAAAAGGTGAGTAAAGAGAGTGAGAGATAAAATGCGGGGTCTTTCTCAGCTTCCCGACTGTGCTAGCTCAGGCTTCTGATACCAGACTTCCCTCCATTGAATTCTGAGCTGAAATAACCCTTTCATCCCTCAAGTCACTTTTGCCAGGGTACTGGGTATAGCAATGGGTATAAAATAAAGAACCCCCTGCCCCCCAGGACAGTTGAATCACCCTGCAGTTCTCTTGGTCCTGTCCCTCTCTTCCTCAGGCCCCTACCACAGCCCTGGTGACACTGGCGTTGCTGTCATCATAGCTGTTATTCCCAGGGCGTCATATCCCTGGACTGATGCTGTGGGCAGCTTCCTGCCCCCATTCCTCTGCTTAGCAATATACATTTAAGAGTCTGCTTCTTTCACAGTGGCTGGAAAGCTCATTTCTTTTCATTGCTGAGCGACATCTTACTCCCTGGATATTTTAAATGTTTAAAAAATCCTTTTGTCTTTGGTAAGACATCTTTCAAGGCTTGTGGCCATAGATGTTGACCAAGTCTGGTAGACAGTTTATAAATCTTTGCTAACTGTCTCCGTAGGCTTAGATTTTTCAAAACATACCTTTTAATAAGGGTTCTTAAATGCTTTAGCCTCCCTTCTAGGCCACCATCCACCAGAGGTGGTGAAAAGGGAAGGTTAATAAGCAAAGGAGGATGTGGACCTGTCTAGAAATAGGTTGTTTTGGGGTGAAGCCAATCTGCACTGTCAGGATATCAGCAGTTCAGTTTACACGAATCAGCAGCGGCAGCTCGATCACTCGCAAACATCATTCACAAATCAGCAACAGCAGGTCAATCCAGAAGGAACTGCAAGGCTCTGTCAATCAGTCTGAGTCTGTGGAAGCAGCGAGAAGCTTCTGGAACACCACCAGAAGTTTTTGGTGTGTTTTGTAAATCTCTATGAAGTCATTACAAACAATGACCAGTAAAGATGGGTCAGGTGTATCAGCCAAGACCAGCATCATCAGCCAGGACCAGCATCAGCAAAGCCTGACAATGGTCAACAAGGAGCAGGAAGACGCACCAGTGCCATCCAGCATTGTTCGATGTGGGATTGTATTTACATTCTTCCCAAATACCACATGTTCTCTCAAGCATCCAATCTAGTAAAACATCACGTGCCCCTTTCCCAGGCTGCTTCCAGGAAAACACCACATGTTGTTCTCAGCAAAACACCCTCCCGTGTGTTGTGTCTGCTTCAGCAAAAACATTCTCTCATAAGACAGTTTCCAGAAAAACATCACATGACCCAACCGAGTCTCCAAAGAAACCAGAAATTTCTACTTCATGTTTCTGACACCCATTTCTTTCATTTTAATTTTCTGTTTTAATCTGTTACGGTCCCCAACAGGGAAATTTCATTGCGAGTTATATTGTGGGGCAGTGGATTGTGCCACCAGACAGAAAACCTGGTAAGGATGAGTGGATTCAGGAACCCCGGCAATTCTCATAATTGAGAATAGTAGGCATTTAAATCTACTCCTGACCAGGTTCCTGTCCTGCAACATGTGACCACAACTCCCCATTGAGAAGACTGACAGTCACTTCGGGACAACGGCTGAAGTCCTTATACATGCAGTTGAGGCATCCCTAACATCTTAGACTAAGCCAATAGAAAGCATCTGCCTTTAGATCCCAGTCCATCCCAAAATGTTTGTAAGGTCCTATCCACAAGGAATAAAGTGCACAAGTTGAATTATGTCACCAAAGATCGCCCGAAGAGTGCCTGTCTTATTGAGCTGTAATACTCCAGGGAAGAATATTTTCTCCTGAATCTTTTGTCTGCATGTTGACCTGGTCCAACCAGCTGGGTGCTCCAGCCTACTGTAGCCACTTCCTACTTGCTAGCCCTGACATTGGCTCCTAGCCACCTGCTATGCCTTGCAGCCTGCCACCAACTCCGGGGCAGTGGCGGTCACTGAAGAGGCCTGACAGCTAGCCTTGCTCTGGTTTCCCCTTGGAAAGCTGCAACTCTTTGGCCATGCAGGCCAGGCCAGAGCTTTGCAGATCCCTGCAGACAGCGGTTGGTATGCAGACCAGCATATATAATTAAAAGATGTGATAAAATTTAGTCATTCCTTTGAGCACAGTTGTGGCTTTTGAAAATCTGCGGTAATACAGTGTGTTTAAAAACATACAGAAATATTGAGCACTCTGTGTCTTCACTTAAAAAAAAACAATTAACATCTTCCTTTGTATGTTTTCCTGCCTCTGAATATATTAATGCATAGACACATGGGACATACTTTGTAAAAATTAGTAATCAGTCTTCCTCTGAGGATCAATATGAGGTGCTATTTTTTTGCACTTAGTAAATTGAGAGTAATTATAAAATATCACTGTAAGTCCACAATCCGTATTTCTTTTGTCTTGATTACTATCAATGTCTTTCTCATGATTTATGCCCAAGTTTCTACACTGTAGCTGGCAGACATGCTGTGTTGTGTGACTTAGGATGAGTTTGTTACTTTAGCTTTGGGTTATGCCTCTTCCCATTTCTGAGAGTATAGAGCACTCTCTAATATAGTCTTGAGTTCTGAGATTCTTTCAGTGTTCTAATCTTGTGGCTTATTTTTAATAGAAATGTTGTAATTTGACAGGCACTGACAAGCCACCAAACACAAAAGCAAAGTATTCAAGGGAGACTTCAACTGCTCATGAATCCTGGGCTTCCTTCCATGGAGGTTTTGAAGACTTGAATACATGACATGTGCTGTGTGAAGATGCTGTCCCTGTATAGTCCCAGCAACCAAGAGGAGAACCAGGCTGTAGATACATACAGGAAACATATCTTCCCTGACCCAACTCAGAGAGGACATCAACAGGCAAAAACAGTAGTAAAATGTTAGACGTCATGTAAGAGCGTTTCATTTTGTGGTAATTTTAGACTTTCAAAGAATTAAAGAATTAAGAACTGAGTGTAGATTCCTCTACACCCAACTCAACCAGATGTTTGCTTTTGCATGGTTGAGTATGGTAAAAAATTTTTTTCATATTTAAAAAAAGATTCCTTTTTTCACCTACAAGAAATATGTCCATTCAGTTTCATATTAGACTGCCCAGTAGTATCGGGCTTTGAGAGTCTGGGGTCCAGTCTCTGCCTGGGAAGAAAAGTCCTCATTTACATGTTACCCTCATTCAGACAGATCTAATCGCATCTCCAGTACTGATTTTTAGAAGTTTGTGAAACACTGAATTTAGGTAGTGTGCCTTTGGGTTAAGATTAAAGTTCTGTTCTGGAGAACTCCTGTTAGACCTGAATATAGGGTCAAAAAATACTAGTAAACCCTGTCTGACAGGGTTGGATGAAGACTCCGAAATGAATGCTGGCATCTTTGTTTTTTCAAATTGGATTAAAACAACAGACAATGACAACAACAACAACAATAACAACAACATCAATAACATAAAACTATACTGACCAGGCATGCTTGAGAGATTTTGGCTTTTACTTTCTCATTTAGGAACTTAAAGTTCTGAGAAGAATTTACATCTCAGCTGCTTATTTTGTCACTTTTGAGATGAATGTGTGATGTTCAAATGCTGCTGGGTGGCACGTTCCCCGTGGCAGCTGTAATACACTTCCATACGTAAGCATTTCACTTCATATTTTAATATGTTCCATATGAAATATGCTTAGTATTCTCAAGTAAAACATTTGAGATCTAATTGTAATTAGTGTTGACTTTGTTATGATTTACAGTGAGCACGGGTCTTTCAGTTACCGACTTTGCACGTTCTGGCACTCCTCTTGCTAAGCCACAGACAGAGTCACTTGGATGTGGTTTTGATGAAAACCACGGCTACAGATTCAGGAATTTTGAAGAAGTTCTATAGATCCGATGTGAATTCACATTTTATTTTTCTGTGAACAGCTGAGTGGCTTTAGAATTCTGTAGCATGGTTTTACATGAAGTTGAGTTAACACGAAGTAGAGGACCTAAATAACAGCAAATGGGCTTCAAGTAGGAGGCGCTATTAGGAAAGCTGAGGGGGAAAATTAAGATAAGAATTAGAAAGTTGCACACAGTTCTCTCTTCTTTGAGAAAGGGGTAGAGTTCTTTTCTTCAAACTTGGTATGCTTGACTCTCAGTAAACACTCTGTACATTCCGTGACTGTAAGAACATGTAGTCTCATGGTACAGGAACTAGACTCCATTGACATGATCAGCTTCTTCAGATAAGCAAACATGACTAATTAACTATGATCCTGATGAAAGCTAGAGTCTGATTTATAAAATATGCTAAAGCCAGTTAAGCCTTGTTACTGATATGTGACATGTTGGCTGGATGGGAGGAGAAAGAAGCTACATAGAGAACTGATCCCTCCGTACCAGATTGGAAGTATTTAGCCAAGCAACAGAAAACCCTGATGTAAAATGGTATACACAATGAAATGGACTCAGTATCTCACAGAACGAAAGGCCCAATATGGGGGAGCTCCTGATTGGCTGATTCAGTTACTTAGTGTACTACTCACCTATGATTTTACTTTCTTCTCTGTTTTGCCATCCTGCAACTGGTGGCTTAGTTTTTCTGATGGTTTAAAATGGCAGCCATAGTGCTGAAGTCATTACTAGCTCTATAGCAGCCAGACACTGGAGATGCCTATTCCCAGGTTTTCTCTGTCTCAGTTTCTCTCTCTTTCTCTCTCTCTCTCTCTCTTTCTCTCTCTCTCTCTCTCTTTCTATCTCTCTCTTTATCTCTCTATCTCTTTCTGTCCTCTATCTCTCAGTCTCTCTTTCTTTCCCCCTCTTTCTCTTTCTCTCTTTCCCTCTGTCCTCTATCTCTCAGTCTCTGTCTGTCTGTCTGTCTGTCTGTCTGTCTGTCTGTCTGTCTGTCTGTCTGTCTCTCCTTGTTAATAAGAAAGCATTTCCAAGATTTTCTAAGTATTGTAGTAACTACAGTTATGTCACATTCTCATGTTCAAAGTCACCCAACTTGGCATTAGGAGTAGGAAGGTAGAGGACAGAAAATGAACCCTCCCTCTCTGCACCTCATCAGAACACACAGAAAAGGGCCTCATCTGAACAGCATAAGCATTATGTTACAGAGTGGGTAAAAGGAAGGACTTGGGTTGATCACAATGCTTTTGTTACTATAGGTAACATTGTTTCTTTTCTTGTGTCTAATTCAACTTAAATATTTTAGCATGGGTATTGGGGGAAAATAGCAGCTGAATTTTCCATGTATGGGTGCATAAGTTAATAAACCAGCGTGTTCAAGTGAACTCAGCTTCCAGCCACCGCAGGGAGGAAACAGGAACTGATTCAGTCAATGATTAAAAGTCAGCCGAGCTCGGAGGCTGAAGCTCCTCCGCTTTGACCCACAAAAGAGCCGTTAACCTTGCTCTTCACAAATCTTTCTTTAGCTATCTCGGAAAGGAAATTTCTATTTTAAACCACAGAGCCTTCTGCACAATATCTGGCTGTGGAGTTTATGAAAAGGATTCAGAAAAAATAATGTGTTTGGTCTTATCTTAATAATATTTACTATCCTGAGGCTTGTTTGAAGTTAGTAAACAGAAATATGGACGTTCAGAGGAGATTCTGGGGGTCTGTAACTGTGAGAAATGTGGAGAAATTTAAAGAGTCTGGAAACTATAAATCATAACTTATCAAAATACACTGAGGAGATGGACTGGGGCTCCCGTTTCTTGTCCTTATTTGAAATGATGTTGCATGGTTGGCCCATAAGTTTGACTTTCCACAGTAATATACATGATGTACTACTTAGGAAAACCCTGCCTAGGATGTGTGACACATTCTATCATATTGGCTAATTGCTTGTCTGTTCTTGATGGATTCAAATACCTCATGATAGTGTCTGACTTTTTTTATACAGGATTGGCTCGGGGTAGTAATGCCTTTAAAGGAAAGGTTGAATTTTTTCCCAGCCCTAAAAGAGTCACAAAAAAATCAAAACCACAGGTAGGCATGGTTAGCTTTAGTTAAGACTGGGACTTAAAACACACCCAAGCTACCCTTAATTACGATTCGTTTTTCAACTGCAGAGATCCATGGTTGCTAACTGTTGTCTACAGCACCAATCACTGGCCCCCTGTCTTCAGCATCACCCACAGCCCCAATCAGTGTGCTATGGAAGAATTTTCCAAACTCTACTGAATGTTGAAAATACCAGAACTTGTTCATTGTTTCCATGGGAGACAGTAAATAACTTATCATGGAAGGCACTGAGAGCCAGCTCCATGTTTTCCTCCTTAGGAACTGAGGGGCAGCAGACTGCTCCAGATGATGTCTTACTCAGAGACTCCCCCACCTCTTCCTGCCTTCATGTGGCTTCTGTGAAGAAGCTACAAAGGGAGTAACTTTCCTCAGACTCTTTATGTCTGAAATACTTCTATTTATAACCTTGCATTTGGTAGGTTCCTTGGGTTTTGAGTTCCAGAGTATAAATGACTTTCTCTCTGAACTGAAAACCATTGTTTTCTACCATATATACCTCATATATATCACATATGTGCATAAATATATGAAATTGTTTGAGCCAAAACAGCCACCATGATCTCTCTCTCTCTCTCTCTCTCTCTCTCTCTCTCTCTCTCTCTCTCTTTCTCTCTCTGTCACATCTCATATAGCTGTAAGGACAATAGAATTCATGTTGGAAATTCGGAGTTACAGGATAAGTCTGGGCAGCAGTTTAGTGGCTGTGAGCTTGGACTTTGAAGTCAGACACATTTGGGCGCCCAAGCACCCCTCATTTCTCATTAGCTGTAGTGTCTTGGGAAATCCTGAATTTCTAAGTCTTTGTTTCTTCCTACATACATAAAATACAGAAGATAAGAGTTCTTATGCCATTGTGGTTGTGATAATTCACTAACTCAATTAGTCTTCTGCACACAAAAATTCTTACTGAAATATTTGCTATTGTTCATTATTAATATGTACTGGTAAAAATACTAAATACATTCAAAATAGAGTTTGAGGCATCCTAAGTATACAAAGCAAATTTGTTTTTTAATTCTAAAAAAAGAGAACATTTAATAAAAATTTAAGCAGTATAAGATATAAGTAACATAAAAGTGGTATTTTGTTGTTCTCCAATCTTTACGTCACTTTTCAGAATAATTCACTTAAAAATGTTTAAAGTTTAATTTTGTTGGGCATTGTAGTGCATGCCTCGGGTCCCAACACTCAGGAAGCCGAGGCAGACACAAACAGATACCTACATATTTGAGGCAAGCCTGGTCTACATAGCAAGTTTCAGGCCAGCCAGTGCTTCATAGGGAGATTCTGTCTCAAACCAAACCAAACCAAACCAAACCAAACCAAACCAAACCAAACCAAACCAAACCAAACCTCAACCAAACTTCAACCAAAGCCAAAACAAAAACCCTAAAAATTAATTTTTATGTAAACGATCTCTCAACAGTCATTCAGATTCACCACCTTTGCAAACAGTGCCAGCCAACGGCTATGTGGCTGGTGAATGTAGCAGACATGTTTTCTTTCTTCCCCTGTCAATACTCATTTGGGATCTTCTACTTTAATTTGCCTGCTGACTGCTCTTTATAACTGAATTATACATGCAATTATATATGCAAATTCTGTTTCTTGCTGTCTCAAACACTAGACAGAATCTTAGTTCTCCATTCTGGTGTGAGGAACTTAGCTTTCCACCTTTCCAGTTCTCTGCCAGCACCTCCCGCCTATCTCCTGCTGTGCTACACCATCATGGCAAGGCAGTGTGCATTAGCTGTTTGTTCCCGTGACAGAACACTTGAGGAAGTGACTTCAGGGAAGAAGGATTTATATTGATTTATGGTTTGAGAATCGATGCAGTCCATCCTGGATGGATAGAGGCTTCTTAGTCTCTGCATCTGCAGGCAGGAAACAGATCGGTGAACGCAGCTGCCAGTGCTCTTTTCTGCTTGTTTTACCTTCTTATCAGTCTGGAACCCCAGACCATGGGATGGAGCAACCTGCATTCAACAGAGACTCTTCATTTCTTAGCTAAACCTGTCTGAAACATTGTGACCAACCAGTCTAGAATTACATCTTCTAGATGACTCCAGATTCATATATTGGAGACTAATGGTCGCAATAGAACTTATTTATGTTCTGTTTGGTTATTGAACCAGTCCTCTACAGGCTAACTATGAACACTGATATCAACAAAGAGCTTGGGCATATTATAATTACACGAGTCTTACTCTCTGAAGACCAAATGATATCATCAGATTTGTACACAAATCAGTGTACACAATTCAGTGTCAGAGAATTTATGTTATTGGAAGAGAACATTTTATGAAGAAAGCTCAAGTTGATTTAAAGTTTTTATATCTATCATTTGTTCAGAGGCATTTCAATGTTTAATTAGATTGTGTATTTTTTCTACATATTTTTGCTTTTTTATTTTGAATGTTCTGTTTTGCATAAGAAAGGTGTCAGCTATAACATAAATGCAGATGTAAGGGAAGGAATAGAAACAGACTTCAGAGAGATATACTATGTCTCCATAGGTCGTCTAGCTGATTAATCATAAGTTAAAAAAAAAAACCAGATAAACAACATTAGGCCCATTTAGTGGAAAAGGCAACAAACATTCCTTCTTATTGGAGAATCCTGTGTCTTCTTTGGTATTGAATTTCTAATTTCAAATTACTTCCTCCAAGTCATTGTTTTGCTCTCATTAGTGCGACAGCTGGACTCCGATGTGAACCAGGCCCTCGCTCCCGTGAGAGCAATGTGTAATTTTGTTGGTTTGCTTTGTCCAGAGGAAAACCGTTTTGAACCGTCTTTTTCTCCTTAAAGTTTTTGAATTTTGCAAGAGTTTTCTGCTTGCTACTTGCTGAGGCTCCCAACACAAAGACTCATCTTTGCTTATTCTGTATGCGTTTCTTCCATAGCTATGCAATGCTATCTGTGTTTCCTATTGTTCTTTGTGGAAACTTTATGTGTTGAATGTGATATCTTGTAGATTTGTTCTCTTCATATTTTGCTTTTAATTTTGATTCTATGATGTATTATCTTTTTGTCTTATCAACCCCATTCTCAGTTTCAAAGAGCATGTTGCTTCCCACTGCCTTGTGGGTATTCATCTCACATATCTCTGGAGTCTTCAGCCTTCTCCCTTTTGGTCCATCATTGTCTCTGCTCATCTTGGTTTTTCTCTTTTGGATGGTTGATGCATATTCAGTTCTATTAGCCTTTGATTACTCTGATTAGTGAGTGGAAAGCAAGGATGGCTAACATAGACAGTGGGCAGGGATTTTTTTTTATTCTGTACTAAGGCACACATTTTTAAGAAGTATTTTTAGTTTAAAAATCAATGGATATAAGAACTAAAGATGTAAAAGAAAAACAGATAATACTATAGAAAGTAAATCGTTTTACTGAAGATCACCAATGCCTCAGAAAATAAAATTGTCAATAACTGTTCTTCATTCCCTATGTCTTCTTCTATAACCAAGTATATGCACATGTAATTACAAGGATATGCATGTATGTATGTATGTATGTATGTATGTATGTATGTATGTATTACGTATGTACGTATGTTTGTATCTGTTGTCTATCCACCTACACATTTATATAAATACTTAAACTTAAAAAAAGGATGGCTACTTGGGTGCTGCCATATCCAGATCATAAGGCAGTTTGGTGTTATATCAATTTAGTTAAATGAGTAGATTTACTTTCTCCAGAAAGCTTATTAACTTCCTAACATTTTTTGTTTGTTTGTTTGCTTTTTAAACAGTTGTATATTACGAGGCATAAATCCCTTCCTATGAAGTGATTCCTCAGACAGACAGACAGACAGACAGACCACCTCCAAGGATGGAATGCTTTCATATGAATTGCTTGCCTGTGGGGGATAGTCTCTTGTGTACTGTGTGGAAGCATCACTGTCAATAAAAGTCTGATGGCCAATAAGCTGAGGCAGAGTTAGAAGGTGGGACATCCAGCAGGAAGAGAGAAACTCTGAGAAACAGACGTGCAAAGATTTGCCACACAGACTCTGAAGAAGTCCAAGGTATGAAACTGAGGCGAGGTAATCTCCTCAGTAGCAGACATAGAATAGTATAAATGGGTTAATGTAAGTTACAGGTTAGTTGTGGAGCAAAGCCTACTGTAAGGCCAAAAACATTATAAATAAAAATGTCTCTGAGTCATGATTTGGGTAGAACAAGGGAAGCATAGAAAAGCCCTGCATTTGTACACTGGTCAGGGATGCTCCAGACCCCCTCCCCCTCCTCTTGCCATGCTCCTTGCTTGCTCAAGAGGACTTGAAGTTTTGATTTTTGAGACAAAATTCTTACTACATTGTCCTGGCTGGCTTTGAATTCTTGGTTGTTCTGCCCCAGCTTCCCAAGTGTGGGGATTATAGGCATGTGTCACCACTTTGGCTCAGTTTAATATTTTTGTCAACAACCAATCTTGCTTGTGGAGATTTTTCTCTTTCATAGTAATGGAGTTTTACATTGACCAAATCTTATACTGCTAAGAACTTAGAGCCCACCTAATCTCTTGTATTATAAAAGTTGTCCTGAATATTCTTGTACAGACTTTTTGGCATTTATTTGCAAATATATTCAAATTAGGAATTTCTAGGTAACAAAGAATGCATATTTGAAGCACAGATTAAAAAGCCTTTATGATATATGTTATGCTACTTTCCAGAAAGTGTAATGTTCTCACTGGATAAACACTGAAGGTACAAAAAGATATGGTTAAAAGTTATATCAATTCAGCTCCTTCTTTTCTATTAGTCCCCTCTACCATTCTTCTCAGCCTCAGCTTCTCTTCTCTGTATATGTAAGGTACATCTCTGTGTGTGTACATACACATGCACATATGTGTGTACATGTGCATGCATGTATCTGTGTGTGTATGTGTGTGTGTGCATACACGTGCATATGTATGTGTACATGTTCATGCATGTGTGTGTACATATGCATGTGTGTGCGTGTGTCCGAGTATATGTGTGTGTATTACTCTTTGGAGATAATTTCCTACAGGGATCATAGTTGAGTAAAAGCTCTGGAGGCAAAGAAAGGGAAATTTTAATTTATAAAAAGTATTCACATTCAATTTCTTTTAAATTAAGCCATCTGAGCTGTCCCTGAAGTGTGTCATGACATATTTCAAGAGCTTGTCCCGCAACGACAGGAGGACGAGAGCCATTACAAGGTCCTCTTTAATTATTGGAGGTCAGGCCACTATCTCCGCCTTGGCAAGATTAGAATCGCCATGGCCCTTCTATATTGGAGAAGGGAGGAGATGTCAGGGGCAACCCTGCTTATACACTGAAGACCTAAAATCAGCCGTAAGCCTAAAATCAGCAATAGGCCTGACATACATGCCTGCTAAGACAAAGTCTTGGGTCTCTGTGGAAAAACACTGAAACAGATGGCTATAAGCTATTGTAAACAGGCAGCTTTTGTAGAAATTTACCAGCCTGAGTAGTCATAGACCTTGTAAATAGGCAGCCTTGGTGGATAGTATCAACTTAGATAAGGACAAGTGAATCATAGGCAGAGTCATAGTGATCTGTCCCCTGAACCTTTACCCAGCTGACACTCTGTTCTGGAAGATATCTGTACACCCCCTGAACACCTATGTTCCTGCATCATTCTCTTCCCCACATCCTGTATTTTTATGTTTATAACCCCTGTGTTAAAAAGTAAAAATTATGATTTGATAGTAAAAAAATATGTTAATAAAAAAAAAGAGCTTGTCCCGTTTCTCCTACCTTCACTTTGTCAGCCCCATATTCCGTGTGGATATGAAGGATTTTCAAGGGACATATTTTGTCTTTCTTAGTATAAGAACAGACAGTATTTGTGTGGCTTTAGAGTCTCTGCTCCTTCCTTCTAGCATTCGAATCTGTGGTGAGTGATAATGTCGAATGGAGAGACAGTTCAGTGGTTAAGTGTACTGGCTCCTCTCTCAAGAACTGGGGTTCAATTCCATCACCCATACAGTAGCTTTTGACTATCTGTAGCTGCTGTCCCAGGGTATCTGTTGGCTTCTTCTAGCCTTCACTGACATTAGGTGTGCATGTGGTTCATAGACATGTAAGCAGGCAGAACTTCTCTAATCATAAGAATCAATTGTATGAGTAAGTCATTTAAGTAGGAAGGTTATTTGAGGTTTTTGGGTTCTCTTTGGTCCTGGACAAGGTAAATAGTGCAGTTGGATTTTGCGTGGCAACACAAAGAGGCCACATTTATGAGCAGCTTCCACACAGAGCACACAATTATTGAGGTGCTGTTCCTCTTCCTGCCTCTCCATCACTATTACTTTTGCTTGATTCCAGTGTTTTCCCACTATCCATCATTCCTCTGTCAGGGGATAGTCTTTTGTATATGAGGTTTATAAAATACTTATTTACAGAGACAAAAGTCCTGGAGAACATGGTATTGAGGGAGCATAGATTTTCACAGCAATATGCTAAAAGTAGGTCATTTACTTTTATTAATATTTACCATGAATTTTGATTATCAATGTGAAGATTTACATTTATAAATTAATCAAGACTGGGTAATAAAATGTTAATTAGATTTTTAAAGTCAGATCTGGGATTGAAAACCATCTGTACTTCTTGTAAACCATATGATCTTAGGAAAGTCAAAGTAATTTTCTTAGGCATCAATTTCTTCATCTGCAAATGTTCAAAAGATTGTTGTGTGGATTAAGGAGATAATATAAGCAAAGCCTTTGCAAGTGTTATGTGCCATTAAAATTACAGTCATAAGTGAGAAGTGGGCAAGCTTATTAAAATCAGCAAAACAATTTCTTATGTCCATATCCAACACTGAACATCACTGTGTAGCCTCAGAAAGGTTGTCTTTTAAGAGTTCAGTGACGAGACATTGTGAACTCGCAAGCATCTTCTTAGACAGGGAATCTCAATGACTCAGTCTTCTTATTCTTAATAAAAATTACAAGCAGCCTACTAGGGCCAGGGCCTTGAGTAGAAACAGAGGTATACAGAAGACAGGGCCAGAAAGGTTGGGAATGATCAGGAATAACAACTCTAAGGAATGACAGACAACTCTATGGGACTTCTTTCTTAGATACTAGAATCCTGTAGGGCAGTCAAGTTGGGAATGAGATTATCAGATATAAAAGGTTGCCAACAGGCTCAACGAGAAGATAAAGAAGTTCCCCAATAAAACTGATTTCAGAAACATACTCATTTGGTGGCAGCTCTATATAGCAGTGTTTCCAAGGTAGATGGATGGCTTTCCCAGTTCCTAGTCTTTACTAGTCTTTACTGCTGCAGATTTGGCTGGAGCTAGAGGCTTATCTTATCATCCCAGGTTTCCCAGATTCCTCACTGTCTACCTGACTGTACAGTAGACCCTGGCTCATTGGGAGTAAGAAACCATGTCAGAAGAAAGATCAGCACATCCCTGAGCTTTTATTGAAGAGACCGAGAGATGGTTACCTCAAGTAACCAGATTCTTTCAGTCTGTGCAAAGAAGGGTTGTAGGAAGAGGAAATATCAGGGGCTGCAAAGAAGAGGCTGAAATAGGAAGATTGGCATAGGGCAAGCATGGAGCAGCAAGGTGTTAGGCTTAAAAGGGTTTAAAAGGGGGTGTGGCCAGAAGCAGAAGTGGTTGTGGGAGAAGATCAGCACTAGCTATAAAGGAGAAGCTAGAAGGATGGGCCAAGGCATGTGCTAAATTTCACACTCCAGTAGGTGGGGGACTGGAAACAGCATAATAGGACATTCAGAGGACAAGACTTGGGAAGCAGAGTGAAGAGAAGTGGCAATACAGGTCACTGGACATGCAGAATAAATACATAGACTCTGAGAAATAATATGTGGGCTTGAAGGGTTTTCATCTGAAAGGCCAAATTAAAGCTTTGTGTTATAAATTATACAATGAGCAAACACTTTCATGTAAAATTTATTCAGATTAACGCATACAATAAGAGGGACCATGTTCAGCCGCTTGCACTGGCTCAGTTGTCGTAGATCAGGACAGGGCTCATTGTAACACTTAGTCATTTTTGGTGAATGAGTAAATGGGGTTGCTGGAGGATCATGGAGCAGTAATTTGCACTAGGTTGGACTTGTCAGTTTGAGTAGACACTTACTTCCTTGGCTATCATGATTCAAGTTGACTGGATATTAGGAGAGGAGCCTTAAGAAAAGTCCCAACGCTAGACTGAAACCCATACCCGTTAAATCTCTTAACCACACTGATTTAAACTTACATATAAGATCAGAAATACTGACAGAGCATCTTTTTTGCATGTGATGTTCTCTGGACAATTGCCACATGGAGTTTCTTGTCCATGCTTCCTCTCCCTATAAACTGTCCACATGCATGAATAGTATGAATAGTGTGAATAGTGTGAATAGTATGAATAGTGTGAATAAAATTATCAAAGTAGTTAGAATACAAAGTATGAGGGCAAGTTAGTTGAAGGAGGAACGGGCAGACAGGAGGAAGGGTCCTTGGAAAACACCAACAAGGAACTTTCAAGCATGTGAGTCGGCCATTAGTGTCAGTCACTGATGTCAAAGGCAGGCACGTTTTAGACTGATAAGCGCAGGGAAGAGACCAAATTGTCCCACCTAAGTTCATTTCCTCTTTAACTTGTGATTGCAGAACCAGGAGTCAGACACTGAGCATGAGGTGCCATGAGGAACAGACAGGTGCAAGGCTGTCTCGCGCCTCCTCACACAGAGCAAGGCTGTGTTCTGACAGATCCACACATTGTCTCACCTAGATTCCAAAGTTTAAGAACTTAATTTTCAACACTCAAATGTTGAAAAGTTCATATAAATCTTATTTATCTTAAAATAAAATCAGAAGTGATGATACTGAGCCTTCACCTGTTGTCTATTTTAGGAATAATGGGAGCTATCCATCACCATTTATGTCCACAGTGGTTAGCTTTTTATTCACTTACCTGACGTTCCTGACCTCTGTAGGCACAAGACTTGGGGGCTTTGGTTTGATCTAAATGGTGGTCTGATGGCTTTTCATTGGAAGAAAAAGGAGACCCTCTGATCATCTTTGTAGAGAGGAAGAGACAGTCAGAGGGAAGATGGATAAAGGAACGTAGTTTCAAAATTAGTCTGGGATCAGAAAGACTGAACATGAAGGGTAAGTGTATGAAGGTGAGAAGATTTGGGAGAGGGGAGGAGGGAACAGGAGAGGCCGTCAGTCTCTGTAAAATAAATGTGGCACTGTGAATCAGAAGACACAATACTGGGTCTGAGCAATGGGGGAAGATTTAGGACACTTGTACAGAACCTACTGAAGAGGAAACAAACTCGGGGGAGGGGGGAGATAAGACAAGACCCCTTAAAAGCACTGAGTATGTAACAATTTCCAATGACTTATTTATTTAGAAACAGCTTTTCCCTACTTACTTGGAACAGAAGATTAAAGTAAAAAATTATATTTTAGAGCTTTAAAAGTTATCTTATGTTTAAACCAGTCTTTTTTTCCATGTATTTAATTTCAAGAGCATTAAAGAATAAGCCCATAAAGGCCATTACTAATGCCACAAAGCTAACCTCTCATTTGACTGTAAGTTACAAAGTTTCCTGTCCTATTATTTTTCCAACTGTAGCACCATTTTTTTTATTAAATCACACAAAAGGATGCTTGGAAAGCACTTATGCAAAAGTATTCATGTGTTGTGTTTCAGTGCCAATATTTGTGTTTGACTGAACCTTTTCAGATAACATAAAAGCAATTTGCTTTATTGAATGGAACAAATGTTTGTTTGTTTCTTAGGGAAATTTTTTTGTTTGTTCAGGTTGGCTTATTTTTAGAGATGGAAGGCATGTAAGCTGAAATGATGTTGCATTAAAATTATCCTTCATCAATTTGTTTTACACCACTTATTTTTAATTGATGTCAGCAAATCCTGAGCTGCTCATGGGTAAATTTGTTTTGCAGATTTATGTATTCGGAGAATGGTACAGGACATTTGGAGAGCATTATAAACATAGAACCCATAGTTGAGAAGGCTAAGACTTATAGGAAAATAGGAGGGTGAAAAATCATATTTTTTTATTGAGGACTTTTTGAATTAGGAAGAAAATTGATTTTCATAGTAAAAATCTACATGCTTATTTTTTCTGTTCTTAGAAGTGTACTAGCTGTACCACTTAATTTTATTCACAAAGAGGGAAGTTCTTTGATTTACAAGGCAATCTTACAAAGTACAATTAAATAATGTAATTCAAGGAGATATTAGGTATTGGGTCTGAAGAGGCTAATTGGGTCTAAAGTAGACATAACAGAAATAGCCATAGAAATTTTTTTAATGGCTAGAAGTAGAGAATGTGGCTTTGCTGTGATATCAAAACAGACCTCCTACTCTCCTTCACACAAGTGACTGGTGGGATTTATGGACCTTACAGGGGAAGTCGGCTGGGCTTCAGATAGGTAGTGTCTGGTTACAGGATATTTGAACCTCTTTCTATTTGGGGTGTGGCTGAGCCTTTAGCACACACCTTTAATCTTCCTGGCTGGAATAAAGGTACACCCTTAGCACTCACCTTTAATCCCAAACTATGAAGGTAAAGTTAGTTTGTAGAAGGAAGCAGCCATGTTTAAAGGTGATGTCTAATGGAGTGACAGGAAGTGGTTCGTCAGAAAAGGTTTGACAGAATAGGAACTGCCCAGCTCTCACCAGAAGAGGGGAAAGGGAAGTTGAGACACACACACACACACACACACACACACACACACACACACACACACA